>CM035123.1:16836250-18058685 GCA_020205555.1 Panax stipuleanatus
AAATTTCTACAAAATCATTACCCGGATCATCCTTTATGCAAATTATTAATTTAAAACGATAAATAAGAAGTTATGGAATCATACTCTTGTAAAACGAAGCTTCCACAGGTACGATTCTTCGTGATCTCCTTGAATTTCCGGGTTAGATTCCTTCCTTTGATCAACGTTAGCCACCCAAGTGTTTGGCCTCTAGAGGTGATCCACCAAGGAAGATGAATTATCAAGAAGGAGGGTGTTTGGCTTAACCTTAGTTTTCTATCCTCTATAGAAAAGGAGTACTCTCCAACAATTGGAATTGCATCATCTAATATCTATTATAAGACTTCTCTTATATAGACATTGGTCAACCCTTCTAATCCTATTAGACATGGGATTTCTTTTAATTAATTAAACTCCTTTAATTAATTTAGGCTTCCCACCACATGGGAATAATTAATTAAATTTATTTAATTAATTTGTCTCCTAATCTTATTAGGAATAAATGAGAGTACTAAATATTAAACTAATTACTAAACTCCTTTAGAAATTAAAATAATAATAATTGTAATAATATTAATAAGACTCCTCTTATTAATTTATATTTAATATTTTCAAAATATTAAATAATAAACATTAAGCTATTTAATTTATTCTATCACTATAGATTAAATTAATTACACTTAATGCATTATTACGATTATGCCATTACCTTCTTAAATAATTATTCTTCCTTTTATGGTGTGACCCTTTAGGTTTTCTATATTAAACCGGTTGTGAATAAATCAATTAGAACAATTCTAATCTTATTTAAATAAATAAATTAAACTAATAATCTATTTAAATAAATAATATTTATTCTACAATAGGGATAAGCGTTCCTAGCGATCAACGACTTTTCAAATAATATAGATTTCAACATTAATCATAAAAGAACCTGTGAGTAAATAGTTACCATACAATTCAATCCTTCCACCATACAATGTCCCAATTAAATATAAGACATGAATTTACTGTCAAGTCTTATTTTATTTAATTATATGTATTTCGATTAGAAAATGCACAACTCCAAATAATGCAAATTAAAAACTCCTTTCTAATTTCATTTTACCTTGGCCAAGGATTCCTGGGTTGTCATTTAACGAATCACATAGGATATATCTCCTCTTTTACTAGAGGTGGTAGATTCTTTATTGATCATTCATTATCTCCATATGTAACTCATTATACCCAAGCATACCCTATTATATACCCTAAAGGACTTTAAGGAATAAGTCAAAGTATAATTCATTACATACAAGATACTATGATGATCTCAAGTCCAAGGATCACTTGTACTACTATCACATTAGGAATTCCTATTGACAGGCGAGTAAAACTCCATTAGGTATTCCATAGCGAGTCACGTTCAGTGACCTTATTCTCCAATAAGCACCTACATACCTGCTTTAGTGTCTCCATACAAATGATCATGAGATCAATCATCCTCATCCAATGAGCAAGCAACATATGTACCAATATATCCGGATTTACTAATCCCTTTTTTAGTAATCCCACGATTGGGAACTATTTTAGTTTTAGAGCTTTCTAAGAATTTAGATCTCATTAGCATGATCATCATCATGATTCTAAAAGTATTACTTAAAACTATGGGTTATTTACATATTCTAAAAACAGCACCATGTAGATAATTAAATGCCTTTAATAAATAAATATTTTATTAATAAATAAATAAGATTGTTTACAAAGTACGTGCTTTATCATCATACATGATTGGCTTGTATGCACACTACTATCAAACTTTACAACTTAACAATCATGTTATATTTAAAACAATTACATTACTCATCTAGATTAAAAATTTTCTTGTATCGCTATTGATCTTAACATTCAACTAGCACGTATCATTACCTTGCATCCTTGACCTGCAAAAATGGTTATTTGCAAGAGTGAGCTCGACAGCTCAGCAAGAACTAACAGTTTTCATGCATCACGTAGCACATAATAAACATGCTCAACATACATCTCATAATAATTAAAGTAGCATGACATACATGCTGTAGTTCACATAACAATTATGAAGATTGAGTTCCTTACTCAATCAACATTCTTTAATCAATCAATGTAGTCATAAATTGACTTTAACATTTCATGATTACAACATGTATAACATATCATGCTCGCTTACCACATACCTAACTTATCATGCAATTTAAAATAGTTCATCAAGTTCACGTAAAAAAATAGGAACCGAAAGACTTGCCTTGATCGTTGTTTACCAATAACAGATTAATAGCTTACAGCTATCTGCACTTCACGTGCCCTACACAATTATATAATCATGCACATCAACAATCAGTTACATAGAAACACATAGTAGTTGTAATATAAACTCTACTCTACATCTCATAACTCTTCCTACTATCAATACACAATTTTCAATTAGATTGTGTTAACTATCGATATTAATATTCAAAATTCATTCAAGTGTTTAAGTCTAGCTAGGACTACTTATTGGTTTTATATTAACCCAATTTCATATCTTATCATGTTCATTTCATTTAACTTAAAACACTTTTAACGTTCGTTAACACTTGTCACTGTGTTTCGACGTTCATTCATCACACGCTCGATTCGTCTCTCTTGTATATGCTTAGTGTGCTTATATAACTTATCCAATATATCATTTATTAATGTTAAGCATCATTATATATACTAACATTCATTTTTATAACTTAGAATAACATTTATTATCGTCGACATCACTATACTTGCATATGTGCATGTCCGACGCCCTCCGATTGCCTCCGAATACGCATCAGTCACAAAGATGACCATTTTGACCCTTGCTAACGACCTCAAATCAAAAAAGTTAAAAAACAAAAGTTGTAAGTCTACTCGTGCTCGTTCCGGATCATCTTGAATCTCCTCAATCGAAGTTCGTATAAAAACGTTATGGTCATTTTACTAACAGAGGTCAAAATAGTTTCGTATTACAACAACTAAACCACCCCAAAAAGCAAGGGTACCCGCTGGGGTGGGTCCCCCAAGGTCTAAACACCCGCTGGGGAGGGTCACCCCCTAGTGCAGCCTCCTAGTTCGCGAACTGGTGGAGAAATAAGCCAATTTGGCTCATTCCTTCACACCGAATTCAATTTTTCCCAACATGATAAACATGAAACTGGATACAAACAATATTTTGAACCCATAAACATGATTATAACACATATAATCCATATAACACATAATCAAAACCAATATTTCATAATTTTCAAAGAAAACTACAAAATCAAGCGTTCTTGACGAAAATTGTTACTACAAATTCGTTTTAAAACCAATTCAAGTAATTCCAATTGTGATAACTCATATTCTTAACATACTAACATAATACATGATCAATTCAACAAAAATTCATAATCAAACATCAATTTGATAGTTTCAAAAGCCATTTTTCAGAAATTAATTCCCAGAAAATCATTATGAACAGAATTCCTCTTGTTTATCAAAATTACATGGATTGAATTGCTAGAACAACCATATAACTCATAATATATCATAATATAACTCATATTACACATAACTCATGCTCACATCAAGGATTTAAGAATAATTTTCAACATAACTTCATAATCAAACACTATGAACATGATTTCATCATGTTCATCATATCTTTGTGAATTGAAACATTTGAACAACTATAAAAATCTCATGTAAGCGTATACATACATACATACACACATATATATATATATATATATATATACACACACACACACACAAACAAACATCCCATTCACATATCAAAATTATGAAGTTTTACCAAAAGATTTTTGCATAGAACTTTAAAACTATGAAAACATAGAAGAACATGATTTTAAAACTTGTTTTTACAACAATTGTATTGTGAAAATCCTTTCATGGTATACAATCACATATGAAAACATATGAACACCATATGTAGATATAAATTCATAATCATGAAAACCTAATTTTACAAAGACTAAATACAAAACATCTTAATTTAGTATAAGGGTTAGTTTGATACCTTCATAGGTTGAATTAGGAGAAAAGATGGAGATGATGAAAGCTTTTCTTTTGTTTTCTCAAGGTTTCCCTTTTTCTTCTTCTTCCTCTTCTTCTTCTCGGTATTCTCTCTTTTTCTCTTTGTTCTTAGTTTAGACTTAGGTTTAGAAAACAAACGTAACTTAGTGTATATACAATATATGTGATGAACGAGATTTTTATAATTTAATTTGAATATTTATTGAATTAAATAAATATTTTTTGATAATTTAATTATTGAGTTAAATAATTAATTGATGAAATTGTGGTAGATTAATTTAATTATATGTGTCACATTAGTTAAATTAATGTGGTGAATTTTTATATTCAAAGTATGTATTTAATTGAGTTTATTTGATTAATATATTAATTAATAAGTATAATGTTATTCTAATTAATTTAAATAATTAATTAGAGATTTAATGATTTGGCATAATTAATAAATAAGAGTTTTAATTATGTGACTATATGAATTATTGTGGAATTATGCAATTTTATTTAATTGATTTAAATAGGATTGTTTGATTAATTGGGTGTGACATTTAATTACTATATAATAGTAAGTTAATTAAATTAAACGGAAATGAAGAATAAAGGAGCTAACCAAACAGGTCCCTAAAGAGAGTTGGTGTAGTTAACCCACTATGGGATTAACTGACCACTCGTTGTCAGTCGTGTAATATATATGATATATACGTATACAATTATACCAGTTCGTATAGTTCATCAGAGCAAAAGTAGAGAGAAAAGAGAGAAATACACAGAGGGAATTGAGAGAATGGAAGTAGAATCCATATCATCCTCATAGAGTTTGCAAGGGGTAATTCTTTTGTCCCAATTTTATTTCACGTACTATGTTTCCTTCATTAACATATATTCTAAGTTCTCTGTGTATGGGAAGAATTTGCAATGGTTGATTGTATGCTTATATATGTGTTATTATATGATTATAACATGTTTGATATTCGGTATGAATGATTTAAAATAGTTGAATTCATGAAATTAGGCCTTAATTGGGTTTACGAAAAGTTCTTTTCCATTTACGTGTTTTAAAAGTTCTTTGTGAATGGGGAGATTTGACAACCCTTGATTATATGTCTATATAGGTGTTACTAATGATATAGGTGTTACTAATGGTTAATAACATATTATATGCCATATATGCATAACTTTCAGTGATCACAACATCGAATTTTGTTTAAATTGGGTTTTCAAAATTAACAGAGTATGAAAGTTGTACATATGGCCCTTACGTACAAATTTTATGCCATGTATCGTTTGATTAACTGTAAATTGATTTCAGAATATGTTAGTATGTGGAATTACGAAAAGAATGCAACTGAAATTGTATAAATTGGTTAAGAAACAAAGTTTTGGTGATTGAATTCGCTAATGTGTTGAAATATGAAGAAATTAGTAAAAACATGATTTTTATTCTTAAAAGTTGATTTTATAATGTTTATGTTAGTAGAATCATGAAATGCATGCTTGGTGTTATTGTTAACAAAATTCTAGCTTTTGGGTATGTGAAATTCTGTAGAAATTGGGAAATTAGAGTGTTGGGTCGTAACAGGGCTGAAGCTGCTGTAGTTTCTATCTGCGTACTGGCCTAGCTGCGCCGGTACCAAGGGCAAAAACTGCGCAGCTGCGCCGGGTGGGTTTCTGAAGTCAAGCACAGCGCAGCTGCGCCAGTGCCAAAACTTGGGGCAGCGCAGCTTCGCCGGCCCTGAGCAGTGACAGTTTGTTTTCTTTTTTTAAAAAAGTTGCAGGCCATGATATGTTACCTACCTAACCTATTACGCATGATATTACAAGACGCGATAACAGAATTGTAATGTATTGTAATACAATAATTAAGAATTTAAACATTACTTAATAAGTTATATAATGATTGGAACTCAATGTTCGTAAGAGTTAGAGGTGAGAAGGGAATGCTAAAGCTTTACATTTTATGATAGTCGGTGGGGATAACCTATATGGTTAGACCTTAAGTTAAAGGTTATAACGTAACTAAGATGGAGAATTAACCCAATAAGGTTATTGATAGTATAACTAATCGGTATTGCGATTTCATTGGTATATGTAGGGGTAATTGGCGAACGTTTATTATAACTCGTAGCTTGTGCAAGAGGAAAGTTTCCTATCCTTAAACTTGTTTAATATTTTGCAAGTTCTCTAACCCTAAACTTTCTTTGAGCAAGTTTATTTACCCTAACTCTATTATGATTAAGCAAGTATTCTATCCCTAAATTGTTATCGTCAAACAAGTGTCTAAACGTTACTTTATTGAGCAAGTTTTCTATTCTGAAAATACTATAATGTTCTTGTTCTTAGTTATTCAAGTTCAAGATTGCATATGAGATATTACTTCAGTTATACAATACTTATTCAATTGTATACTCTTGAGAATTTATTATTCGATTTGAGCATTGTTTATTGTTGAACCATATAGGACTAGTAAACCCTTATTGATTCGACTAGTCCATAGTTGATGAATGTTTCAAATTCTAGAATACTTATTGAGCTTATCCAAACCAAATTTTCTTTGGTGCGGACTCTGATGTCAAACTGAGATGAACAACCATTTAATAGGGGATTATTTACGCTTTAGCGTTGAGATATTGTGCACAGTATGGCACTAAGGGCTGATCCCCCTAAGTACGAGAAGTAAAGTCCATAGTCTTATGACTGTTAAAGGTTTAAAGTATAAAAACTTTACAACCTAGGACATAGTTCAAGGTCTTATGACCCTCAGACGTTCTTTTGATTCCTGTTATTCATTCTTGAGTCAAAATTTGAGTTTCTTTATTCAGATGTCTTTGATTCACTCGCATGTTATTATATTATTGTTGTATTATTATATTTGTGGGCAATCGTGCTCACTCTTGCGTAATAATAACATTGCAGTTAAGAACGAAAGGTCCGACGAGCCTTCTACTAGCAAAGGCAAGGGCAAGGTCAACAAGTGATGAAGACTTGATGTTTATTTTATGTGTTTATGTTTCAGACTGATGTTAAAGTTGTGTAAAACTTATTTAATTATTTATGTTTCGCACAGGTGTTTAAGGTTAGTATGACCTGGGATTGTATTTATTTTTCAGATGTTGTAACCCCATAAGGGGAGGATTATTTCTATCTATTGCATGGTTTGTATTTATTATGGGTAGATAGATAGATGATATTTGTATAGTAAACACCAAATCCCGTGGAATTAAAGTACTCGGATTTGGGGTGTCACAGGTTGGTATCAGAGCTAGGTTATGAACCTTAGGTTGGGGAAAACCTTAGGATAGTAGCCTTTTTAGAGATCGAGAACATAGTAATGATAACTCTTATCGAGTTCTAAGAAAGATAATAACTTACCTTATGTGCTATGTGCTTATACTCATATATTCGAGTATCGATTAACATCACGTAATTACTAAAACTTAAGTTTTATTTGTCAGGATGACAGATGCTGGAGAACCTAGTCAGTCCAGGGACCTTGTACCCCTAGAAGCTAAAGAGGAGGAGCCCCGAGATATCCACGTAGTCTGGGAGCAGTTTGTCCGACGAGAGCCATCACCCTTGATCATAGTCATTGGTCAGGAGTATGTGCTGGTGTCTAATTCAGAGGAGGATTCTGAGGAAGACCCTGAGGAGACTGAAGTTCAGGCTGAGGCAGCTGAAAAGGAGGAGGAAGACCCTGAAGACTTCCCGCCGAGCTCTATCAGTGCCGAGATGTATGACGAGCTGTACGACCGTAGCATTGAGTTAGGTAATTCTATTCAGGAGCTAAGGGGGACTGTTGAGGAGCTGAGGGAGAGGTCGGTTACTTAACAGTTTACCATCGAGCTGAGGGATGGAGAGGTTGAGGCTCTTCACACGGTTGGGAAATGTAGAGTGGGATTTGGCTCACGAGAAGGGCCAAACCGAGAAGTTGTCAGAGGAAATAGAAGAATTGAAGAATAAACTAAAAGAGAAATCAGCAAGGCTGGCCATAGCGGAGGAGGCCTGGGTAAGGGAATCACGATGAGCAGACCTCGCAGAAGACAACTGTCGGGCGAAGAAGGCTAAGCTTGAGGAGACGTATTCTACACTTCAGCATGCAATTGATGAAGCCCAAGATTGGGTTATGAGGTACCCAATTCAGTTCGAAGGACTACCGTGGTATATGATAGATCTCAGGACGATGTCCCGGATTATGGAAAAAGAGCGTGGCAAAGCTGTTCGTCGCCTTACTGGGCAGTGATAGGAACATTTAATTTTGTGAAACCTATCTGGTAGTTAATAATGCAAATTCCAATGTGTTTATAAACAAAGGAATATTTTATGTTTTAAATCCTGTAGATTTTTTTTCTCGGGATAGTTGATGTAAATAGCAGTGATGCTATCGTGTTATGTTAAAACTTTTGATTTAATAAAATATCAGAGTTTATTTGAGATAATGTGTTGACTGATTGTGTCTAAATGTTTAAGTTAAGCCTTAGATATTTAGAGAATTGAATAAAGATCTAGTACGCGTATTTCTTAACAGAAAAATGCCGCCAAGGAGACGACTAAACCGTCGACCGGCCCAGGAAGGGTCAACTAACAACAACAACGACGCCAATGCTAACCCCGTTCAGCAGTTGGCGAACTTACTTACTGGAGCGCTTAACAACCAACTGTTGGGTTTGTACGAAATCGTGACGCAATCAAATTGCTAAAATTAGCGGAAGCATGGTATATCAGAGTTTAAAAAATTTCTACAAAACCATTACCCGGATCATCCTTTATGCAAATTATTAATTTAAAACGATAAATAAGAAGTTATGGAATCATACCCTTGTAGAACGAAGCTTCCACAGGTACTAGTTCAACTCCTTGTTCTTCGTGATCTCCTTGAATTTCCGGGTTAGATTCCTTCCTTTGATCAACGTTAGCCACCCAAGTGTTTGGCCTCTAGAGGTGATCCACCAAGGAAGATGAATTATCAAGAAGGAGGGTGTTTGGCTTAACCTTAGTTTTCTATCCTCTATAGAAAAGGAGTACTCTCCAACAATTGGAATTGCATCATCTAATATCTATTATAAGACTTCTCTTATATAGACATTGGTCAACCCTTCTAATCCTATTAGACATGGGATTTCTTTTAATTAATTAAACTCCTTTAATTAATTTAGGCTTCCCACCACATGGGAATAATTAATTAAATTTATTTAATTAGTTTGTCTCCTAATCTTATTAGGAATAAATGAGAGTACTAAATATTAAATTAATTACTAAACTCCTTTAGAAATTAAAATAATAATAATTGTAATAATATTAATAAGACTCCTCTTATTAATTTATATTTAATATTTCTAAAATATTAAATAATAAACATTAAGCTATTTAATTTATTCTATCACCATAGATTAAATTAATTATACTTAATGCATTATTACGATTATGCCATTACCTTCTTAAATAATTATTCTTCCTTTTATGGTGTGACCCTTTAGGTTCTCCATATTAAACCGGTTGTGAATAAATCAATTAAAACAATTTTAATCTTATTTAAATAAATAAATTAAACTAATAATCTATTTAAATAAATAATATTTATTCTACAATAGGGATAAGCCTCCCTAGCGATCAACGACTTTCCAGATAATATAGATTTCAACATTAATCATAAAAGAACCTGTGAGTTAATAGTTACCATACAATTCAATCCTTCCACCATACAATGTCCCAATTAAATATAAGACATGGATTTACTGTCAAGTCTTATTTTATTTAATTATATGTATTTCGATTAGAAAATGAACAACTCCAAATAATGCAAATTAAAAACTCCTTTCTAATTTCATTTCACCTTGGCCAAGGATTCCTGGGTTGTCATTTAACGAATCACATAGGACATATCTCCTCTTTTACTAGAGGTGGTAGATTCTTTATTGATCATTCATTATCTCCATATGTAACTCATTATACCCAAGCATACCCTATATATGCCTTAAAAGGTCTTAAGGAATAAGTAAAAGTATAATTTGTTATATACAAGATACTATGATGATCTCAAGTCCAAGGATCACTTGTACTACTATCACATTAGGAATTCCTATTGACATGCGAGTAAAACTCCATTAGGTATTCCATAGCGAATCACGTTCAGTGAACTTATTCTCCAATAAGCACCTACATACTTGCTTTAGTGTCTCCACACAAATGATCATGAGATCAATCATCCTCATCCAATGAGCAAGCAACATATGTACCAATCTATCCGGATTTACTAATCCCCTTTTTAGTAATCCCACGATTGGGAACTATTTTAGTTTTAGAGCTTTCTAAGAATTTAGATCTCATTAGCATGATCATCATCATGATTCTAAAAGCATTGCTTAAAACTATGGGTTATTTACATATTATAAAAACAGCACCATGTAGATAATTAAATGCCTTTAATAAATGAATATATATTTTTTTTAATAAATAAATAAGATTGTTTACAAAGTACATGCTTTATCATCATACATGATTGGCTTGTATGCACACTACTATCAATCTCCCACTTGCACTAAAGCCAATCGCCATGGTATCTCATACCCAACTTCTCTAAGTGACTATCAAACTGCTGTTGTGTTAAAGCTTTAGTTAATGGATCTGCAATGTTGTCTTGAGAGTCTACACTCTCCTCTTTCAATGATTTCTTTAATCAAAGTGCCGCAACACATGTTTAGATTCAAGATGAGACTTAGGAACTATTCCTAGTTCTGTAATGAACTTTTTATCTAAAACATCAACTTGCAGCTTCACTTACAGTTATATACTCTGCCTCTGTCACTGAATCAGCAACTATTTACTGCTTGGAACTCTTCCAACTCACTGCGCCTCCGTTCAAGGTAAAACATACCCCGAAACAGCTTTACTGTCATCTTGGTCCGTTTGAAAACTTGAGTCTGTGAAGCCCTCGAGTTTTAATTTAGACCCACCGTAGACAAGAAAAATATCTTTAGTCCTTCTCAAGTACTTTAGGATATTTTTCACTGCCTTCCAGTGCTCTTCTCCAGGATTCGACTGGTATCTGCTCGTTACACTAAGTGCATGAGCAACATCCGGTCTAGTACATATCATACCGTACATGATAGATCCTATTGCAGAAGCATAAGGGATCTTACTCATACGGTCTCTCTCCTCAGGTGTCTTTGGGGCCTGTTTCTTGGAGAGATGTATTCCATGGCTCATCGGCATGAGACCTCTTTTGGAATCTTCCATGCTAAACCTCTTTAGCATCGTATCAATGTACGTTCCTTGGGATAAACCAAGCATCCTTTTAGATCTATCTCTATAGATCTTTATCCCCAAAATATAGGATGCTTCTCCCAAGTCCTTCATGGAGAAGTGTTTAGATAACCAGATTTTAATTGATTGTAGCATAGGAATGTCATTCCCTATCAGTAATATATCATCAACATATAATACAAGGAATGAAATTACGCTCCCACTAACCTTCTTGTACACACATGGTTCATCGTCATTTTTGATAAAATCAAACTCTTTGATTGTCTCATCAAAACGAATGTTCCATCTACGAGAAGCTTGCTTCAATCCATAAATGGATCGTTGCAGCTTACAGACTTGATTTATTCCAACCTTTGAAACAAATCCCTCTGGCTGTGTTATATACACATCCTCCTCAAGTTTTCCATTGAGGAAGGCCGTTTTCACGTCCATCTGCCAGATCTCATAGTCGTTATAAGCTGCAATTGCAAGCAAAATCCGAATGGACTTGAGCATAGCTACTGGTGAAAAGGTTTCATCATAATCAACTCCTTGTCTTTGTTTGAAACCTTTTGCAACCAGTCGGGCCTTATAGGTCTCCACCTTGCCGTCCGCTCCAGTCTTTCTTTTAAAGACCCATTTACACCCAATAGGCTTAATGCCTTCAGGTGGTGAAACCAAAGTCCATACTTTGTTTTCATACATGGAGTCCATTTCGGATTTCATGGCTTCAAGCCATTTCCCTGAGTCTTTATTACTCATGGCCTGTTCGTAATTCAATGGATCATCATCATTCATGATGTGTACCTCATCGTCATCCTCTATAACGAATCCATACCTCTCAGGTATCTTCGGTACTCTCCAAGATTTACGAACAGGGTGTGGTATAGTAGGTTCTTCTACTTGGTCAGGTACCTGACTTTGATCCGTGGTAATTTGTGGTTCTTGAACTTCTTCAAGATATATCTTACTCCCACTGACCCCTTCATGGATAAACTCCTTTTCCAAGAAGGCAGCATGTTTCGCAACAAACACCTTTTGATCAGTTAGATGATAGAAATAATACCCTACAGTTTCTTTAGGGTATCCCACAAATCTACACTTTTCGGATTTAGTCTGTAGCTTATCATGTTCAAACTTTTTGACATAAGCTGGACAACCCCAAGTCTTAACATGCTTAAGATTTGGTTTCCTCCCCTTCCACATCTCATATGGAGTCTTTGGGACGGATTTGGTAGGTACCTTGTTAAGTAGGTATGCAGCCGTTTCTAGGGCATATTCCCAGAAGGAAATTGGAAGGTCGGTAAAACTCATCATGGATCGAACCATGTCTAACAGTATTCGATTTCTCCTTTTCAGATACTCCATTTAACTGTGGTGTACATGGAGGAGTCCATTGTGAGATTATACCATTTTCTTTGAGACAATTGAGAAACTCACCGCTTAAGTATTCTCCGCCTCGATCTGATCGAAGTATCTTTATACTCTTGCCCGTTTGTTTCTCTACTTCACTTCTGAACTCTTTGAACTTTTCAAATGATTCTGACTTGTATTTCATTAAATACACATATCCAAATCTTGAGTGATCATCAGTGAAAGTAATAAAATAAGAATACCCACCCCGTGCACTTGTTGTCATAGGCCCACAAACGTCTGTGTGAATCAATGCCAACAACTCTGTAACTCTTTCTCCTCTTCCACTAAAAGGAGATTTAGTCATTTTACCCATGAGACAAGATTCACAAGTTGGATATGATTCATAATCGGATAGCTCGAGGAGCCCATCTTTATGCAACTTGGATAATCTTGTTTCATTGATATGACCGAGTCTACAGTGCCACATGTAGGTATAATTAATATCATCTCTTTTTCTTTTCTTAGTTTGTTCAATTTGAAATATATTTTCTTGTAAGTCAAGTGTATAAAGTCCATTTCGCAAATTTCCAATACCATATAAAACATCGTCTTTATAAATAGAACAACTATTGTTCTTTATAACAACGTTAAATCCTTCCATATCCAATACAGAAATTGAAATAATGTTTTTAATAATATTCGGAACACAATAACAATTATTAAGATAAATGGACTTGCCCGAAGGCATTGCTAAATAATAAGTTCCTACAGCTAATGCAGCAACCTTTGCTCCATTCCCTACTCGTAGGATCACCTCATCATTGTTCAGATTTCTACTTCTGACCAGTCCCTTCACATTATTACATATGTGAGAACCACAGCCGGTATCCAATACCCAAGTAGAATTTTGACTTTCTGAAAAATTAATTTCAATCATGAACAAACCTTGATTGGAAGTCGAAGCTTCTCCAAGCTTCTTGTCTGCCAGAAACTTCTTGCAGTTTTTCTTCCAATGACCCGGCTCGTTGCAATGGAAGCACATTCCTTTGCTAGCTGGATCAGATTTCTTTTGTTCCTTTATGTTCACCTTGCCCTTGGTCATCCGAGATCGGAAGAGCTCCTTAGATATCTCATATCTAGCAGTCCTACTTTGTTCACCATACAACTCCTTGAGGTGAATCAACATAGTAGGAGCATCCATGTTTTCTTGCTGACGCTGAAGCTCATTATTCATGGATGCGAGCATGATGCATTGAGCTACAGATGCATCATCTTGCCACTTTACAATGGTGGCAATCTCTTCCTCAGAGGTTGTTTCTGGAACAGTTCCAGGGACATGTGAGTTTAGGACATAAGAAATCTTTTCAGTAGTGAGAACTATTCTCAGATTTCTTGGCCAGTCCGTATAATTCGGCCCGGTAAGCTTATTAGCATCAAGTATGCTTCGCAGTGAAATTAGTGATTTTGACATTTTTAAAATTCTGCATGTGAAAAACAACATTTTAGCAAACATTCATTTTATTAATTTTGCATACCAAAATAAATTTAGGTCTTTATTTTAAATTGGTATCTCCCACTATTTTCATCAAACTATATACCCTCACTTATATAGTTCGGCAACATCTAATTAAAGATTTGCTAGTGAGAATAAGGATCCCATTTCAAATGTATATAACCTTGTGGATAGCACAACAAGCGATATACAAATAAATAGGTAGACAACTCTTGTCAATTACAACACTATATAACTCCTTTTATTTTGCCTCTTAAATCATAATGGTCAAGTGTGTGCACATCCGAACTAAAATGATTTAAGTTAAGTCCAGCCTAACACTTCCATAAATTCAAAAAAGAAAAAGGTTCGTCCTTGTGGATAGCACAACAAGACTAGATCGTTCAATTTTCTTGATAAGCATCAAATGTGATTAATTAACATCTTAAATACGCAATATTCGCCTTGTGGATAGCACAACAAGCTCATATTAAATATTTAATACTCTATTAATTTATCATGCTAGAAGGCGACGTTCGATATTCCAAATATCATTTGAACGCTTCGGACTTAATATTATTTCTTTGAGGGGTTTGTTATTATTTGTCTCATCTTGTTTAGCGCGCATGCACATATATATATAAAATACGCGTCATTTTATTAAACATGCGAAGCATGTTTGCATAAAATATAATATATATAATATTTAGCATGCAATATAGAATATTATATTCTACCCGGATTGATTATGGACTTTTATTCTAGTTTGGTTCACTAGAGCCACCAAGTGAACCAAAAGGTCAAACCTAGGAGTGCAAGAATTTAAATTTAAATATAACTATTACATTTAAACACGGGCTCCATACAAACGGGTCTTCACGCGCTCCTTGCTCCCTGGTCTCCAATTTCTTCAAGATAATTCTAATTATTCTTATTACATTAAACTATTTAATTTAAATCGAAACCTTGATCAACAGTCAAGGGGAAGTACATAGGAGGGAGATAGAATTTTACATCAAGAAAAAAAATAATTAGAGAAGACGAGGTACGCAGACCCCATTTAATAAAACCCATTCATTCAAGCATTCAACTAAAATAAAATCCAATCACATTGGTCAAATAGTCCATAATCAATCCCCATTTATTTTCATACATATCACCATATATATCAATAAATAAATATTCATCTCATGAATTAAAACATTCCATATATATATGAGTATCATTTAATGGGCAATTTTAAATTGCATGAAATCCAATTTCAAGATTAAAATAAACTCTTTATTTTAATTATAAAATTATTTAAAATATAATATATAAATATATCATATTTATTTTTTTTTTTTAAAAAAAATCACCTTCTTTTATTAAAAGAGTCCTGCAGGTTTATTAAAAAAGTCCTTTCCTGATGGGTCACCTTCTTTTTGGAGTAAGAAAGAGACAACACCTTTTCTTTGCAGAATTCAAGATTAGCACCAAAAAAAAAATTGTGATTCGTCCCAAAAAAGTCTTTTTTTTTTTTTTTTTTTAAATATAATTTTATACAATAAAATTATGCCCAATAAATTATTTTAAATACATACCCATATGTATATGAAATCAAAAATAAATTAATAATTGCATAAAGATTTGGCTCTGATGCCACTGTTGGGTTTGTACGAAATCGTGACGCAATCAAATTGCTAAAATTAGCGGAAGCATGGTATATCAAAATTTAAAAAATTTCTACAAAACCATTACCCGGATCATCCTTTATGCAAATTATTAATTTAAAACGATAAATAAGAAGTTATGGAATCATACCCTTGTAGAACGAAGCTTCCACAGGTACTAGTTCAACTCCTTGTTCTTCGTGATCTCCTTGAATTTCCGGGTTAGATTCCTTCCTTTGATCAACGTTAGCCACCCAAGTATTTGGCCTCTAGAGGTGATCCACCAAGGAAGATGAATTATCAAGAAGGAGGGTGTTTGGCTTAACCTTAGTTTTCTATCCTCTATAGAAAAGGAGTACTCTCCAATTGGAATTGCATCATCTAATATCTATTATAAGACTTCTCTTATATAGACATTGGTCAACCCTTCTAATCCTATTAGACATGGGATTTCTTTTAATTAATTAAACTCCTTTAATTAATTTAGGCTTCCCACCACATGGGAATAATTAATTAAATTTATTTAATTAATTTGTCTCCTAATCTTATTAGGAATAAATGAGAGTACTAAATATTAAATTAATTACTAAACTCCTTTAGAAATTAAAATAATAATAATTGTAATAATATTAATAAGACTCCTCTTATTAATTTATATTTAATATTTCTAAAATATTAAATAATAAACATTAAGCTATTTAATTTATTCTATCACCATAGATTAAATTAATTATACTTAATGCATTATTACGATTATGCCATTACCTTCTTAAATAATTATTCTTCCTTTTATGGTGTGACCCTTTAGGTTCTCCATATTAAACCGGTTGTGAATAAATCAATTAAAACAATTTTAATCTTATTTAAATAAATAAATTAAACTAATAATCTATTTAAATAAATAATATTTATTCTACAATAGGGATAAGCCTCCCTAGCGATCAACGACTTTCCAGATAATATAGATTTCAACATTAATCATAAAAGAACCTGTGAGTTAATAGTTACCATACAATTCAATCCTTCCACCATACAATGTCCCAATTAAATATAAGACATGGATTTACTGTCAAGTCTTATTTTATTTAATTATATGTATTTCGATTAGAAAATGCACAACTCCAAATAATGCAAATTAAAAACTCCTTTCTAATTTCATTTCACCTTGGCCAAGGATTCCTGGGTTGTCATTTAACGAATCACATAGGACATATCTCCTCTTTTACTAGAGGTGGTAGATTCTTTATTGATCATTCATTATCTCCATATGTAACTCATTATACCCAAGCATACCCTATATATGCCTTAAAAGGTCTTAAGGAATAAGTAAAAGTATAATTTGTTATATACAAGATACTATGATGATCTCAAGTCCAAGGATCACTTGTACTACTATCACATTAGGAATTCCTATTGACATGCGAGTAAAACTCCATTAGGTATTCCATAGCGAATCACGTTTAGTGAACTTATTCTCCAATAAGCACCTACATACTTGCTTTAGTGTCTCCACACAAATGATCATGAGATCAATCATCCTCATCCAATGAGCAAGCAACATATGTACCAATCTATCCGGATTTACTAATCCCCTTTTTAGTAATCCCACGATTGGGAACTATTTTAGTTTTAGAGCTTTCTAAGAATTTAGATCTCATTAGCATGATCATCATCATGATTCTAAAAGCATTGCTTAAAACTATGGGTTATTTACATATTATAAAAACAGCACCATGTAGATAATTAAATGCCTTTAATAAATGAATATTTTTTTTTAATAAATAAATAAGATTGTTTACAAAGTACATGCTTTATCATCATACATGATTGGCTTGTATGCACACTACTATCACCAACCTCCAGCTCCATCGAACACAACGTTCAAGGACTTTAAGGTGGTGGGACCGCCAGAGTTTAAAGGCACCATAAACCCAATAAAAGCTCAAACCTGGGTCATGGAGATGGAAAAAGTTTTCGACGTCGCCAGAGTCAGAGAAGACCAGAAAACCGCCTACGCAACGTTCATGCTGAAATCCAAAGCCAGCTATTGGTGGCAAGCGAATATGTCCGTACCAGAATATGTGGCGAAATTCAATGAGTTGGCTAGGTTTACCACGTATCAAGTGCACACCGATCAGAGGAAGGCAAAGAGGTTTGAACAGGGCCTGAAGCCCTAGTTGTATAGCAAAGTGTTAATGTTTCAATTGAACACTTTTGCTGGGGTGTTGGAGAAGGCCATTCTCACTGAGGGCGGGAGTGACGCTGTTACAAAGTATAACCAAGATCAGAAAAAGAAGAAGAGTGAAGGTGAAGGAATTAACAAGGCTAGTGGTAGCAATACGGGAGGGAGTAATAATCAGAAGAGGAGGTGGAATGGTAACTCATCAACTGGGAATCAGCAAGAAGGTCAGAAGAAGAGGATCGAAGCATGTCTGACCTGCAGGAAAGCTCACCTGGGAATCTGTATGAAGGAAAAATGAGTATGCTACAATTGTGGTCAGGAAGGCCACATAGCACCTAACTGCCCTAACCCAAAGAAGGGCGCTTGCTTCACTTGCGGCTCAAAGGACCATCTGGCAAGGGACTTCCCCAAGAAGGGATCAGGAGGGGCAGGATCAGGAGGGAACAAGGGAAACAGCGGTGGAAGTGCTCTAACTATCACGGGACCAACCGCAACCAACCGACCAACCTCCAGAACCTTCAACATGACCGTATAGGATGCTGTATAGTCTCGTGATGTGGTGTCAGGTATCATTCCGATCAATAAAGTTAATGCTTATATACTATTTGATTCGGGTGCTACTTGTTCATTTATATCCGATGAATTTGCTAAGAACTTAGAATTGCCTATGGACGAGTTAGAATACCCCATGAACATAGAGATTGTGAATAGAGAAGTGATCCCTGTTAAGTACGTACACAAGAACTGTAGGGTGGATATTAAGGGTAACATTATGAACGTAGATCTTATCCCGATTAGACTTGGGGAATTCGATGTTATTCTGGGAATGGATTGGCTAGTCAATTATGGGGCTGTAATTGATTGCCAGAGGAAATGTATCAACCTTATGACCCTGTCAAAGGTTGTGTTTTATGATAGCAAGTCGCCTAGACAAGCGAGTTGTCTGACGATGATGCAGGCCAGGAAATTGTTAAGGCAAGGCTGTGTAGGATATTTAGCCTACATAGTCGATAGTCGTAAAGAAAACCCGAAAGTGGAAGATATACCAGTCGTGAGGGACTTCATAGACGTATTTCTGGATGATCTACCAGGACTTTCGCCAGACAGAGAGGTTGAGTTTGTGATCGATTTGGCGCCAGGGACGGCCCCAATATCGAAGGCACCATACCGGATGGCTCCGATAAAGATGAAGGAGTTAATGGTACAACTGCAAGAGTTACTGGACTAGAAGTACATCCAACCGAGCGTATCGCAGTGGGGAGCGCCAGTGTTGTTTTTGAAAAAGAAGGACGGGACAATGCGGCTTTGCATCAACTACAGAGAATTGAATAAGGTCACAATTAAGAATAGATATCCATTACCGAGGATCGACGATCTGTTTGACCAATTGAACGGTGCAAGGTACTTTTCAAAGATAGACTTGAGGAGTGGCTATTATCAGCTGAAGGTGAGGCCAGAGGATGTTCCGAAGACAGCATTTAGGACTCGATATGGTCACTATAAATTTTTGGTAATGTCATTTGGTCTAACGAATGCTCCTACAGCATTCATGGGCTTAATGAATGGAGTGTTCAAGCCGTTTTTGGACAAATTTGTGCTGGTCTTTATCGACGACATTTTGGTATACTCGAAGACCAAGGAAGAACATGTAGAACATCTGAAGTTAACATTAGAGGCATTGAGAAGAGAGAAGTTGTACGCCAAATTTTTGAAATGTGAATTCTGGATTGAAAGAGTGCAATTTCTTGGACATGTGATCGATAAGGACGGAATTTTGGTAGATCCCTCCAAGGTCGAAGCTGTGATGAACTGGGATCAGGCTAAAACACTGTCGGAAGTGAGGAGTTTTCTTGGATTAGCGGGCTATTATAGAAGATTTATTCAGGACTTTTCCAAGATCGCAACTCCGCTGACTAATTTGACTAGAAAATCGGTGAAATTCGTTTGGACGGAGAAGTGTGAGGAAAGCTTCCAAGAGCTTAAGAAGAGGTTGAGTTCAGCACCTGTGTTATCTCTTCCGGACAACACAGGAAATTTTGTGGTTTATAGTGATGCGTCGCATAAAGGACTTAGCTGTGTGCTTATGCAAAACGGCAGGGTCATTGCGTATGCGTCATGACAATTGAAAGACTATGAGAAGGGGTATCCGACCCATGACTTGGAGTTAGCTGCAGTGGTATTTACTTTGAAAATTTGGAGACACTATCTCTATGGGGAGAAGTGTGAAATATATACAGACCACAAGAGTCTGAAATATATTTTTACACAGAAGGACTTGAATATGCGCCAGAGACGGTGGCTGGAGTTAATTAAGGATTATGACTGTGAAATCTTATACCATCCGGGTAAGGCTAATGTGGTCGCCGATGCCTTAAGCAGGAAGGGCCGGGAGAAATTGATGTTGTTGACTGCTCAGGAGGAGCTAATTTCAGCAATGGGAAAACTGGAATTGAAAGTGAAGTATCCGATGGAGATGGACGAGAAGTTATTTCAGATGCAAACTGGTACAACCCTAATGGATAAAGTTAAGGAAGCTCAACTTCAGGACGAAGAATGTGAGAAGGTTAAGAAAAAGATATCTGAAGGAACCGAACCGAGATTCAAGATAGACAGTGAGGGACTACTGAGATTTGAGAACAGAGTTTGGGTATCGTCAGTGCCAGAGATTAAGGAAGACATTTTGAGCGAGGCTCATAACTCACGGTATTCGATTCACCCCGGTAGTACCAAGATGTACCAGGATCTTCGACAGCACTTCTGGTGGCCGAATTTGAAACGAGATGTTGCTGAGTGTGTTGTAAAGTGTCTAACCTATCAGAAAGTGAAAGCAGAACATCAGAGATCGAGTGGTTTGCTACAACCCTTGAAAATCCCAGAATAGAAATGGGAGCACATTATGATGGATTTCGTGGTCGACCTTCCAACAACTCAGAAAGGCTACGACGCAGTATGGGTTATCGTTGATCGACTGACAAAATCCGCACACTTCCTTCCGATCAAAATCAGATTCAACTTAGACCAGTTGTCAAGACTATATGTGAAAGAGATTGTTTTGAGGCACGGAGTTTAGGTGTCAATAGTTTCCAACAGAGATCCGCGTTTCACATCGAACTTCTGGAAATGACTACAGGAATGCATGGGGATACGGTTGAGAATGAGTACGGCTTATCACCCATAGACAGACGGGCAGAGCGAAAGAACGATCCAGACATTGGAAGATATGCTGAGAGCATGCATTATGGATTTTAAAGGCAACTGGGATGACCACCTACTGCTTGTGGAATTCGGTTACAACAACAGTTACCACGCTAGTATTGGCATGCCGCCTTACAAATCATTGTACGGAAGAAAATGCAGAACTTTGCTATAATGGGATGAAGTTGGCGAGAGACAATTGCTAGGTCCAGAGTTGGTACAACAGACAACAGGGATAGTCAAAGTGATCCGGACAAGACTGGTAGCCGCTCAGGATAGGCAGAAGAAATACGCCGATCCACACCGTAAGAATGTTGAGTTTGAATCGGGTAGCTTTATTTTTTTGAAAGTCTCTCCCTGGAAGGGAAAGATCAGATTCGGTAAGAAGGGGAAATTGAGCCCGAGGTTCATTGGACCCTTTGAGGTACTGAGAAGGATTAGAGAAGTTGCGTATGAGGTAGCCTTACCTCCAGCGCTCGAGAATATCCACAACGTCTTCCATGTTTCAGTTTTACGCCCCTACAAACTCGATTACAAGCACGTGATCGAATATGAACCCCTACATTTTGAGAAAGACTTATCCTATGAAGAAATTCCTATTCAGATTGTTGACAGGAAAGAGCAAGTCCTCAGAAAAAAAGTTATACCTTCTGTTAAGGTAATTTGGAGGAACCACAATGCTGAAGAAGCTACGTGAGAACTCGAAGAGCATATGATGAAGAATTACCCAGATTTATTTAATTAATTTATGTGTATGCCATTCTGGGGACAGAATCTTGGTAAGGGGGGGGGGGGAGAATGTAACGGGACGAAATTAAATTGAACCGTGATTCTGGGGACAGAATCCTTTTAAGGGGGGAAAGATGTGACTGAACGAGATTTTTGTGATTTAATTTGAATATTTATTAATAAATATTTTTTGATAATTTAATTATTGAGTTAAATAATTAATTGATGAAATTGTGGTAGATTAATTTAATTATATGTGTCACATTAGTTAAATTAATGTGGTGAACTTTTATATTCAAAGTATGTATTAAATTGAGCTTATTTGATTAATATATTAATTAATAAGCATAATGTTATTCTAATTAATTTAAATAATTAATTAGAGATTTAATGATTTGACATAATTAATAAATAAGAGTTTTAATTATATGACTATGTGAATTATTGTGGAATTATGTAATTTTATTTAATTGATTTAAATAGGATTGTTTGATTAATTGGGTGTGACATTTAATTACTATATAATAGTAAGTTAATTAAATTAAACAGAAAGGAAGAATAAAGGAGCTAACCAAATAGGTCCCTAAAGGGAGTTGGTGTAGTTAATCCACTATGGGATTAACTGACCACTCGTTGTCAGTCGTGTAACATATATGATATATACGTATACTATTATACCAGTTCGTATATTTCATCAGAGAAAAAGTAGAGAGAAAAGAGAGAAATACACAGAGGGAATTGAGAGATTGGAAGTAGAATCCTTATCATCTTCACAGAGTTTACAAGGGGTAATTCCTTTGTCCCAATTTTATTTCACGTACTATGTTTCCTTCATTAACATATATTCTAAGTTCTCTGTGTATGGGAAGAATTTGCAATGGTTGATTGTATGCTTATATATGTGTTATTATATGATTATAACATGTTTGATATTCGGTATGAATGATTTAAAATAGTTGAATTCATGAAATTAGGCCTTAATTGGGTTTACGAAAAGTTCTTTTCCATTTACGTGTTTTAAAAGTTCTCTGTGAATGGGAGATTTGACAACCCTTGATTATATGTCTATATAGGTGTTACTAATGATATAGGTGTTACTAATGGTTAATAACATATTATATGCCATATATGCATAACTTTCAGTGATCACAACATCGAATTTTGTTTAAATTGGGTTTTCAAAATTAACAGAGTATAAAAGTTGTACATATGGCCCATATGGCCCTTACGTACAAATTTTATGCCATGAATCGTTTGATTAACTGTAAATTGATTTCAGAATATGTTAGTATGTGGAATTACGAAAAGAATGCAACTGAAATTGTATAAATTGGTTAAGAAACAAAGTTTTGGTGATTGAATTCGCTAAATGTGTTGAAATATGAAGAAATTAGTAAAAACATGATTTTTATTCTTAAAAGTTGATTTTATAATGTTTATATTAGTAGAATCATGAAATGCATGCTTGGTGTTATTGTTAACAAAATTCTAGCTTTTGGGTATGTGAAATTTTGTAGAAATTGGGAAATTGGAGTGTTGGGTCGTAACAGGGCTGAAGCTGCTGTAGTTTCTATCTGCGTACTGGCGCAGCTGCACCGGTACCAAGGGCAAAGACTGCGCAGCTGCGCCGGGTGGGTTTCTGAAGTCAAGCACAGCGCAGCTGCGCCAGTGCCAAAACTTGGGCCCTGAGCAGTGACAGTTTGTTTTCTTTTTTTAAAAAAGTTGCAGGCCATGATATATTACCTACCTAACCTATTACGCATGATATTACAAGACGCGATAACAGAATTGTAATGTATTGTAATACAATAATGAAGAATTTAAGCATTACTTAATAAGTTATATAATGATTGGAACTCAATGTTCGTAAGTGTTAGAGGTGAGAAAGGAATGCTAAAGCTTTACATTTTATGATAGTCGGTGGGGATAACCTATATGGTTAGATCTTAAGTTAAAGGTTATAACGTAACTAAGATGGAGAATTAACCCTATAAGGTTAATGATAGTATAACTAATAGGTATTACGATATCATTGGTATATGTAGGGGTAATTGGCGAACATTTATTATAACTCGTAGCTTGTGCAAGAGTCAAGTTTTCTATCCTTAAACTTGCTTAATATTTTGCAAGTTCTCTAACCCTAAACTTTCTTTGAGCAAATTTCTTTACCCTAACTCTATTATGATTAAGCAAGTATTCTATCCCTAAATTGTTATCGTCAAACAAGTGTCTAAACGTTACTTTATTGAGCAAGTTTTCTATTCTGAAAATACTATAATGTTCTTGTTCTTAGTTATTCAAGTTCAAGATTGCATATGAGATATTACTTCAGTTATACAATACTTATTCAATTGTATACTCTTGAGAATTTATTATTCGATTTGAGCATTGTCTATTGTTGAACCTTATAGGACTAGTAAACCCTTATTGATTCGACTAGTCCATAGTTGATGAACGTTTCAAATTCTAGATTACTTATTGAACTTATCCAAACCAAATTTCCTTTGGTGCGGACTCTGATGTCAAACTGAGATGAACAACCCTTTAATAGGGGATTATTTACGCTTTAGCGTTGAGATATTGTGCACAGTATGGTACTAAGGGCTGATCCCCCTAAGTACGAGAAGTAGAGTCCATAGTCTTATGACTGTTAAAGGTTTAAAGCATAAAACATTTACAACCTAGGACATAGTTCAAGGTCTTATGACCCTCAGACGTTCTTTTGATTCCTGTTATTCATTCTTGAGTCAAAAGTTGAGTTTCTTTATTCAGATGTCTTTGATTCACTCGCATGTTATTATATTGTTGTTATATTATTATACTTGTGGGCAATCGTGCTCACTCTTGCGTAATAATAACATTGCAGTTAAGAACGAAAGGTCTGACGAGCCTTCTACTAGCAAAGGCAAGGGCAAGGTCAACAAATGATGAAGACTTGTTGTTTATTTTATGTTTTTATGTTTCAGACTTATGTTAAAGTTGTGTAAGACTTATTTAATTGTTTATGTTCCGCACAGGTGTTTAAGGTTAGTATGACCTAGGATTGTATTTATTTTTCAGATGTTGTAACACAATAAGGGGAGGATTATTTCTATCTATTGCATGGTTTGCATTTATTATGGGTAGATAGATAGATGCTATTTGTACAGTGAACACCAAATCCCGTGGAATTGAAGTACTCGGATTTGGGGGTGTCGCAATAGACATAGAACACATATAATTATAGAATATGTAACTCCCAATATAATTACATATACTAATTACCAATTTAATATATAAGTTACAAAAATTAGAATTTTAAAAGCCCTAAGGCTTGTTTGGCAAATCCATATTATTTTAAAAACAGGTTTTAATAGTTAAGGCCTTGTTTGGGTAAAACAGGTTTAAAACAAAAGTAAGGCCTTATTTGAAAAAACGGTTTTAAAAACTTTTTTTTTACTCTTTTAATAGATCCTTTAACACATATTCTTAATGTTATCCTTTAATTAATTAAATCTTAACATTAATTTAATTAATTAAAAATTTAACATCAATTAATTACATAAAATTATCACATTATAATTACTCGCTAATTATAACTTCATGTAACAATTACCACATCACTACATCTAATTTAATTATCTCAATTAAATTAGAACTATAACATAAAATCATTACATATTAATTAAATATTAAATAATCATTTAATTAATATAATACACTTAATTACATTACTCCATAACAATCACATAATCTTAATAAATAATTCAATTAAAATATTTATTTACTTTAATAAATATTAAATTAACATTTAAATTCTCTTCACACCAAATCACATATTTCACAATATTTCTCACATATACACATACTCGTACTCGAACATCTTAAAATAAAAATTTTATTTATTAAATTCTCATTTATAAATTCTTAAAAATCCGTGATGTCACAGCCACTTTCCTGAATGTTATCTTCTTGGCCTTCTCAGCTCTTAGCTTAGCTGCCATCTTCAATGGCATTCTCATCCTTGTTGAGTGAAGCTTTAGTCTGTTCAAGTCCTTCTTCAAATCTGCTTCACTTCCACCTTCGTAGTCTCACTGCCACTGAGACTTGTTCTGTTCAGCTCTGGTGGAACTCGTAGAGTCAACAATGTAGCATTCCAACAACTTAACTATTCTTCAACTCAGCAACTCTTTCATCTTTGAAGCTTCAGCTGTTAAATACTCTTCCAGGATCTTCCCGTTGGAAAATAGTCGTTGGAAGCTATTTGAATTGCTTCGCAGATCTCGAGTTATTTGGTGCAGACTGCTGATGTGACGTGACAGCTCCTTTTTGACTTTACTGACACAGCAGTCTGCTACTTCACCTACCGCCTCAAAGATGCCACTATTTTGTGTCAGGATGGTAGTCACCTTTATATCTCCTTTTTGATTCTCTGATTCGAATCTACAGGAGTTTTCCTTTTTCATCGATGCTCTCAATTAGCAACGTTCGGATGTTAGTCTTCATATTGAGACATTGCCAATGCTTCAATATTCAGATGCTCGAACTCTACGATTCTGATGCAAATGTTCTTGGACCTTGATCGTAGTGTGTCTTGTCGAATGTTGCTCTTTGACTGGTTAAGACAACACTACAATTCTGAAAAGTGTTCTTTGGATCTGTATTTTAGAACATTTCTTCCTTTACTTGTGTAGTGCTTCAACACTTCTGATTGCCTTGACTGATCTCAGGAACTGATAGCTTGACTTGTCGTTCTGGCCTCCTTCTGAATAGTAAGACACATCAGATTTATGGCATACCCAGCTCTCTTTCTCCTGGTGATCTCCCGTTCACCTATCAACAATGGTCTGACCCATGCTTAATCACTTCTGTCTTGTTCTTCACAAGCTGGCCAGTATCTCTGTGTAAACTGTATTAGTTCCTGCTCGTTTGGCAAACACTATGATCTTGGTTAATCCCAAGATCGTTGTCTTCTGTTCTCTTGACAGCTACTGCACTTGTTGACTTTCTCTAGTCAGTTACTTTATCTGAAGTCTTATTCTGATCGGCTTGTGGAAGACTTCATCTTGAATGGCTTCACAACTCAACCTGGATGATGATTGAGTTGGTGCTTAGATCTTCTGTTAGCTTGCATGCCATTCGTTGAGTGCTCTCTTGTTTCCTTCAGGTGGAATGTATCTTTGCAGCTCAAACCAGAGGCTTCATCTTTGGATTCTATGGGAGTGCTCATCTGTTGAGAATCGTGTTGACACTACGATTCTGCCTTGGCATTGTGAGCAACCTCTGTAGACGCCTTAAGCCTGCAGACTATGATTTAGCCTTGTTTCTGCAGACACTACGACTCCGAGATCAGATCTTAACAGACTACGATTTCTGCCTTTTATGCTTGATGTCCTCGTCTGATCTGGCTCGACTACGATCTCTGCCTCTGATATGATTAGTAGACTCCACTACTACAAGTGTGATCTACGATTCTTAACTTAGCTCTGGCAGATGCTCAGTTGGCTCATAGACAGGCTGTCTCTATGATTCTGAGCATGACTTCCTCAGCAGACTACAGCTCTGAGAAAGTTCTTTTCGACACACTACGATCCTTTCTCGTCTCTCCTGGTAGACTACGAACTCTGAGATCTACTATCCTTGCAGACTACGATTCTGCCTTGATAGTTCTCGAGTCTTCCTTGGCTCTCCTGGTAGACTACGATACTAGTGTAGTGCTCAACGATCAAACAAACCTATCTATTACACTTTATAAGATCAACCTAACAAGTTTGATCTTTCTATATTTATAGTCCTTGTACATCATTTCTTTTTAAGGACCAATGCTGTTTTGTTTATGGAGGATCAACCTAAAATATTTGATCATTTCAGTCTAAGTCCTTGTATATATATTACTATTATCTATCAAAGACTTTACAGCTTTTATCAATGCAAGTATACTTGCATATTCATTCATTTATATCATAATCAAATCATATAATATAGGAATACCATTCTTATGAATATTCCTAACAATCTCCCCCTATTTGATTATGACAAAAACAATCAGTGCATATGTATGAGATGAATGAATCTTATATACAGTGAGTAGCTGTATTTCTAAAATAGATAATCATGAATGTCATTGATGATAGTATGTAATTAGATAAAATATGACACTCTACATCTTGGATCCAGAACATACCTAACTAGATAGAGATGTACCTTTTCTGCTCCATGTATGTCTCCAGGATGTCTGTTGATTATCTATTCAGCTACTCATCTTTCTTTCTTCTTTTTCTTCTTTCCTCTGCTCCCCTCAGATGCATGCTCCACTCAGATGCATGCTCCACTTTTTTTTCTTAATCAGGTTCTGGTTCAGTTGCATGCTCTCCTTTGTCTGGCTCCCCCTCAGATTCTGTGTTCATGGGGCATCATCTTTTGACTCCCCCTCAGATGATGACTCTACTTCTGATGCTGCTTTCTTCTTCTTCTTCTTCTGCTCCTTTGCCTCTTTGCTCTTGTTCTTCTTTTCTTCCTTCATGCTTCTCTCCTTGCTCTTTCTTGAATGCCTCTTTCTATGTCTCTTTTGATGTATCTTTTTCTCCCCCTTTTTGTCATTATTCACTTGAGACAGCTGCTCCAGCGTTTGAGATAAGCTGCTCCATCAGGTGAGATGAGTTACCAACCTCAATTTTGAGTTATTGTTGGCTTAGCTCAAGTTGGAGGGAGAGAGACTGTTTTAGATTGTCAATCTTGTCAAAGAGAGATAGAATTTGCTCTTCATTAGCCTTCTGAGCTCGTAGAGCTTCTCCCTTCTAATCACTCATAGCCTTTAGAAAAATATGATCCCTTAGTTGAAGCTTGAGGGATATGTCTAAGAGTCTGGCTTGAAGCCCTTTTGACAGCTCATTATCTTCACCTGTTGACATGTCCTTGACTTCTGTAGCTATAAGAGATATCTCCTTAATTAGTTCTTCAAAGTTCTTTAGCAACTCTTGCTTTTGAAGAGATCTGGCATCTAGTTGTTCATCCTCTTTCTGAGCAGCTGTTTGGTCAGCCTGCTACTGAGCGACTTGTTCATCAATCTCATGCTGAGAACCAGATTAGACTCCACGATTTTCACCCTTGGACAAGTTTTCAAAAGTAGTGAGAATCTGATAGATCGTTGAGTACCAATCATCGTTGAAGGATGGAGGATTATCAGTCAGCACTGTTGGATCAGCATGGAGCTTTTCAAACTTAGTTTGATCATTTTCATTGGTAGAGTGAAATGACTCTACGATTGTAGACATGGGCAAAATCTTTCTACCATCTGAATCTGCTCGACAATCGTAGGGGATGTAATGATTTTCAGCATGTTGATAGACCTTGAAATGAGATCGGTCTTTGTAAAGACCGAGAATTTCACATGATTATATGTGTAATTTTTACGAATAATTTTTTTTAAAAAGTACTTGAACCATATAAGGTATATGTGAATTAAGCTAGAAAGTTAATTTATTAACTAAGAAGTATACTTACTCATTTTTAAGGAAGAATAATATAAGTTATGTTAGAAATTTACATAGCTTGAATGTCAGTCTTGATTATTAAATTGAAAAGATTTACAATATTTAAGTAATTAATTATTGATATGAGTATGTAAGTGTTTATAACTTATTAAGTCAATTTGGGCTATTAAGTTAATAAACTAGGGGAATATATTATGACATATGTGAATTATGTACGTGATTGAATAAATATGTATTATATAATGTATATACATTTATTTTGTAAAGAGATTAAGAATAAAGTTGGATAACT
Source organism: Panax stipuleanatus (assembly GCA_020205555.1). Lineage (NCBI taxonomy): Eukaryota > Viridiplantae > Streptophyta > Magnoliopsida > Apiales > Araliaceae > Panax > Panax stipuleanatus. The sequence continues at coordinate 16,865,889 of CM035123.1, forward strand.
TAATACATACATTAGGTATGGTAAGCAAATAACCTAATGGGTTCTAATATAAGAGAATGATAGTATTTTAAAAGATAAACTAATTTTAGAAGATTTATTTTATACATCTCAATTAATTAATTTTATAACCTAAGTAAGGCAAGTATAATTGGGTTATGAAAGTAAAGTGGTATTCTTGATTTATGGGTATGTGTTATAGTCCAAGTAGTAAGTGTTACTAGTGGGCTAGCCCAATTGAATGATTAAATCAATCCCACTAATTTTATTGGGAGATATAATTTAATTGCCTTAGTTAAATGAATTAACTTAGCCCACCTTGTCGAATTATAATAGTAGCTCAAGTAATATAAAATAAACTTGACTACTAATAGCCCAAACTAATTAATTGCAAGCCTAAACATTAATTAAAAAGGCCCAACCTTTGGTCCATGGAAGAAAGGACAATTAATCATTATAGTATGTATATAACACAAAAAAAAATAAATCTATAATGGGTAAATAGGGCCATATGAGGGCAAAAGGGGGAGAAAAATTCAAAATTTTTAAAACTTGGACAATATCTTGTATATAATCTTTGAGCCCAACACCCATGACAAGTATCATCCTCTTAGCATGCCCAACACATGTTTAGTGACTAAGCTTGCAAGTAATGATTAAGTTGGAAGTGAGTGGGATGCATGCTTATAATTTCAATTATACACAATCCCACTAACTACACTTCATTTGCACATTTACACTTCAAGCCCCTTTAGCTAGAGAAAGAAAGGAAACATAGAGAGAAAAGAGGGAGAGATTTTAGACCAAGAGGAAGAAGAAGAGAGGATCTTGTGCTCCATGCATGCCAAGTTTGTAAGCTACTGTGGCAAGATAAGGAAGATAGCAAGAAAAAAAAACTAGGTGTTGATTTCTCTTTATTTTTAAAGTTTAATTTCTTATTTGGTGGGTTTTTGATGAAACAAAAGTCGCATGTTTGATCTTTGATAAACTTTTCTTCTATTGGTGTATAAATATTTTATTTGATGATCAAAATATTTTTTTGAAGTTGAATATAAGATCAAAAGGGAGATTTGTACCAAATGAGTAGAGAAAGGCACATGCATGCATGCACTAGGTGATTGTATGATAGATTCTTGTGATGCATGTTGAATATGGTTAATATCATGATTAGAGTGTTAGATCTTGAGTTTAACAAATGAGACTTGTAGATTTATATGAGTTCATATGGTGAGATTTGGAAAAAGGAAGTTAAATGAAATTTTGAAGGAATTTTTGTTTAACTAGTATGCTTTATCATGTGCATGTTGAGATCTACAAGTCATATTTGAGGTTTTCTTTCTTCGTATACTAGATTCCTAAGTTAAGGGCTAAACCCCTTTGTAATCACTCAAATATGTTTTAAAATGAGCAAGATATGGCTTAAATCCCAAACTACCCAGCTGTTGAGAACATGCTACTGATCAGTCAATTGTGGACTATTTTCGATAACCAAAACAAACTCAAATTTGGTGTTTGATATATGAAAAACATATTTTGGGAAAATACAAATCCAACGATATCAAATAGACCCAAATCCGAGATGTAGATCTTGAGATTTACGCGTTTCCGAAAAGGACCTCAAATCTGAAAAACTACTAAATTGTTGCAAATTTTCCTGCTGATCAGTCACTTTGGCAATGATTTCTGGGACCTAAACCAAACAGAATCTGATTTTTGATTAATGGAAATTGGATTTCGGGAAGATACGAATCCAACGCGTCCGACGGAACCAAAATTCGAGTTGTAGACTTCGTTCTATGGGCGTTTCTGTGAAGGATCTCAAATCTGGAAATTTTGGACGAAAATTTGAGTATCATTATGGAACGAAATGAAAGCAAGATATTGTAATAAATAACTTTAAGGCCACAAACGGGCAATTAAGTTAAATACATATAAAATGAAATATAATTAATTATTTAATTATTATTTAAACGTTGTTAAGTAATAATTAAAATGGGTTAGTGTTAGTAAGATAACTACTTATTATTTAACTAAGTTTAAATAATAAATTGAGTTAATTAATTAATTATTTATTATTTAATTAATATTAAATAATAATTAAAGTATAATTAAGTAAGATTAAGTAATTACTTACTTACTTTGACATGAAAGTTTATAGAATTAATTACTTATTATTTGAATAATAAATAAAGATGAATGTTAATTAATTATCCTTTTAAAATAATAAGGAATAATTAAAGAAGAATGAAGTGAATAAATCAAATATTATTTATTCAAAGATGAGGGAGTTATTAATTATTATTTAAAGACAAATAATAATTTAATTGTTCATTATTTTATTAACATTAAATAATGAGGAGTTATAATTGGTTATTTGTAAGTAATAACTAAAGGTAAATAGTTAATTACTATTTAATTAATATTAAATGGTAATTGAAGGAAGAGGGAGTTAACAATTGAACGAAATTATATAACTCCTTAATTAAACAATTAAAATAAATTATTTAAAGATCTAATAAGTGTTTATCCCTTAAGGAAAGCCTTATTAATTATTAAATCATTAACCTAAGATCAATTAAATATCTTATAGGATTAATGATATTACATTAGATGCATGTACCCCGTGAATGTATTATTGGTGAGATAATAATACGAGTTAGCGTATTGATGAAATATACGCAGTAATTAATTGACAGATCTACCTTATCAATGATAGGTCATTCAAAGATTGTTAATTAAAGCTAGAAAGTTATAGCTTGCTGAACAGGCAAGTTCCTTAACTCAAACTCGTGTTATTATTTTTCAAGCATGGTAGTGGATAATTATTGTTGATTATTCCACATCAAAAATTATTATTGAATATTCGCATATATTGCAAGCTTCCTAACTCAACTTGAGTTACTATTTTTCAAGTATGGTAGTGAATAATTATTGATAGTTATTCACCTCTATAATGATTGTTGTTATTCACACGTAGTTCAATTGATTCTTGTTCTATTATTTAAACTGTTTATAAGTCATGTCTCAGCTAATTGTTTTGGCAAGACAAATATTTGTTAAAACATGAAACGTTTTATATCTTATGAACTAATTTATTATTGGAAGATCTATGCCATTGATTTTGGCTAGATCAATATTAATATTATATGTTGAGATCATAGTATTTCTTTGAAAGTTATCCAAACCATATTGTTGTGGTACGAACTCGTGATGTAAGACTGAGATGAACAAACTGTATTGTCGTAAAATGACCCTTGCGCGATTATTGAGTATTATGCATAATATAGGGTACAAAGGAGTTGGCCGCTTCAGGTACTTGCAGAAGAGTATAGTTTAGTTTTTATAACTAATTTATATTCTTGAGGTAATTTAGTTTTAATAACTAATAACTCCTCGAGTAGTTCATGATCCTTTTGAGATCACTCAACATGAAATCTGGGAATATTCCACTTTATTGAATATTGTTGCAGTATTGTAAATTCTTTATATTCACTTGAATATTATTGAATCTTTAAAAGAATTTTACTCTTTCATCCTTGATATGTTATTCAGTATGGAATTCGACAAAGTTTTATTATTGAGATTGAGTTATTATTCAGCTACTTCGAAATCCTTTGATTATTGTTGAAGTTCTATAGATGCTAGGCTCTTTTATTGATGATATACATCATTTATTGTATACTTTAACTTGCTGAGCAAACTCGTTGCTCACCCTTGCTTAAATAAATCATTTCAGCTAATGCCGAAGTAGCAGAAGGTTCTAACAAGGACAAAGGCAAAGGTAAAGCTCAGGAGTAGTTATTGTCAACTTTTAATGGTTATGTTATATTATGTAAATTTATTATGTAAACCTTTTGGATATATAAGGGAATGTAAGTTATGTCAAGGTTAGTTAACCTGGGATATTGTTATAAGTTGTATTAAGTAATATTAAGAATGATGTTTTTCATTAATGAATTGGTAGTTAGATGTGATATGCATGATGGATCGTGAGCACCAAACTCGAGGTTAAGGAACTCGGATTTGGGGGTGTCACAGGTTGGTATCAGAGCTGTAGGTTATAAACCTTAGGTGGGGGAAAAGCCTTAGGAATATAACCATAAGAAGGATAGAGAAAACTCATTTAGGGTTCTAAGTGATGGATTGGGAAAATTCATCGATAGAAAGATATGTGGACACTTAGTGTTTATAGATTGTGTTTCATGGTGATGTACTAATGAAATTATTTAAAACTGGTGACAGGATGTCAGGAGATGATGAGATGGTTACAGAAATGTTAGTAGCTACACCAATGCCACTAGCCGAGGTGCCAGCTCAGAGTGATTCAGTTGAAGAAGTTTTAAGAGACGAACCTGCGATAAATCTAGCAAGCGATCATGACGAGTACCCCGAGATGGAGCTAGATGAAGAGGAAGAAGTATATTCCGAAGAAATTAAGGTGGAGCCAGAAACAAAGATCAAAGATGGGGAAGAAGGCAAAGTAGTAATCGAAGAAGGTCAAACATCTGCGAAAATTCAAGATTTAAGGACTAAGGTACTTCTCCTAGAGGAATTATAGAAGACGGCAAGGGCATTAAGCGAGATGACATAAGAACGAAATAATCTGAAGGCACAAGTCGATAGAATGAGGGTTAAGTGCAGTGTATCATCTAAAGATGTAAGTAAGAAAAAGAAGAGTAATAATAGGAAAAGGAACAACGACAGTGACAATTTAGGGAATTCGCATTCAAAGAAGAAACAAGCATGTGGCAAGTGTGGAAAAAACCATTCAGGGGAATGTATGTGGGATAAGAATGTGTGTTACAATTGTGGTCAGGAAGGACATATATCACCAAATTGTCCTAAACCAAAGAAAGGAGGATGTTTTTCATGTGGTGGAATGGGTTATAGGGTTAAGAATTATCCTAAGATGAAGACAGATGGAGGAAGTGGATGGAAGAAAGATTAAGTGTGAGGAGTTGAATCTTCTGCAGTAATATAATTCGTTGGGAATATAGTATCTTGAACGATGAGTAGGTATCTGTAAATATATATCTATATGAGTATAATATTCGCTTAACTTTTTGTGTAAAGTTGTAGTAATGAATCCCGACTTCTGTCACAAAGGGATAGTAGATGTTTGTAGCAGTATGCGCTATGTAGTGAAAAGTACTATGTACTATTTGCATGAATATGAATATAAATGCAATGATATGATTGTATGTTTGATTAAGTAAATAAATTTTGAGAAATAAAATATTAAGATGTTTATCTGATGAATTTGATAATTCAGCAAGCTGAATTAGTTAATCCAGCAAGCTAAAATTGGTTTAAGTTTAAAATTTGTATTAAATTCTTATTATACTACTAATAAGATGTAGCATAAAGACAAAGTTTTAATGTAAGTCTTTATTCATCAGATAACGCCGCCAAGACGACAAAACCGTAACCAAAGGGAGGAACAGTCTGTGAATAATGAAGGAGATCAAGCCGATCCAATACAAAACTTTGTAGACATGCTAGCTCAAGCTTTGCAAACTAGAGCCCTAGCAGCAAAAAATCGACCAGCTAATCGATTGGCTAACTTTAAAGACTTTAAGGCTGTAGGACCGCCGGAATTCAAGGGAACCACTGACCCTATAGAAGTCCAAACATGGGTAAAGGAGATAGAGAAAGCTTTTGTCATTGCTAGAGTAGTAGAGGAGCAAAAGACAGATTTTGCTACCTATTTGATGAAGGGTGAGGCGAATTACTCGTGGGAGACAAACAAGGCTAGAGCCGGAACAGCAGTAGTAACCTGGACAAGGTTTAAGGAATTATTTTTTGAGAATTATTTCTCAGAAAGTATGCAAGCAAGAATGGAGGTAAACTTCTTAGAGTTGAAGCAGGAGAGTATGTCGGTTGCAGAATACGCCGCCAAATTTAACGAACTAGCGAGATTCGCTCCGCATCAGGTGAACACTAAGGTACGAAAGACGCGAAGGTTTGAGAATGGACTGAAGCCAGGGTTATATAACAAGGTAACTGTGTTGCAAATTAAGACATTTTCGACCCTGTTAGAAAAAGAAATCATCACCGAAGGAGGAAATGAAGCTGTGTCAAGGTATCATCAAGAAAAGAAGAAAAAGACGAATGAAGGAGGTAGTAGTGGAGGAAGTAACACCAATAAGCGTAAGTGGAAGGACAATACCCAATCTGGAGACAAGTCAGGAGACAGTAGGAAGAAAGGGGAGTCGTGTGTGAATTGCGATAAAAATCATCCGGGAGGGTGTTTAAAGGGAAAAGGAGTGTGTTTCAACTTTGGACAAGAGGAACACATCTCTCCAAATTGTCCAAGTCCAAAGAAGATACAAGGTGTTTCTTATGTGGATCGTTAGAACATCAAATTTGTAACTGTCCAAAGAAGAATGCAGAGAGGGGAAGCAACAATAGAGGAACCAGTAGTGGAACACTAGCTATCAAAGGACCTGCTCAGCCGGGAAGACCGACAGCACACACGTTTAACATGACGGTTCAAGACGTAGTGGCCGCAAAAGAAGTGGTGACAGGTAAAGATTTTCGTTAATAATATAACCGTATGCGATTTAGTTGATAGATATCAATGCGAGGAACTATTCCATTACGGGTCCAATTCACATGTTGATATATGAGTTACAGATTGGTATTATGTAGATAGAAATAAAGAAATTGATGATACAACTTTAAAAAGTTAATAGAACACGAGTATGCCTATGTGATCTTTGGTAACCCTTAGAGGTTCTATAGTAGAGTGAGAGAAAGCACAAGTTGCTTAACATATTGAAGGAATGCCATTATGAATATAACGTTGATACCTAACTATAACAGGTAACTATGAGCTATGCCAAGTCAAATGAGACTTGAAATAAGCTAAGATTTTCCGCCCTGAATTGGGATATGAAAGAATAAATGAAGTAATAAATACTAGGAGGGTAATTCAATAAAATTGATTGATTAATAAATGAGTGTATAAGGATATACTTAAATTAAGCTTATGGGAATGGTGATTCCTGGGACGGAATCCTTATAAGGAGGGGAGAATTTAAAGACCGAGAATTTCACATGATTATATGTGTAATTTTTACAAATAATATTTTTTTTAGAAAGTACTTGAACCATATAAGGTATATGTGAATTAAGCTAGAAAGTTAATTTATTAACTAAGAAGTATACTTACTCATTTTCAAGAAAGAATAATATAAGTTATGTTAGAAATTAACATAGCTTGAATGTTAGCCTTGATTATTAAATTGAAAAGATTTACAATCTTGAAGTAATAAATTATTGATATGAGTATGTAAGTGTTTATAACTTATTAAGTCAATTTGGGCTATTAAGTTAATAAACTAGGGGAATATGTTATGACATATGTGAATTATGTACGTGATTGAATAAATCTGTATTATATAATGTGTATACATTTATTTTGTAAAGAGATTAAGAATAAAATTGGGTAACCTAAAACATAGATTAGGTATGGTAAGTAAATAACCTAATGGGTTATAATATAAGAGAATGATAGTATTTAAAAATATAAACTAATCTTAGGAGATTTATTTTATACATCTCAATTAATTAATTTTACAACCTAAGTAAGGCAAGTCTAATTGGGTTATGAAAGTAAAGTGGTATTCTTGATTTATGGGTATGTGTTATAGTCCAAGTAGTAAGTGTTACTAGTGGGCTAGCCCAATTGAATGATTAAATCAAGCGCACTAATTTTATTAGGAGATATAATTTAATGGCCTTAGTTAAATGAATTAACTTAGCCCACCTTGTGGAATTATAATAGTAGCCCAAGTAATATAAAAATAAACTTGACTACTAATAGCCCAAACTAATTAATTGCAAGCCTAAACATTAATTAAAAAGGCCCAACCTTTGGTTCATAGAAGAAAGGACAATTAATCATTAGAGTATGTATATAACACAAAAAAAATAAATCTGTAATGGGTAAATAGGGATATGGCTGGCCACCTGAGGGCAAAAGGGGGAGAAAAATTTAAATTTTAACAAAGCTTAGACAATATCTTGTATATAATCTTTGAGCCCAACACCCATGACAAGTGTCATCCTCTTAGCATGCCCAACACATATGTTTAGTGATTAAGCTTGCAAGTAATGATTAAGTTGAAAGTGAGTGGGATGCATGCTTACAATTTCAATTATACACAATCCCACTAACTACACTTCATTTGCACACTTACACTTCAAGCCCATTTAGCTAGAGAAAGAAAGGAAACGTAAAGAGAAAAGAAGGAGAGATTTTCGGCCAAGAGGAAGAAGAAGAGAGGATCTTGTGCTCCATGCATGCCAAGTTTGTAAGCTACTGTGGCAAGATAAGGAAGATAGTAAGAAAAAAAAAAAGGTATTGATTCTCTTTATTTTTAAAGTTTGATTTCTTATTTGGTGGATTTTTGATGAAACAAAAGTCTTAAGTTTGATCTTTGATAAACTCTTCATCTATTAGTGTATAAATGTTTTATTTGATGATCAAAATATTTTTTTGAAGTTGAATATAAGATCAAAAGGGAGATTTGTACCAAATGAGTAGAGAAAGGCACATGCATGCATGCACTAGGTGATTATTTGATAGATTCTTGTGATGCATGTTGAATATGGTTAATATCATGATTAAAGTGTTAGATCTTGAGTTTAACAAATGAGACTTGTGGATTTATATGAGTTCATATGGTGAGATTTGGAAAAAGGAAGTTAAATGGATTTTTGAAGAAATTTTTGTTTAACTAGTATGCTTTATCATGTGAATGTTGAGATCTACAAGTGATATTTAAGGTTTTCTTTCTTGGTATGCTAGATGCATGAGTATAGGGCTAAACCCATTTGGAATCACTCAAATATGTTTTAAAATGAGCAAGATATGGATTAAATCCCAAACTACCCAACTATTGAGAACATGCTACTGATCAGTCACTTGTGGACTATTTTTGGTAACCAAAACAAACTCAAATTTGGTGTCTAATATATGGAAAACGTATTTCGGGAAAATATGAATCCAACGATACCAAATGGACCCAAATCCGAGATGTAGATCTTGAGATTTGAGCGTTTCCGTAAAGGACCTCAAACTTGGAAAATGACTAAACTGTTGGGAATTTTCCTGCTAATCAGTCATTTTGGCACTAATTTCCGGGACCTAAACAAAATAGAATCTGATGTTTAATTAATGGAAATTGGAGTCTGGGAAGATACGAATCCAACGCCCCAGACAGAACCAAAATCCGAGTTGTAGACTTCATTCTACGGGTGTTTCCGTGAAGGACCCCAAATCTAGAAATTTTGGACTAAAATTTGAGTATCATTATGGAACGAAATGAAAGCAAGATATTGTAATAAATAACTTTAAGGCCACTAATGGGCTATTAAGTTAAATACATATAAAATGAAATATAATTAATTATTTAATTATTATTTAAATGGTGTTAAGTAATAATTAAAATGGGTTAGTGTTAGTAAGATAACTACTTATTATTTAACTAAGCTTAAATAATAAATTGAGTTAATCAATTAATTTATTATTATTTAATTAATATTAAATAATGATTAAAGTATAATTAAGTAAGATTAAGTAATTACTTACTTACTTTGACATGAAAGTTTATAGAATTAATTACTTATTATTTGAATAATAAATAAAGATGAATGTTAATTAATTATCCTTTTAAAATAATAAAGAATAATTAAAGAAAAATAAAGTGAATAAATTAAATATTATTTATTCAAAGATGAGGGAGTTATTAATAATTATTTAAAGATAAATAATAATTTAATTGTCCATTATTTAATTAACATTAAATAATGAGGAGTTATAATTGGTTATTTGTAAGTAATAACTAAAGGTAAATAGTTAATTACTATTTAACTAATATTAACTAGTAATCGAAGGAAGAGGGAGTTAACAATTGAAAAAAATTAAATAACTCCTTATTTAAATAATTAAAATAAATTATTTAAAGATCTAATAAGTGTTTATCCCTTAAGGAAAGCCTTATTAATTATTAAATCATTAACTTAAGATCAATTAAATATCTTATAGGATTAATGATATTACATTAGATGCATGTACTCGGTGAATGTATTATTGGTGAGATAATAATATGAGTTACCGTATTGATGAAATATACGCAGTATTAATTGACAAATCTACCTTATCAATGATAGGTCATTCAAAGATTGTTAATTAAAGCTAGAAAGTTGTAGCTCGCTGAACAGGCAAGTTCCCTAACTCAAACTCGAGTTATTATTTTTCAAGCATGGTAGTGGATAATTATTGTTGATTATTCCACATCTAAAATTATTATTGAATATTCGCATTTATTGCAAGTTTCATAACTCAACTTGAGTTACTATTTTTCAAGCATGGTATTGAATAATTATTGATAGTTATTCACATCTATAATGATTGTTGTTATTTACACGTATTGCAATTGATTCTTGTTCTATTATTTGAACTGTTTATAAGTCATGTCTCAGCTAATTGTTTTGGCAAGACAAATATTTGTTAAAACATGAAATGTTCTATATCTTATGAACTGATTTATTATTGGAAGATCTATGCCATTGATTTCGGCTAGATCAATATTAATATTATATGTTGAGATCATAATATTTCTTTGAAAGTAATCCAAACCATATTGTTGTGGTATGAACTCGTGATGTAAGATTGAGATGAACAAATTGTATTGTTGTAAAACGACCCTTGCGCGATTATTGAGTATTATGCATAATATAGGGTACAAAGGAGTTGGCCGCTCCAGGTACTTGCAGAAGAGTATAGTTTAGTTTTTATAACTAATTTATATTCTTGAGGTAATTTAGTTTTAATAACTAATAACTCCTCGAGTAGTTTATGATCCTTTTGAGATCACTCTGTATGAAATCTGGGAATATCTCACTTTATTTAATATTGTTGCAGTATTATAAATTCTTTATATTCACTTGAATATTATTGAATCTTTGAAAGAATTTTACTCTTTCATCCTTGATATGTTATTCAGTATGGAATTCGAGAAAGTTTTATTATTAAGATTGAGTTATTATTCAGCAATTCGAAATCCTTTGATTATTGTTGAAGTTCTATAGAAGCTAGGCTCTTTTATTCATGATATATATCCTTTATTGTATACTTTAACTTGTTGAGCAAACTCGTTGCTCACCCTTGCTTAAATAAAACATTTCAGCTATTGCCAAAGTAGCAGAAGGTTCTAACAGGGATAAAGGCAAAGGCAAAGCTCAGGAGTAGTTATTGTCAACTTTTAATGGTTATGTTATATTATGTAAATTTATTACGTAAACCTTTTGGATATATAAGGGATTGTAAGTATGTCAAGGTTAGTTAACCTGGGATATTGTTATAAGTTGTATTAAGTAATATTTAGAATGATGTTTTTCATTAATGAATTGGTAGTTAGATCTGATATGTATGATTGATCGTGAGCACCAAACTCGAGGTTAGGGAACCTAGATTTGGGGGCGTCACAGTCTTTGATTAGCACAGTTGTAAATTTCTTGACACTTGGAAAGTTCTGTGCCACCTGCTCTAGGTTTGGAAGATGGGAGAAACACCATGTGAGATATCCACTGTCTCCGGTGAGGGATGCCTTTACCCATAGCATGTGAGGATGAAACCACCTTATTACATGATCCTTGATTTCAGTATCATAAGTCAAGGTTGAAGAGTCTAGCTTTATAGTTTCACGATGGTTGAGTAGATATGTTGCAGTTATTTTCACCACATGCAGCCTTCCATTCCCATGATTAATCCATTTCTTCGGAAGTGCATCTAGTGGTTCTTCATCAATTTCTACCACTATTCTTCTTTTGCGTTGAACAGGACAAGGGATGTGAAAATCTTCTGGCACGTCATCCTCAGGATTGGAGTCTCCTTTACTTTCTTCATAATCTGAGCTGGAGTCAGATTGGTGTAGACTTCCTTCAACTGACTCATCAGTTTGTTTCAGCATTTGATCATCATCAGCACTATCAGCGGAGCTTGCCTTTGCAGATTCACTAGCCTCTTCTAGCTCTTTAGTCTTCATCCTTTTACTGCTATTCTTTGCAGACATCTTCATTTGTCTTACCTTTGATACAGCCTCATCATCACCGAGTTCTATGATAGCTGTAGACGATTCTCCTCTCTTTTTGAGAATAGCTTGAGCATGCAATCTGTTGCTCTTCCTCCTTTTTGGGGTTTGAACTTCAGGAGATTCAAATCTTTCTTCATCTTCAGATTTTGAAGTCTCTAAATCATCAGACAGACTTCCTTGAGGTTCAACAGCAGGAGGGACAGATGTTTCTTCTTCAGACTCTATGTCTTTTGAATCATCATAAGGGCTCCTTGATACTTCAGCACTAGGAGATCTAAATATTTCAAGATTAGATCCTCCTTTATCAGTAGAATGGCTACTCTGAGGATTAGCCATAGGACTTGCAGCTTCTCCTTCATTATCAGACTTACTCCTTGAAGAATCATCCTTAAAGTTCTTAGTTCCCACTTTATCTTCTGACTCTACGTTTTCTTCTTCAGAAGATGTATTTCTTTAGGGAACTGATTTTTACTTCTGCACCTTTTTGACTTTCTTCTTAGAAGGCTTTGCAGACTTAGGCTCTGGGATAATTGCACCTTCAGAGGATGAAGACTCTTTTTCTTTCATAGCACTGCCTTCCTCTTCCTTGAATTACTCTTGTTGCTGCTGCCATGTGTTAGCCGTTTATTCTACATTGGCTTCTTCTTCCAGTTTGCAAACAGCTGTGTAGTCATTATCTTATGACTATTTAGGACTTCACCTTCATCATCCTTAATCTTATTCTTCAGCCTCTTCTTCAGAATAATACTCAATAGCCTTCCATGGAAAACCTTTGTGAGTGGTTTCCCTGTTAATCTCTTTTTTTCTGCCTTATCCAACCATTTGGACATTTGGTCGAGCAGAATAACTCCAAAGTTGATACGCTTCTTCAGGACTATCGCAGACATGATCTTCAACTGTTGATCATTCACAGTGTCATGTATAGTGTCCTTGCATAGTATACATTTGCCTATAATCTCTGCGAAGAACTCAAATTCTTCAGGAATATCCTTTTTCTTCATGTCCTTCAGACTAGGGTTTCTTCTGTACCTCATAATCTTCTTGGCTTCTTCAATGTTGACTTCATCAAGATCTTTCAGACCTAGGTCAGGAAAACCTAAGCAGTAATTGATGTCAAAAGATTTCGGCTTCAGAATCTGACCTTTTACTTTGGTAGAAAGGGTTCTAGAGTTTGTAGTCATGTTGGAGTAGAACTCTTTAACCAAGTTAACATAGATTGGAGTATTTGACTCAAGGCATTCTAAGAATCCAGCTTTCTTCACAAGTTCAAGAATATCTCTGAACTTCTTCTCAGATTTCTCAAATGTTTTAGTCCCGAGCTGAATGCCAGTGATTACTCGCCAATGTGCCATTTGAAGAGTTAGGGTTTTCTGGGTTTATGGCTTTGTGAGGATCTTGTGAGGTAGCAGGAAGCGATTTGAGAGAGGATATCTATTTGAGAAGGTTTGACTGTTTGGAAGTGTTTAGGTTTTGGCTTGAGAGGGTAAGTGTATGGATTTGACAGGTTTGCAGCTTTTGATGAACTCTCTAAAATGAAACTGCCAATAATTTGAATTTCCCTCTTGTAACTGTTCCCTCCACGTTTCTTAGTGGGACAGTTGTAAGACGTTGATAGGTCACAATCTGTAACTTCTCCATCGTGTCAGTTAACCAGATTTAACTTTTCTTCTATTAACCATTGACTTCTTCAATCCATGGAGTGACTTATGTCTTAGCTCAGTACTCCACGATTCCCAGTCTGTAACGATTGATATTTTATATAATAATTTTAAATATTTATTGGGTTAAATAAATATTGTATGTGATTTATTTATTGATCAAATAAATAAATTATGTGATTTTGTGGATTGATTTAATTAAGAGTAATATTTAATTAAATTGATATGTTGTAGCATAATTCTAATTTAGTTGAGAATAATTCAATTATATTTAATGTTATGTGCTAAATGTTAATAATAATTTGTTACATGAATTATGTTTAATAAAGGAATTACAATTGTGTAACAATTTGGTATTATGTGTTTTTATTAATTAATGAATGTTAGCTTTTATTTAATTGAATTGGAATGTTGTAATTTAATTAAATAAGTGTATTATTTAATCTATGGATTAAGGATTTATTAAAATAATGAAAAGGGTTTTAAATTAGTTTTACCAAACGATGCCCTTGTACTTGTTTAAAACTTATTCTACCAAACATGGCCTTATTTACTATTAATCTGTTTTTAAATATAATGTTGTTTTGGCCAAACAAGCCTTAGGGCTTTTCAAATTCAAAACATGTAACTTATGTGATTAATTGTATTTATGATAATTATTATAGAGTAATTATATTGTATAAGTTATATATCATATGTATATACAATATACGTTAAGTTAAAAGAGTTAGTACGTTAGTTTTTACAAAGAAAGAAAGAAACAGAGAGAAAGGGTTAGAGAGAATTGTCAGAGAAGAAGAAGAAGAAGAAGAGAAGCTTGAGAAAGCAAGAGAAGAACATCATCATCTCCATCTCTTCTCTTAATTTAAACTAGAAAAGGTATAAACCTAGAACTTTATAAGTTGTAATCATGTTCTTTTATGTTTTCATGGTTTTAGAATTTTCTGTAAAAAAATTATTGTGTGAAAGTTTTTATTTTTGATATATGTATGGGATGTGTACATATATATTTTATATATATATATATGTTTACATATGATTTTTATAATTGTTTAAGTGTTTTGATTTACAAAGATATGATGAACATGGAGAAATCATGTTCATAGTGGTTTATTATGAAGTTATTTTGAAAATAGTTCTTAATTTGTCAAAGAAATTGATGAAAGCATGAAGTTATGTGCAATATGCGACATAACATGATTATATATGAGTTATATGGTTGTTTTAACAATTCAATTCATGAAATTTTGATAAACAAGAAGAATGGTGTTTATAGTGATTTTCTGTGAATTAATTTCTGAAAAATGGCTTTTGAAATTATCAAATTGATGTTTGATTTTGAGTTATTGTTAAAATTGATCATGTATTATGTTAGTATGTTAAGAATAGAAATTATTACAATTAAAATTACTTGACTTGATTGAAAAACGAATTTGTAATAGCAATTTTTGTCAAGAACGCTTAATATTGTGTTTTTCTGCGAAAATCATGAAATCTTGGTTTTGATTATGTAATGTATGGATTTTATATATTATAATCATGTTAAAGAGTTTAAAATATTTTTTGTATCAAGTTTCATGTTTATCATGTTGGGAAAAATCGAATTCGGTGTGAAGGAATAAGCCAAATTGGCTTATTTCTCCACCAGTTCGGGAACCAGCCCCTGTGCCAGAGGGAGGACCCGCCCCAGCTGGGCTTTTGCCCTTGGGGGACCCGCCCCAGTGGGGTATGTTGCTGTCCGGAAAAGTTAGTTTTTTGTTTTTGAGTTTTCATACCCCGTTTGTTTAGCTAACTTATTTCTATGACTTGGAAAGTGAAATAGGTAATAAGATAACATGTTTTTGATGTGTTTAAGATGGATTGAAGTTGTATATTGTGACGCCCCCAAATTTGGGTACCTTCAAACCCAAGACATGGTGCTACACGGTGCTACAATCTACTCATACATTCAATTGAGGACATCAATATCGATGCATAATTTTACTAATTATTACATTTTATTAAATTCCTTCCCAAATATCCGTAACCAATACATTGTTCTATGTCATAATATCAATAAATACAATACTAATACTATGCTATTACAAAGGTCACTACTTGCCCTGCTTGGACTTGCCTTTGTCTTTACCGGATCCTTCAGTCCGTTCGTTCTTAGCTGAAATTATTTAGTTTTAAGCAAGAATGAGCATAAACAGCTCAGCAAGTTAAACAGTATATCTTGAAACCACAAAATCAAGAATCATATTCCTTGGTCTTCAATAACTGTACAATAGTTATGAAATACTTAATAATAATCAAAATATCATTTTGATTCCTTTAAAACCATTCCCAAGGACTTTATAGCCTCTTCGGAATCCATTTTGGTCAACAACCATGAACTATATATTTTAGTTCTTATTCATGAAAGGAACAACCCGACACGAAGGCCGTAAGTTTGATATAGCTTACGAGCACATCCAGGTGATTAGCCTGTAGTACTCTATGTTGATCAACACTCATACATTAAACGTGTTTACGTTTAATTGGTGGCAACCTCACGTGCCTGTCAAATTAACGACGTTTAAAACCTTTGTTTTATTCATGCTCAGGTTTACCTGAGAATCCGTACCAAGCAATTGGCATAGGATCACAACATTATACATATTTTTGGAAAGATTTGTGGAAAAACCCACCAAAATATGCTAAATCTCAGTTTAGCCGAATCAAATGGCATCGACTATTTAATAATAGTTCATGCATAAGCAATTATGCACAATGACCTCTTGTCCAACCATAATGTATAGACAAGAGTTTAGAAAACTTACATTCATAGTAAAATATGAATGAAGTTAGAAAACTTGCCTTTGCGTCTTCTAAACCTTTACACGTACTCTATTCAGTCTTTACAACGTCTATAAAGCATAACACAAAGCATACCTAAGAGAATTTATCATCGATATACCAAGTATAGCCTAACTTCTCCTTCTTGTATAACTTAATCGAAATGTTAAATTAATAACATTCATTTAAGTTATTTAATGTCCATTACGGTTTATTAACATCCTATGTTATAAACCAACTCTTCTTAATCATCACTAGGCATGATGATTAAACGAGTATTTAACTTGTTCCTTAACTTAGTTTGGGTTAACGTCCAAAACTTAAGTTTAATTACGTTTATTTAGAATTTAATTTTCATAAACTCTTACTTAAACTTGTTGTTTAAGGTTTACATTACATCATTTACTAGGCCCTTAATGATATGCAAAAGGTTAAGTAATTATTAACAATGTCAACTTTACTCCCATGCTGGCGCTGTGGCTCCAGGTATTGCCCTTGGAGTGGCGCTGCAGCGCAACTCTCCAGAGCTTTCTCCTGGGTGTGGCGTTGTGGCGCCGGCTTAAGCCTATTGGCTGGCGCTGCGGCGCTAGCTCTGCAACTCAGAAAAATTTTCTAAGTCCTTGAAAATTCTGAAATTCCAAAGTCCGTAACTTGATCGTTATAACTCAGAATTGGTTCGTTCCAAAGCCAAAAGTTGATAAACGACATGCTCTACCATCCTATCAAGTTGGAATTTGTTTCTGAATCTGTTGGCGAGAAATTCACCGATTAGTCCATTTTTTTACATTTTCGTTAAACGTTCGTGAACGTTCGACACTCAAATCTTCGTTTTAAGTCGGAATCAATCCGTTCTTTCCCTTACAAGTCTTATTTACCTAAATTCACGTGTTGCAATTGAAAACTATCATTTTTGATGCTCACGATGACTTTTGACTTCTAATCCGAGAAATTTACGTTTTCGACGATTATCGTCTAATCGCGTAACTTTCACCGAATCTTCATTCTTCATTATTATTACTCCAAACCACTTGGAATCAATCCCATGGTTGATTATTACTAATTGTAATCTTTCAAAGTATTTAAGTTTTTCTTGGTTTCATATGTTCATTAGTCCATTTCCTATGAATTTATTAAGTCCATTATTAGTACCTAATCAATTCTTAGTCTACATCATACATGGTTTGTTAAGGTTCTTAGTTCACTATTAAGCCATCCTTATAACTTCTTAGGGTTCAAGCTTTCTTTAACACTTCTCTATTAACACTAATATTGAAAGAAAAGAAAGTTTTACATATTGTTCCTTATGGGAATACCTTTACGGTTCTTTGTGGAGTGAGTAGGAATACTCAAAGCTTTCTTAATTCCCTTGGTTGATGAAATGTCTTCACAAACACAAGCTAACTTCTCTTCTTATCTCTCTCTCTAGATGTTAGGATTTCTCAAACAACCAAAATATGAAGACAAGGCTCTCTATTTATAGAGTTGGCAAGGCTTAGGGTAGAAGAGTTATTTAGGCCCAACCTCCACTACTATTCCCACCACCTCTCCTTTCTTTCCCACCAAGTTAAGGCCCATGTGCTAGCACATGGCCAACCATGTCCCCCCCTTGTGCTCCCACATGCTCCCATGTGGCCTTGTTCCCCCATGTCCAACATGGGTTGTGGGTTGAACTATGGGTTAAAACCACTCGTTTAATCAATGGTTCGACCCACGGGTCAAACTTATCAACTTTTAATTCCAATTCAATTCGTTTTAACGTATTTACTCTGTATAAAAATTTGTATTGTACGTTGTATAATTCTCGTATTCTCTCCGTATTATTCTTGTATAATACCTCGTATTATACACGTATTCTTTCCGTACCGTAATTATTTATTATTATACGTAAATAATTATTTCATTAGATCACTTTCCTTAACCATTAGGATTTTAAGTCCCTACGCGAAAACTTCGTGAGTCATAAATGAAATATTATTACATATTCCATCTTGTATCGAAATCCTATCATTACGTGTTTCTCGAAATTTCAAAATAAATTCCCGAGCAGAAATGGATGAATAGTGATTCTCGTACTTTTCCTCCCGAGAAAACTTTTCTCGGCTAACTTAACTTTTCACGATATATTACCGGTAAATCTTTCGACAGAACGTCATTCTGACATTCTGAACTCTCGAAATGACATAGGGTCTCAAACCCTAACCCTTAGGGTTGAATAATATCTATTTCGTCTTTTTCCAAAAATATTTTTATTCTCGAAAACCTTTTTTTTCGTCTTATAAATTCATATCATTTATTCCTAGCACGTAGCCAGAATCCTACTCATTTCTGCATTCTCTAGGTCATAAAATGACCTACAATTTACTTACTCAGTTTAATAAACAAATAATTCAAATTTTATTTAATAAATCAAATAAAAATTCATTTACATAACCGTTCGGTTTTCTCGGGCGTTACATTCTCCCCTTATAAGAATTCTGTCCCCAGAATTACCATACAAGTTAATCAAACAAATGAGGGTAAGCCTTCCTCATCTTGTCCTCGAGTTCCCACGTTGCTTCTTCGGCATTGTGGTTCCTCCATATCACCTTCACTGAATGTATAATTTTGCTTCTTAACGCTTGTTCCTTCCTATCAACTATTTGAATAGGAATCTCCTCATAAGTTAAGTCTTTCTCGACTTGAATTGGTTCATACTCGATTACGTGCTTGTAATCCGGCTTATAGGGACGTAATACCAAAAAGTGAAACACGTTATGGATATGCCCCAACTCTGGAGGTAATGCTATCTCATATGCTACCTTTCCTACCCTTCGCAAAATTTCAAACGGTCCTATGAACCTAGGGCTTAACTTCCCCTTTTTCCCAAAACGCATCTTCCCCTTCTAAGGTGACACCTTCAGCTCTTGCAAACTCTTCCAGAAATTCGAAGTGAATCGCGGGTCGCGATCTAACACGATTGAAACTGGCACTCCATGAATCGAGACAATCTCTTTAACATAAAGCTTAGCTAACTGGTCTAAATTGTATTTGACTCTTATCGGCAAGAAATGAGCCGACTTCGTCAAACGATCCACTATTACCCAAATAGCGTCGTATCCTTTCTACGTCGTTGGAAGTCCCACCACAAAGTCCATCGTGATATGCTCCCATTTCCACTCCGGAATCTCCAATGATTGTAATAAACCACTGGGTCGTTGACGTTCGACCTTAACTTTTTGACAAGTTAAGCACCTACTGACATACTCTGCTATCTCCCTCTTCATATTTGACCACCAGAAATTGGTTCGAAGGTCTTGATACATCTTGGTACTACCAGGATGAATTGAGTACCTTGAGTGATGAGCTTCATCCATTATCTCCTCTTTTAACTCTGGCTCACACGGAACCCAAATTCTTCCTTTAAATCTCAATAACCCTTCGTTATCAAGATTGTACGCTATTTCAGTATTGTCTGAAATCTTCTTCCTTATCCGCTCACATTCATCAGCTCTGAGTTACACTTCCTTCACCTTCTCCACTATTGTGGGTTGAACTTCAATTGCAAACAGTTTCTCCCCTTCTTTGATTGGACATCGTACTTCTAATTCCATTCTTGCCATATTTGTAACTAACTCATCTTGAGATGTTAACATCGATAGCTTCTCCCGACCCTTCCTACTTAAGGCGTCGGCCACCACATTCGCCTTCCCTGGGTGATAAAAGATTTTACAATCGTAATCCTTTATCAACTCCAACCATCTCCGCTGTCTCATATTCAACTCCTTCTGAGTGAAGATATACTTCAGACTTTTATGGTCTGTGTAGATCTCACACTTCACCCCGTATAGGTAATGCCTCCAAATCTTTAAGGCGAAAACCACTGCGGTAAGTTCAAGGTCATGAGTAGGATAATTCCCCTCATACTCCTTCAACTGCCTAGATGCATACGCAATGACCTTGCCAAGCTGCATGATCATGCAACCCAATCCTTTATGCGAAGCATCGCTATACACTACGAAATTCCCCGTGTCATCCGATAACGATAATACAGGGGCTTAACTCAACCTCTTCTTTAGCTCTTGAAAGCTGTCTTCACACTTTTCTGTCCATACGTATTTCACCATCTTCCTGGTTAAGTTGGTTAACGGAGTAGCTATCTTCGAGAAGTCCTGAATAAACCTCCGATAGTAACCCGCTAACCCTAGGAAACTCCGCACCTCAGTCGGCGTTTTCGGTTATTCCCAGTTCATCACTGATTCCACCTTTGCTGGATCCATTGAAACTCCTTCCTTGTCAATGACGTGCCCCAAAAATTGCACCTTCTCTAACCAAAATTCACACTTTGTGAATTTTTGCATACAACCTTTCTTTTCTTAGTGCCTCCAACACTAATCTCAAATGTTCAGCATGATCCTCCTTCGTCTTGGAATAGACTAGGATATCCTCAATGAACACCACGACGAACTTGTCCAAATATTGTTTGAACACTCAGTTCATCTTGCCCATGAATGTGGCTGGCGCATTCGTCAACCCAAAAGACATCACTAAGAACTTGTAATGGCCGTAACGATTCCTAAATGCTGTCTTAGGTAAATCCTCAGCCCTCACCTTCAACTGGTGATACCCTGTATGTAAATCTATCTTCAAAAAATATTTTGCCCCTCCCAACCGTTGGGTATCAACAATATGGCACAGGTAACCTTCACATTCCTTCTTCAACAATTTTCTAGCTTGTGTCATGGTTAGACAGCAAGAGCGTCCCGGTGATTTACTACCGTATAACACTACCTTGGGTTTCCTAGAAATTCGAAGATTCATACTCTTATTTTGGCAATCTATCCTCGCCCCATGATTAATTAACTAGTCCATCCCGAGAATTACATCGAATTCTCCCAACTTTATCGGTATAAGATCTACCGACAATTTGTTACCTCTAATATCCACACAACAACTCCTATGAACTGAGTCCACAGGAATTACTTCGTCCTTAGCTACCTTAATTTTTAAAGGTATTACAAGTTTTTTCAGGGAGTAATCCTAATCGTTTAGCAAACACACATGCTATGAACGAACATGTAGCACCTGAATCAAACAGTACATATACATTAATGTCGTTGACCGGAATGATACCTGCTACGACGTCGCTTGATGCTATCGCATCTTGGACCGTCATATTAAAAGTACGAGCAGTCGGTCTACCTTGTGGTACTGCACCACCAATCATCAGCTTATTACTGCTAGCTCTCTTTCCACCATCCGAACCCTTCTTCGGACAGTTACGCGCCATGTGGTCTGTAGATCCACATACAAAACAACCGCGACTCTTTTTGGGACTGGGACAGTTAGGCAAAATATGCCCTTCCTGTCCACAGTTATAACAGATCGCCTTACCCTTGAGGCAGACTCCCAGATGAGTCTTACCGCAATTCTTGCACGCTTCTATTTTTCTCTTGGAAAACTCCTGTTTTACTCCGTTATTCCAGGAGCTAAAATTTTTCCTCTTCTGGCCACTTCCACTGGCTCGCTCGATCTTGACTGATACCTCAGTCTTGGTTTTATTCTTCTTCTCTTTGTGGTATAAGGTCAACGCTTCACTACCACCCTCGGCGATAATCGCCTTTTCTAACATTGCTCCAAAGGTAACACTTTAGAAAACTGATATCCGATTGTAGAGCCAGGGTTTCAATCCCTGCTCTAATCGTCGTGCCTTCCGCAACTCTGTGTCCACTTGGTGTGGAGCAAACCTTGCCAGTTCATTGAACCTGGATGTATATTGGGGTACCATCATGTCCCCCTACTTCAGTTCTAGAAATTGAATCTCCATTCTCCCCTGCATGCTCGTGGGGAAGTAGTTCTCAAAGAATAACTCCTTGAACCGCTCCCACGTAACCACTTCTATTCCGGCCTTACCCTGGTTAGCTTCCCACCAGTAGTTGGCCTCCCCCTTCATCATGTAAGTCGCAAAAGAAGTCTTCTGCGCCTCACCGACATTTGCTATGAAAAATGCCTTCTCTATTTCTTTCACCCAAACTTGGGCAGCTATTGGGTCCGTAGTTCCATAGAACTCAGGCGGACCTATTATCTTGAAGTCCTTAAAGGTAGTCCCCCGACCTATCTCTGGATTAGTGCGTACGGTACCTCTCGTTCGATTGAGAGCCGTAGCTAAAAGATTCACAAATTCCTGCATCTGGTTATTATTCCCATGCTCCTCCTCATTACGAGGTTCTTCTTCATAATTTCTGGCACGTCTTCTTGGCAGCATTTTCTGTTAATACAAAAACATTTCGTTATTCTTTATTTCTTAATTCAACTATTATTAACAATCAAATAATAACTCAATCACATTGCCAAGTATTTTAAATAAAACCTTTATATTAAAATACTTCCTTGTAGTATAACACTACACTTTACATTACATGGCTTCAGCCATTTACATTACTATCCTGTAATTACTTTCCAAAAGTTGGGACTTACAAAAAACTACCTTTCTCTATACAAAAGAGGGTTTTACATCATCACTAGTTATACACACATTTACATAGCTATTTACATCGCTATCTTTTCTATACATACTACGGAACTACATCTGCAACATGACATTCATGTAATCCGCATCGGCCATACTAGCTATAATGTCCCGTCTAATAGTATGCTGAGTCTGTCCTTCCTCCATAGGATACTCAGCCATCTGCTGCTGGTAATCCTCGTGCGAGCACCTATGAATATAGCATATTCTACATATCTTCTGCTTCATGTTCAGAAGTTCAACCTTCAATTCGTGGACTTCTAGCTTCAAGTCCCAGACTTTATCCTTAGCCAACACTTTCTCATCGTGCTAGGCCTCCCAAAAGATCTCCATATTCTCTCTATCTTCTACCACATCATCCACCACTTTCTTGAGGTCACGAACCTCCTTACTTAGTTGGACATTTCTGTCCAGTATTGCCATGAATAGTAGCTTCATGGACTCTCCCGGTGTAGAATCCTCCACATCTACCTCCGTAGGCAATACCGTATTAATCAGCATTGTCTCCTCCTCCTCAGTAGGCAGTACCGTATTAATCGGCACCGACTCGACCTCCTCCTTCGACATACCCTCAAACAATGACGCGTATTCAAAGTTATCAAAGTACTCGGACGGGTCCTCTTCCTCTATATCAGTCCCCTCTAGAATCACTAATGGTACCTCCGCCACCGGCATTGGTACAACTTCTATCAAGTTGACTGAATCCTCGCTAACCTCATGTATTTCATTATACATGTTCATTATTCCTGTTATCTACATAAAATATAAATAACTGGATTAGTATACAATCAAATATGAACAGTTTATATCACATTTAATATGTTTAAGGTTACTTTTTTCTTTCAAAACTTTACCCGAGTTTGTTGACTTCTAACTTCTACTTCACTTCTCCAGGTTATAGCCTAAGGTTTTTTTTACCCCTTAAGTTTTATAACCTACAGCTTTAATACCAACCTGTGACGCCCCCAAATCTGGGTACCTTCAAACCCAAGACATGGTGCTACACGGTGCTACAATCTACTCATACATTTAATTGAGGACATCAATATCAATGCATAATTTTACTAATTATTACATTCTATTAAATTCCTTCCCAAGTATTCGTAACCAATACATTGTTCTATGTCATAATATCAGTAAATACAATACTAATACTATGCTATTACAAAGGTCACTACTTGTCCAGCTTGGACATACCTTTGTCTTTACCGGATCCTTCAGTCCGTTCATTCTTAGCTGAAATCATTTAGTTTTAAGCAAGAATGAGCATAAACAGCTCAGCAAGTTAAATAGTATATCTTGAAACCACAAAATCAAGAATCATATTCCTTGGTCTTTAATAACTGTACAATAGTTATGAAGTACTTAATAACAATCAAAATATCGTTTTAATTCCTTTAAAACCATTCCCAAGGACTTTATAGCCTCTTCGGAATCCATTTTGGTCAAAGACCATGAACCATATATTTTAGTTCTTATTCATGAAAGGAACAACCCGACACGAAGGTCGTAAGTTCGATATAATTTACGAGCACATCCAGGTGATTAGCTTGTAGTACTCTATGTTGATCAACACTCATACATTAAACGTGTTTACGTTTAATTGGTGGCAACCTCACGTGCCTGTCGAATTAACGACGTTTAAAACCTTTGTTTTATTCATACTCTGGTTTACCTGAGAATCCGTACCAAGCAATTGGCATAGGATCACAACATTATTTATATTTTGGAAAGATATGTGGAAAAACCCACCAAAATATGCTAAATCTCAGTCTAGCATAATCAAATGGCATCGACTATTCAATAATAGTTCATGCATAAGCAATTATGCACAATGACCTCTTGTCCAACCATAATGTATAGACAAGAGTTTAGAAAACTTGCATTCATAGTCAAATATGAACGAAGTTAGAAAACTTGCCTTTGCGTCTTCTAAACCTTTACACGTAGTCTATTCAGTCTTTACAACGTCTACAAAGCATAACACAAAGCATACCTAAGAGAATTTATCATCGATATACCAAGTATAGCCTAACTTCTTCTTCTTGTATAACTTAATTGAAACGTTAAATTAATAACATTCATTTAAGTTATTTAATGTCCATTACGGTTTATTAACATCCTATGTTATAAACCAACTCTTCTTAATCATCACTAGGCATGATGATTAAACGAGTATTTAATTTGTTCCTTAACTTAGTTTTGGTTAACGTCCAAAACATAAGTTTAATTATATTTATTTAACATTTAATTTTCATAAACTCTTACTTAAACATGTTGTTTAAGGTTTACATTACATCATTTACTAGGCCCTTAATGATATGAAAAAGGTTAAGTAATTATTAACAATGTCAACTTTTCTCCCATGCTGGCGCTGCGGCCCCAGATATTCATCTTGGAGTGGCACTGCAGCGCTACTCTATAGAGCTTTCTCCCGGGTGTGGCGCTGCGGCGCCGGCTTAGGCCTATTGGCTGGCGCTGGGCGCTAGCTTTGCAACTCAGAAAAATTTTCTAAGTCTTTAAAAATTCTGAAATTCCGGAGTCCGTAACTTGATCGTTATAACTCAGAATTGGTTCGTTCCAAAGCCAAAAGTTCATAAACGACATGCTTTACCATCCTATCAAGTCATAATTTGTTTCCGAATCCGTTGACGAGAAATTCACCGATTAGTCCATTTTTTTACATTTTCGTTAAACGTTCGTGAACGTTCGACGCTTAAATCTTCGTTTTAAGTCGGAATCAATCCATTCTTTCCCTCGCAAGTCTTATTTACCTAAATTCACATGTTGAAATCAAAAACTATCATTTTTGATGCTCACGATGACTTTTGACTTCTAATCCGAGAAATTTACGTTTTCAACGATTATCGTCTAATCGCGTAACTTTCGCCGAATCTTCATTCTTCATTATTATTACTCCAAACCACTTGGAATCAATCCTATGGTTGATTATTACTAATTCTAATCATTCAAAACATTTAAGTTTTTCATGGTTTCACATGTTCATTGGTCGATTTCCTTTGAATTCATTAAGTCCATTATTTGTACCTAATCAATTCTTAGTCTTCCATCATGCATGGCTTGTTAAGGTTCTTAGTTCACTATTAAGCCATCCTTATAACTTCTTAGGGTTCAAGCTTTCTTTAACACTTCTCTATCAACACTAATATTGAAAGAAAAGAAAGTTTTACTTCTTGTTCCTTATGTGAATACCTTTAAGGTTCTTGGTGGTGTGAGTAGGAATACTCAAAGCTTTCTTAATCCCCTTGGTTGATGAAATGTCTTCATAAACACAAGCTAGCTTCTTTTCTTGTCTCTCTCTCTAGATGTTAGGATTTCTCAAACAACCAAAATATGAAGACAAGGCTCTCTATTTATAGAGTTGGCAAGGCTTAGGATAGAGGAGTCATTTAGGCCCAACCTCCTCTACTATTCCCACCTCCTCTTCTTTCTTTCCCACTAAGTTAAGGCCCATGTGCTAGCACATGGCCAACCATGTCCCCCCCTTGTGCTTCCACATGCTCCCATGTGGCCTTGTTCCCCCATGTCCAACATGGGTTGTGGGTTGAACCATGGGTTAAAACCACCCGTTTACCCAATGGTTCGACCCACGGGTTAAACTTATCAACTTTTAATTCCAATTCAATTCATTTTAACATATTTACTTTGTATAAAACTTTGTATTGTACGTTATATAATTCTCTTATTCTCTCCGTATTATTCTTGTATAATACATCGTATTATACACGTATTCTTTCCGTACCGTAATCATTTATTATTATACTTAAATAATTATTTCATTAGATCACTTTCCTTAACCGTTAGGATTTTAAGTCCCTACGCGAAAACTTCGTGAGTCATAAATAAAATATTATTACATATTCCATCTCGTATCGAAATTCTATCATTACGCGTTTCTCAGAATTTCAAAATAAATTCCCAAGCAGAAATAGATGAATAGTGATTTTCGTACTTTTCCTCCCGAGAAAACTTTTCTCGGCTAACTTAATTTTTCACGGTATATTATAGTCAAATCTTTAGACAGAACGTCATTCTAACATTCCGAACTCTCGGAATGACATAGGGTCTCAAACCCTAACCTTTATGGTCAAACCCTAACCCTTAGGGTTAAATAGTTTTTATTTTGTCTTTTCCCAAAAATATTTTTATTCCCGGAAACCTTTTTTTTTCATCTTATAAATTCATATCATTTATTCCTGGCACGTAGCCAGAATCCTACTCATTTTTGCATTCTCTAGGTCATAAATTGACCTACAAGTTACTTACTCAGTTTAATAAACAAATAATTTAAATTTTATTCAATAAATCAAATAAAAATTCATTTACATAACCGTTTGATTTTCTCAAGCGTTACATATATGAATGCGTTACATGTGTGTAGGTGTGTTACTTTCAAAAGGTACACAACACGATTCATAGCATTATAAGCGTTATGAATATATGTTGTGAGTATAGACTCACGTATTTGACTAGTTAGCAACCTATGATGTAAATTACATTGTGAGTTGGACTTGGATATGAAGTTCGACAGTTTGAACGTTGTAGTTAGATACTAATAGACGTTTTAAACGTAATGTAATGTGTAGGATAATTATGGAAGTGACTGTAGTTATTAAAGTGTAGCTTACGCTTGAGGCAAGTTTTCTATCTCTAAACTTATTATTGTGCAACTTTTCTAATCCTTATTCTCTTACGTTAAGCAAGTTTCCATTTCGAACTTGTGGTTTACTATGTACAAGCTTTGTTGTATTCTAATATTCTTATTGCACAAGTATTGAAATATTATTGAAGCATTGTGATCTTGACTTAGTTGTTCAAGCAAGATCTACTTATTCTTTCAGTTGCTTTGAGTTACTTCTAAAGCATGCCTATCTATTTTGTAAATTTGTTCTATATCTTACAATTGGTTCATAATTCTTATATTATCGAACTGCTAAAGTACTATAAGTCGATTCAACTACTCCTAGTTGATAATAGTTGAAACTCTAAAGTTCCCTTATCTATCCAAACCAAACTTTCTTTGGTGCGGACTTGTATTCAAATACTGAGAATGAACAACCCTAATTACTAGGGGACATTTATGCGAAAACGTTAAGATGGATGTGCACAATTCAGGGTACAAAGGGTTGATCCCCCTGAGTACGAGTTAAAGGTCCATAGTCTTATTGACAGTTAAAGGTTTAAATAGAAATATTTATAACCTAGGACATAGTTCAAGGTCTTATGACCCTCAGATGATTCTATATTCGAATTCTACGTATTAATGAAAGAATTATAATTTAATTCTTTATATTGATAAAAGTAAAGTTATTCAAACTCTTTTAAAACTATTCACTTATGTCATATCACTGTTGTATTTCCAAGTGAGCTTTTGTTTGCTCACTCTTGTATGTTTTATCACCACTTGTAGTTGAAACCAAGAATGTTGACATACCGTCAACAAGTAAAGGAAAAGGAAAGATGAATAAATGAAGGCTTGTTGTTTCAAGTTTTGATTGTAATAAGACTTAGTTAGTTATGTTTTATTTTCGCATTTATTTGATTAATGTTAAGGTTTAGTTAACCCTGGGATTTTATTTGGACAAGTTGTAATCCTTTATCAAGGAAGATTTTATTTAAGTATTACGAAGGTTGTAATTTACTTTGCAATTCTTTATTATTGGGTAGATGTATGTTTTAGTTAGAAGTGAACACCAAATCATGTGAAAACGAAGTACCCGGATTTGGGAGTGTCACAGGTTGGTATCAAAGCTATAGGTTATGAGCCTTAGGTGGGGGAAAAACCTTAGGTAGTAGCCTTATAGGAAGATCGAAAAGATAGTGGTGATAGGTAAAGATAATAAACTACCTTATGTGCTATGTGTTTATGTTTAGGTATTCGAAGAGTTACGATTCGATATCACGTAATAATAAACTTTAAAATTCTTTTGTCAGGATGACGAACATTGGAGAATCCAGTCAGACTAGAGAGGATATACCTCAGGTTCCTAGAGAAGAAGAGCCCCGAGACATCCATGTTGTCTGGGAGCAGCTAGTTAGGAGAGAGCCATCTCCAGTAATCATCGTAGCTGGTCGGGAGCGTGAGCTGACACCTATTCCAGAGGAAGAGGACGAGGACGAGTCTGAAGAGCAGGAAGAGGAGGAAAAGGATCCAGAAGAGGAATTTTCACCTCACTCTGCTAGCGTTGAGATGTACGAGGCAGTTTACGACAGTAATGTGGAGCTTCATGGTCGAGTCGGAGAGCTCGAGGATACCATCCAGCAGCGGGATGAGACTATCGAGGATATGGCTAGTGACCTAGGAGAAGCACAATAGAACATAATACACGCAGAGAATGATAGAGATGAGGCACGAGCCAAGCTAGCAAAGCTAAAGCAAGATATCTAAGAGGAGTCGACGAAACGTGCCAGAGCTGAGGAAACAAGCTTGAGAGCTACTCAACGAGCCGATCGAGCTGAGAACGAGGTTAAAACCAAGAGAGCTAAGCTAAGGGAGACAGAATACGCTTTCCATACGGCCATAGATAGGGCCCAGGACCATATCTTCTATTACCCAGCACAGTTCCAAGGGTTACCATGGTATGTGGTGGATCAAAGGACAGTGTTTCGGGTGATGGAGGAAGAACGTAGAGAGGCTGTGCGACGTGTTAATATGCCTAGACATTAGAACTTTTAAATTATGTGTTTCCTTTTGTAATAAATAAATGTAAATCCCATAATTTGAGATAATAATGGGATAAAGTGATGATGTAGTCCTGTAACTTGTTCCAGTTCAGGAAAGATGATGTAAATAGCAGAAATGCTATCTATCAGATTTTTTTTAAAAACTACGAGTAATGAATAAAAGAAGTTTATTGATGTGCTATGTGTTCATATATGAACTGAGTTATTTGATTGTTTAAGTTTAACTTGAATACTTAAGAATTGAATAAAAGAGCTTATAGTAATTTTTCTTAACAGAAAATGCATCCTAGAAGAAGACCAACATGTCAAAACCCCGAGGGTTCGATGAATAACAACAATAACGAAGGACCAAACCCTAACTCAGTTCAGCAGTTAGTGAACTTGCTGACAGGAGCGATGGCGAATCAGCAGCAAGTGCAGGCCACGATGTTCAAAGAGTTTAAGGCAGTAGGACCGCCTGAATTCAAGGGATTAACAAACTCTATAGATGCACAGACGTGGGTTATGGAAATGGAGAAGGTCTTTGACGTGGCTAAGGTCGGTGAAGACCAGAAGACAATATTTGCGACTTTCATGTTGAAGGCAGATGCTAGTTTCTAGTGGCAGGCAAATAAGACCCGAGTGGGAGAAAGAGTCATAACGTGGGAACATTTCAAGGAAATGTTATACGAAATGTTCTTCCCAGTGAGTTCGCAGGACTAGATGGAGGCCCAATTCTTAGAGCTTAAGCAGGAAGGAATGACAGTGTCGGAATACGCCGCAAAGTTCAACGAGTTGGCCAGGTTTGCTACTTACCAGGTCAGTACAAATGCTAGGAAGGCGAGGAGGTTTGAGCGGGGACTGAAACCCTGGCTCTACAGCAAGTTCTCTATGTTCCAGCTGAACACGTTTGCAGCTGTGCTGGAAAAGGCCATTCTAGCTGAACGAGGGAGCGAAGCCGTGACTAAATTCAACCAAGACAAGAAGAAGAAGATTGAGATAAAAAATAAGGCTGATGGTAGCGGGGCTATCCATTAAAAAGGAAGTGGAATGACAACACCTCTACTAGGAGTCAGCAGGGAGGACAACAGAAGAGGAAGCTCAAAGCATGTGCTACATACGGGAAGACTCACATTAGAGTGTGCATGAAAGGGAAACGAGTGTGCTACAACTGTGGTCAGGAAGGCCATATCGCACCGAATTGCCCAAACCCGAAGAAGGGAGCTTGCTATATATGTGGATCCAAGGATCACATGGCTCGTAATTTCCCTAAGAAGCCAGCAGCAAGGTTTACAAGGAATGGAGGAAATGGCAGCGGCAGCACTCTGACTATTGCCGGACCGTTACCACTGCAAGTTATTCGACCCACTGCCCGTACGTTCAACATGACGGTGCAGAACGCCGTGCAATCAGAGGATGTGGTGGCAGGTATTATTACTATCAATAGTATAAATGCATATATATTATTTAATTTGGGTGCTACTTGTTCATTCATATCTGATGATTTTGCTAAAATCCTAGACTTACCTATAGAGGAGTTAGTTTACTCCTTGAACATAGAAATTACGAATAGGGAAGTCATTCCTGTTAGGTTTGTATACAAGAACTGTAGATTGGATATTAAGGGTTAGGAGCTGAGGGTAGATTTGATTCTGATAAAACTTGGAGAATTCGATGTCATATTGGGGATGGAATGGTTGTTCAACCATGGGGCGGTAATCGACTGTCAGAAGAAGTTGGTAAACATTATGACTCCGTCGAAAGTAGTGTTCTATTGTTGTAAATTGCCTAGACAAGCGAGTTATCTGATGGTGATGCAAGCCAAGAAACTTTTGACGCAAGGCTGTGTAGGATATCTAGCCTACATAGTAGATACGCGTAAGGAGAGCCCAAAGGTAGAAGAGATATCGGTGGTTAAGGAGTTTGTGGATGTGTTTTTGAGCGACTTTCAAGAACTTCTGCCAGATAGGGAGATAGAGTTCATGATCGACTTAGCACCGGGAACTGCTCTAATTTCAAAGTCTCCGTACCGAAT
Source organism: Panax stipuleanatus (assembly GCA_020205555.1). Classification (NCBI taxonomy): domain Eukaryota; kingdom Viridiplantae; phylum Streptophyta; class Magnoliopsida; order Apiales; family Araliaceae; genus Panax; species Panax stipuleanatus. Next base: position 16,897,692 of record CM035123.1, read on the forward strand.
GGCTCCAATTGAGATGAAGGAACTGATGGTTCAACTTCAAGAATTGCTAGACAAGAAGTATATTCAACTGAGCGTTTCGCCTTGGGGAGCGCCAGTGTTATTCATGAAGAAGAAGGATGGAACAATGCGTCTTTGCATTGATTATAGGGAGTTGAATAAAGTTACGATCAAGAATAGGTATCCCTTACCTAGGATTGATGACTTGTTCGACCAACTGAAGGGTGCTAAATACTTCTTGAAAATTGATTTGAGAAGCGGGTATCATCAATTGAAGGTGAGAAAGGAAGATATACCGAAAACGGCTTTTAGGACTCGATATAATCATTACGAGTTCTTGGTGATGTCATTTGGGTTAATGGATGCCCCAGTTGCATTTATGGACCTAATGAACAGGATGTTTAAACCATTTCTAGATAAGTTCGTAGTGGTGTTCATAGATAACATCCTGATTTATTCCAAGACTGAGGAGGAACACGCTAAACATTTAAGGCTAACCTTGGAATCGCTGAGACGAGAGAAGCTTTATGCGAAATTCTTGAAGTGCGAATTCTAGTTGGAACGTGTGCAATTTTTTGGCCATGTGATCGACAAGGATGGTATTTCGGTAGATCCGTCGAAGGTTGAAGCAGTAATAAATTGGGATTAACCGAAAACACCGTCTGAAGTGAGGAGTTTCTTGGGATTGGCGGTTATTACCGGAGATTTATCCAAGATTTTTCAAGATCACAACTCCATTGACAAATTTGACTCGTAAAACAGTTAAGTTTGTCTAGACGGAAAAGTGTGAGGAAAGTTTCTAGGAATTAAAGAAAAGGTTGAGTACTGCGCCGGTGTTATCCTTACCGGATAGTACGGGGAATTTCGTGGTATATAGTGATGCCTCACATAAGGGTTTAGGCTGTGTGTTGATGCAGAGTGGAAAGGTTATTGCTTATGCATCACGTCAGCTGAAGGATTACGAGAAAGGGTATCCGACCCATACTTTGAATTGGCGGCAGTGGTGTTTGCTCTAAATATTTGGAGACACTACTGATATATAGAGAAGTGTGAAATATACACAGATCACAAGAGTCTGAAGTATATCTTTACTCAGAAGGATTTGAACATGCGCCAAAGAAGATGGTTAGAACTGATCAAAGACTACGACTGCGAAATACTTTACCATCCGGGTAAAGCTAATGTTGTCGCCGACACTTTGAGTAGAAAAGGTAGGGAGAAGCTGAATATGTTAACTGATCAGGATCAGTTGATAGAGCAGATGGCTAAATTAGAGCTGGAAGTGATGTTTCTGAAGGAATCGGATGAGAAGTTGTTTCAAGTAACTACTAGTTCTACTCTGGTAGACAAAGTGATAGAAGCACAACTTCACGATGAAGAATGCGAGAAGATTCGGAAGAGAATAGTCGATGGCGTAGAGTTTAAATTCAGAATCGACAATGAGGGATCGCTACGATTTGAAGGTAGAATCTGGGTACCTCCAGTACCAGAAGTTAAAGAGGAGATTTTGAGCGAAGCTCACAGTTCGACATATTCAATTCACCTTAGGAGTACAAAAATGTACCAGGATCTTAGGCATCATTTTTGGTGGCCGAATATGAAGAGGGATGTTGCTGAGTGTGTTGCGAAATGCTTAACGTGCCAAAAAGTTAAGGCAGAACACCAGAGACCTAGCGGATTGCTGCAACCGTTAGAAATTCCAGAATGGAAGTGGGAGTATATCACGATGGATTTCGTGGTTGGTCTTCCAGCGACTCAAAAGGGATTTGACGTAATTTGGGTGATTGTGGATCGACTGACAAAGTCAGTCCACTTTCTACCAATCAGGATTAAGTAAAACTTAGAGCAATTAGCGAAGCTATACGTTAAGGAAATTATTTCTCGATACGGTGTTCTAGTGTCGATTTTGTCAGACAGAGATTCACGTTTTACGTTGAATTTCTAGAAGCGTTTGCAAGAGTGTCTGGGAACGCAATTGCGAATAAGTACAGCATACCATCCTCAGATTGATGGTCAGAGTGAGACAATAATTTGGATGTTTGAGGATATGCTGAGAGCTTGCGTGATGGATTTCAAGGGAAGCTGGGATGATTATCTACCGTTGGTGGAGTTCGCCTACAATAATAGTTACCAAGCGAGTATCGGCATGCCGCCTTACGAAGCGTTATACGACAGGAAATGTAGAACTCCTATGTGCTGGGATGAAGTCGGTGAACGTCAACTGATGGGACCGGAATTGGTACAATAAACTGCTCAAATTGTGAAGCTAATCAGAACAAGATTGGTTACTGCTCAAGACAGACAAAAGAAATATGTCGATCAACATCGACAGAACCGAGAATTCTTACCAGGGAGCTTCGTTTTCCTGAAAGTATGTCCCTGGAAAAGAAGATTCGATTCGGCAAGAAGGGGAAGTTGAGTCCCCGATTTATTGGACCTTTCGAGGTACTTCGAAAGGTGGGCGAGGTTGCTTACGAGGTGGCATTACCTCCGGAGCTTGACAATATACATAACGTATTTCATATTTCGGTGTTACGACCTTACAAGCACGACTATAAACATGTAATAGAATATTGAGCCTTTATAATTTGATAAAGACTTGGCTTATGAAAAGGTTCCTATTCAAATAGTTGATAGGAAGGAACAAGTACTTAGGAATAAAGTGATACCTTCTGTTAAGGTAATTTGGAGGAACCACAGTGCTGAAGAAGCCACGTGGGAACTCGAAGATGTAATGAGAAAATTATATACTCAATTATTTGCTTAATTGATTTGTGTAACCCCTTATATATCGATTTTAGGGACATAATCCTTTTAAGGGGGAAGAATGTAACAGATGAGAATTTTTTTTTATGTTGTGATTCTAGGGACAGAATCCTTTTAAGGAGGGAAGATAGTAACGATTGAGATTTTATATAATAATTTTAAATATTTATTGGGTTAAATAAATATTGTATGTGATTTATTTATTGAGCTAAATAAATAAATTATGTGATTTTGTGGATTGATTTAATTAAGAGAAATATTTAATTAAATTGATATGTTGTCGCATAATTCTAATTTAGTTGAGAATAATTCAATTAGATTTAATGTTATGTGCTAAGTGTTAATAATAATTTGTTACATGAATTATGTTTAATAAAGGAATTACGATTGTGTAACAATTTGGTATTATGTGTTTTTATTAATTAATGAATGTTAGTTTTTATTTAATTGAATTGAAATGTTGTAATTTAATTAAATAAGTGTATTATTTAATCTATGGATTAAGAATTTATTAAAATAATGAAAAGGGTTTTAAATTGGTTTTACCAAACGAGGCTCTTGTACTTGTTTAAAACTTATTCTACCAAACATGGCCTTATTTACTATTAATCTGTTTTTAAATATAATGTTGTTTTGGCCAAACAAACCTTAGGGCTTTTCAAATTCAAAACTTGTAACTTATGTGATTAATTGTATTTATGATAATTATTATAGATTAATTATATTGTATAAGTTATCTATCATATGTATATACAATATACGTTAAGTTAAAAGAGTTAGTACGTTAGTTTTTACAAAGAAAGAAAGAAACAGAGAGAAAGGGTTAGAGAGAATTGTCAGAGAAGAAGAAGAAGAAGAGAAGCTTGATAAAGCAAGAGAAGAATATCATCATCTCCATCTCTTCTCTTAATTCAAACTAGAAAAGGTATAAACTTAGAACTTTATAAGTTGTAATCATGTTCTTCTATGTTTTCATGATTTTAGAATTTTCTGTAAAAAAATCTTTGTGTGAAAGTTTTTATTTTTGATATATTTATGAGATGTGTACATATATATATATATATATATATATATATGTTTATATATGATTTTTATAATTGTTTAAGTGTTTTAATTAACAAAGATATGATGAACATGGAGAAATCAAGTTCATAGTGGTTTATTATGAAGTTATTTTTAAAATAGTTCTTAAATTGTTAAACAAAATTGATGAAAGCATGAAGTTATGTGTAATATGTGATATAGCATGATCATATATGAGTTATATGGTTGTTTTAACAATTCAATTCATGAAATTTTGATAAACAAGAAGAATGGTGTTTATAGTTATTTTTTGTGAATTAATTTCTAAAAAATGGCTTTTGAAACTATCAAATTGATGTTTGATTTTGAGTTATTGTTAAAATTGATCATGTATTATGTTAGTATGTTAAGAATAGAAATTATTACAATTGGAATTACTTGAATTGATTGAAAAACGAATTCGTAATAGCAATTTCCGTTAAGAACACTTAATATTGTGTTTTTATTCGAAAATCATGAAATCTTGGTTTTGATTATGTGATGTATGGATTTTATATGTTATAATCATGTTAAAGAGTTTAAAATATTGTTTTTATCAAGTTTCATGTTTATCATGTTGGGAAAAATCGAATTCGGTATGAAGGAATAAGTCAAATTGACTTATTTGTCCACCAGTTCGCGAACCAGTCCCTGTGCCAGAGGGAGGACCCTCCCCAATGGGGCTTTTGCCCTTGGGGGACCCGCCCCAGTGGGGTATGTTGCTGTCTGGAAAAGTTAGTTTTTGGTTTTTGAGTTTTCATTCCCCGTTTGTTTAGCTAACTTATTTCTATAACTTGGAAAATGAAATAGGTAATAAGATAACATGTTTTTGATGTGTTAAAGATGGATTGAAGTTGTATATGAATGTGTTACATGTGTGTGGATGTGTTACTTTCAAAAGGTACACAACACGATTCATAGCGTTATAAGCGTTATAAATGTATGTTGTGAGTATAGACTTACTTATTTGACTAGTTAGCAACCTATGGTGTAAATTACATTGTAAGTTGGACTTGGATATGAAGTTCGACAGTTTGAACATTGTAGTTGGATACTAATAGACGTTTTAAATGTAATGTAATGTGTAGGGTACTTCTGGAAGTGACTGTAGTTATTAAAGTGTAGATTGCGCTTGAGGCAAGTTTCCTATCTCTAAACTTATTATTGTGCAAGTTTTCTAATCCTTATTCTCTTACGTGAAGCAAGTTTCCATTTCGAACTTATGGTTTACTTTGTACAAGCTTTGTTGTATTCTAATATTCTTATTGCACAAGTATTAAAATATTATTGAAGAATTGTGATCTTGACTTAGTTGTTCAAGCAAGATCTACTTATTCTTTCAGTTGCTTTGAGTTACTTCTAATAGCATGCCTATCTATTATGTAGATTTGTTCTATATCTTGCAATTGGTTCATGATTCTTATATTATCGAACTGTTAAAGTACTATAAGTCGATTCAACTACTCCTAGTTGATGATAGTTGAAACTCTAAAGTTCCTTTATCTATCCAAACCAAACTTTCTTTGGTGCGAACTTGTATTCAAATATTGAGAATGAACAACCCTAATTAAAAAGGGACATTTATACGAAAGCGTTAAGATGGTTATGCACAATTCATGGTACAAAAGGGTTGATCCCCCTAAGTACGAGGTAAAGGTCCATAGTCTTATTGACTGTTAAAGGTTTAAATAGAAATATTTATAACCTAGGACATAGTTTAAGGTCTTATGACCCTCAGATGATTCTTTATTCGAATTCTACGTATTGATGAAAGAATTATACTTCAATTCTTTATATTGATAAAAGTAAAGTTATTCAAACTCTTTTGAAACTATTCACTTATGTCATATCACTGTTGTATTTTCAAGTGAGCTTTTATTTGCTCACTCTTGCATGTTTTATCACCACTTGTAGTTGAAACCAAGAATGTTGACATACCGTCAACAAGTAAAGAAAAAGAAAAGATGAACAAGTGAAGGCTTCTTGTTTCATGTTTTGATTGTAATAAGACTTAGTTGGTTATGTTTTATTTCCATATTTATTTGATTAATGTTAAGGTTTAGTTAATCCTGGATTTTATTTGGACAAGTTGTAATCCTTTATCAAGGAAGATTTTATTTAAGTATTACGAAGGTTGTAATTTACTTTGCAATTCTTTATTATTGGGTAGATGTATGTTTTAGTTAGAAGTGAACACCAAATCATGTAAAAACGAAGTACCCAGATTTGGGGGTGTCACACAAACTGATTTACACTCTCAGCATCTTCTCCGATGATCGTAGTCTGTGGTCATGCTTCAATAGACAACTTCTTCATTGTACTCTAAGGGATTGGCAATTCTCATTTGCAACTTGTAATCTTCTGATGAGATGCTGCTTGCTTTAGCAAAGATTCTTGTGATGCATTTCATATTAGCATTCCTTCTAAAATAAGGTAGCTTAGGAAGGGCCAACCTCTTAGCTCATCGCTAAGGATCAGGTTTGTCCCTGAGGCACTTATCAGATGAAAAGCTTTAGACATGGTCAGTACTGGCATCACATTTGACTTCTCTGCTGGGAAGTTCATTCACTAATTCTTGATATTCAATGGTATTGTTTTTAGTGTAGGCTGCAATCGTGGCATCCTTCTATTCTTACACTACGATCAGATGTTTGATTGTAGGCATTCCACGATTTGAGGTGGATGGTTGATATGGTTATCAGTAGCACGTTTTGGGACGTTACTACTGACTATAGATCTTTATTTAGTTCATCAGCCACAAAGTGTTGGGACTTTGTAACTGGGATTTTTATTTTTGGGTTAGCTCCTTTGTTCTATGAACTCGACAGAAGTGATCATGGTGTGGTTGACAGACATGTACCATGATGGACTTATCTTCTGAGCTTATCTCAGATCTTCTAGAAAGAATTCCATTTCTTCATTTTGTCTTCAGAGCTTCACCATCTCCATATCTTCAGATAATCTTTTACACTCTTCACAACCTTCAAACTTTTATTTCTCAGCAGCATCACTTGGTTCTTGCATTCCTTTTTCATCATTAATCATGGTCTGATCAGGTGCAGCAGTATGCTCTTCATGACTGATCACTTTCTGATCATCTTCTATGATTCTGGTCTCTTCTTTGACTTGGATACCGCCTTGGCACTTTCTTCAGATTCAGCCCTGACCATTTGTTCAGGCTGAGAGGCTGTTGCAGCTTCTCCGTCTGTAGTAGTAATTTGTCTAGACTCTACGATTGGTGATGACTCCACAATCGTAGTGAGTGAGGACTTCTTCTGAAATTCACAGCTTCTTCAACTTCTCACTTGATCTTTCTGAGTCAATCAAGTAACTATCTTTTCTGTTTGGAAGATCTGAAGGATTTGCTTCATTAATCATCTTAGACACCTTTAGTGCTGCTGCTCTTAGCAAATCACTGCTCCCCCATAGATGATGCTATCTTCTCAAAGAAGCATGAATTCTTCTTCTTCATATTCATCAGAAGGCAGTCTTGCATATCTCCTTCTAACTAGAATCATCACTATCATGTAAACCTCCTTGCATCACAGAGAGAGATATCTTCAGAACTGATTACTCCACGATTGTTGACAGAACTACCAACGTAGTTTTCTTTATCTGACACCTGAACAGGTGTTTACAGCCGGCTTGTAGTCCTTCCTTAGTTTCTTTAGTATACACTAAGGATGAATGAAGAATCATTTGGGACTATCAATTCGTCAACATTTGTTAGCTTTTCTTCAATTGGTTGCCCTTCCTCCTTTATCAGAACTACGGACTTTGATGCTGACTGGACAGACACTACGATTGTGGTCATTGTACCATAATCATTGTGTGTTGGCTTGCACAGGCTTGACTCAGTCTTGACCGTAGAGAACACTACGATTTTCTTTAAGCTCTTTGATAGACCCCACTCGTGGAGTTCTACTTCTATGATGCATTCTTCATGATCAATGCTTGATTATCCACTGATGTGAACTTCTTTGATGTTCCCTCTGAGTTGATATGCTTTGTATGAATAAGCATAAATGATCTTTTTCATCTTGGCATGAATGGTCCGCTTCCATATGTAGATCAACAATCTTGTGAGCATCATTTATGGTAGCTCAACAAATTTTCAAAAATCGGCTTTGGCATAGGATTAATTTTGACAAGAACATTGCTGAAATGTCTTGAGCATCCAGTTGGGTGAATCTTCATGACTGAAGCCATCTACTTCAGCATTTCTTAGTGTGGTCAGATAGACCAAGTACCTGTAGGTTTAGATAATTTCTATTTTGGTACCCATGGTTAAATGGGTCCTGCTAGGTTAGTTTCTCAAAAACCCCTATTCCTCATATACTAGAATTTACATCAAATTTAGCATCAATAATCATATCTATGCATGTATCAGATTTTAGATGTGATATTTATCATGCATGTTGGTGAGTGTGTGTAATTTTAATCATTTTAATAAGACACTCTTTTTCTTTGATGGTTTCACCCTTTGCTTGGTTATGTTCACAGATTTTGAGTGTTTGCAGAGTAGGAATCAACACTATTACTTAGTTGTATCTGATTGACTCATAGAGATAATCAGTTTGTAAGAATCTTCAAGATACTCCTTTAGAACTGATCATACTCTACGTGTTATCAAAAACTTAGAGCATAGGTTTGTACATACATACCAACCCTTTAGCAAGGATTACTCCACTTAAGATTAAATAAATCTTGATATGCTTATGACCTATTTCAGACATCTTTCAAGATGTTATCTTCAACCTAAGACTTGGATGGAGAGAAAGTTTGTTAGCAATTAAGTTTCCAATCTTAGTGTACTTTCTCTCTTCCCCTTTTTAGGACGAGTATGGTCTCTTGATAGAATACTGTTATAGTACATAAGGTGATGCAACACGATGTACACATTTATAATGAATGAGGAGCCGTACCTTTACACTGTCAGTATCTTGACAGTCATTTACCTTGCTAAAATGACGTTAGGCATTGATGTGCATATCTTTATATTTATTTCTGACAGCTTGTTGCTCTAGTTGTCCTTCGATCAATCAGTCATAGCCTTGAAGAGGTAAGCTAAGAATGTCTTGGCATCTTTAGTTCTTTAATCACCTTGAACCTCAGGGTTCACATCCAACTACTGGTTAGCCAAATACATATTTGAGAAATTCTTCTTTCTCCTCTGGATAAGCGTTTCTTAGCATACATGGCCTTTCATTTTTCAGAATGGAGGATGCTTGACTCTTGCTTTTGATACCTCTTGACTTCCCATCTTTAGTCTTCAGACTACAAGATTGACTGTGGACAAGGATTGGTCTTTATGCTATGTAATTTAAGAACATAGACCAATCTGAGCAGCTTCATGTGTATATACACATTTACCTGTACACATTATTTCCAACGTGTGAGCTTATCTGCATTTACAAGTGACTTACTACTAAAATAAGTTTAGAAAAATATTTGTGCCTAGGATCAGACTCAAAGCGATTAGCTTTTGAATATAGCATGAGAACCCGCTTTGATACCAATTGTTAGTTCTCAGTAGGCACACAATAGATCTAGAAGGGGGTGGTTGAATAGATCCTTCGCGTTTTTAAACTCTTTTTCATTTTATTTTGTATTTCTAAGAAGTTTGCACATGACAAACATAATAATTATTTCAAGCATAGTGGAATAAGTTAAATGTCCCCTTCATTCATATATTGATAAACATTGATACATTGTTCTTGGAGTTAGTTTAGATGTAAGTAGTTAATACAAATATAACAGTTATAGCAATTACGTACATAATGTAAAGACAGAATGTAAATGACAGAATGCAAAAGACACAAGGGGTTTTAAGTGGTTCAGAGACTCAAGCTTCTAATCCACTCTTCTGCACTCTTGCAGGAAATCCACTAAGGAAGAGCAGCACCCTGAATCACTAAGATTCCTTCAAGGCTAGCAGCCTTGGAACTTCAGTTCACTAAGAACTCTTCAAGGCCAGCAGCCTTGGAACTCCAGTTGTCTACGAACTCTTCAAGCCCAGCAGGCTTGGAACTTCATTTAGTCCCTCCGGACAAGGACCCCTCAGGCCCTGGCTACTTGTTGTTGTAGTTGTTGTTGTTGTTGGTGCCTTGCTGCTAAGATGTCTTGAAGCTTGATTATCTTTGTACTTAGCAGCTTGGCGTGGCCCTCTTTGCATTCTGCGTAGAGTCTGGACCACTTCTTCTCAGGTGCAGCTAATCTTCATTCTGTTCAGCTCATCTTCTTTTGATGTCAGCTGTGCACCATCACCACATAGGACTGCTAAGGCGTTTCATTGTGGGTCACCTTCTTCTGGTCCTTAGCACTCCTTAAACCTTTCTTGATAGATAAGCAGACATGGATCTGCATCTTTTCCTTTTCACCTTCTAGTTCTTCATGGTGATCCGTAGAGTGGCTCTTCTGATCTTCTTTATGCTCAGCCACTTTCATGAATGCTATCTTCTTGGCCTTCTCAGCTCTTAGTGGCATTCTCATCCTTGTTGAGTGATGCTTTAGTCTGCTCAAGTCCTAGATCGACCAGTTATTTTTGTAGAAATTGAATCCTAGATCGACCAGAGAGAGCGCAAGAGAGAGCGAGAATCGGAGTAATTTGCTTGAGGAAATGGATATGAGCCCTAATGAACCAGACAGTAATTGGCATGAAGAGAAGAGAAAATCAGAGTCGAGAGGTAGTAGCGCGCATCAGCCTTCTGTGTTTTTTTAAAAGACAATGTTTCCTTTAAAAAACATTATCACTTTGAAACAAAAAATTACCCCTTTCAAATACACAACGCTTTTGTATATCAAACCACAACATTTTCTCAAAAAAAAAACGTTGTGGAAAACTAAACCACAACATTTTTTATAAAAACGTTGTCTATTAAGTGTCATCTATTTACTGTTTTGTAGTAGTGGTTACTTTACTATGCAGGGTTTACCTCGTGGCAGGGGGCTGCTGATACTTGCTAAAATTTGTAGAAATATCACAGGTATTAACCTGTTTATTGGTGGAGTGACTGATGCTGTTTTAATATTGACAGAATACCTGGAGGATGACCTATGGTTGAAACTCATCTGTAACAATCTTAAGTATTGTTTCTTATTATAAACATTTCTTTCTTGATTTTTTTTTCATATATGGCACTAATGTTATCTTCTTGATGGCAGATAGTGTCAACTAAGATGGGCTTCGTAGTTTTCAGTCGTACAAAGTTGATAGTTGATTGTAAAGATGATGAATGATTATGTACCGAATGATTTTATTTAATTAATAATATTTGAGTTTTTTGTATTTTTGTCATAATTTGTTATGGGGTTATTGAGCCACAATTTACTTTGTTTGTAAATTAATTTTGACATTCGTTACATAACAAAAGAAAAGGCAACATTTATATCGTTGCAAATCATAACAACTTTCGTTGCATAGAAAAAGCAAACCGCAACGTATAGTGTTGTTGCTAATTGACAATAACTTTTGTTGCTCTCTAAAAACAATCACCTTCGAATAGTATCGTTGCTAATTGATCATAATTATCCATAACAAAACCAACGACAACGCAAAATTTCGTTGCAAATTAATATATAACCGGTTTATTTTGTACATTTAACAACAAACATCGTTATCAAAAAGTACACAATTAACAACGAAAACCAATTAAGGCAACAATTTCTATATTGTTGAGCAACGACAAACATCGTTGGCAAATGTGTATCAAATGCAACGAATTTCATCTTCGTTGAGAAAAAAAAAGATTCTTTTCGTTGCCAATTACGCGGATTTTGCAACGAAAGTTACTTTTCAATAACAATTTCTTAATAAATTTGCTAAAAAATATTTCGTTGCTAAATGATCTATGATTGTACACGAAAACAAAATTTCGTTGCAAAATATCTTACTTTCGGCAACGAAAAAAATATTTCGTTGCTAGACAATTAGCAACGCTCATTGCGCAACGAAAGGCCCAATGATCGAAAAAGTCATTGTAAATGCCCTTTGGCAACGAAAGCAAAAACAGAGCTCTGACAAGATATTTAGAGGCTTAGATCTTGCTACCATGAGATATTTAGACTCTCTAAGTGCTACCATTTTGTACCCTGACAGTTATACTACAAAACCTTGACATTACATAAGCTAAAACATAATCAGAGTGTAAGTTATTAAGGCTGTAAGGGCGTTGACCGACCATGACTTTCATTTCCGGAAAACCCAAAAATGAAGAACAGCCCTGACCATGTGGGTTGACCCTCCATATGTTCCTGTAATGATGTAGTTGGACACTAAGATGACCATAGACTTGTACTACTACATCAACACTACAACTTGGTTACACCTACATGCCCAGAATTATAGCCAGTGAGATTAAAACCCGGTCAAACCAGCCCCCAAGGCGTTGACCGGGCTGTTCTTCAGTTGATGAAGAACACCAAAGGGGACGGTTCCTGTCGCTATAGCCTATAGCGACAGTTTTATTTGAAAATTAATAATATAATTAAAATAAATAGAAATAAATACTAAATAAGTTAAAAATTCATTTTAAGTTATAATAAATAATTTTTAATATTTTGACATAAAACTTTATTAATATTTAATTTATTTAAATATTAATGATAATAAAATTAATTAATAATTATATTAAATAAATTAGTTAAAAATGATATTAATAGTTTAAAAATAATTTTAAATAATAATAAATTATTTAAAAATGATATTAATGATTTAAAAATCATTATCAATAAAAATAACTTATTTAAAAATAATATTGATGATTTAAAAATCATTATGAATGATTATTAAATATTAAAAAATGATATTAATGATTTGACAATCATTATAATTAATAATAAATCATAGAAAAATTATTTTAAGCTTCTAGAAAATATTATAAATAATGATTAAATTATTTAAAATGATATTGTAACTTTTAAACAAAGTTTATTAAAAATCCAACTTGATAATTATTCGATAAAGCAATAAAATACTGAATGGACACCGAAATCAACCGAGACGCTAATAGTTTGATTAGGTATTAGTTATTATTGATACTAATGACTGTTATAAACATATTTAGATTGCGTAAATAGTTTCGAATAGCATAATTAGTTGATCTTCGCACAGGCAAGTTTTTCTAGCTTCATTTAATTTCTTCATTAAATGTAAGTCTTATATATTGATATACGAACTTGTTATAAATATTATTCGTGATAACTGTTATTAAAATGGTTATTGCTTCTTGTTGAAGCATAACCAAGCCATATGAACTGTTATTTGCAAAAAATGTGTTTGATTTGATATCAAAGCATAGACTGTGGGAAAACCAATATTATTTGATACAAATATATATACTGATACTATTATGACCGACAGTTATACACTGACCGAGGTTTATTTATGACCGACAGTTCTACACTGACAGGGTGGTTAAAATTTTATGATAGGATGATATGCATATTCCTGGAATGTTTAGTTGAACAAATCAACTCGGGTAGCTAAGTCTTTATAACTGACAGAAACCCATAATGTGCGAGGTTGGGCAGACAAACGTCAGTATATATATGGAAAAACTCTTTGAACTACTTGTTCATTCAATTCAGATATTGTGTGAGTATAGAATATAAATTTTTAAAACTTGCTGAGCCTTTTAAAGCTCATCCTTGCAAAATGTTATTTTCCTTTGCAGCTGTGACCCATATTCCCGGGAGTTCAAGCACACATTTTTGTGGGTAGTCAAAAATTCTATCAAAGTAGGTTTTATTGTATTAAGACTGAATTATATTTGGGAAAACTTTGATGAAATAGTTTGGAATGTATGTAATCGAATTTGATTATGTTATTAGTTTATCTGTTAATTAAATTTACATTCTTAATAGAAGATAAGAATAAGTACAATATCTATATGAACTATATATCTGAATGAGGGTATTCAATGATCTTGGGAGTTCTGTAAGCACTGAGGTCGTCCCTCAGTTCCAAGAACAATCTTATCATTTGTACTGTGAATGTCAGATAGATAGGAATTATCGGTACCAAAAAAATATCTGTAGGATCAGAAATCCATAGATCCAAATGAGGGTATCCAGATACAATAATTATTTTGACGAGAACTATTATCTGATATGGATACTGTGAATTTTGGATTTACAGAAGTTATTATTTTATAGAATATTTATGTGAGCACCAAGTCTACTACAGGGAATGTAGAGAATTTGGGGGAATCACAACACTTAGGCCCAATTAACACACACACACACACACTAATTAGGGACTAAAAAGATGCGATAACCGTGTTTCACGGAAGTCGTGGGGTGTCGAACTCTATGAATCCTGGTTTCCAAGACCAATTAAATGGAGTCCCATATTGGGCCATATTGCAAAATGTTTTAAAACTCGGTTGAGTTGGTACAACCATTTAACTCATACCAACTGGCGGCTCTGTCTAATTCGGACCTATCAATGAAATTATATCTTTTCAAATCGTTGACATTGTATGGCAGTCTCTTCTTAAAAATCTCAACCTTTAATCAAGATAATTAAACCACATAGAAAACATAAAGGGTAAGAACCAAACACCTAGGAAGAGGGAATTTCTCCCAGCGTCGACAGGTAGCGACTCTGCTGGGGATAGTAGAGGGCTCAAACCGCATTTTAATGTTTTCAATTCTCTTTTGCTGGATGTATGTGAATGCTATCTTTATATTGAATGGATGTGAATGAATGTCTCTTTACAACGCTTTATATTAGTGCTTCACATAATGTCACCATTTTGCATGCGGTGAGACGTGATGAATATATATTGTGTGATTCCTTCCACAAGGAGGCGAACCCGTTGGTGGCTGATTACTTGACTCTAGTGATGAATAAATCCAATGAGGCTCAGGAAAGGTACCACTCAGATCTGCTCCAATTGAAAGATAGGATTAGCTTCCCATTTAGTAGATTGCGATGATCTGGGAACCTCCATGCCGAAAAGCTCATGAGTGTAACCTAAGATAGGTCAGCCTCTGATAAACCAAATGTGAAAAGAAGTCTCTTCTTGCCTTCTTTCAATACCTCCGTTTCAAAAGGCCGGATAGGTTAGACGTCGAAGAACATTCACACCTTTATGGGACTCACTTGAGAATATACTGAAGCTTCTGATAGTACAAAAGAAAATTGCTCAGCTCCTTCCCCCAGCTAATCTAAGTGGGAAGAATTTTGACCTAAGCAAGAAATGTGCTTACCATTTTGGGGCTCATATCCATGATACCCAAGAATGTTGTCCCTAAAGCACAAGATCCTCTAGACAGTAGTGAGATTTTGGTAATAAAACTAGAGTAGCCACATGTTCAAGATAACCCTTTTCCTCAACACAATGAGGGGGAGGTTACCATGATCAGTATGGGGAGTGGGGAAGGTTCTAAATACCTCAAATACGTAAGGGATTCTCCATAAACAAGCAAGGATAGCTCTGACAAATGGGGGTATTCAGAATGTCAGTTTTTGATAGAGCAAGAAATGAAGTCTATCAAGGAACAGATTGGTCAACTAGCAGAATTGGTGGTATACCAGCACCAAGTGACGCGTTAGTTGATAACTCAAGTCAGCCAGCGGATATCAAATCTTCCTACACCTAAAATTCTTCCAATTGCGAGGAAGGATCGTTATCGGTTCTATGAACACGAAACCTGGGCAGATAAAGTTTCTAGGGAAGAGAGAGTTTGCCTTCAAAAGAAAGTTCACTTCTTTGAATCAGCCTATGGAAGAAATTCACCAGATGTTGATCAACGAGGGAAGAGTCAAAGACCTGTTACCCCAGTGGACTCTCGATCAAGGAAGTTTAACTCTTCCAAGATATGTCAATATCATTCCAACATTCCTGGTCATGATATAGAAGAATGTTGGGGACTTCGTCATCTTATTCAAAACCTGATTGAAAGCGGTGAATTGCTAAAATCAAGTCAAGATAATGGCTTTCCTGATGAAGAAGCCATATTTCCTCCTCTAAAAAGGAGTTTAAAAGAAATTATAGCAGCCATTTCCTTTGAAAATGATGCAACTTCCATACCCCTAACAATTCTAGGAAAAGGGGATCAAGGAAGAAAGAATCCTGTGAAAGTGGCTGCACCAAAATCATTGATGTTGCCATTCAGATCGCAATATCTTTTAATCATCCTGAAAAGAGTCCCATAAAACTATGGGGAGAATAAGGGATCCACATCAAATCATACTGCTGCTATATCAAAGGAAAACTTGTTATATCTACCTCAATGAGTAATAAATCTAGTCACTAAAACCAAGGGTAGAGTGCCCGAGGAGAAAATTAAAGAATTCCTCAGCAAAATGGGACATAATAAAGCCAAGATAGTGCAAAGATTACAAGAGGCACCCCGACAGATATCCATTCTGGATTTGGTATTGTTCTCGAAAGATCATCTCAAAATCTTAATATAAATGCTGGAAGAAGCGCATTTGTCGAAGGCTGTAGATACAGAAAAGGTCCATCACTTGATAGATCACATCTTCAACAACAATGCGATATCTTTCACTGATGATGACATACTTGCAAAAGGGATTGGTCATTGCAAGTCATTGCATATAGCAATGATATCCTTTGGATATGTGATAGGAGGCGTGCTGATAGATGGAGAATCTTCCTTGAACATCTGTCCCTATAACACTTTGGAGAGATTGAAGATCAATCCAAATCTTATCTGGAGCAGTCATATAGTCATAAGAGCCTTCGATGGGTCTCGACGAGATGCTGTAAGAGAAATCAAACTCCTAGTAGAGATTGGTCCACATACTTTGTACATATTCTTCCAAGTGTTGAATATCACCACGGGATATAATTTACTGTTGGGGAGACCGTGGATCCATATAGCAGGAGCAATTCCGTCCACTCTTCATCAATAGGTCAAGTACATCATTAATTACAATCTGGTAACTAGTAAATGCTGAACCAGAGTATCTAGTAGATGTACAAGGTGATATGCACACTGATCAGCCTTAATGAGGGAGTTGAGCCTGCTAGTTTTTAAGCCTTTGAAGTGAGCAACACTCACTATCGACCTATTGGGGCCCCAGCCTTAAAGCTAAAAATTTCTTCTGAAGTTATGTCCGTCAGTAAAGAAATGATATCTTTGGGCTTTTGTCCTGACAAAGGACTAGGGAAAAGTCAACAAGGAATAAAAAACCCAGTTCAGATACCTAGATAGATAGGAAAGGATAGATTAGGCTATTCTTATGGATCAAATCACAAGGACCCGCACAAGCATCAGTCAGTTTATGTATCCACCATTCTGCTACCAAATCTCACGGAAGCAAGATTCATTAAAATAACGAGGAAAATCTTTGCTTCTGTGCAAGACCGATTTGCAAAGATGTATTTTTTAGCATATACTGAGGATATGAACGATGATATCCCAGATGATGACTATTTAAAAGATTAAATCATGATCCCACGCATAAACAAGGTTAAGGAGAATGTTTCAAAGAAAAGCACTGTCCCTGATGTGAATTCAGTTCTGGTTATCATCAAATAGGAGGTGGATAGCCACAACCCCCTTATCATAGCTGTTAACAAAGACCTGGCCTTAAACAACTGGACCAGCACTCCTTGCATTAGTCTTAAAGGGTAAAAGGGCAAAAAGTCCATCTTCCTTGAAGTGTAGATATCATTTACTACTTACTTTTGTTGCATAGTACTAGAAGTTACTTTTGTCATGCTTTCATTGATGCTTTTTATGATTAAACAGTTTCATATATTAAGTGAAAGCATTTTATTTTCAGGACTCCAAATTTAGATTTGTTTAGCCTTGTTGATGAATTGCCAAGTCTCAGCAGTGACTACGACTTTGATGTAGAGCTGGACTTTAACTTGATAGGGATTGATCAAGACGAGATAGATGACTATGAGGTGCTTGAGGAGATCAAAGAATGGGTCGAAGACAAACCCAAACCAAACCTCGATCAAACCACCACGGTCAATATCGGAACCTCAGAAAACCCTAAAGAAATCCAAGTAGGCAATGACCTTACCCCAAACCAAAGAAAAGACCTGATTGACCTCCTAACTCAGTTCAAGGATGTGTTTACATGGTCACATGAAGACATGATCGGCTTGTCTACTGACGTTGTCATTCATCGACTGCCCATTAAAGATGGATTCAAGCCAGTCAAACAAAAACTCAAGAGACTGAAGCCTGAGTGGAGTTTGAAGGTCAAAGAAGAAGTTGTCAAGCAATTCAAAGCAAGCATTATCATGGTATCAACCTATCCTGAATGGCTGTCCAATATAGTTCCTATGCCTAAGCCCAGAGGGAAAGTACGAATATGCGTGGATTACTGGGATTTAAACAAAGCATGTTTCAAAGGTTATTGCTATTATTTAAAACAAAGGTTATTGCTATTATTTATGTACACACACACACATATATATATATATATATGTGTGTGTGTGTGTGTGTGTGTGTGTGTGTCATGTGAATAATAATTGAATCAAGTATGTTGATGATAATGATAAGCTTAATTAAGCTTAAGTGTTAAGCCTTGTGTGGCATAATTAACTTCCTAATTGGACTAGTTGGGTCATTGATTTAAAATGTATTGGACTTAGGTTATATCCAAGCCCAATAACATTAATTTGACATGTTTATAAGAGTTAGGAGATGTGGCCCAATCAATATATATATGCTAGGTTAATATTAGAGTCTATTTGCATTAGTGTGTGCCTAGCCAATTGGATTTAGCTTGGAATGGCCCAATGAGTAATATATGATGATGGATATATGTATACATATATATATAGGTATATATGTATATGGGTTTATAATAGAGGTATATATATATATATATGTGTGTGTGTGTGCGCGTATATATATAGGGTCATGTATGCTAGCATTGTGTACAAGGTGGGAATTAAAAATGTGACATGGTGCAATAGACCCCTTCTATAACCCTTAGAATGTTGATTTTTAATCTTGTATAAGTTCACAAGCTAGCCCATATATGGCAATGATGATTAGCGCAATGGCTAAGGGTACAATGAATAGTAGTAGTTGGTGGAGCTAGTCACTAACTCCCTTCTTTGCCCTTTGTGTAATGACCATAGGAGGATAATAGAATGCCTATAAATAGAAGCCTTGTATTGGTGTTAGAAGGTTGCTATTTCATTTTCTAAGTAAGAGATATAGAGAGATAGAGAGAGTTGAGAGAAAAATATGAATCCTAGAGAAGCTCTTGCTTATTGGTGGAGCACTAGAAGAAGAAAACAAAGTGGAGGCCTACTCAAGGTTCTTAGCTAAGAGGAAGAAAGTCATCAAGAGGTAGGTTCATCATTTAGCTTATGCTTGTCAAGTTAAGTTAGTGTATGTTAGAGTATGTTAGTATATGTTAGTTTAAGTAGAAATGCATGCTTGGTCGTGGGAGTTTTGTATGTTGTGGGATCATGATGGATCTGAAAGTATAAGGATGGTAATACGAGGAGTATATACAATATATATGCCTTGTATGTGATAATAAAACCTATGAAACAAGATTGAAGCATGGAAGCATGAAATCTAGATTTTTATATTTGAAATCATGAGATGTGAAGTTAAATATCATAAAATATATAAGCCTTATATATGATTCAATAATGTTATGTTGAACCTCTATGAAATACGGACATAAACCAAGTGGAATCATGGTAATAAGACATAAAACGAACCCATAGCGGAACTTTCCGTAAAACATGCCGATATGCAAACCCTAGATTGGAAAAGCAATAAACTTAATTAATTAACTAATTTAGAAAATTGTACATGATATCATATATTGAAAATATACAAGTATATGAGATATTAGAAGTGATTTCAACTCATTTGGATGTGAAATGAACAAGTTATGCAAGAATTAATCAAAAAGGGTCAAAAATCAAAATGTTGGAAAAATCAGATTTTTTTTTCCTGATGGCTAGCGCCTAGTGCGTTTGGCCAGGCTTAAACCTAGCGCCTAGTGCACTACGCCATTTTATGAGTTGGGTCGGTCCGGGTCGGGACGGGTCAAACGGGTCAAAACTTATTTTTTTAAAGATAAAATAAGATTAATAACAAGATAAAATTAAATAATAATAATACTTAATATGATTAATATTAAAAGATTTTATTAATCAAAGATAATTAAATAATTAAAGTAATTTAATTGTGAGTTAATTAAATACAATTTGTGATTAAAAGTTTAAGACTTATTTTACTTAAAGGAGATTAGAACAATTAAAATAATTTTAATTGTAATTCAATAAGTGATAATTAATCTAATATTCTTAAAGTATAAACAATTAAAACTAATAAGATTTTAATTGTGAAACAAATAAACAATTATGGTAATACTTAATTGTAAAACAATAAGACTTAGACCAATTGCTAATAGTGAAGACTATTTCTAATTGTATAAGTGTGAACAACTAAGGTGACATTAATAAATATTTTAATTATCAATAATAATTACTAGACAATTAAATACTTTAAAAGATTATTTAATTGTGAACCAATGAGACATTAATATCAATATCTCTAATTATAATTAAGGGAATTACAAAGATAATAATGAAGTACTATATTAATGATAGAGTGATAGAGATAATGAATAGAGAAATAATATATTATTGTTTTGAGAAGTCTTAGATACCTAAGGCTAGTGTGTTAGACCGATTTAGGTTTATATGTTTATGTGTTAATAGAGAT
Source organism: Panax stipuleanatus (assembly GCA_020205555.1). NCBI lineage: Eukaryota > Viridiplantae > Streptophyta > Magnoliopsida > Apiales > Araliaceae > Panax > Panax stipuleanatus. The sequence goes on from CM035123.1 coordinate 16,918,212, forward strand.
TAACCGTTACGATAACAATATGTTAATCAAGGGATAGGAAGTCTAGGTCGGATTTAAGCAATGACTCAGGCAAGTTCTTAACACTACTTTTTATCGAGCAAATATCCTAACCTATGCATTTACTTTATGCAAGGAATCTATGATTACGCAAGTTCCCTATCTTATACAACTTTGGATATTGTGCAAGTATTCGAACCTTACTCTTTATTGAGCACATACTTAAGCTTGTACTATTTTTGATTGTATGAGTAAATAATTGATAGTATGATTCTTGTCTTATAAATTAATATTTCATAGCTTGATTCAAATCACCATTATATTCTTCGAATCAAGTTGCGAGTACTGAACTTAAAAATTATTCTCATATACATTGTAAAAGTTATATACGCCATTTGATTCGGCTAGACCAATATCATGAATTAGAAAACAATCCAAACCAATTGCTTTGGTGCGGAATTTTATAAATCTACTGAGATGAACAACCCTCATTGAAGGGGAAACTATATAACTGTCGGGGAACCAACGTGCACACAAATAGTATGTGAATATTATGTATAATGTAGGGTACTTGAGGCTGATCACCTGTTATACTTGTTTATATCGATTTTTTAGTGAAACTCTGTTAATTTTAGCAGGAGTTCTTGGTCCTTAGTATTAAACTTTATCTTTTGGAAAATGCTGAAATCCTTTGAATCCTTTTGATAATGCTTCGGTCTAAAATGATCTTTTGTTTACAATTCAAAGGATAGTTCTGGAACTGGATATTTCTTTGTCTACAACATTATTCCTTAAACTCTTTAGTTATCCTTTGACATCATGCCTTGGATATTATTAAGCTTTATAATTATGATTACCCTTATTGCTATATTACTTGTTGAGAAAATTCGTTTCTCATTCTTGCTTTCCTTAAACATTTCAGTGAAGGCAGAACAGTGTGGACCCTCTGGCATGGATAAGGGCAAAGGCAAGGCTACGACGAAGTTTTGTTCTCCTTCAGAATTATTATTATGTTGTAATAAGACTTATTTCATATTTTGTATTAAGTTATGTTTAAGTTAGTCATAGTTGAGAGACCGTGGGACGCGGATATTTATATTAAATCAATGTAAATTATTCTATTATTCTGTTACATGAGATTTTAGTATGTTATTAGAATTAGATCGTGATGCACCAAATTTGAGATATGAGTATCTGAATTTGGGGGCGTCACAGGTTGGTATCAGAGAGTTAGATTATAAACCTTAGGAGCAAGAATCCTTAGACTATAACCTTAGAAGAACTTAGAAGATAGAAAGAGATAAAACTCATATAGAGTTTTCCTAGAGACTTATTGTGTTATAAAATATAGTTTCATTTTATACAATGAACTTATATTTTATTTAACATTCTAATAGAGTTTGTTGTTTATTTGTCTTGTGTTTGTGGTTGTAGTACGACAGACTTGGGAGGATCCAGTAGTGGAGGAGGAGCCACGGGATATACAAGTAGTGTATGAGGCACCTTTGGTAGCCGAACCCGTTCAGGCAGTAGCACTATCCAAGTTTGACGACAAGGATGAGATAGAGGTGGAGTCGGATCCCAAGCAGGAACCTATGGAGGACGAGCCCATAGAAGATTCTGACGAGGCTATGTTCGAGGACAGGATGCTAGGAGAGTATGAGGAGCGGATCTTGGAGTTAGACTGTCGAGTTCAGGAGCTAGAGGTTGAGGCTTAGGAGAGAGAGACTGAGTTGCAGAAACTGAGGGATGAAGACCATCAGAGAAAGTTGGTGATGCAAGATATGGTGGTGGAGATTGCCTACCGCAGGGAAGCAAGAATTCAGATGGGAACCCTTTTTCACTGTTCGATAGCTAGGAACGTGGATTTGGTGGGTAAGCTAGAAGAGTCCAAGCAGAAGGAGTCGAGTGAGAAGGCTGAGAAGGAGGCTCTTCGCACTCAGCTTGAGCTAGAAGTCATGGAGAGGATTCACTTAGAGGAGAAGTGGGAGGAAGTCAACGATAGGGCTAAGGACTTAGAGGATGAGACGAGATGTAATAAAAGGAAGATGAACCGAATGGGCTATGCTTTTTGCACAGCTATGGAGAGGTTACTCGATGGTATGTACCATTATTTAGCAGAGCAAGGACAGACCCATTACACCCTGAGTAGAGACATGATGGCTCACATGACTCAGGTAGAGTACATGAGCGCAGTGGAGCGAGGGATGTTAGGATGAGACCTATTAGTCTAGTAGTAGTAGTAGTTATTTTATGTGATGTATATATTGTTGATGTAATCCTAATCTTTTGTATAAGATATGGGATAATTATGTAAACCCCGAGTAGGCTTATGTTAGAGGGGTAGTATGATAGTGTTTTTCCCCATCTTTTGTGATATTAGGGGATAGATGTTGACATTTATAGAAGTATGTTGGGAATGATCATATTGATGTAATGATTTGGCATATGAATATAAATGTCCTTAATTCAAAAAATGTGTTACAAAATCTTATTCCTTTTGCATTAAAGAAATACTTACATAATATAATTAGATAATAAGAATGAAATTTTGTGATGAAGATAATGGCGCCCAGACGTAGACTAACTGCACCAGAGGAGTCGGTCAATAACGAGAGAGAGCAAGTAGACCCTATTCAACGACTAGTCGACTTGTTAAGAGAAGCCCTTTGCGGAAGGAACAACGAACCCGTTCATCCCAATCCCCAAGAGGTACCTGTAACTAAATTCAAAGACTTTAGGAGCGTAGGACCTCCAGAGTTGGTGGGTACTACCGACCCTATTGAGTCGCAGACGTGAATAAAGGAGATAGGGAAAGCCTTCGCCATTGCTCGTGTGGGTGAAGATCAAAAAACTGTGTTCGCTACCTATATGATGAGGGGTGAAGCAAATTATTGGTGGGAGGCCAATAAATAGAGAACGGGAGAAGGAATCATATCTTGGGATAGGTTTAGGACCTTGTTCTTCGAGAATTACTTCCCGAAGAGCATGAAGAATAAGATGGAGGTGAAGTTCCTAGAACTTAAATAAGGTGAGATGACGGTGGCATAATATACGGCTAAGTTCAATGAGCTCTCCCGATTTGCAAGCACACCATGTAGGGGATGAAGAAAGGAAAGCAAGATGTTTCGAACAAGGACTGAAACCTTGGTTGTTCAACAAGGTGTCAGGTCTCCAGATCGACTCGTTCTCCACACTGTTATAGAAGGCTATCATTGCGGGGGGAGGTAGTGAGGCCTTGAGTCATTACAAGAAGGAGAAGAAGATCAAGAATACTGTAGGGGAAAGCTGTGGAGGAAGAAGCAGCAGAGGAAGCAATCTGGGGAAGAGGAAATGGGATAATAACAACAACAACAGAAACAATAATCAGTTGGGAAGTTTTCATGGAGGGTTTAAGAAGAGAGTTGAGGGATGCCCGATATATGGAAAGAACCACCAAGGAGAATGCTGGAAAGGACGCAGTGTCTGTTACAACTATGACCAGGGTGGGGCACATTTCACTAAATTGCCCAAAGCCAAAGAAGATCAAAGGATGCTTTACTTGTGGTTAAACTGAGCATCAATTCAAAGACTGCCCGAAGAAAAGCAGCGGAGGAAGCCCCAACAAGGAGGAGGCAACAAGCTGATGATTGGCGGACCGACGTAATCTAACAGACCAACTGCAAGAACCTTTAACATGACTGTCCAGGACACAGTGGCTGCGAAGGACATGGTGTCAGGTATTATCCCAATCAATAATATAAATGCCTACATATTATTTGATTCGGGTGATACCTGTTCATTTGTGTCTGAAGAATTTGCTAGTCGATTAAACTTACCCCTAGAACGATTATGAAATCCTTTGAACAGTAGAAGTTGTGAATAAGGAAGTAATCCCTGTAGAGTTCATATACCAAAATTATCGCGCAAATATTAGAGATCACGAACTAAGTGTAGACTTGATTCTGATTAGATTGGGAGAACTTGACGTGATACTGGAAATGGATTGGTTGTATAACCATGCTGTAATAATTACCTGTCAAAATGAAAGTGTGAACCTTCAGACTCCGAATCGGTCTAAGGTGGTGTTTTATGGTAGCTCATCGCTTAAGCAATCATGTTGTCTTACAATGATGCAGGCCAAGAAATTGTTAAGAAAAGGATGTGTAGGTTACTTATCTTACATTATAGATACTTGCAAAAAGGGAGTAGAAATGAAGGATATATCCGTAGTAAGAGAATTTCAAGACGTATTTCGTGATGATCTGCCTGGTCTTCCACCAAACAGAGAAATTAAATTCGTAATAGACTTAGCACCGAAAACTGCACCGATTTTAAAAGCTCCATATCGTATGGCGCCAGCAAAAATAAAGGAATTGATGATACAATTATAAGAATTGCTAGATAAAGGTTACATAAGACCAAGTGTGTCTTCTTGGGGAGCACCAGTGTTGTTCGTTAAGAAGAAGGACAGATCGATGAGGCTCTGTATCGATTATCGAGAAACAATCAAGAATAGATATCCGTTACCGAGGATAGACGACCTTTTAGACCAATTAAAGGGAGCGAAGTGTTTCTCAAACATAGACCTACGAACGGGTTATCACCAGTTGAAGGTACGGAAGGAGGACATACCACAGACAGTGTTCCGAACCCCTTATAGGCAATACAAGTTTTTGGTAATGTCATTAGGATTGACTAATGCTCCAGTAACATTCATGAACTTGATGAACCAAGTTTTCAAGCCATACTTGGATAAATTCGTAGTAGTTTTCATCGACGACATCTTAATTTACTCAATGACCAAGGAAGAGCACGCCGAACATCTGAAGATGGTTTTGGAAGTGCTAATGAAAGAGAATATGTATGTGAAATTTTCTAAGTGTGAATTTTGGATGGAGAGAGTCCAGTTTCTGGGACATGTGATTGATAAGGATGGAATTTCGGTAGACTCTGCTAAGGTAGAGGCAATGAGTAATTGGGAACAGCCCAAGACACCAACGGAGGTAAGAAGTTTCTTAGGGTTAGCTGGGTTCTATCGAAGATTTATCCAAGATTTTTCTAAGATAGCAACCCCGTTGACAAATCTAACGAGGAAGACGATAAAGTTTGTATGGACGGAGAAATACGAGGAAAGTTTCCAAAAGTTGAAGAAGAGATTAAGAGAGGCGCCTGTATTATCATTGCCAGACGATACAGGAGGTTTTGTGGTATATAGTGATGCATCGCACAAGGGACTTGGATGTGTGCTAATGCAATATGGCAAGGTTATTGCGTATGCATCACGATAATTCAAGGATTTTGAAAAATGATACCCTACTCATGACTTAGAGTTAGCGACAATAGTTTTTGCCTAAAAATTTGGAGACATTATCTGTATGGAGAAAGATGTGAGATATACACGGACCACAAGAGTCTGAAATATATCTTCACACAGAAGGAGTTGAACATGCGACAGAGAATGTGGTTGAAATTGATCAAGGATTATGACTGCGAGATTCTTTATCACCCAGGAAAGGCAAACGTATTTGCCGACGCACTGAGTAGAAATGGGAGGGAGAAATTATTCAAGTTGACAACTCAAGAGGAGTTAATAAGAGAAATGGAGAAATTAGAAATAGAAGTGAAGGGACCTGGAAGGTCTGAAGAAAAAGTATTTATAATGGAAGCTTGTCCAATATTATTGGATAGAGTAAAGGAATCACAAGATAATGATGAAGAATGCGAGAAGATAAGAAAGAGGGTAGTAGAAAATGAAGAAGTGAAGTTCAAGATGGATAGGGACGGTATATTGAGATTCGAGGGACGAGTATAGGTGCCAGCCATGACCAAATTGAGAGAGGAAATCTTGCACGAAGCACACAATACGACTTATTCTGTTCATCCAGGGGGCACCAAGATGTACCGAGATCTTAGAAACATTTTTGGTGGCCCAATCTGAAACGAGAGGTTGCAGAGTGCGTCAGTAGATGTCTTACTTGTCAACGAGTCAAACCTGAACACTAGAGGCCGAGTGGTTTACTTCAACTATTAGAAATATCAGAGTGGAAATGGGAGCACATTACGACGGACTTCGTGGTAGGACTTTCAGTCACACAAAAAGGTTATGATGCCATCTAGGTTACCGTGGATCGACTGACAAAGATAACTCATTTTCTACTTATCAAGATTCGATTCAGTTTAAATCAGTTAGCAAGTTTATACGCAAAGGAAATTGTTTCACGATATGGAGTGCCGGTGTTAATTGTCTCCGATCGAGATCCGCACTCTACGTCAAATTTTTAGAAAAGCTTGCAAGAGAGGATGGGAACCCAGTTAAGGTTGAGTACTGCTTATCATCCCTAAACAGACGGATAGAGCGAGCGGACTATACAAACGCTAGAGGACATGCTTAGAGCTTGCGTGATGGACTTCAAAGGGAATTGGGACGACCATCTACCCTTAGCAAAAAAATTTACAACAATAGTTATCATGCGAGTATCGATATGCCACCGTACGAAGCTCTTTACGGGAGAAAGTGTAGAACACCATTGTTTTTGGACGAAGTTGGAGAACGACGAATTTTGGAACCCAAATTAGTTCAACAAACAGCCGATGTAGTAACAACGATAAGAGCTAGATTAGAAGCAGCTCAAGATTGTCAGAAGAAGTACGCGGATTTGCATTGTCAGAACCGAGACTTTGAAGTCGGCAGTTTCATATTTTTGAAAGTATCTCCCTGGAAAGGAAAGATATGATTTGGCAAGAAAGGGAAATTGAGCCCAAGGTTTATAAGACCATTTGAGATATTGAAGCGAGTAGGCAAAGTGGCATACAAAGTAGCTTTACCACCCGACCTGGAACACATCCACAATGTGTTTCACATTTCTGTGTTACATCCGTACAAGCCCGACTATAATCATGTAATATCCTACGAGCCGATTCAAGTAGAGAAGCATCTTACTTACGAAGAGATTCCTATCCAAATAATAGACAGGAAAGAACAAACTTTGAGGAATAAAGTTATATCTTCTGTAAAAGTATTTTGGCGAATTCACAATGCCGAGGAGGCTATGTGGGAATTAAAGGATAAGATGTGGAGGAACTATCCCCATCTATTTGTATAACCTTCTATCAATTTCGAGGATGAAATTTTTATAAGGGGGATGATGTAATACCCTAGAATTTTATAAATAAATTTAGAATTTAAAACAAAGGTTATTGCTATTATTTGTGTACATATATATATATATATATGTATGTGTGTGTGTGTGTCATGTAAATAATAATTGAATCAAGTATGTTGATGATAATGATAAGCTTAATTAAGCTTAAGTGTTAAGCCTTGTGTGGCATGATTAACTTCTTAATTGGACTAGTTGGGTCATTAATTTAATAATGTATTGGACTTAGGTTATATCCAAGCCCAATAACAATAATTTGACATGTTTATAAGAGTTAGGAGATGTGGCCCAATCAATATATATGTGCTAGGTTAATATTAGAGTCCATGTGCATTAGTGTGTGCCTAGCCAATTGGATTTATCTTTTAATAGCCCAATGAGTAATATATGATGATTGATATATGTACTACATATATATATATATATATAGGTATATATGTATATGGGTGTATAATGGAGGTATTTATATATATATATATATATATGTGTGTGTGTGTGTGTGTGTGTATAGGGTCATGTATGCTAGCATTATGTACAAGGTGGGAATTAAAAATGTGACATGGTGCAATAGACCCCTTCCATAACCCTTAGAATGCTGATTTTTAATCTTGTATAAGTTCACAAGCTAGCCCATGTGACGGCAATGATGATTAGCGCAATGGCTAAGGGTACAATGAATAGTAGTAGTTGGTGGAGCTAGTCACCAACTCCCTTCTTTGCCCTTTGTGTAATGACCATAGGAGGATAATAGAATGCCTATAAATAGAAGCCTTGTATTGGTGTTAGAAGGTTGCTATTTCATTTGCTAAGTAAGAGATATAGAGAGCTAGAGAGAGTTGAGAGAAAAATAAGAAACCTAGAGAAGCTCTTGCTTGTTGGTGGAGCACTAGAAGAAGGAAACAAAGTGGAGGCCTACTCAAGGTTCTTAGCTAAGAGGAAGAAAGCCATCAAGAGGTAGGTTCATCATCGAGCTTATGCTTGTCAAGTTAAGTTAGTGTATGTTAGAGTATGTTAGTATATGTTAGTTTAAGTAGAAATGCATGCTTGGTTGTGGGAGTTTTGTAAGTTGTGGCATCATGATGGATCTGAAGGTTTAAGGATGGTAATGCGAGGAGTATATATGATATATATTCCTTGTATGTGATAATAGAACCTATGAAACAAGATTGAAGCATGTACGTATGAAATCTAGATTTTTATGTTTGAAAGCAAGATATGTGAAGTTAAATGTCATAAAATGTATAAGACTTATATATGATTCAATAAAGTTATGTTGAACCTCTATGAAATACGGACATAACGCAAGTGAATCATGGTAATCGGACATAAAATGAACCCGTAGCGGAACTTTCCATAAAATATGCCGATATGCAAACCCTAGCTTGGAAAAGCAATAGACATAATTAATTAAATAATTTAGAAAATTGTGCAAGATATCATATATTGAAGATATACAAGTTTATGAGATATTGGAAGTGATTTCAACTCATTTGAATGTAAAATGAACAAGTTATGCAAGATTTAATCAAAAAGGGAAAAATCAAAATGTTGGAAAAATCAGATTTTTTTTTTCCGATGGCTAGCGCCTAGTGCGCTTGGCCAGGCTTAAACCTAAAGCCTAGTGCGCTAGGACATTTTCTAAGTTGGGTAGGTCCGGGTCGGGTCAAACGGGTCAAAACTTGTTTTTTTAAAGATAAAATAAGATTAATAACAAGCTAAAATAAAATAATAATTAATAAAATAATAATAATGCTTAATGTAATTAATATTAAAATATTTTATTAATCAATAAAAATTAAACAATTAAAGTAATTTAATTGTGAGTTAATTAAATACAATTTGTGATTAAAAGTTTAAGACTTATTTTACTTAAAGGAGATTAGAAAATTAAAATAATTTTAATTATAATTTAATAAGTGATAATTAATCTATTATTCTTAAAGTATAAACAATTAAAACTAAATAAGTTTTAAATTGTGAAACAAATAAATAATTAAGGTAATACTTAATTGTAAAACAATAAGACTTAGACTAATTGGTAATAGTGAAGACTATTTCTAATTGTATAAGTGTGAACAATTAAAGTGACATTAATAAAAATTTTAATTATGAATAATAACTAGTAAACAATTTAATACTTTCAAAGATTATTAAATTGTGAACCAATGAGACATTAATATGAATATCCCTAATTATAATTAAGGGAATTACAAAGATAATAATGAAGTACTATATTAATGAAAGAGTGATAGAGATAACGAATAGATAAATAATATATAATTATTTTGAGAAGTCTTAGATACATAAGGCTAGTGTGTTAAACCGATTTAGGTTTTTATGTTTATGTGTAAATAGATATTAACCGTTACAATTATAATAAGTTAATCAAGGGATAAGAAGTAGAGGTCGGATTTAAGCAACGACTCAGGCAAGTTCTTAACCCTACTTTTTATCGAGCAAGTATCCTAACCTATGCATTTACTTTTTGCAAGGAATCTATGATTACGCAAGTTCCCTATCTTATACAACTTTGGATATTGTGCAAGTATTCGAACCTTACTCTTTATTGAGCACATACTTAAGCTTGCACTATTATTGATTATACGAGTAAATAATTGATAGAATGATTCTTGTCTTATAAATTAATATTTCATATCTCGATTTAAATCACGATTATATTTCTTCAAATCATGTTGCGAGTATTGAATTTATAAATTGTTCTAATATACATTGTAAAAGTTGTTTACGCCATTTGATTCGGCTAGACCAATATCATGAATTAGAAAACGATCCAATCCAATTGCTTTGGTGCCAAATCTTATAAATTTACTGAGATGAACAATCCTCATTGAAGGGGAAACTATATAACTGTCGGGGAACCGACATGCGCACAAATAGTATGTGAATATTATGCATAATGTAGGGTACTTGAGGCTGATCACCTGTTGTACTTGTTTATATCGGATTTTTAGTTAAACACTGTTAACTCTAGCAAGAGTTCTTGGACCTTAGCGACTGCTAAGTATTAAACTTTATCTTTTGGAAAACGTTGAAACCTTTGAATCCTTTTGATAATGCTTCGGTCTATAATGATCTTCTGTTTACAATTCAAAGGACAATTCTGGAACTTGATATTTCTTTGTCTACAACATTATTCCTTAAACTCTTGAGTTATCCTTTGATGTCATGCCTTGGATATTATTAAGCTTTATAATTATGCTTACCCTTATTGCTATATTACTTGCTGAGCAAATTTGTTGCTCATTCTTGCTTTCCTTAAAAATTTTAGTTAAGGCAGAACAGTGTGGACTCTCTGGCATGGATAAGGGTATAGGCAAGGCTACGGCATAGCTTTGTTCTCCTTTAGAATTATTATTATTTTGTAATAAGACTTATTTCATATTATATATTAAGTTATGTTTAAGTTAGTCATGATTGCGAGACCGTGGGACGCGAATATTTATATTAAATCAATGTAAATTATTTTATTATTCTGTTGCATGAGATTTTAGTATGTTATTAGAATTAAATTGTGATGCACCGAATTCGAGATATGAGTATCTGAATTTGGGGGCATCACAGGGCCAAAGTTCCCCTGTTCATGTATATATCGGTCAATTCTAACGCTATAGGTTGCATGCTGGGTAAAAAGACTGATAGAGGCAAGGAAAGAGCTATCTATTACCTCAGCAAAAGATTCAGCAACGGTGAGCAGAAGTACACCTTTATCGAAAAAACCTGTTGTGCTTTAGCATGGGCCACCATGAGGTTACAACATTATCTTCATGAGCACACAACCTATCTCATATCTCGCATTGATCCTCTGAAATACATATTCAGCAAGCCCATGCTAAATTGCCGTTTGTCCAAATGGCAATTAATCTTCCAGCAATTCGACATCATCCACGTGACTCAAAAGTCTATCGAAGGTTAATGAATTACAGATCAATTGGTCGAAGAACCATCAGGGAATTTTGAACCTTTGGAAAATTATCTCCCAGTTGATAGAATAATGATAATTCAGCAAAACCCTCGAGAAGATACAGGTCAATTCTGGAAACTGTACTTCGACGGGGTTATAAACATGGAAGGTCTAAGAGTAGGGGAAGTTCTTGTATCTATTACGGGAGAATATTATCCTATGTCCATCAAACTGTAGTTTGTCAACACCAACGACATAGCCGAGTATGAAAACTATATCATGGGATTGAATTTGGCCTAATACATGAGTGTTAAACGGCTGGCGATCTTTAGAGATTCCAAGTTGGTCATCAAATAATCCACCGGGGCATATCATACCAAAGAATTGCATTTACTGCCCTATCATCGGCATGTTATCAAGATTCTACAAAATTTAAAGATATAGCCTTCATCCACATCCTGTAAAATAGAAATGATTTCGCGGATGCATTGGAAACACTGGGTTCCTTGATCCACGTATCCGTTGGGAGAAGAATTCTTGATATCAAATTTGCAAGCCAGAAGGCACCAACATATGGGAATTACATTGGAGAAGTATCAGATGAACTGCCTCCGATCAAACAGCCTTGGTACCAGGATATCAAAGAATATCTTCGAGATGGTTCTACGCCCACTGGGGCAAGTCAAGCTGAAAGAAAGCAGATACATAAAATGGCTATGAAATTCTATTTAAGCGGAGACGCACTTTATAAAAGGGATGCTGGAATAGGCCTTCTAAGGAGCCTAGATAAAGATCAAGCCCATAGACTTATGGATGAAGTCCATGGTGGAGTGTATGGTCCACACATAAGCTGTCCTTTACTTGCCAAGAAGATATTAAGAACAGGACATAATTGGATTTCTCTTAAAGCCGACTGTGACCATCACGTCAGGAGATGTTATCAATGCCAAGTTCATGGGAATGCCGTGCACGCTCCTCTAAACGAACTACACAATATGAGTTCACCATGGTTCTTTTTTATGTGGGTGATGGATGTGGTCGAACCAATCAACCCCAAAGCCAGTAATGGTCATCAACTTATCTTTACCATGATCGACTACTTCACCAAATAGGTAGAAGCTGCCTCCTTTCCCAACTTCACCTAGGATGTAATCATTGGTTTCATCAAGAACAATGTGATTTGTCAATACAGGCAACCGGAGGTGATCATATCAAACAACGTGAAGAATCTGAACAACCAGATGATGAAGGAATTATGCAGCAAATTCCACATCAAACATCTTAATTCCATCATCTATCGTCCCAAGATGAATGGTGCTGTCGAAGCAGCCACCAAAAATATCAAGAAGATCATGCAAAAGATGTCCGCCAATCACAAAGAATGGCCTGACTTGTTGGCTTTGACTCTATTAGCCTACAAAACATCAATGCACACTTTTAATGGGACTACCCCTTACTTATTGGTCTATGACATGGAAGCAGTACTCCCCATAGAAGTGGAAATGGACTCATTAAGAGTGTTGATAGATGCTCAGATGGAAGAAGACCAATAGATGCAGGAGGGGTACCACCAGTTATCTCTGATAGATGAGAAAAGGGAGGAAGCCATCTTCATGGTCAGTTATATCAGAAAAGGATTGGTCGGTCCTACAACAAGAAGGTTCGATTTAGGAAATTCAAGGAAAATGACTTGGTGTTGAAAAATATCCTCGCCAATCAAGATGAAGCCAGATGAAAATTCCCCCCAAATTGGGAAGGCCCTTTCATTGTCAAGGAAGTGGCGACAAAAGGAGTCATCAGATTACAAGAAATGGATGGGGAAGAATTTCCCAGCTTATCAATTCAGACACCGTGAAAAAGTACTATGTCTAAGTTACCTGCAAACCGCCATCCTGGTCCTGAAAAAAAAAAGAAAAAAAAAGAAAAAAAAAGAAAAAAAAAATCAAAATCAATTCAAGTCTTTACTACTAGGCCTGAACTACGAAAGACCTAATCTCCCCCATCCACGAGAGTGCGTAGGCAGCCATCTATGGTGCGGTCTAACCTTCAAAAGAAAAAGCTAAACACTTTACCTATAAACTCAAATATCCAATTAAATACCAGTCTTAAGACACCAAACCTTATATAAACCCAAATCTTATGAAGCTTTCAGGATCAACGAACCATTCTGAGAGACCCTTTGACATCTCAATGTCAGTCCATCAAGAAAGAGCTCGTGATACACCAAGACAGCAAGTCACAAAGAAAGTGGCAATCATCGAGCAAAGATAAAGATATATCCAAAAGGGAAGTAAATTAAAATATATTTTCTTGCCGTATAATACTGTTTAATATATACAATGCGTCCTGTACATGAGAAAAATGGCTAACCTAGTCTATGCAAGAAAATGAAAGCTAGTCTATAAACCCGCAGTCAAACGGGTCAACAAATCTAACATAGCATCCCTCTTTGGAGATGGAAGTGTAATGAATGAGATTTTGTATATTTAATTATAAATATTTATTAAATTAAATAAATATTTTAATTAATTTATTTATTGAGTTAAATAAATAATTTATGTGATTGTTGTGAAGTAATTTAATTAAGTGCAATGTGTTAATTAAATGAATAGTTAATATTAAATTGAGGTGTAAGTAATTTTGTGGTATAGTTCTAATTTAATTGAGATAATTAAATTAGATGATATTATGTGGTCTTTGTTACATGAGATTATGATTAGTGAGTAATTATAATTCTGTAGCAATTTAGTATTATGTGGCAAATTTAATTAATTAATTAATGTTAGCTTGTATTTAATTAGAATGTTAGAATTTAATTAAATAAAGTGTGACATTGAAAACTATGTGTTAAATAATTTATTAATATAAATAAAAGGGTTTTGAATTAGTTTTGCCAAACAAGGCCCTTAAAACTGTTTTAAAGAGTTTTGCCAAACAAGGCCCTTACATCTGTTTTAATCTTGTTTTACCAAACAGGGCCTTAACTACTAAAAATCTATTTTTAAAATTAAAGAAGTTTTGGCCAAACAAAGCCTTATGGCTTTTTGATTTTAAAAATATGTAACTGACATGTATTTAGTAGAGGAAATTAATAATTGTCAGTTATAATATATTATATAATTATATGTATAATATATATCAGTTATATGTTATATTGTATATTACGTTAAGTTAGAATAGATACAGAGTTAGTCAGAGAGAAAATATATACAGAGAGCTAGAGAGAAAAGGGAGAATAGAAAGAAAGAAGAAGAAGGAGGAAGCTTGTTAATTAAATCATCACCATATTCATCTTCTTCCTCACAAATCAAAAGGGTATAATTCTAACTTTGTAAATTTTTAAAATTATATTTTATGTTCTTCATGGTTTAGTTCTCCGTAATACAGTTGCTTTGTGAAATTGATATAAGCATGAATTATATATATAATTTGTATTCATAAACTGTTCATATATGATTAGTATGAAAATTTAAGGGGTTAAATTCATGTAAACATGATGAACGTGAAGAAATCATGTTCATCAAAAGTTACAGTGAACTTATTTTGAAAATTGATTCTTTAAAAGAAAAATTTGTGTTTGATGGAAATATATTATATAAATTGATTATAGATTATGATGATGTGCTTAGAAACAAAATCAATATGCTTTGAATTGTGTGATTTGGTTCAAAAACAAACTCACAATGTTTAATTTCATTAAGAACACTTAACAATGACTTTTTCTTCAAAATAACAAAATTAATAGTTTTGATTATGTGTTATGATGATTATACATGTTAAAATGTGTTAGAAGCTTAAAAATATTTTTTCTATAAAGTTTTATATGCAACATGTTAGTTAAAAACGAAATTTGGTGCGAAGAAATATGCCAAATTGGCTTTTTCTCTGCACAGTTTGTGAACCAATAGTTGCCGCAGCAAGGTTACCCGCCCCGACGGGCCCCTCATAGGCATATTACTTGCTCCGGCGAGGGGCGATGCAGAAGAGGAATTGTTTTTGTATTTTGTGTAGTTTTGTTCGTATCATGAAAAGCTAACCTAATGTGATGAACTTGATGACATGTTAGACTTACATCAAGATGTTAAAGTTATTCATTAATATATTTCGCACGAGTAATTTGTAAATAAGAAATGTATAAAGTAAATTATAATTTGATTAATTATAATTTAATTAATGTGAAAGTATGACTTAATCTTATAAGTTAGTTATGACTTATTTAAACAAATAGTTTGATTTATTATTAAGATTGTATGAGTTGATCCTATTGTGACACCCCCGAATCCGGGTTCTCTAACCCCGATTTGGTCGTCACGATACAATACAAATCTCCACCTCTAAACAACATACAATCACTAAATGCGGAATATAATAAACGTATGTTGTTCATTCAAAAGGTGTTACTAGTCCCAAAATTCGATAATCTTAATACAATCATACAAACATACCCTAGAATAATCATTAAGGTTCATATTACATAATAGTAATTAAACTAATCATAAAGTAAAGTCTGCTCCTTGCAAACTAATCTTAAATCTTTCCTTTACCCTTGTCCTTCCCTAAAGTTGATAAGTAGGTTTTATACCTACTTATTGGACGCCAACCTACTCTGATTATGGCTTAAACTCGAGCACTTTAGTGTCTTTTAATGTGTTTATCTTTGTTTTGCATGTTTTAGGTAGGAAACTCCAAAAGGCAGGGAATGGTGTGATAAAGGCATGAAATGGCATGAAAATGAGCATATGGCATGAGCTCGGCAACAAGGCTGGTGGATTGGCATGAAGACGGACAAAGTGGCATGGTATGGGCAAAAGCTAGCTTGTTGAGTTGGTGGAGAGCCTATGTGAAGCAAAGGAGAGCTTAGCATGAAGATGGGTTGGGGTGAGGAACATATGACAATGGCCTTGATTCACAGCACATGTGAAGGGCGAAGAAGCATAAGAGAAAGCAGAGGATTGTGCATGAAAGCCAAAGGCTAAAAAGTGCATCAATTGCAGAACATGGCTCGCGTGGCCGTGCCTGAAAACCAAAGAACATTTGCGCGCCCGCGCTGCGTTGCAGACCAGAGAGGCGTTCTGGGTAATGGCGCGCCTGTGCCACGAAAGCCTAGCTGGGGCGCGCGGCCGCGCCGGTCAACATTGACTTCTCACTTTTGTTTTCCCACTTGCTTGTAATGGATTTAAGGCTTGTGTTTTGAAAAGAAACGAGACATCACTTAGCACTTATTAGACTTATCATTTTAACTTTCAAGTTTGGTTCCTATATTCTAGGGCTAGAGAGTGTGAAGGTTTTAGAGGCTTCTCTTCTTCTTCCTTCTTACTCTAGTAGTATTACATTTCTAGGGTTCATCTTGGAACTCATTTGTGCTCCAGACTCGAGTTTGCTATCTTCTATTGAAAGGGGGAAACCACAAGATTTGCACTTTCTTTCTCTTTTTTCTCTCATTTCATAGTTTGTCAATGCTTAGTTTGAATTCCATAATGGTGGGAGGTTCAGTGATGAACTAACTTCCATTATGGGATTCTAATTGATTCTATTTGCTAAATCTAGGGTTTATGTCTCTTTAATATATATGGATGATAATATATGGTTTGCCTAACATGGTTGGTTGTATGCCTAGATGCTTGATCAACATCTACTCTAATAGTTTATATAAACTTGAAAAAATGAAGTGTAAACTTAGATTTTTCCATGTTAGCATATGTTTGTGAAACTTGCATTGGCTGAGTTTTATGATTTGCTAGCTGGATAGAAATATACCATATGGCCGTATGTAGTCTAATGGGAGCTTGCGCGTAAATTGGTTTAGCTTGTAAATCGCATAGAAATATAGTGGTTTAGGCTTTACTGATGTTCATGTGATTTCTATCTTAATTGTGGACATTATATGATTTGGACTTGGTGTATTGAAAGATAGCCAAGTCTCACATTCGTGCTCCCGACTAACATTCTTATATGATTATCCGTCTATGATTTGAGGAGTGGTTAACCTAGATGATGCTTTAGATGAAGTTAGGATCCCATATCCCTCTAATTTGAACCCTTCGCTTATTAATTGGTTAAGTCTAGTTTAAATTTAGTATAATTAATTAAAGAATATTGTGACAACTATTTAAGTAGACAAAGATAATTAATGGACTGTTACATAATAGATTAGGCATGACTCCGTTCTCTGTGGGACGATCTCGACTTACCGAGTTATTACTTGCCGACCATGTACACTTGTACGTGTTTTTGTGTCCGTTTTTGTTAACACGTAAACGGCGCAACAAGTTTTTGGCGCCGTTGCCGGGGACACGGTTTTAGTTTAATCCTATTGACATCAATTTTCGTTAAATTTGACTGACTTGAACAAATTTCTTCTCACCTCATTTCTAATTTTATTTTTACTTGTGTTTCAGGTACTCGTGGATAGTTTATGCACACTCGAGCCTCACATCCTGAATTAGTGCCTCACCAAGATCACATCAACGGTCGAGCTTGGAGAGCTAATATCCGAAACATCAATCCTCGAGAAGAGCCTGAACCACTTCATCAAATGGCTGAAGAGCAGAGGGCCTTGCAAGAGTATTCCATGCCCAAACTCACCGATCTGCAATCAAGTACAGTGAGGCTAGCAATTGCGGCGAACACTTTTGAGATAAAACCCGGAACATTACAGATGATACAAAACAATCTCTAATTTGGGGGTTTGCCTTCCGAAGATCCCAACGAGCATATTATGAGCTTCATAGAAATATATGACACGTTTAAATACAACAACGTCCCCGATGATGTAGTGAAACTTAGAATATTCCCTTTCACCTTGAGGGATAAGGCAAAAAGTTGGTTACAGTCACTTCCTTCAGGGTTAATAACTACATGGGAAGACTGTGCTCAGAAATTCTTAACCAAGTTCTTTCCTCTGGCCAAGACTGCTGCAATGAGGAGAGACCTGAGTACCTTTGCACAACATCCAGGGGAAACATTATATGAAGCTTGGGAACGTTATAAGGAAATGCTCCGGAAGTGTCCACACCATGGCATGCCCGAGTGGATGGTGATTAACTCTTTTTACAATGGTTTGGGATGGCAATCAAGGCCAATTATTGACGCTGCATCGGGGGGACCTATCTGGACTAAAGATTTTCCGACAGCGTATGAGCTCTTTGAGACCATGGCGGAAAATGAGTATCAGAATCCAACGGCTAGGATGGTACAACCGAAAGTTGCAGGGATGTTAGAAGTGGATGCCATTACAGCATTGTCTGCCCAGATGGCAGCCATGGCAAAGAAGATTGATTCATTAGCGGAAGAAAAAGTCAAGACAGTTTCTTGTGTCTGTGAGATTTATGCAGGGTCACATCAAACAGACCAATGTGCTATTAGTACAGAATCAGTACAGTTTGTGAGCAACTACCAAAAACCCCATAATCAATTTCAAAATTCTTACAGTCCTAACAATAGGAATCATCCTAACTTTAGTTGGAGTAATACTCAGAATGTCCAACACCCCCATCCTCAAACATCTCAGCCACAAATACCATACATCAAACCAACAACACCAATATCAATCGGCTCAATCACAACCATAACAATTTCAATCTCAACAACAATATCAACCACAACAATCTCACCACCAGTATGCACCAAAACCCCCCTACCCTCCTAGTTTTCAACAACAACATCATCCCCCACCTGTACCCCAGCCAGAAAATAAGTCAGAGGAGAGAGTGGGAATCGATGAACTTAAGTTAATCGTGAAGAGCCAAGCTATATCTCTCAAGATGATGGAGACTCAAATTGGTCAAATTTCCAATGCGATTCTCAATCGACCTCAAGGGACTCTTCCCAGTAATACAGAGACGAATCCAGGGAAAAGGGAGGGAAAGGAGCAGTGCCAAGCTATCACCCTAAGGTCTAGGAGGCAGACTTCAGACTTGGAGGCTGGCGCGGCCGCGCCCCAGGAAGGCCAAAACCTGGCGCGGGCACGCCAAGATGCAAAGAATCTTGAGACAGTGTTGGCTGATGGAAATGATGGAGGAAAGATTGTTGCGGCAGATAAGGAGGAAACCACTGAGAAAATCATAACCAAACCATCACCTGTGTACCCTACTGTTCCTTACCCACAGAGATTGCACAAGCAAAGGGACGACAGACAGTTCGCTAAGTTTTTGGAGGTGTTTAAGAAACTGCAGATAAACATACCCTTCGCAGAGGCATTAGCACAAATGCCAAGTTATGCGAAGTTCATGAAGGGTATTCTGTCAAGGAAGAAACGATTAGAGGACTTTGAGACAGTGGCCTTAACAGAAGAGTGCAGTGCAGTATTACAGCGTAAATTACCTCCAAAGCTTAAGGAACCGGGCAGTTTCACAATACGTTGCTCCATTGGAAATTTGTCTTTCAGCAAATGCCTCTGTGACTTAGGAGCTAGCATAAATTTGATGCCTCTGTTCATATTCAATCAATTGGGATTGCTGGCTCCCAAGCCGACAAATGTATCACTACAACTTGCTGACAGATCCATCACTTATCCTAGGGGTATTGTTGAAGATGTTTTGGTTAAAGTGGACAAATTTATCTTCCCAGCTGACTTCATCATTCTTGATTACGAAGAAGACAGAAATATCCCAATCATCCTTGGGAGACCTTTCCTTTCCACGGGGCACACTCTTATAGATGTCCAGAAGGGAGAGTTAACAGTGAGAGTGCATGATCAAGAAGTCACTTTCAACGTTTTTAAAGCTATGAAGTTTCCCATCGACGAGGAAGAGTGCTTCCGGATTGATTTGATAGATAGAGTGATGAATGAAGGAGTTGGAAATCTGGTGGATACTGAGCCTTTGGAGAGTGCTATATTGGGAGATTCAGATATTGAGGATACTGAAGTTGCTGAATACTTTCAAATTCTTGACACAGCACCAAAGATGCGAAAGTTTAAGATGCCTATCGAGCCACTAAAACTTGCTGGGGAGACATCAGAACGACTCAAGCCTTCTCTTGAGATGCCTCCAGATCTTGATTTTAAACCTCTTCCAGATCATTTAAGGTATGTATTTTTAAGTGAATCTTCAAAGTTGCCTGTTATTATATCTGCTGCGCTAACATCTTGTCAGGAAGAACAACTGCTACGGGTACTAATAGAGTTTAAATCGGTAATTGGATGGACCATAGCAGATATAAAGGGGATCAGCCCAGCATTTTGTATGCATAAAATCCTGCTGGAAGATGATAGCAAACCATCAGTGGAGCAACAATGCAGATTAAATCCTATCATAAAGGAAGTGGTTAAGAAGGAGATTTTAAAGTGGTTAGATGCAGGGATTATCTATCCAATATCAGACAGCTCTTGGGTAAGCCCAGTGCAGCGTGTGCTGAAGAAAGGGGGTATGACCGTGGTATCCAATAAACATAACGAACTAATTCCTACAAGAACAGTAACGGGGTGGAGAGTCTGCATGGACTACTGTAGACTAAATAAGGCTACTAGGAAAGATCATTTTCCCCTCTCGTTCATTGATCAGATGCTAGATAGGCTGGCCGGTCGTGAATATTACTGCCTTCTACATGGGTACTCAGCATACAATCAAATAATGATAGCCCCAGAAGATCAAGAAAAGACTACCTTTACTTGTCTATATGGTACATTTGCGTTTAGAAGGATGTCTTTCGGTTTGTGCAATGCCCCGGCTACCTTTTAGAGGTGTATGATAGCTATTTCTCCGATATGGTTGAGCAAAATGTTGATGTCTTCATGGATGATTTTTCTATTTTTGGAGACTCCTTTGACCTATGTTTGGAGAATTTGGTGATGGTGTTAAAAAGGTGTGTCGAGACGAATCTTGTACTGAATTGGGAGAAGTGCCATTTTATGGTACAAGAGGGTATCATTTTGGGACATAAGGTTTCGAAGAAAGGATTAGAGGTGGACTGGGTTAAGTTGGAGACTATTGAGAATTTGCCTCTGCCTATTTCTGTAAAAGGTGTTCGTAGCTTCTTGGGACATGCAGGCTTCTATCGTCGGTTTATAAAGGACTTCTCGAAGATTACAAAGCCACTTTACAGCTAAAGATGTCCCCTTTAAATTTGATGAGGAATGCCTGACTGCATTCGAGCACTTGAAGAAGAAGTTAACTACGGCACTAGTGATCACATCTCCGAATTGGGACCTTCCTTTTGAGCTGATGTGTGATGCTAGCGATTTTGCTGTGGGAGCTGTATTGGGCCAGTGGAGGGAAAAGGTCTTTCATGTTATATACTATGCCAGCAAGACCTTTACTGATGCCCAGTTGAACTACACTATTACAGAAAAAGAGCTTTTGGCGGTAGTGTACGCATTCGACAAATTTCGTGCTTATTTGATTGGGAGTAGAGTGATTGTGTACACCGACCATGCAGCGATCCGATATTTGATAGCAAAGAAAGATGCCAAACCCCGTCTTGTCAGGTGGATCCTTCTTTTGCAAGAATTTGATCTAGAAATCAAGGATAGAAAATGGACTGAGAACCAAGTGGCTGACCACTTGTTACGATTGGAAAATCCGGGAAGGGATGCAAATGACAAAGTTATGATAAATGAATCCTTCCCAGATGAGCAATTGTTTGTGGTGAAAGGCGAAGTGCCATGGTTTGCAAATTTTGCAAACTTCCTAGTAGGCAATATCATTCCTTCTGACTTGACTAGGAATCAAAAGAAGAAGTATGGAGGCCATTATGGAGGTGAAAGGACAGCGGCCAAGGTCTTGCAAGCAGGTTTTTATTGACCTACTATCTTTAAGGATGCTTACAGCTTTGTTCAAAGATGTGATAGATGTCAGAGGGTAGGAACTATATCGAAGAGAAATGAAATGCCCCTGAGTACAATCCTCGAGGTGTAGATCTTCGATGTCTGGGGGATAGACTTTATGGGGCCGTTCGTTTCATCATGTCGGAACTTGTACATCCTTCTGGTAGTCGATTACGTATCTAAATGGGTGGAAGTGGCAGCTCTACAAACAAATGATGCTAGGGTGGTTCTGAGGTTTCTACAAAAGAGCATTTTCACGAGGTTTGGAACTCCCTGGGCTATCATTAGCGATGAGGGTACCCACTTTTACAATTGCCAGTTTACAGCTTTGTTAGCTAAGTATGGGGTAAATCATTGAGTAGCTATAGCTTATCACCCCCAAACCAATGGCCAAGCCGAAGTGTCAAATCGTGAGGTAAAAAGAACACTGGAAAAGATTGTGAACCCCACAAGGAAAGATTGGTCACTGAAGTTGGATAATGCAGTATGGGCTTACAGGACTGCCTATGAAACACCACTGGGAATGTCGCTGTTTCAGCTTGTGTAAGGAAAGGCGTGTCACCTTCCTCTCGAGCTTGAACATAAACCCTATTGGGCAATCCATAAGTTGAACTTCGACTTAAAGGCTGCAGGGGAGAAACGTTTACTCCAACTCAATGAATTGGACGAATTTCGATTGCAGGCTTATGAAAATTCCAAATTGTACAAGGAAAAGGTGAAAAGGTGGCATGATCGCAAGATTATGGAAAGAACATTCGAGCCGGGCCAAGAAGTGCTATTATTCAACTCCAGACTTAGACTCTTCCCAGGAAAGCTCAAGTCAAGGTGGTCAGGGCCTTTCATTGTCAAGACTGTATATCCACACAGTGCAATAGAGATTTTTGATAAGGACCCAGATAACCCCTTCAAAGTCAATGGACAAAGGCTGAAGCATTATTATGGTGGAGAGGTTTCCAGACAGGAGGTCGCCTCAATCCTTTTGATAACTTGACCGAATCCGACAGAGTCTAGCTTACGGACTGTAAATCTCTTCCTCTTATTAATTCTTGCTTTGCTTTTGGAAAAAGTTTATCTATTTTTGAACATTGTGGGGGTTAGAATGCTCATCGCCTACATTTTTGAACTTTAGGCATGCAGCATGAAATTTTTGGGAGTTAGATACACTTTGTACATACCTCTATGGGATTTACATGATTCATTGCCTACCTTTTTTCAATTAGCCATAGTTGTACAGAATTTTGGAGCCAGAAGCTCTTTGAACATATATTGGACATGTTAGCATTCTGCATAGAAACCTATAGCAAATTTTTGGGAAATTACATAGAAATGATTCATACATAGCATTGCTAAGGAATAGCAGTTCATTCATCTTTCTTATGCACATTGGATACTGGAATCAAGCAATGTTTAATTGTGATTGCTTTATGTGTAGGTGAGATAAAGGGTCCAAGTTGCTTCTTATACCTTCACTAAGTTGCTGCAGAATAGGAACAGAAAGCAAATTTTTTTGGCTTGGTTAAGGGGTAGCACGCCCGCGCCAACCTCAGTGTGTTTATAGGCGCGCCCACGCCAATATTCAGCAAGCCAAAGAACAGCCCTGGCCCGCGCGGCCGTGCGGCATACCATGTCTAAATCGGCGCGCCCGCGCCCGAAGCCATTCGGCAGTTTCAATTTTAAATTGGCCGTTCCAACCTTTCAAGCCCTTTTATACCTTATATCTTATAACCCCCCTCCACTATCATATCATAAAACCCTCCTTAGTTATATCTATCTCCCTCTCCACACCCTAATTCCTGTTTCCATTACTCAATCCTCTCTATCCCCTGTCCGATTTCGTCCACTTGTCATCAACCAAGTTAGGGTTTGAGTATTGTTGCAGAGATTTTCATCACCAGTTGTGGGAAGTTTCATCATTTAAGGATTTGTTCTTCAATGTGGGCAAATAGGGTTTGTGGAAGTAGTGGCAACCATACAAGTTTGGGGGTTATTGTTCTTCAGTATTATTCATCAAGTGTTCTAGCCATGTTCTGATCAATTAGCCATGGGTCCAAAACGATCACGCACTGCCGCTTCTTCTTCAGCTGCTTCGCCCGATCGCAGTGGCTCTGACAACGACATCCCCGTCGATTTGACCAAGTTCATTAACATTGAAGCCCAAATAACATACTATAGGATCGCGTCTAAGTCAGTTGTTAAGGAAAGAGGAATAAAGACGACGAAGGAGGACGGAGACATGAGGGCTATGATTCATGAGATGGGCTGGCAAGGCGTTTGTGCCACGCCACCACCGGTGCCGTTGGCGTTGGTCCGTGAATTCTACGCAAACACAAGTATCACGAAAAGCGACCGGTCATTTGTTAGAGGCCAAATCGTCGACTACCAGCCAGATGCAATTCGGGAGGTTTTGAATTTGCCATCACTGCCGGCTGGACAAGTGAATTGGGTCGAGGCTGACAGATTCGAGACTGATTTGGATCAGGTGATTAGGGACTTATGTGCACCTGGCATAGTGTGGAAGATAAAAAAGGACACCACTAATGAATATACCACATTTCCCGCCTCTGGACTGAACCGTTATGCTAAGGTGTGGAACTTATTCCTTTGTGCCAATCTGATGCCATCCACTCATCAACATGAAGTTACTGTCGAGCGAGCCATCATCTTATGGGGCATTATCACGGGCAAATACATTGACGTTGGCTATTGGTCCGATTAGATGACACAATTAACGCGCAAGTATATACGGCCAACAAGTAATAAAGAGTAAGTAAAGATCGTTTCCACGGAGAATTAATGGATAATAGGTCGCCAAAGCACTAGCACATAATCATTTCAGTCTTATTTAAACGGGTGGTAAAGAGAAGGAATTAAAACTACTTTAAACTAGGCAAAGAAGTAAACTTAAAGTAATTAATCCTAGAGTAAAATCAGATAATGAAAATAAGAGATTCCAAATTCCCCTAATGATTCGTCTAAGTCGACACACTTCCAATTAGGTCAAATTAATCATTACAGTTGCTAGCCGAGAACACGAAGGTAAGAGAAGGCCATCTTTCGATGCACCTAATCCATATCACGTGCAATCCACAGATGATAGAACGCACGTGAACACCCACATTATCTAAACCCCTATATGTCTATGGTGTTTACTAATAAATAGGATTTAAGGTCAAGTCCTATATTGACTACGAGCGGCGCTTTGGTATATGTCTATCCTAAGCACAAATCATACGTCCAACGCCATGTGAATGTACAATCGCCTGCTACTATGATTAGATCTAAACCCACACTTCGTCTTTCAATCCCATGTGCGTTATCACAATAATTGGTCATGACTCAATTAAGCGATGAAAGCATACATCGCAATAGACAAACACATAGTAATCAAATAAGACCATCATGGAAGAAATATCAAATTAAACTACTCATTAGGTTCCATTGAAACCTCAAAATATGATTTAAGTCATAGACAACTCGAATATATTATCCACAAGTAGATTATACATTATCCAAATATAAATTGAATACAAGGAGAGTGAAGATATAGAAATTGCAAATCTTTGTTCTTTCTCCAGGTGTGGATCTTCAATGTCAATCTCTTGCTTCAATCTTCTTCTCTAATCTAACCCTAGAATCTAACTAACTAACTAAACCCTAATCTAACACTAATCTACTCCTAATCTATACAAGAAATGTAAGGGAAATGGAAGAACAAGCTAGGGCTAGGGCTTAAGGCCAATATATGATGCTCTTTCTTGCCCAAAACGAGCCCCCTTATATCCCACTCAAAGGCCAAGTCCCGTTCAATTGAAAAGTCAAGTCTGGCACAGATGGGGACTGGCGCGGCCGAGCCCAAAAATGCCCTAAAATCCGCGCCAAGGATTTTCTGCTGCAGAGTCATCTGGTAAAACGGCCATAACTTTTGATTCGGGAGGAGTTACGAGGCCTGCCACCTGTCAAATCGAAGCTATCGAAGTGATCTACAACTTTCATTCTTTGAGCATTGAGAAATAATAGATGGATGAAGGCTGAAATTGAGCTCCAAGTGACAGCTGTGCATGAAAACTCAAAACCGTGGAGTTTAACGTTCGTTGGTATACGGGGCATAACTCTCGCCTCCGAATTCCGATTAAGATGATTCAAGATGTTCCAGAAATCTTAGAAGACGCTCTACAATATGAACTAAGCTCCAATCCAAGAACATGAAATGAACAGAAAACCCCCCAAACGATGTTCGGATTGCATTTCCTTCCCATTTTTGCTTCACATGCCATTCTTGCTCCTTTTGGCCTCTAGACTCGTGGCATCACATTCATTGCTTCCTCACCCATGCTATCTTCATGCTTTAAGACCATTTCAGTGCTTTGCCCCATTTAAGCGTTCTTTTGCCCTTTTAAGCTCAATTTGCACCCGGAGAGTTTATAAACCTGAAAATACAAAACAAAGCAAAAACACATAATATGCACAACGATACTTGAGTTTAAGCAACAGAATGAGTTGGTTATTATCCGAATAAGTGGTCATAAAAGCCACTTATCAAATACCCCCAAACTTAAACGTTGCTTGCCCTCAAGCAACCAAAACAAAACTAAACAAAAGATGCAATGCAGTATCTACAATGTATGCAACCTACGCTATTATGAATGCGAATCCAAGTCTCAGTCAGTATTGAACTTTTAAATCAATGCCTCAGAAAATCATAAGATAATCGAACAGATAAGCTACCCAAAACAAGACCATAAGGCATATTCTGTAAATCCAAAACTGTCAGCACTGATGTATTGTGCGTTGTGTGCCTAGCAACCATTAGATATGCATTCAGATAAATAACTCACATACTATGCTTCTTAGGGGAAAAATAAGCTTTAACTTAAGAAAAACAGTAAATCATATAAGTTCTAACTAAGACCATGTATTACTAGCGTTAAGAGTCAACAGGGGGTTTTCATTAAGCTTTTATTACTCATGAGGGCATATTCACACTTTCCCGTGTATACATTTGACTGTGCAATGCCTAGTCCTCTGAGGCTTTTCAATGATACCCGTGTAGCGAGCTTTCGACCAATGACTCCCAGACCAGACGGCCTTAGGGCGCTGGGTGTAGAGACACCCCTAGGGCTTACTTGCTTGAATATCAAAGGCCACAGAACTCGACGTAGCCGAAGTGTTTATTCTATTTTTTCTTTTTCAATGCATTTTCTTTTGTTTTCTTTTTCTTTTCCTGCAAGGGAGTGCGTCTTACGCTCCATCTCCCTGCATATATCATGCATGTCCCCTGTTTCTCCCAAACTTAAGCTTTTAACAGTCTAGTTATTATTATATGCAAACTGAAACTCTTTTATTAAAACATAGTTTTTCCACCAGAAGACAAGTATGTAAACATTTAAACTTAGCATATCATGGTGTTTACTCTATCGTGCTTACTGGTTACACAGTATCTGACAGGTAAGGATTTACATATATGACCATGAAATCAGGCTTAAGTCTCAAATCAGTTCAACAATCAAGTGATTTCAGTTTCTTCACAGGCAACATACATAACTAACCAACTGAAAATTGGATTCATGCGGTATGCTCTAACACAGAATGCAAAAACAAAAGAAAAAATTTAAAATTTTCACAAATTTTAACTATTTACAACCTACATGCACTATATGAACTACCTTACATGCAATGAACTATTTACATGCAAAACATGAAATGAATTACCTATATGCAAAATAAATACCAATACCCCCAAACTTAAACTGTTCAATGTCCTCATTGAAGGTAAAGGTAAAAAGAAAGAAACTCCCCTATTTGGCTTCTTATGCTGCATGAAATGAAGTGGCGCCCTCTCAGAAGTTTCCCCGTCTCATCTCTGCTTTTGGTAAAATAAACTCCGATCAACACTATACTCAACGAACCAACCCAGCTCCATATCAATCTTGCTCTGCTGGAGATTCCACACTCAATGTCTCAATTGATCAGGTTGAGAGGATGAGGTGGATGGGAATTGGTACTTTGGATTGAAGAGGTAGGAGGTTTTCAAAACTAAGGCTTGTAGTGGGGGGGGGGATTGCATTAAGGAACTGAGGGTTTGGGATTAAAAGGACTGAGGCTTGGAGGCTGCTAATAATTGACATGAAGTGGTACCCCCCAAAATCTGCAGGATTTTTCCCAAGACAGGCCCAGTTTATGTATGGCGCGGTCGCGCGTAGTAATGCCTTGGATTGGGCGCGGCCGCGCGGGCCATATGATTTTTTTGCTGCTGATTTTTGCTGGGCAATGAGGTTTGCTTTGAGCTTGCATTCTATCCAACAACTTTGACCTAAGAGAAAGCATAACATCTTTATTAAGCCCTCTTATACTAACAAAAGTATATTAACTATTTACATCAAGAGAATTAAACATGGAAAGATATATGCATTCAAATTCCCAAAAAATTCTCTAAGTGCGTATACGCAATGTGCAAGTGTATCAAAAGTATGCTATAAGCTTTTTAATCCCAAAAATTATACGTATTCATGCCTAAAACCAAAAATGTAGGCAATGAACTCCTAATTCCTACAGTATGCAAAAATTTAAACTAAATATTAACTAATAAGAATTAAACGAGGGGGAGGAAAATGTGATAGAAAGCATGTAAATGTAGAATTAAACAAAGAGATAGAGAGAGAATCGATGGGGTGCCTCCCATCTAGCGCTTGATTTATAGTCCTCTAGCTCGACTCTGTCTGACCACTGCTATCCGACTCCTCAACGATATTGGAGAGCCCCTCCATCCATCAGAATTGCTATATGCTTTTGGAGGCTTCCCAATAGAGGAGGACTTGAAATTAAACTACCTATCACATGATATGAACAAGAATTCCCCATACGGAAGGTAGGGGAGCTAGGCAATGGTCCCATTGTGTATGTGAAATGATCTGGGCATGGAGGCATAGAACACACAATGGACTCTTCTTCTATTCTCTTTTCTTTTGACCACCATGGTGTCGAGACTGCGGAATCTCTCGTGTCATCGAGATCCATCTCTGTGATGTGGCTACCAAGGGGGCAAGGGTGTGCAAACTTAACTAGAGTCTCAAACTTCGGCGGAGGAGGCTCTTGGGGTATTATCACTGTTGGTTCATACTGCTCCATATCCCCAATTATCTCCTTTATTTCCATTGCCTTCGGCTCGTCCAGTTGCAATTGCACTTCGGATTCTCTATCAGTTTCTGCACCCATGTCATAGCACCAAGTAGTCTGGGGATCATAACTTACAACTTCAGTCATTGGAGGCACAAAATCTTGCACTGTTGTCTCTTTTTCACATACCTCCTCCTTCCTTAATGTCGTGCTAATCTGCTCCACCCAAATCTGAAGATCCTCAATCGATTGCTCTTGCTCAATCAAGGTCTCCTCTATCGATGCTATGTAATTCCCCCACATAATTTCCAATCCTTTCTTTTCTGTTTCAGCCACGGGATCCATGTACTGAGTCTCACTGGTAGAAGCATAGTTGATGGGGGCCATCTGCTATTGAAAACTTTGATTTGATGGCTCATGGCTCTTAAACAACTCCTCTTGGTTTTCTGAGCTTGCATACATGAATTCCATTGAAGCATGTTCTCCTTGTAAACACGGGGGTTGGTATGTGGGATCGGGTGCATAAATTGGACTTGGCTCGTATTGATCTTGATAGCTCGCAGTATTGGTCAGAATCCCTTGTTCTTCTTCTATCATCAAGGTCTTGCTAATTTGCTCTGCCCAGTTCTGGATATTCTTGACTGACTTCTGTTGCTCAATCAAGATGTCCTTCAGTGATATGTCACCTCCTTCCTCCAATCTTGCATTTTCTATGTCACCCTCAAAATTGTATTGAGGCTCGTAAACTGGAGTTTGGAAAGTGCATTCTGGAGCGTAAATGGGATTTGGATCCCAGTATTGGTCTTGATAATAGTCTGATGAAGGATTTGCTGAAGGGTCTAGGTGATACCCCCAATCTGGCTAATAAGTGGGATAAGGTTCAGTGTAGGAATAACCACCCCCATACTGCTCCTGGCCATAACTGATAGGCTCTTGAAGGCTCGTGTAGCTTCCAACACCATAGTCATACAAAGTAACTGGCTCTCGATTCCGTTAGACTGAAACAGTATCCAACTTCCTCGAGAGAACCTCTAGTTATGCTGAAAGTGTTGCAATTGGGTTGACGCCATCATTGTATGCTTCCCTTGGTTGCTCTTGCCTTTGGTTCCATGGATAGAAATTCAAGTCCATTGTACCTAAGAAGAGAATATAGGAAGAGAATTAAAACAAAAATAAAAAGTTTAAATTAAGACTAATTTGATTTAAACTAATGTTGGCAAACAGTTATCCAAATAATTACCCGGTAACGGTGCCAAAAACATTTTGGTCCGATTAGATGACACAATTAACGCGCAAGTATACGCGGCCAACAAGTAATAAAGAGTAAGTAAAGATTGTTCCCACGGAGAATTAATGGATAATAGGTCGCTAAAGCACTAGCACATAATCATTTCAGTCTTATTTAAACGGGTGGTAAAGAGGAGGAATTAAAACTACTTTAAACTAGGCAAGGAAGTAAACTTAAACTTATTTATCCTAGAGTAAAATTAAATAATGAAGATAAGAGATTCCAAATTCCCCTAATGATTTGTCTAAGTCGACACACTTCCAATTAGGTCAAATTAATCATTACAGTTGTTAGCCGAGAACACGAAGGTAAGAGAAGGCCATCTTTCGATGCACCTAATCCATATCACGTGCAATCCACAGATGATAGAACGCACGTGAACACCCACATTATCTAAACCCCTATATGTCTATGGTGTTTACAAATAAATAGGGTTTAAGGTCAAGTCCTATATTGACTACGAGCGGCGCTTTGGTATATGTCTATCCTAAGCACAAATCATACGTCCAACGCCATGTGAATGTACAATCGCCTGCTACTATGATTAGATCTAAACCCACACTTCGTCTTTCAATCCCATGTGCGTTATCACAGTAATTGGTCATGACTCAATTAAGCGATGAAAGCATACATCGCAATAGACAAACACATAGTAATCAAATAAGACCATCATGGAAGGAATATCAAATTAAACTACTCATTAGGTTCCATTGAAACCTCAAAATATGATTTAAGTCATAGACAACTCGAATATATTATCCACAAGTAGATTATACATTATCCAAATATAAATTGAATACAAGGAGAGTGAAGATATAGAAATTGCAAATCTTTGTTCTTTCTCCAGGTGTGGATCTTCAATGTCAATCTCTTGCTTCAATCTTCTTCTCTAATCTAACCCTAGAATCTAACTAACTAACTAAACCCTAATCTAACACTAATCTACTCCTAATCTATACAAGAAATGTAAGGGAAATGGAAGAACAAGCTAGGGCTAGGGCTTAAGGCCAATATATGATGCTCTTTCTTGCCCAAAACGAGCCCCCTTATATCCCACTCAAAGGCCAAGTCCCGTTCAATTGAAAAGTCAAGTCTGGCACAGATGGGGACTGGCGCGGCCGAGCCCAAAAATGCCCTAAAATCCGCGCGCCCGCGCCAAGGATTTTCTGCTGCAGAGTCATCTGGTAAAACGGCCATAACTTTTGATTCGGGAGGAGTTACGAGGCCTGCCACCTGTCAAATCGAAGCTATCGAAGTGGTCTAACTTTCATTCTTTAAGCATTGAGAAATAATAGATGGATGAAGGCTGAAATTGAGCTCCAAGTGACAACTGTGCATGAAAACTCAAAACCGTGGAGTTTAACGTTCGTTGGTATACGGGGCATAACTCTCGCCTCCGAATTCCGATTGGGATGATTCAAGATGTTCCAGAAAGCTTAGAAGACGCTCTACAATATGAACTAAACTCTAATCCAAGAACATAAAATGAACAAAAAACCCCCCAAACAATGTTCGGATTGCATTTCCTTCCCATTTTTGCTTCACATGCCATTCTTGCTCCTTTTGGCCTCTAGACTCGTGGCATCACCTTCATTGCTTCCTCACCCATGCTATCTTCATGCTTTAAGCCCATTTCAGTGCTTTGCCCCATTTAAGAGTTCTTTTGCCCTTTTAAGCTCAATTTGCACCCGGAGATTTTATAAACCTGAAAATTATAAAACAAAGCAAAAACACATAAAATGCACAACGATACTTGAGTTTAAGCAACAGAATGAGTTGGTTATTATCCGAATAAGTGGTCATAAAAGCCACTTATCAATGGCCATTTAATTAATCAGAACATGCTATGATTTATGAGAAGAAGTACTACAGGCGCTATCCCGCACGCATCCATTATAGCCCATCTTTATGCGGAGGCAGGGCTCGAATGGGCCCATGAGCAGATTCAGATGCCCAGTGGGGATGTCACACACAACACGATCAAGCATTTTTAGGATTGGGCAGGGGGGACAGCACATCCGAGGGGGACAGCACACCCGAGGGGGAAAGGGTTTATTATATCAGCTCCTCCGCCAGTCCCGCCCCCACAGCCGCAGCCAGAAGAGGCATTGCCCCTCCTCCCGCAGATTATGGTCGACAAATGCGGCGTATTAAGAGGAAGATCGATGTCCTGCACGGAAACTTTGTTGTGTTCGCTGATGGGTTGACACGTGCACTTGTCGAGGCCTTTGATCATCAGGGCACCATGCTAGAGTGGCCCGTGTTTGCTTCCAAGATGCCATACCCTCCGCCAGATACACCACCCGAGGAGGGTGGCCATGCCGAGCAGTAGGGGAGTTTTCTAGCCCTTTACCTTCAATGGGGACATTGAATATTTCTAGTTTGCGGGTATTGGGTGTAGTTAAGTAGTTTGTTGCATATAGTTAAATGTCTGCATCTAGTTTTATTGCATTTAGGTAATTTGCTTCGTAATTGTATGTAGTTTTTCATATAAGTTACATATAGTAGTTGCATTGCATTCCAGTATAGTTTTAGTTAAATGTTGCATAAGATTTTTCAGTTTTTAGTTTTTTTATTTCAGTTTTATTTCATTTTGTTGAATTAGTAAGTGTTTAATTGCATTGCATTTAGTTAATTTGCTTCGTAATTGCATGTAATGTTTCATATAAGTTGCATATAGTAGTTGCATTGCATTCCAGTATAGTTTTAGTTAAATGTTGCATAAGATTTTTTAGTTTTTAGTTTATTTATTTCAGTTTTATTTCATTTTGTTGAATTAGTAAGTGTTTAATTGCATTGCATAATCCCTTGTTTTAGTCTGTTGAATTCCGATCTGGCCAGTGATGACATCGAGATATGGTAGATTATTGAACTCTATTAGTAGTTTAGGCTTAGTTATATTTTGTATATGATGTAATCTAAATCTGTTGCTTAGATGTTGCCGGATAGCACAGTTTGTCTTTTGTTCCTTGTTGGCTAGATTAATACATGCTTGTCTGCTAAGAGGAAAATTTTTGTTTTTATGTGCTAGAATGGTGTAATAAAACCAATAATGATCTTAACAACACTGGAATACAAGTCTGATGAAAAACTTTGGGTATGCATGTTGTAAGGAGAGATGGAGCATAAGACGCACTCTTCTTTTAAAAGAAAAAGAAAAAGAAAAGAAAATAAATTGAGAAAAAGAATAAAAAAATAGAATAAACGCCTTGGCTAGCGAAGTCTTGTGGCATTTGATACTCAAGCAAGTACGCCCTAGGGGATTGTCTCTGCACCCAGTGCCCTAAGGCCGTCTGGTCTGGGAGTCGTTGGTCGAAAGCTCGTTAAATGGGTATCATTGAAAAGCCTAAGAAGACCTAGCATTGCACAGTTGGGTGAATAAAAGCATAATAAACCCTTGTTGCACTTCAGCTTGTATCTTTTGGTTGGTTTGGTCATTGTTTGGTCTTCATGAGAAATTCTTAACTTAAAGCCTTAATTTTTCCTTCCTTAGAAGTATAGCTTGTGAAATCTTTGCCTTTATCAAGCTTGCTCATGGCATTGCATTCATACACTACATCTGAGTAACAGGTTGTGATTTACAAATTGTATATCTATATAACTGTAGCTTGAGCCGATACATTGATCATTGTTCTTATTATCTCTCTGAGGCGAATCTGATTGGAATTCATATGATGGCTGTTACTTTGGGATGCATTTTCATGTAGTTAGTTTCATATCATGTAGTTGCATTTGTGTTTTTGCTTGAGGGCAAGCAATAGTTCAAGTTTGGGGGTATTTGATAAGTAGGTTTTATACCTACTTATTGGACGCCAACCTACTCTGATTATGGCTTAAACTCAAGCACTTTAGTGTCTTTTAATGCGTTTATCTTTGTTTTGCATTTTTAGGTAGGAAACTCCAAAAGGCAGGGAATGGTGTGATAAAGGCATGAAATGGCATGAAAATGAGCATATGGCATGAGCTTGGCAACAAGGCTGGTGGATTGGCATGAAGACGGAAAAAGTGGCATGGTATGGGCAAAAGCTAGCTTGTTGAGTTGGTGGAGAGCCTATGTGAAGCAAAGGAGAGCTTAGCATGAAGATGGGTTGGGGTGAGGAACATATGACAATGGCCTTGATTCACAGCACATGTGAAGGGCAAAGAAGCATAAGAGAAAGTAAAGGATTGTGCATGAAAGCTAAAGGCTAAAAAGTGCATCAGCTACAGAACATGGCTTGTGCGGCCGCGCCTAAAAACCAAAGAGCATCCGCGCGCCCGCGCTGCGTTGCAGACCAGAGAGGCGTTCTGGGTAGTGGCGCGCCCGCACCAGGAAAGCCTAGCTGGGGGGCGCGGCCGCGCCGGTCAACATTGACTTCTAACTTTTATTTTCTCAGCTGCTTGTAATGGATTTAAGGCTTGTGTTTTGACAAAAAATGAGACATCACTCAGCACTTATTAGACTTATCATTTTAAATTTCAAGTTTGGTTCCTATATTCTAGGGCTAGAGAGTGTGAAGGTTTTAGAGGCTTCTCTTCTTCTTCCTTCTTGCTCTAGTAGTATTACATTTTTAGGATTCATCTTGGAACCCATTTGTGGTCCAGACTCGAGTTTGCTATCTTCTATTGAAAGGGGGAAACCACAAGATTTGCACTTTCTTTTTCTTTTTTCTCTCATTTCATAGTTGCTCAATGCTTAGTTTGAATCCCATAATGGTGGGAGGTTCAGTGATGAACTAACTTCCATTATGGGATTCTAATTGATTCTATTTGCTAAATATAGGGTTTATGTCTCTTTGATATATATGGATGATAATATATGGTTTGCCTAACATGGTTGCTTGTATGCCTAGATGCTTGATCAACATCTACTCTAATAGTTTATATGAACTTGAAAAAATGAAGTGTAAACTTAGATTTTTCCATGTTAGCATATGTTTGTGAAACTTGCATTGGCTAAGTTTTATGATTCGCAAGCCGGATAGAAATATACCGTATGGCCGTATGTAGTCTAATGGGAGCTTGTGCGTAAATTGGTTTAGCTTGTAAATCGCATAGAAATATAGTGGTTTAGGCTTTACTGATGTTCATGTGATTTCTATCTTAATTGTGGACATTATATGATTTGGACCTGATGTACTGAAAAATAGCCAAGTCTCACATTCGTGCTCCCGACTAGCATTCCTATATGATTATCCGTGTATGATTTGAGGAGTGGTTAACCTAGATGATGCTTTAGATGAAGTTAGGATCCCATATCCCTCTAATTTGAACCCTTCGCTTATTAATTGGTTAAGTCTAGTTTAAATTTAGTATAATTAATTAAAGAACATTGTGACAACCGTTTAAGCAGACAAAGATAATTAATGGACTGTTGCATAATAGATTAGGCCTGACTCCGTTGTCTGTGGGACGATCTCGACTTACCAAGTTATTATTTGCCGACTGTGTACACTTGCACGAGTTTTTGTGTCCGTTTTTGTTAACACGTAAATGGCGCAACAGAAGTCTCGGGCTTAACTGCAATAGAAGTCATGATATAGCAAGAATGAGCACCAAATTTGCTCAGCAAGTTTAAATACAACAATAAAGGATATATCATGATGAACGAAATATATCTGACAATGAATTCAACAATATGAATATCGGAAGCAAGGATAATAATTGCTTTTAGAATAACTGATAGTTAAGTAGATTTTGAACTATTAAACTCCAATGGAATCAATAGCTGATTGACCCTTTGGTTACTGGTTACAGAATAAGTACTTGAGGGGATCAGCCTCACGTACGCCATGTAAATGCATAACATTCAACTCTGCTGTTTGTATCTTTATATTAGATACTTGGGGTACTCCCCTATATATAAGGGGTGTTCTCTTCAGTTTAAGAATCCCTACCATCAATTGGATTGGATAGCTTTTATAAAATTTCATACAATTGTCTGACCGAACAAGGGTTCAGACTCTATCTAACGCTGAGACACTCCCAAATTCGGGTACTTCATTTCCACATGATTTGGTGTTCACTTTCTAAATATAACACACATCTACCCAATAATAAATAATTACAAAATAAATTACAACCTTTATAAATACTTAAAATCTTCCTTATCAAAAGGTTTACAACTTTTCAAAATAAATCCCAGGGTTTATTCTAACCTTGAAATAAACATTACTGCGAAAAATAAAAACATCATATAAAGTCTTATTACAATATCAAAATAAAACAAGTCTTCACTTGTTCAGCTTTCGTTTGCCTTTTCTAGTTGACGGAGCGTTAACGCTTTCAACCTTAGCTGCAATGGTTATTTAATATGCAAGAGTGAGCAAACAATAGCTCACTGAAGTACAACAATAATAAAGATATAATTGAATAGCTTCAATAGAGTTGAATAACTTTATTTTCATCAACAATAAAGAAATTGAATAATAATTCTTTATCAACATTAAAAATTCGAATATAGAATTCATCTGAGGGTCGTAAGACCTTGAACTTTTGTCCTAGGTTATAAACATTTCTATTTAAAACCTTTAATAGTCATTTAGACTATGGACCTTAACTCGTACTTAGGGGGATCCGCCCTTCGTACCATGTATTGTGCACAAACATTTTAACGCTTTCACATAGTAACCTCCCCTAGTAATTAGGGTTGTTCATCTCAGTATTTGAATACAAGTCCGCACCAAAGAAAGTTTGGTTTGGATAAGCTTAAAAGGGTAATTTAGAATTCAACGTTCATCAACTAAGGAATAGTTGAATCGACTTACAATAATAAAAAATAATCAATAATAACGAATTATGAAATACTTATGCTTTAGAATTTAATTTAAAGCATACGAAAGAGAGGATAGACCTTGCTTGAACAATAAGTCAAAGTCACTTTAAGTAAATCATGAATTTTAAATACATACTTGTCCAATACAGAAATAAAAAGGACAATCTCGAACGAAATAGATATTTAAATTCAAAACACTTGTATATCATTAACGAGTTTAGGGATAGAAAACTTGCATAAAAATTA
This sequence comes from Panax stipuleanatus, assembly GCA_020205555.1. Lineage (NCBI taxonomy): Eukaryota > Viridiplantae > Streptophyta > Magnoliopsida > Apiales > Araliaceae > Panax > Panax stipuleanatus. The sequence goes on from CM035123.1 coordinate 16,955,439, forward strand.
ATACAAGATAAGAGTTTAGAAAACTTGCCTCAAGCGCAAGCTACTAATAAAAATCACGTTCTAACACTTCCTATACATATATATTTAATCACAATAACCTAAATTAGTTAACACGTAACTAATTTACATAATTAGTTAACCTCTCTAGGTTAACTCATTCTAGTTTAAATAAATAAATTAATAATTAACAATCACATATTAATTATACCACATAGACATGTTCACATAATTAAATTAATTAATAATTATGTAATTTATATTAATTATAATTAAATAAATTATAATTTAAACATTTAATCTAATTATAATTACTCAAATTATAATCACATCTTATTTAATTAAATTATAAAAAAATTATAATTTATAATTAATTAACTACATCATGCATTTACCAAATTATAATTACACAAATTATAATTTATAATTAATCATGCAAATATTGAATTATAATACACAAGATTATAATCTATAATTAATCATGTATTTATTATAATTACATAAATTATAATTTAAAATTTTCATTTACTTGATTAAAATTAATCAACTATAATCATTATAATTTAACAAAATTATAATTTAAATTAAACCTTTTATCTAATTATAATTATTCAAAATTATAATCACACTATATATTTTATTAATATAATATATTAATAATCATTTTCATGTCATCAAATTATCACATTCAATTAGCCTTTTTATGAAACAACAAAATGCATAAAAAAAATAACACAACTTGATTTTCTGCACCACCCCCGCTGGGGCGGGGGTTTTACTCTTGATAGGCCAGCCGGGGCGGACCCCTTGCAGCGAACGCGGACAAGTTCGCAACCAATTTAGCTTATTTCTCCACACCAAAGTCTAATTCCAGTTTATACAATTCATATCAATTTATAGAAAACATAAACTTAAAGCTTCAAACATGATTCTAACATACATAAACATTATAACATGTAATTAAAACAACCAATTCTATGATTTTTGAAGAAAAGTCATTGATAAGCGTTCTTTAAGAAATTGAACACTGTACTACTGTTTTTAAACCAATTCACCCAAATTTCGAGCATAGCGAATCAATTTCTAAACATGCTATCATCATCAATACTTAATTTAAACCAAGATGATCAATCAAACATGAATTCCTTTGATTTTAAGAGAAAACTATATATATATATATATATATATATATATAATTTTCAAAATACTCTCACTGTAACTCATTGATGATCATGAACTCCTCATATTCATCACATATATATGAATTAAATAATTAATTAAGCATAGAATTCATATCAAAGCATGCTATAAACAAAAATTATACATATAATTCGTATTTATAAAGTTTTCATAAAATTCATATTTACAGAGAACTATCACTACAAAGAACATCATCACATAATTTCTAAAACTACAAGTTAGGATTATACCTTTGTTGATTAGGAGAAGAGTATGAAGATGATGATGGTTGTTTTGGTTAACAAAGTTTCCTCCTCCTTCTTCTTTTCTCTTCTTTTGTCTAACTCTCTATCTTTTTCTCTGTATTCTTTCCTCTCTTTTTCTAACACTGACTATCTCTATAACTAACATAATATAACATATACATAACTGATATATGTATATAATATAAAATATAATTATATAATATATAACTGCTAAATAATTATACCTATACTTAATATATAGCAGTTACAAAACTTTTGAAAATCAAAAGCCATAAGGCTTTGTTTGGCAACAGGTAAATTTAGAAACTAGTTTAATTAACTAAAGCCTTGCTTGGGTAATTTAGGTTTAAAACTAGTGTAAGGGCCCTGTTTGGCAAAAGCCTTCTAAAACAAAAGTAAGGGTCTTATTTGGTTAAAAAAATCATTTAAAAACTCTTTTCTTTATTTTAATAAATCATTTTAACACATACTTTAATGTTACACTTTAATTAATTAAATCTCTAACATTCTTATTTAATCAATTAAAACTAACATCAATTAACCACATAAAATTTGTCACATAATTATAATTACTCGCTAATTATAATTATGTAACACTCATCACATAATTCATTTAATTTAATTCTCTCAAATAAATTAGAACTATACTAAAATTTAATATACATCGATTAAATTAAATATTAAAAATTCATTTAATTAATTTATAACACTTAATTATATTACTCCACCACAATCACATAATTTATTTATTCAACTCAATAAATAAATCACATAAAATATTTATTTAACTCAATAAATATTTAAAATTATAATATAAAATCTCAATCGTTACAATCTTCCCTCCTTAAAAGGATTCTGTCCCCAGAATCACACATAAAAAAAATTATTCTCGTCTATTACATTCTTCCCCCTTAAAAGGATTCTGTCCCCAGAATCGGTACATAAGGGGTTACACACAAAAAGTTAAGCAAATAACTGAGATAAGATTTCATCATAACATCTTCGAGTTCCCACGTGGCTTCTTCAGCACTGTGGTTCCTCTAGATTACCTTAACAGAAGGTATCACTTTATTTCTAAGCACTTGTTCCTTTCTATCAACTATTTGAACAGGCAGTTCTTCATATATTAAGTCTTTATCGAATTATAAAGGCTCATATTCTATTACATGTTTGTAGTCGTGCTTGTAAGGTCTTAACACATAAATGTAAAAGACGTTATGTATATTCTCGAGCTCCGGAGGTAATGCAACCTCGTAAGCTACCTCGCCAACTTTTTATAGCACCTCGAAAGGTTCAATAAATCGGGGACTCAGCTTTCCCTTCTTACCAAATCGAATCTTCCCCTTCAAGGAGATACTCTCAGGAAAAAAAAACTTTCTGGTAAAAATTCTCGATTTTGGCGATGTTGATCGGCATATTTCTTATGTTTGTCTTGAGTAGCAATTAGTCTCGTTCTGATCAGTTTCACAATTTTGGCAGTTTGTTGTACTAGTTCCAGTCCCAACAGTTGACGTTCACCGACTTCATCCCAGCACAAGGGAGTTCTGCATTTTCTGCCGTATAACGCTTCGTAAGGTGGTATGCCGATACTCGCGTGGTGACTATTGTTGTAGGCAAACTCCACCAACTGGTAGATGATCATCCCAGCTTCCCTTGAAGTCCATTACACAAGCTCTCAGCATATCCTCAAGCGTCTGAATCGTTCTTTCGCTCTGGCCATCAGTCTGAGGATGGTACACTGTACTCATTCGTAATTATGTTCCCAGACACTCTTGCAAACGTTTCCAGAAATTAGACGTGAACCGCGAATCTCTGTCCGACACAATCGACACCAAAACACCGTGTCGAGCAATAATTTCCTTCACATACAGCTTCTCTAGCTGATCCAATTTGTACTTTATCCTGATTGGTAAAAAGTGGGCTGACTTCGTCAGTCGATCCACTATAACCCATATCACATCAAATCCCTTTTGAGTCGCTGGAAGACCTACAACGAAATCCATCGTGATGTGCTCCAACTTCTACTCTGGAATTTCTAACGGTTATAGCAGTCCACTTGGTTTTTGGTGTTCTGCCTTGACTTTCTGGCACGTCAAGCATTTTGCAACGCATTCAACAACGTCCCTCTTCATATTCGGCCACCAGAAATGGTGTCTGAGATCCTGATACATCTTCATACTCCCAGGGTGAATCGAATATCTCGAACTGTGAGATTCGCTCAAAATCTCCTCTTTGACCTCTGTTACTGGCGGTACCCAGATTCTCCCTTTAAACCGTAACAGTCCTTCGTTATCGATCTTGAACTTGAACTCTTCGCCATCGGTTATTCTTTTTCTAATCTTCTCGCATTCCTCATCATGAAGTTGTGCTTCTTTCACTTTGTCTACTAGATTAGAACCAACAGTTACTTGAAATAACATCTCATCCGATTCCTTTTAATACTTCACTTCCAGCTCTAACTTAGCCATCTGTTCTATCAACTGTTCCTGATCAGTTAACACGTTCAGCTTCTCCCGACCTTTTATGTTCAAAGCGTCGGCAACGACATTAGCCTTACCCGGATGGTAAAGTATCTCGCAGTCGTAGTCCTTGATCAGTTCTAACCATCTTCTCTGGCGCATGTTCAGATCCTTCTAGTTGAAGATATACTTCAGACTCTTATGATCTATGTATATTTCACACTTCTCTCCATAAGGGTAGTGTCTCCATATCTTCAGAGCAAACACTACTGCCGCCAATTCTAAGTCATGGGCATAATCCTTCAGCTGACGTGATGCATAGGCAATGATTTTACCGTTCAGCACACAGCCTAATCCCTTATGTGAGGCATCGCTATATACTACAAAATTTCCCGTACTATCCGGTAAAGACAATACAGGCGCAGTACTCAACCTCTTCCTCAGTTCCTGAAAACTTAACTCACACTTTTCCGTCCAAATAAATTTAACTATTTTACGAGTCAAATTCGTCAACGGAGTTGTAATCTTGGAAAAGTCTTGGATAAATCTCCTGTAATAACCTGCCAATCCCAAGAAACTCCTCACTTCAGATGGCATTTTCTGCTGATCCCAATTCATTACAGCCTCAAACTTTGACGGATCTACCGAAATACCATCCTTGTCAATTACGTGGCCAAAAAATTGCACACATTCCAACTAGAATTCGCATTTTGAGAATTTTACATAAAGCTTCTCTCGCCTCTGCGATTCTAATGTCAGCCTTAGATATTCTGTGTGTTCCTCCTCGGTCTTGGAATAAACCAGGATGTTATCTATGAACACCACTACAAACTTATCTAGGAATGGCTTAAACACCCTGTTCATTAGGTTCATAAATGCAGCTGGGGAATTCGTCGGACCAAATGACATCACCAAGAACTCGTAATGACCATATCAAGTCCTAAAAGCTATTTTCGGTATATCTTCCCTTCTCACCTTTAACTGGTGATACCCACTTCTCAAATTAATTTTCGAGAAGTATCTAGCATCCTTCAGTTGATCGAACAAGTCATCGATCCTAGGTAAAGGATACCTATTTTTGATCGTAACTTTGTTCAATTCCCTATAATCAATGCAAAGACACATCGATCCATCCTTCTTCTTAACGAATGAAACGGGCGCTCTCCACGGCGAAACGCTCGGTTGAATATACTTCTTGTCCAGTAATTCTTGAAGTTGAACCATCAGTTCCTTCATCTCGACTGGAGCCATTCTGTACGGAGCCTTTGAAATTAGAGCAGCTCTCGGCGCCAAGTCGATCAAGAACTCTATCTCCCTATCTGGCGGAAGTCCTGGCAAATCGCTTGAAAACACGTCCACAAACTCCCTAACCACATATATCTCTTCTATCTTCGGGCTCTCCTTACGCGTATCTACTATGTAGGCCAGATATCCTACACAGCCTTACGTCAAAAGTTTCTTGGCTTGCATGGTCGTTAGACAACTCACTTGTCTAGGCAATTTGTTACCATAGACCACTAATTTCGACGGAGTCGTAAGGTTTACTGACTTCTTCTGACAGTCGATTATCGCTCCATGGTTGAACAACCAGTCCATACCCAGTATGACATCGAATTCCCCAAGTTTTATCGAAATCAAATCTACCCTCAGCTCCTGACCCTTAATGTCCAATCTACAGTTCTTGTAAACTAACCTAACAAGAATAACTTCCCTATTCGCAATTTCTATGATTAAGGGGTAAACTAACTCCTCTATAGGTAAGTCTAGGGTTTTAGCAAAATCATCAGATATGAATAAACAAGTAGCACCTGAATCAAATAATATATATACATTTATACTATTGATCGGAATAATACCTGCCACCACGTCTTTTAATTGCATAGCATCTTGCACCGTCATATTGAATGTCCGGGCAGTCGGTCGAACAGCCTGTAATGGTGCAGCGATAGTCAAGTTACTGTCGCCCCCATTTCCTCCACTCCCTGTTGACCCTGCCGTCAGCTTCTTCGGGCAACTGTGAGCCATGTGATCCTTGGATCGACATGTGTAGCAAGCTCCCTTCTTCGGGTTCGGGCAATTCGGCGCAATGTGGCCTTCCTGACCACAGTTGAAACACACCCGCTTCCCCTTCATGAACACGCAAGTGTGATTCTTCCCGCATGTAGCACATGCTTCAAAGTTCCTCTTCTGTTGGCCTCCCTACTGACATCCAACAGAGGTGTTGTCGTTCCACTTCCTTTTCTAGTTGATAATCCCGCTACCCCCAGCCTTGGTCTCTGTCTCATTCTTCTTCTTCTTATCTTGATTGAACTTTGTCACCGCATCGGTCCCCCCTTCAGCGAGTATGGCCTTTTCCAGCACAGCTGCAAACGTGTTCAGCTGGAACATGGAGACCTTACTGTAGAGCCAGGGCTTCAGTCCCCGCGCAAACCTCCTCGCTTTCCTAGCATCAGTACTGACCTGGTATGTAGCGAACCTGGCCAGCTCATTAAATTTAGCGGCGTACTCGGACACCGTCATCCCTTCCTACTTCAGCTCTAGAAACTAGACCTCCATCTGATCCTGCGAGCTCAAGGGGAAGTACATTTCAAAGAACATCTCTTTGAAATGTTCCCATGGTATCACTCCTTCTCCTTCTCTGGTTATGTTGGCTTGCCACCAGAAACTAGCATCTGACTTTCACACGAAAGTCACAAATGCTGTCTTCTGGTCTTCACCGACTCTAGCTACGTCGAAGACCTTTTCCATCTCCATTACCCAAGTTTGTGCATCTATCAGGTTTACCGATCCCTTAAACTCCGGTGGTCCTACTTCCTTAAACTCTTTAAATGTCGTGCCCTGCACTTGTGGTTGATTCGCAAGCGCTCCAGTCAGTAGGTTCACTAACTGCTGAACCGAGTTAGGATTCATCCCATCCTTATTGTTGTTGTTGTTCGTCGAACCTTTGGGGTTTTGACGTGTAGGTCTTCTTCTAGGAGGCATTTTCTGTTAAGAAAATATTATTATTAGATCCTTTACTAAATTCTTAAATATTCAAGTTCATACTTAAACGTTTGAATAACTCAGTTCACATAGAACACATAGCACATCAACAAACTTCTTTTATTCATTACTCGTAGTTTAAAAACATCAATTAGATAGCATTTTTGCTATTCACATCATCTTTCCTGAACTGAAAAAGTTACAAGATTACATTATTAACTCATCCCATTCATATCTCAAATTATGGGATTACATTATTTAATACCAAAAAGTAACACATAAATAAAAGCTCTACTGCCTAGGCATATTAAGGCGTCGTACAGCCTCTCTGCGTTCCTCTTCCATCACCCGAAACACAGTCCTTCGGTCCACCACATACCATGGCAAACCTTGGAACTGAGCTGGATAATAGAAAACACGATCCTGGGCCCTATCTATAGCCATGTCGAAAGCATACTCGTCTTCAGCTCGATTGGCTCGTTGAGTAGCCCTTAAGCTTATCTCCTCAGCTCTGGCACGTTTGGTCGACTCCTTCTGGATGTCTTGCTTCAGCTTCACTATCTCGGCTCGAGCAGCGTCTCTATCATTCTCTACGTGGATTAACTTCCACTGCGCTTCTCCTAGCTTACTATTCATCTCTTAGATAGTTTCGTCCCGCTGCTGGATGGTTTCTTCGAGCTCTCCGACTCGACCATGTAGCTCCACGTTACTGTCATAGACTGCCTCGTACATCTCAGCACTAGTAAAGTGAGGTGGGAATTCCTCTTCGGGATCCTCTTCCTCCTCTGATTCATCCTCGTCCTCTTCCTCTAGAATAGGTGTCAGTTCACGCTTCCGACCAGCTATGGTGATCACTGGAGATGGCTCTCTCCTAACCAACTGCTCCCAGACAACATAGATGTCTCGGGGATCCTCCTTTCTAGGCACCTGAGGTATATCCTCTCTAACCTGACTGGACTCTCCAACGTTCGTCATCCTGACAAAATAATTTTAAAGTTTAATTATTACAGAATATCTAGTCGTCACTCTTCGGATACTTAAACGTAAACACATAGCACATAAGGTAATTTATTATCTTTACCTATCACCACTGTCTTTTCGATCTTACTATAAGGCTACTACCTAAGGTTTTTCCCCACCTAAGGTTCATAACCTACGGCTCTGATACCAACCTAAGACACCCCCAAATCCGGGTACTTCATTTCCACATGATTTGGTGTTCACTTTCTAAATATAACATAAATCTACCCAATAATAAATAATTACAAAATAAATTACAACCTTTATAAATACTTAAAATCTTCCTTATCAAAAGGTTTACAACTTCTCAAAATAAATTCCAGGGTTTATTCTAACCTTGACATAAACATTAATGCGGAAAATAAAAACATCATATAAAGTCTTATTACAATATCAAAATAAAACAAGTCTTCACTTGTTCAGCTTTCCTTTACCTTCACTAGTTGACGGAGCGTCAACGCTTTCAACCTTAGCTGCAATGGTTATTTAATATGCAAGAGTGAGCAAACAATAGCTCACTGGAGTACAACAATAATAAAGATATAATTGAATAACTTCAATAAAGTTGAATAACTTTACTTTCATCAACAATAAAGAAATTGAATAATAATTCTTTATCAATATTAAAAATTTGAATATAGAATTCATCTGAGGGTCGTAAGACATTGAACTTTTGTCCTAGGTTATAAACATTTCTATTTAAAACCTTTAACAGTCATTTAGACTATGGACCTTAACTCGTACTTAGGGGATCAGCCCTTCGTACCATGTATTGTGCACAAACATCTTAATGCTTTTGCATAGTAACCTCCCCTAGTAATTAGGGTTGTTCATCTCAGTATTTGAATACAAGTCCGCACCAAAGAAAGTTTGGTTTAGATAAGCTTAAAAGGGTAATTTAGAATTCAACGTTCATCAACTAAGGAATAGTTGAATCGACTTACAATAATTAAAAATAATCAATAATAACGAATTATGAAACACTTATGCTTTAGAATTTAATTTAAAGCATACGAAAAATAAGATAGACCTTGCTTGAACAATAAGTCAAAGTCACTTTAAGTAAATCATGAATTTTAAATACATACTTGTCCAATACAGAAATAAAAAGGACAATCTCGAACGAAATAGATATTTAAATTCAAAACACTTGTATATCATTAACGAGTTTAGGGATAGAAAACTTTGATAAAAATTAATACAAGATCAAGGTTTAGAAAACTTGCCTCAAGCGCAAGCTACTAATAAAAATCACGTTCTAACACTTCCTACACATATATATTTAATCACAATAACTTAAATTAGTTAACACGTAACTAATTTACATAATTAGTTAACCCCTCTAGGTTAACTCATTCTAGTTTAAATAAATAAATTAATAATTAACCATGACATAGTTAATTATACCACATAGACATGTTCACATAATTAAATCAATTAATAATTATGTAATTCATATTAATTATAATTAAATGAATTATAATTTAAACATTTAATCTAATTATAATTACTCAAATTATAATCACATCTTATTTAATTAAATTTTAAATAAATTATAATTTATAATTAATTAACTACATCATGCATTTCCTAAATTATAATTACACAAATTATAATTTATAATTAATCATGCAAATATTGAATTATAATACACTAGATTATAATCTATAATTAATCATGCATTTATTATAATTACATAAATTATAATTTAAAATTATCATTCACTTGATTAAAATTAATCAACTATAATCATTATAATTTAACAAAATTATAATTTGAATTAAACCTTTTATCTAATTATAATTATTCAAAATTATAATCACACTATATATTTTATTAATATAATATATTAATAACCATTTTCATGTCATCAAATTATCACATTCAATTAGCCTTTTTATGAAACAACAAAATGCATAAAAAAATAACACAACTTGATTTTCTGCACCACCCCCTGTCGGGGCGGGGGTTTTACTCTTGATAGGCCCGCCGGAGCGGGCCCCTTGCAGTGAACGCGGACAAGTTCGCGAACTGTGCAAAGAAAAAGCCAATTTGGCTTATTTTTCCACACCAAATTCTAATTCCAGTTCATACAATTCATATCAATTTATAGAAAACATAAACTTAAAGCTTCTAACATGATTCTAACATACATAAACATTATAACACATAATTGAAACAACCAATTCCATGATTTTTGAAGAAAAGCCATTGATAAGTGTTCTTCATGAAATTGAATACTGTACTACTGTTTTTAAACCAATTCACCCAAATTCAAGCATAATAAATTAATTTCTAAACATGCTATCATCATTAATACTTAATTTAAACCAAGATGATCAATCAAACATGAATTCCTTTGATTTTAAGAGAAAACTATATATATATAAATTTTTCAAAATACACTCACTGTAACTCATTGATGATAATGAACTCCTCATATTCATCACATGTATATGAATTAAACAATTAATTAAGCATAGAATACATATCTAAGCATGCTATAAACACAAATTATACATATAATTTGTATTTATAAAGTTTTTATAAAATTCATATTTATAGAGAACTATCACTACGAAGAACATCAACACATAATTTTCAAAACTACAAGTTAGGATTATACCTTTGTTGATTATGAGAAGAGTATGAAGATGATGATGGTTGTTTTGGTTAACAAAGTTTCCTCCTCCTTCTTTTTTTCTCTTCTTTTCTCTAACTCTCTATCTTTTTCTCTGTAATCTTTCCTCTCTTTTTCTAACACTGACTATCTCTGTAACTAACGTAATATAACATATACATAGCTGATATATGTATATAATATAAAACATAATTATATAATATATAACTGCTAAATAATTAAACCTCTACTTAATATATAGTTGTTACAAAACTTTTGAAAATCAAAAGCCATAAGGCTTCGTATGGCAACAGGTAAATTTAGAAACTAGTTTAATTAACTAAAGTCTTGTTTGGGTAATTTAGGTTTAAAACTAGTGTAAGGGCCTTGTTTGGCAAAAGCGTTCTAAAACAAAAGTAAGGGCCTTGTTTGGTTAAAAAAAATCATTTAAAACTCTTTTCTTTATTTTAATAAATTATTTTAACACATATTTTAATGTTACACTTTAATTAATTAAATCTCTAACATTCTTATTTAATCAATTAAAATTAACATCAATTAACCAAATAAAATTTATAACATAATTATAATTACTCGCCAATTATAATTATGTAACACTCATCACATAATTCATCTAATTTAATTCTCTCATTTAAATTAGAACTATACCAAAATTTAATATACATCGATTAAATTAAATATTCATTTAATTAATTTATAACACGTAATTATATTACTCCACCATAATCACATAATTTATTTATTCAACTCAATAAATAAATCACATAAAATATTTATTTAACTTAATAAATATTTAAAATTATAATATAAAATCTCAATCGTTACAGACGCAGTTCAAGAATTATAGAACTTTAAAAAATGTACAAGTCCAGGACTGTACGAACTCAAGTGCACCAAGTGCGAATATCAATAAGACCGATGTGGAATAATTGTAAAGTAATTAAACCACCTAAAGCATGCTTTGAAATAAAGTTCAAGCTTAAATAAATAACTTTCAATACAATAATAACCTGGTCAATACAATATGAGAAGGATAGGGAACTTGCACAATAGATAGTGTAAGTCAGGGAAACTTGCTTACAAGATTCATCGAATAAAGTAGTGCAAGGGTTTTAGAATACTTGTGCAATAAAAGTAGGGCTCGGATAGTTACATAATCATAGATTCTTTGCATAAAGTAAATGCATAGGTTAGGATACTTGCACATTATACGAGTTTGTGTAAGTTAGAGAACTCGCCTGTTTGCTCAACTACAAATAATTCTAGCTTTAATTAAACTGCATTGAAACGACCTAACATTAACAAGTCGGTCTTTCAATTTGTATGTGTAAACTAATATGAGCCTACACTTACAAGAATCTAATCATCAGATAGGTCTATCACATAGTTCACGTAACTTAATTTACTATGCCTGAGTCCATAAACATCTAATCCTGTCTTAGATTTAATAACTATAGAATATCTAGTCTCTATGCATCAATATAGGCTTGAACACATAGCATTTCAATTTAAGCATGCAATACAGTTTAAGATACACATATTGCAAGGTCTTGTCCATAATTCAAAGTTATAAGGTTCAATGTCGGTCATTCTTACACTTTAAGCAAATCAAGTTCATGCTTCAAGGGTCAACTACTAAAGTCATAGTACCACATATCGAGACTAAACAATACTAAGTACGCATGCTCGTGCGTATACTACTTATGTATACATTAATCACATAGTTCATACTTGAAATTCATTCCTTGAATATGTGTGCATAGGTGATATCCATGTTTAACCAAAATGATTCTCACGTCACCAAGTCTATAGGCATAATGAATCCTAATATACATACTTTCATGATCATAACGTAACTCACATGGTAATTGATGATATTAGCTTCCAAATCCTAACTTTTCTTTGAAAATTGCACTAAGTCAACTTAGTACATGCAAGGCACCTCAGCATATAATTCATATGCATTTGAAACCCATATCTAAACTATATAAACGTATTCAAATGGTCAGAATTTAAAAGATATAAGTCTTGGTCAAGTTCACTTTAAAAAGTCTTTAAGTTTTTCTTCGAAAACCTTTTAATCTTCAATCATGTATGCTAGTGTGTTCAACACTTTAGACTTGCATTTCATATCTATTTAGACCATACGATCATGCTCACAACCTCAGAATACATATATGATATGTTCATGACAAGTTCACTTTAACAAATTTTAAGTTCATTTATAAATTATAAACCTCTTTATCAATAGTGTACTAATCATAGTTATACATGCTCATGTTACGCCTACGTACATATATATGCATATTAACCATGTCCACATGCTTGCCAAATGAGGTACCACATGTTAACATATAACAGATTCTGCAACAAAAATCAAACTTAGAGACAGGGCCCTGCGCAGGTGTGCGGCCAGAGAAAGAGCGGACTGCTTCGACAGCATAACAAACCCAACTCAGAAATTTCATACGAAAATCATTTCAAACAATCTTATAGCAGTTCTAACTTACTCATTAGCTCACATAACACTTAATCAAGTATACTCCAATCAATTAGCATCTATTTCAGCAAAGTCAAGAATTTGACAATGTAGAGCATGAATGGGAATTACCACTTCTAAACAATTGAGTTGCAATATAATTTCTTGGTCTTCTTCACAATAACAGTACACTCACTCTATAAATTCCTTAGCTAATATATCTCTCAGCAAATGCAATGAGGAAGGTGAGGGTCTTATTTATGGAAGAATGGATACACAGACAATACTCTTATCCCTTATTTCAAATCAACGGATTGCAAGATTGTATAATGGTTAACAAGAAGTTGGTGAGGAGTTGGTGAATTCAATCATGAATCCCACTCCCCTTATACTTATTAGCTAGATTATTGCTGAGTTTGAGAAGGAAGATAGAGTAGTAGCCTATTGGGAGTTCACATGTGGGAGAGAGGACTCTCAAGCAATCTCAGCAACTTGTATTGTAAGAACCGTGAATTTCATGAATAATTAAAATTTTTCTTTTATTTGATATAATAAGAAAACGAATACGTATTGGAACATAAATGTTTATGAGTTATGAGATAAGTAATTCGATTATATTAAATTGAATTTATAAATATGGAGAATTGCGACTAACTCGTAGAATGCCTTGTGTGGCATGAGCATGGAAATGATGATGATTTAATTAATTCAAGAGGGAAATCAATAAGTGAAGAATTAATTAATATTACATTGTTAATTAATTATTGTTATATGTGATAGCCTAACAAAACATTTATGAGTAAATAATTGATGAATATTATGAGAGTTATATTTATTTAATTAATTATTGTGTGCAATATATGTAATAGTTAATCATACAATAATATTATTAAGTGTTATTATGAATAATAATCGGTTAAAGAGTAAATGAATTATTAAGTGAAGAATTAATATATATTAATTATTAATTGTTATTATGAGAAATATAATAATAGTTTGTTGATTTATTATTATTGCAAGTAATGAATTAATACTAAGAAAATGATTTATAAATATAATAGAATTTATATTATTGAGGAATGTGATTATTGATAAGGGTAAAGTTATAAAGGAATTACTACGTGAACAATTAATCGATATTAATTGTTATTTACTTTCTATTATGAGAAAATAGAATATTAATGATGATTAATTGATAATGTGTTGATTATTATTGTATAATAATAGGAAACTTGTTTATAAATATGATAAGATTTATATTTATTTAACGTAATAATTAATCATATAAATGTTAGTTAATTATTATGGAGATTAATAACTTCATTAATTTACAAGGAATGAATTGATTAATATTTAATTAATTAATTGTCATTATGAATAATAAAACAAATTAGTAAGTTATTAATATAATGAGATTATATTAATTGTTATGTGCATGTATGCGAAATTAAATATATGAGATACAACTATATTATATAGTGTAGTGCGACATTTATGTGACTATACTATATATAGAAACCAGATATTAAGATTAATGAAAACTATATGTTATGAATACATCATGATGCTTATGTGACAATGTGAGTATACATTAAAATAATACATCATGGGTATATTGTAAACAATTGTTGGATAGTAAAATTTAATAATAAAGGAGACAATGTAATGTGATAATATCTGAGTAAATTATATCCGATATTAACAAAATGTACATGGAATTTATATGTGTAAATTATTTTACTACATACCTTATTGTCTAAATTAAAGTACATTATGACTCAAATTATAAACTAAGTATATGATATGTGTGTGTAATAAATTAAGTGATGTGTGTTGCAAATGCTGAGTTATTAAGCCTTGTCCCAAATTAAGAGTCTCTTTCTCTCTTCACGTGTGCAAGCTCAAGCTAGTCTACTTCTCTATTTCTTCCTCAAACTCAGCATTTCATAACTCATGATGAACAAGGGAGTGGGAATCATGATTGATTTCACCAATCAATTACCAACTCTCTATGAACCTCCATACAATACAAAATCTCGTTGGTTTGGTTTGGTTTGGTTTGGGAGGGAAAAGCATTGTTTGGACATTCACTTCTATATATATAAGCTCTCCTTCTTGATATTTCAATTGCTGAGATTGTGTTTAAATATTGAATTGAGAGCATGCATAAATTAGTAAAATCATTCTAGAGTGGGAGAATCAGTAGCAACTAGTCCAATTCGTGACTGCATAGGTATAATCCCAAATTCTATATTCTTCATTCCTTGTTCTTCATTTTCATTTTCTGTTTTTGCAATTTCTGTAAAAATTTCAATCTTTGATTTGAGTTGGAGTTCATAATTTGGTGATTTGATAATGTTAATTGGTTGTCATATAAGCTAATACAAGTGTTAGAAAGGAAATGTAGCTAATCTAATAGCAAATTCGTAGGATTTCAGTGATTTGGCTTAGCTTCTACCGAAGCAGAAGCAATCAACTTGATCAAGGCAACGGCGTAGCTGCACCCTGGTTATACTGGGGTGCTACGCAGCTGCGCCAGTACTAGACTTGCATTTTGTTGGCCAAGGCCCTGCGTAGCCGCGCCAGTTTTGAACTGGGGAGCTGCGCAGCTGCGCCGGCCTCTGGAGACAGTTCCTGCTTTTGTTTGCAATCTGGTCATTGTTAACTTAGATACACTACTTAGGCCAGCATGAGGAATATGACAGCATGGGTATATGTGTTTATTGAGATAGCGTGGGTTGTTTTAACTTCATTAAAATCCCTTGCTAAGTGAACTTAGAATTTAAAAAGGAACTTAGAGCTTTTAAAAGTAAATTTGACATGTGTGTATGATGTTGAGGTTCTGACTTTTGACACATATTATTGTGACCTAGAAATGTATGAAAAGCATGCTAAATTGTGTATATATGTTTCATAATGTAACATGAACATACGGGCCTCACTAGCGGACATTTCTAAACGAAAATTTAAGTTTCAAAGGTGAACATTGGCATGTAGGTATCATATATGTAATCTGATTTTTGCGAGCATGTTAGTATAATGTAGAGATGCATGGAAGATGTATTACCTTGTGTATATAGGTGTCATATTATAACTTGAGCATGTGGACCTTAATAGTGAATATTTAACTAAAGGAAAGTATACGTTGAGAATGGACTTTGACATATAAGTATGATATTCATATTTTGATCATATGAGCATGATAATATACTTATATAACTAATTATGACCATAAGCTAGCATGATTAGTAATACATAGTTTCCTTGCTCGTGTCCAATTGTTTAACTTTAAACTAAATGGTTTTTCAAAGGAAACTTGATATATTTGAAACTAATATCTATGAATACCATATGAGAGATGTTCTAACCTTGTGAGCATGTAAATTTGACTTAACTACCTATGCAATGTGAATATAAGGTGTTGTGTTTACGCTAGCATACATGATTAAGTCTTAACGATTTCAAAAGCAAAGTTCTGAATTTTTGCAAACTAAGTTGCATGACCATAGTGTAATAACATCGCAAATATATCATGTATGTACACATACTTATTAAAAAAAATGCGAGTTAATCGAGTATGAGGTTGATTAAGTTTTCAAACCAATAACGGTGCTAGTTATATATATGTGATGTGAATACTCGTGAGCATGCCTAGCTTAGGTTATATGACTACCGTATAGGTTTAAATGACAAGCATGATAACTTATAAGAATTCATGGCGTTGTATGACCCTAGGTCGTTAGGAACCATGAATTAAAACTATATCATGTAAATCGAATGTGAAAAGGTTGAACAAGCATGAAAGTATCCTTTAATATGAATACATGCTATGTGATATCATATGTTGACACTTGAATCCGATTTTAACGGTTAACTTATAGAAATGCCATAACTTACTAAAATAAAATATATTTAGTATTGATTATGAGATGTTAATGATATGAGAATATGTTTAAACTTAAAACAAGGAACGTTAAGGATAAAAGTTATATTAATATGATGCTATATGTGGTATAACTGTGTAGCTAGGCTAAGACTTAGCTTGTGTGTTAATTGTATATCCAAGATAAGATATGAAGCTATAATATATGACTAATGGATATCATATATATACGTAACTATATTACGATAGGAATTCAAAGTGTCGATTAGCTTTTCGTGGATAGACTACGCTTGAGGCAAGTTTCCTAACTTACACTCATTAATAGTGCAAGTATCCAAACCCTACTTTTACTGTGCAAGTATCCTAGACCCTTGCATTACTTTATTCGAGGAAAATCGTAAGCAAGTTCCCTAACTTATACTCTTTCATTGTGCAAGTTTCCTTGAAATCGTTCTTGTATATTAATTGCAAGTATCTGACTACTCTTTTATTGAGCAAGTATTTGATTCATACTCTTTATTGAACACATATTCGAGCTTGTACTAACTTTGGTCGTACGAGTAAATAGGTGCTAGAATAATTCTTGCCTTACAAACTTATGTTTCATAGTTTGATTTAAATCACGATTATATTCTTCGAATTATTGTTGCGAGTATTGAACTCATAAATTTTTCTTATATACATTGTTGAAATTGTCTACGCCATTTAATTCGGCTAGACCAATATCATGAATTAGAAAGCAATCCACACCAATTGCCTTGGTGCGGACTCTTATAAATTGACTGAGTTGAACAACCCTTGTAAAAAGGGGAACTATATAGTCGGGGTGCCGACAGTGGTCTGACAGGTTATGCATAACACCAGGTACGATAGGCTGATCCCCTAATTGTACTTGTTTATGTTACCAAATATATTTTTGGTGATTCTAGTAGAAGTTCGTGGTTCTTAGCGACCACTCAGTATCCAGTATTTATTAACTTGAAACTTTGAATTCATTGGATTCTTTATTAATCTTTGGTCCACAGCGACACTCAGTGATATCTATTCATTCACTTGAAATTGTTGAAACTTTTGAAACATTTAATAACTTCTCGACCCGTAGTGGTCCTTATTCAACTTCACGGAATAGATTTGGAAGTCATTGCTATTTATTTTATTCACAACATTCTTATTTGAAATTATGAGCGATTAATTACCGTTTTACCCTTAAGATTTAAAACTGTATATATTCCTGTTCATATTTATTGGCATATTAGTTGCTGAGCAAATTTGTTGCTCACTCTTGCTTCCCATAAACATTTCAATTAGGGCAGGGCAAGGTGGAACCCCAGGACAAGACAAGTGCGAAGGCAAGGCTATGGAGTAGCTGTGCTTTTCTATATTAGGATGTTTCCGTTATGTTGTATTAAGACTTATTTAAATGTTATGTATTAAGAAATGTTTGGTTTAAGTTATGAAGTGTATTAGTAATAGTTTCGAGACTTGGTACGAGAATATTTATGTTATATCAATGTAAATTATTCTGTTATTCCATTGTTTGAGATTTTAGTTGTTATTAAAATTAGTACGTGATGAACCGAATTCAAGATCAGTGACGGTCCGAATTTGGGTGCGTCACAGGTTGGTATCAAAACTATAGGTTATAAACCTTCGGAGCGAGTCCTCAGATTATAACCTTAGAAGAATTTAGAGAATAAAAGGAGATAAAACTCATGTTGAGTTTTCTTAGAAAGCTAGAAGTGTTATGAAATATATTTTCATTCCATACAATGAAATTATGTTTTATTCAAAGATGATAATAAAGTTTATTGGTTATGTGATTATGGATGTCAGAGATAGGTAAACCTGGTAGGGTCATGCAAGAGGAACCATGTGATGTACATGTGGTGTCCGCAACACCCCTTGAAGTTAAGCCTTTTTCAACAGTAACCTTAACCTAAGAAGAGATGGAATCGGGATATAAACGAAAATCCATGGTGAAAGTTTTCTTTCAGGATGGAGGCATGTGTGAGTTACCTTAAGATGAAAAATAAGATACAATAGTGGGAGGCGAAGTTCTAGACCTTCAAATTAGTAATTAATAGTTACAGACATAGTGAAAGGAAAGGTAGTAGGTAGTTGGTGGAATAAGTGTCGTGAATGATACGATAAATATTTATAGATTGCAAACAGTGTTGTAGATCCCAATTTTTGGGATAATGTGGGAAGTATCTTTCTAACCCCAACTTTAGTGGTACCCGATAGGGGTATGTAATGAGACTAGCAGATTGCTATGCAATGTGATATGTTTTTATGTGGCATGTCTTTATTAAACGTGCGTGTAGTAACAAGATTTTGTTAAATAATGACAAGGGAGAATAGCAATAAAACTTATACGTCTTATGAAGTATTAGATGTTTAACAAATAGATGATAATACCGTTTTATTTCTATACAGAAATGTCAATACCCCAAGGAGGAGAGACTCGTCGAGCGACGGAGAATGGAGATAGGGAATTGAATCAAGAACCTTTACGACAATTGGTAGATTTTATAGTAAATGCTTTTGAAGAAGGAATCAATGATTATAAGCAGAGACAGACGGAAACTTTAGAGGTAGGAAAATATATTAATTTGACTAAAGAAGGAGTGGTTAATAATTCAAAGAAAGCGAACGAAGGAAGGATGGAAGAGAGTAGTAGTGGTAGCAGTAAGAATTTCAAGAGGAAGTGGAATGAGAATAAGTATGTACGAGGAGAAGGACAACTATGGAAGAAGAAGGTAGAAACCTGTAAGAAATGTAGAAAGAACCACATGGGAGCGTGTTTAAAAGAAAAACATGTATACTATAAGTGCGGTGAGAAGGGTCATATTTCTCCTAACTGTTCCTAGGGAGGAGAAAACCATAGATTGTTTTGCGTATGGATCTGAAAAACGTCAAATACGCAATTGGCAGAAGGAAATAAACAAAGGAAGACGGGACAACAACAACATCAACAACAATCCGATGAGAAGTAACCAGGAAGGACTTAAGAAAAAGAACAAGGATTGCCCAAGATGTGGGAAGAGTCATCAAGGAGAGTGCTGGAAGGGACGAGGTGTTTGCTATAGCTACGACCAGGAAGGGCATATTTCTCCGAATTGCCCAAACTCGAAGAAGATTGAAGGATGCTTCGCTTGTAGGTCAACAGGTCATCAGGTTAAGAACTGCCCAAAGAAAGGAAGGAAGGAAGAAGACAACAACAAAGGAAGCCATAGCGGGAAGCCGGCGATAATCGAACTAGCTCAATCGAGTGAACCAATGCCAAGTACGACTAACGTTATGATACATGATGCAGTGGCTTTCCAAGTTGTGATGTCAGGTGCTGTCTTAATCAATAATATAAATGCGTATATATTATCTGATTCAAGTGCTATATTTCCCTTTTGCATCTAAAGAACTGTGAGAGGACTAAGTTACCCAAGAGCAATTAGGAGATCCTTTGAACATAGAAGTTGTGAATAAGGAAGTAATTCCTGTAGAAATTCGTTTAACGTAATTATTGCGCATAAATTAGTGGATGTAAACTAAGCATAGACTGAATTTCGATAAAATTTGAAAAGTGTGATGGGATACTAAAAAAATGGACTGATTACATAACCATACTACGATAATTGACTGTTAGAAGAAAAATGTGAACCTTCAGAATCCAAACCGATCCAAGGAAGTGTTTTATGGTACCTCGTCGCTTAGGCAATTGTTTTGCCTTATAATGATGCAGGCCAAGATATTGTTAAGAAAAGTTTGTGTAGATTGTTTCACCATATTGTAGATACTAAGAGAGCGAGAGTAGAACTAAAGAATGTATCAGTTGAAATAAATAATGTATTAATAGAACCATAATTTCAAAACGTATTCCCAGACGATCTGCCCGGCCTTCCGCTAGACAGAGAAAAATAAGTCATAATAGATTTAGTACCAGAGACTGCACTGATTTCGAAAGCACCTATCTTATGGCGCTTGTAGAAATGAAGAATAATTAATATAATTATGAGAAATGTTAGATAAAGGATATATTCAGTCGAGTGTGTTTTCCCTTAGGGAGCACCAGTGCTATGAGTCAAGGAGAAGGTTAGTTTTAGGGTACTTCAAATCCGACAGAGTTTAAGGCGGTAAGTAATTGGGAGCAGACGAAGACTACCATTGCGAAATTCTCTATCACCTGGAAGGGACGAACGTAGTAGCCGATATGCTAACTAAAAAAAAAGAATGGAGAAATTATTCAAGTTTATAACTAGAGAGGAACTAATCAGAAAGATGAAGAGATTGGAAATAGAAGTAAAGGGACCCAGAGAGTCCAAAGGGAAGTTTATAATGGAGGTCTGTCCAACGTTGTTGGAGAGAGTAAAGAAATAACAAGATAAAGACGAAAAGTGCGAGAAAGTAAAAAGGAAATGTTCAGAAGAAATAATGATGGTATCTTGAGATTTGTAGATTGAGTGTGATAGTCAACTGTAACTAAATTGCGAGATAAGAGTTTTCATGAGGCATATAATTGGGCATATTTTGTTCACCAAGCACGAAAACGTACTAGGATCTTCGAAGACACTTTTTGTGGTCAATATAAGACGAGAAGTTGTAGAATACGTCGACCGATTGAAAAAGACGACACACTTTCTACCAATAAATATTCGATTCAATTAAATCAGTCAACGAAATTATACGTAAAGGAAATCGTTTTGCGACACAAAATATTGGTGTCAATTATTTCCGATCGAAACCCGCGCTCCACATCAAAGTTTTAGAAGAGGTTGCAGGAAAGAATGGTAACAGAGTTGAGGCTGAGTACTGCTTATCATCCTCAAATCGACGGCAGAGAGAGAACAAACAATACAAACTTTAGAAGACATGCTTAAAGCTTCCGTAATGGATTTCAAAGGTAACTGGAATGATCACTTACCCTTAGTAGAATTTGCTTATAGTAATAATTATCATACGAATATTGGTATGCCATCGTACGAAACTCTCTATGGAGGAAAGTACAGAACACCCATATGATTGGGATAAGGTCGGAGGATGACGACCTTTGAGACCGGATTCATTACGACGAATGGCAGACGATGTGAAGACAAAAAGAGCCAGATTAGTAGCAACTCAAGATCAATATGGGAAATACGCAGATTGCCATCGTCATAATCAAGATTTTGGAAGACGGTAGTTTTGTATTTCTTAAATGTTTCCCTGTGAGGGGAAGATAAGATTAGGTAAGAAAGAAGAATTGAGTCTGAGGTTCGTGAAACCTTTTGAAGTGTTGAAGAGAGTAGGCAAAGTAGAGTACACGGTAGCCTTATCTCTTGAACTTAAACATATCCATAGTGTGTTCCATATTTTTATCTTACAGTCATATAAACCTAATTATAAGCGTGTAATACCCTATGAACCCATTCGAGTAGGGAAGAATATGACATATGAAGAATTCCTGTCCAAATACTAGATAAGAAAGAACTGATATTAAGAAATAAAATTATATCTTTTGTGCTAGCGCTTTGGCGAAACCACGACGCCAAGGAGGCCACGTGGAAATTAGAAGATAGGACGACGAGGGACTATCCCCATTTATTGTGTAACCTTGTACCAATTTTGAGGACGAAATTTTTATAAGGGGGGGAGGATGTAAGAACCGTGAATTTCATGAAAAATTAAAAAATTTCTTTTATTTGATATAATAAGAAAACGAATACGTATTGGAACATAAATGTTTATGAGTTATGAGATAAGTAATTCGATTATATTAAATTGAATTTATAAATATGGAGAATTGCGACGAACTCGTAGAATACCTTGTGTGGCAAGAGAATGGAAATGATGATGATTTAATTAATTCAAGAGGAAAATCAATAAGTGAAAAATTAATTAATATTACAGTGTTAATTAATTGTTGTTATATGTGATAGCCTATTAATGAGTATTTATTAATAATATGTTATTGTGAGTAACAAAATATTTATGAGTAAATAATTGATGAATATTATAAAGAGTTATATTTATTTAATTAATTATTGTGTGCAATACATGTGATAGTTAATCATACAATAATATTATTAAGTGTTATTATGAATAATAATCGATTAAATAGTAAATAAATTATTAAGTGAAGAATTAATATATATTAATTGTTAATTGTTATTATGAGAAATATAATAATAGTTTGTTGATTTATTATTATTGCAAGTAATGAATTGATACTAAGAAAATGATTTATAAATATAATAGAATTTATATTATTGAGGAATGTGATTATTGATAAGGGTAAAGTTATAAAGGAATTACTACGTGAACAATTAATCGATATTAATTGTTATTTACTTTCTATTATGAGAAAATAGAATATTAATGATGATTAATTGATAATGTGTTGATTATTATTGTGAGTAATAAGTATAATAATAGGAAACGTTTTTATAAATATGATAAGATTTATATTTATTTAACGTAATAATTAATCATATAAATGTTAGTTAATTATTATGGAGATTAATAACTTCATTAATTTACAAGGAATGAATTGATTAATATTTTATTAATTAATTAATTGTCATTATGAATAATAAAACAAATTAGTAAGTTATTAATATAATGAGATTATATTAATTGTTATGTGCATGTATGCGAAATTAAATATATGGGATACAACTATATTATATAGTGTAGTGCGACATTTATGTGACTATACTATATATAGAAACCATATATTAAGATTTATTAAAACTATATTTTATGAATACATCATAATGCTTATGTGACAATGTGAGTATACATTAAAATAATACATCATGGATATATGGTAAACAATTGTTGGATAGTAAAATTTAATAATAAAGGAGACAATGTAATGTGATAATATCTGAGTAAATTATATCCGATATTAACAAAATGTGCATGGATTTTACATGTGTAAATTATTTTACTACATACCTTATTGTCTAAATTAAAGTACATTATGACTCAAATTATAAACTAAGTATATGATATGTGTGTATAATAAATTAAGTGATGTGTGTTGCAAATGCTGAGTTATTAAGCCTTGTCCCAAATTGAGAGTCTCTTTCTCTCTTCACGTGTGCAAGCTCAAGCTAGTCTACTTCTTTATTTCTTCCTCAAACTCAACATTTCATAGCTCATGATGAACAAGGGAGTGGGAATCATGATTGATTTCACCAACCAATTACCAACTCTCGATTAACCTCCATACAATACAAAATCTCGTTGGTTTGGTTTGGGAGGGAAAAGCATTATCTGGACATTCACTTCTCTATATATATAAGCTCTCCTTCTTGATATTTTAATTGCTGAGATTGTGTTTAAATATTGAATTGAGAGCATACATAAATTAGTAAAATCATTCTAGAGTGGGAGAATTAGTAACAGCTAGTCCAATTCGTGATTGCATAGGTATAATCCCAAATTCTATATTCTTCATTCCTTGTTCTTCATTTTCATTTTCTGTTTTTGCAATTTCTGTAAAAATTTCAATCTTTGATTTGAGTTGGAGTTCATAATTTGGTGATTTGATAATGTTAATTGGTTATCATATAAGCTAATACAAGTGTTAGAAAGGAAATGTAGCTAATCTAATAGCAAATTCATAGGATTTCTGTAATTTGGCTTAGCTTCTATCGAAGCAAAAGCAATCAACTTAATCCAGGCAATGGCGCAGCTGTGCCCTTGTTATACTGGGGTGCTGCGCAGCTGCGCCAGTACCAGACTTGCTTTTTGTTGGCCAAGGCCCTGCGCAGCTGCACCAGCCTCTAGAGATAGTTCCTACTTTTGTTTGCAATCTGGTCATTGTTAACTTAGATACGCTACTTAGGCCAGCATGAGGAATATGACAGCATGGGTATATGTGTTTATTGAGATAGCGTGGGTTGTTTTGACTTCATTAAAATCCCTTGCTAAGTGAACGTAGAATTTAAAAAGGAACTTAGAGCTTTTAAAAGTAAATTTGACATGTGTGTATGATGTTGAGGTTCTGACTTTTGACACATATTATTGTGACCTAGAAATGTATGAAAAGCATGCTAAATTGTGTATATATGTTTCATAATGTAACATGAACATACGGGCCTCACTAGCGGACATTTCTAAACGAAAATTTAAGTTTCAAAGGTGAACATTGGCATGTAGGTATCATATATGTAATCTGATTTTTGCGAGCATGTTAGTATAATGTAGAGATGCATGAAAGATGTATTTCCTTGTGTATATAGGTGTCATATTATAACTTGAGCATGTGGACCTTAATAGTGAATATTTAACTAAAGGAAAGTATACGTTGAGAATGGACTTTGACATATAAGTATGATATTCATATTTTGATCATATGAGCATGATAATATACTTATATGACTAATTATGACCATAAGCTAGCATGATTAGTAATACATAGTTTCCTTGCTCGTGTCCAATTATTTAACTTTAAACTAAATGGTTTTTCAAAGGAAACTTGATATATTTGAAACTAATATCTCTGAATACCATATGAGAGATGTTCTAACCTTGTGAGCATGTAAATTTGACTTAACTACCTATGCAATATGAATATAAGGTGTTGAGTTTACGCTAGCATACATGATTAAGTCGTAACGATTTCAAAAGCAAAGTTCTGACTTTTTACAAACTAAGTTGCATGATCATAGTGTAATAACTTCGCTAATATATCATGTATGTACACATACTTATTAAAAACAATGCGAGTTAATCGAGTATGAGGTTGATTAAGTTTTCAAACCAATAACGGTGCTAGTTATATATATGTGATGTGAATACTCGTGAGCATGCCTAGCTTGGGTTATATGACTACCGTATAGGTTTAAATGACAAGCATGATAACTTATGAGAATTTATGGCGTTGTATGACCCTAGGTCGTTAGGAACCATGAATTAGAACTATATCATGTAAATCGAGCGTGAAAAGGTTGAACGAGCATGAAAGTATCCTTTAATATGAATACATGCTATGTGATATCATATGTTGACACTTGAATCCGATTTTGACGGTTAACTTATAGAAATGCCATAACTTACTAAAATAAAATATATTTAGTATTGATTATGAGATGTTAATGATATGAAAATATGTTTAAACTCAAAACGAGGAACGTTAAGGATAAAAGTTATATTAATATGATGCTATATGTGGTATAACTGTGTAGCTAGGCTAAGACTTAGCTTGTGTGTTAATTGTATGTCCAAGATAAGATATGAAGCTATAATATATGACTAATGGATATCATCTATATACATAACTATATTACGATAGGAATTCAAAGTGTCGATTAGCTTTTTGTGGATAGACTATGCTTGAGGCAAGTTTCCTGACTTACACTCATTTATAGTGCAAGTATTCGAACCCTATTTTTATTGTGCAAGTAGCTTAGACCCTTGCATTACTTTATTCGAGGAACGTCGTAAGCAAGTTCCCTAACTTATACTCTTTCATTGTGCAAGTTTCCTTAAAATCGTTCTTGTATATTAATTGCAAGTATCTGACTACTCTTTTGTTGAGCAAGTATTTGATTCATATTCTTTCCTGAACACATATTCAAGATTGTACTAACTTTGGTCGTATGAGTAAATAGGTGCTAGAATAATTCTTGCCTTACAAACTTATGTTTCATAGTTTGATTTAAATCACGATTATATTCTTCGAATTATTGTTGTGAGTATTGAACTCATAAATTTTTCTTATATACATTGTTGAAATTGTCTACGCCATTTAATTCGGCTAGACCAATATCATGAATTAGAAAGCAATCCACACCAATTGCCTTGGTGCGGACTCTTATAAATTGACTAAGTTGAACAACCCTTGTAAAAAGGGGAACTATATAGTTGGGGTGCCGACAGTGGTCTGACAGGTTATGCATAACACCAGGTACGATAGGCTGATCCCCTAATTGTACTTGTTTGGGTTACCAAAAATATTTTTGGTGATTCTAGTAGAAGTTCGTGGTTCTTATCGACCACTCAGTATCCAGTATTTATTAACTTGAAACTTTGAATTCATTGGATTCTTTATTAATCTTTGGTCCACAGCGACACTCAGTGATATCTATTCATTCACTTGAAATTGTTGAAACTTTTGAAACATTTAATAACTTCCCGACCCGTAGTGGTCCTTATTCAACTTCACATAATAGATTTGAAAGTCATTGCTATTTATTTTGTTCACAACATTCTTATTCGAAATCATGAGCGATTAATTACCATTTTACCCTTGAGATTTAGAACTGTATATATTCCTGTTCACATTTATTGGCATATTACTTGCTGAGCAAATTTGTTGCTCACTCTTGCTTCCCATAAACATTTCAATTAGGGCAGGGCAAGGTAGAACCCCAGGACAGGACAAGTGCGAAGGCAAGGCTATGGAGTAGCTGTGCTTTTCTATATTAGGATTTTTCCGTTATGTTGTATTAAGACTTATTTAAATGTTATGTATTAAGAAATGTTTGGTTTAAGTTATGAAGTGTATTAGTAATAGTTTCGAAACTTGGTACGAGAATATTTATGTTATATCAATGTAAATTATTCTGTTATTTCATTGTTTGAGATTTTAGTTGTTATTAGAATTAGTACGTGATGAAGCGAATTCGAGATCAGTGACAGTCCCAATTTGGGGGCGTCACATATTTTCCACATACTGATGTTATATATACATATAGTATATACTTAAGTTATACATTTAAATAGGTGTTACAATATTATTTCAAATTAGTCATTAATAATACTATGTATCAAATAGGTACATATACACCAGTCATATAATCCATGTATATTTTCCTTAATGCCAACAATAATTTAATTGGGCATTATTATTACTCATTATCACAACGGTTATTATTATAATCATAATAACTTATTGAAATCATTATCAATTATCAATTGTTTATTGATATTAATATAGGTTAATAGGGTATACATAAATGTTCACATATTGTCACATACCTTCATGTACACCTTCAATTTACCTCATCTTACCATATAGTCTATATATAATATATAGCCACATTAATGCATCACATTGCACTTTATACAATACATAGGTAACTACCATATATCATAGGTTTAATTATCGCATGCTTGTACAAAATAATTAATCGGATAAATATAATCTTGTTATATTTATTAATCCTTTGCTCATTAATTTACTATTTGTTCAAAATAATAATTAATCAACACGTTTAAATCCCTTCACTATATTCAAGTAAATTGAATATTTAATTACTAACGTTTCTATCAATACTCTAATATAAAACCTTTGTGTTGGTCTACTAGTTTAAATAAACCATTAGTGACTCCCTTTAATTATTCCTAGCAATTATTCGCATAGGCATAAACTCACATAACCAGAAAAGGTTTAAATAAGCTCATGAAACTAACTCATTAAAATTAAATCACATATTTAATTAATAATGGAGTTTAAAATTTTACGGTCATTACATCCCTCCCCCCTTATAAAAATTTAGTCCTTGGAATTGTTAAAATAAGGTTACTTAAATAAAAATGGATAATTCTCTTTTATCTTCTCTTCTAGTTCCCACGTAGCTTCTTCGACTGCGTGATTCCTCCAGAGAATCTTAATGGAATGGATGATCTTATTCCTCAGCTTCTGTTCCTTCCTATCTAGTATCTGGACAGGAACTTCCTCGTACGATAAGTCTTTCTCGACTTCGATTGGTTTATAGGAGATAACGTGCTTGTAGTCTAGTTTATACGACCGTAATACTGACACATGAAATACGTTGTGAATGTGCTCAAGTTCAGGAGGTAACACTGCCTCGTACGCCACTTCACCGACTCGCCTCAAAATCTCGAACGGTCCTATAAACCTAGGGCTCAACTTGCCCTTCTTCCCAAAATGAATCTTCCCTTTCCAGGGAGATACTTTCAAAAATGTATAGCTTCCTAATTCAAAATCTCTCTTCTTGTGATGTAAGTCCGCATACTTCTTCTGGCGATCTTGAGCTGCTACCAGTCGTGCTCTTATCACCTTAATGATCTCTACTGTCTGCTGCACCAATTCTGGTCCCAACAATCGATGTTCACCTACTTCGTCCCTAACATAAGGGTATTCGGCATTTTCTCCCATATAGCGCTTTGTATGGCGGCATTCCGATACTAGCGTGATAACTATTATTTACGCGAACTCTACTAATGGTAGGTGATCCTCCCAGCTACCTTTGAAGTCCATCACACAAGCTAGGAGCATGTCTTCAAGTGTTTGAATCGTTCTCTCACTTTGCCCATCGATCTATAGATGATACGCGGTACTCATTCATAGTTGTGTCCCCATTCTTCTTGAAGACTTTTCCAGAAGTTAGACTTAAATTGCGGATCTCTATCCGATACAATAGATATCGGCACCCCATGTCTCGAGATAATTTCTTTGACGTATAATTTGGCTAGCTCGTCCAAACTATACTTAATCTTAATCGATAAAAAGTGAGCCAACTTGGTAAGACGATCTACAATCACCCATATAGCGTCGTGCCCTTTTTGCGTTGTCGAATGTCCCACCACAAAGTTCATTGTGATGTGCTCCCACTTCCATTCTGGAATCTCTAACAGTTGTAATAACCCGCTTGGTCGTTGGTGCTCTGCCTTGACTCTCTGACAAGTTAGACATCTGCTTACGCATTTCGCAACCTCTTTCTTCATGTTTGGCCACCAGAAGTGGTGACGCAAATCTTGGTACATCTTTGTGCTGCCTGGGTGTATCGAGTAGCTCGTACTGTGCGCTTCTTGCAAAATCTCTTCTCTTAGATCTAGTACTAATGGTACCCAAATTCGTCCTTCGAATCTCAGCAGTCCAGTGCTATCAGTCTTGTATTTTAATTCATCACCTTTAGCCAACCGCTTCTTGATGTTATTGCAATCTTCGTCCATCTCTTGTGCCTCTTTAACCTTATCTAATAAAGTTGGGCTTGCTGTCACTGTAAATAATTATTCGTTGGTCTCCATCGGATATTTAACCTCCAAGTCCAGTCGTTCAAAATCTTTCACTAATTCCTCTTGAATGGTCAACTTTAATAACTTCTCTTTGCCTTTTATTCTCAAGGCATCTGCCACCACATTTGCTTTTCCTGGATGGTACAGAATCTCACAATCATAATCTTTGATCAATTCTAGCCATCGGCGCTACCTCATGTTTAGCTCCTTCTGTGTGAAGATATACTTCAAACTCTTGTGATCCGTATATATCTCACACTTCTCGCCGTACAAATAATGCCTCCAAATCTTCAAGGAAAAAACTACTGCTGCTAAATCCAGATCATGAGTTGGATAGCCCTTCTCATAATCTTTCAGTTGACATGAAGCATACGCAATGACCCTGTCGTGCTGCATCAGTACACAACCAAAACCCTTGTGTGACACATCACTATACACTACAAACCCTCCAGTGTTGTCCGTTAAAGCCAACACAGGTGCTTGACTAAGCCTCTTCTTCAATTCTAGGAAACTCTGCTCACATTTCTCCGTCCAAACAAATTTAACTACTTTTCTGGTAAGATTGGTCAACGGCGACGCTATCTTCGAAAAATCCTGAATGAATCTTTAATAGTATCCCGCTAATCCTAAGAAACTCTTGATTTCTGTTGGCATCTTTGGCTGCTCCCAATTGATAACCGCTTCTACTTTTGCTGGATCGACCGAAACACCATTTTTGTCGATAACGTGCCCCAAAAACTGCACTCTCTGCAACCAAAACTCACACCTGGAGAATTTTGCATACATCTTCTCCCTCCTTAATGTCTCCAACACTATACGAAGATGTTCGGCATATTCTTCCTCCGTCTCTGAATACACCAGAATGTCATCGATGAATACTACAACGAACTTATCCAAATATTGTTTGAACACTCTGTTCATCAAGTCCATAAATGCTACCGGTGCATTCGTCAATCCGAATGACATTACCAGAAACTCAAAGTGTCCATACCGAGTTCTGAATGTCGTCTTTGGAATGTCCTCCTACCTCACTTTTAGTTGGTGATAATCGGTCCTCAAGTTAATCTTTGAAAAGTATTTTTCCCCCTTCAACTGATCAAACAGATCGTCGATCCTGGTAACGGGTACTTGTTCTTAACGGTGTCCTTGTTCAACTCTCGGTAGTCGATACAAAGCCTTAACGACCCATCTTTCTTCTTTACGAATAAGACTGGTGCTCCCCACGGTGATACGCTCGGTCGAATGTATCCCTTATCTAACAATTCTTGTAATTGAGCCATCAGTTCTTTCATTTCTACCGGAGCCATACGATACGGCACTTTGCATACCGGTGCTGTCCCTGGTGCCAAATCAATAACAAACTCAATCTCTCTATCCGGTGGCAATCCCAAAATCTTGTCTGGGAAGACATCAGCGAATTCCATTACAATAGGTATCTGACCCAGTTCACCCTCGACTCGTCGAGTATCAACCACGTGAGCCAAATAACCTATACAACCCTTCCTAAGAAATCTTCTTGCTTGCATCATCGTCAGACAACAAGAATGTCTCGGTAATTTACTACCATAGAACACCACCTTGGACTTATTAGGAGTCTTAAGGTGTACACACTTCTTCTTATAGTCGATTACTGCTCCGTGATTCGATAATCAATCCATTCCAAGGATTACATCGAACTCCCTCAAACGAATCGGTATCAAATCCACGTTGAGCTTAAATCCTCTCAATTTGGTATAACAGTTCCTATAAATGTATTCTACGAGGATAATTTCGTTTTTTGCTACTTCTACGTTCATAGGGTGTTCTAATCTTTCACGGGGTAAGTCTAACAGTTTAACAAATTCTTCAAAAACAAAAGAGCAAGTAGCACCCGAATCAAATAACACATAGGCATCTATATTGTTGATTGGGATCATACCTGACACCACGTCCTTGGACTCCACCGCATCTTGTACTGTCATGTTGAACGTGCGTGCCGCTGGTCTGTTGGCTTGACTAGCTAGCCCTCCTATGCTCAATCCGTTGTTGTTGTTGTTGCGATTATCACTAGCTGCATCGCCCTTTCTCTTTGGGCAGTCCTTGATTTGGTGGTCTGGGGCTCCACACGAGAAACATCCTCCTTTCTGCTTGTTTAGACACTAAGGAGCCATGTGCCTCGGTTGTCCACACCGATAGCAAACGCTCTTCCCTTTCATGCACTCCCCCGAGTGATTCCTTCCGTAGTTATTGCACTTTCCACTTTTCTTGGCCTCTCCCCCGGACTTTTTGCCTCCAGAGGATTGGCTCTTCGTCCATTTATGCTTGTTGGGGTTGCTGCCTCCACTGCTTCCCCCTTTCTGTCCCTCCTGTCCGGTCTTCCTTTCTTGTTTAAATAGCGTTATGGCTTCATTGCCTCCTTTTGCAATGATAGCCCTTTCCGGTAGATCAGAGTAACTCTTAATCTTTAACACAGCTACTACTTTCTGTACTTATGGTTTCAGTCCTAATTCGAACATTCTTGCCTTCCTGGCCTCTGTGTCCACCTGATGTGAAGCGAATCGGGCCAACTCGTTAAATTTTGTCGCGTACTCTACGACTGTCATACTACCTTATTTTAGTTCTAGAAACTTAACTTTTATATCCTGTTGCGTATTCTCCAAGAAGTAATTCTCGAGAAATAGCTCCTTAAATCTGTCCCAAAGAATAACTCCTTCGCCTGCTCGTCCTTTGTTGGCTTTCCACCAATAGTTAGCTTCACCCTTCATCATGAAAGTGGCAAAACTCGTCTTTTGTTCTTCGGCCACTCGTGCGACCTCAAACACTTTCTCCATCTCTTCTACCCATGTTTGGGCTTCGATTGGATCTAAGGTTCCTCGGAATTACGGAGGTCCTACCAACTTAAAATCTTTGAAGCTAGCCAAGTGTTGTCCTGGCTGCCCTACCGCTGGCGGGGGTCTATTTTGCATTGCTTCTATTAACAGATCAACGAAGTTCTGCATTGGATCTGCATTTCCCCTTCCGTTGTTAACGGATCCTTCCTCCCTCTGGTTTCGTGGTAGTCTCCTAGGCGGCATGATCTGAGGAAAGGAAGAAAATTTAGGCTTTACGTGATATGCTATTCATGTTAGCATTAAGAAGTTAGGACGTCTATCAATCACATTTGATTCAAATAAACAACTTCAGTATCACAACAATACTCGATGGATCTCCTCAACCCATCACCTACATACTCTAGTTGAGTTTACCACTAAGGTTATAATCTAGGTTTCGCATTCCTAATGTTTATAACCTACAGCTTTGATACCAACCTGTGACACCCCCGAATCTGGGTTCTCTAACCCCGATTCGGTTGTCACGATACAATACAAATCTCCACCTCTAAATAACATAAAATAACTAAATGCGGAATATAATAAACGTATGTCGTTCATTCAAAAGGTGTTACTAGTCCCAAGATTCAATAACCTTAATACAATCATACAAACATACCCTAGAATAATCATTAAGGTACATATTACATAACAGTAATTAAACTAATCATAAAGTAAAGTCTGCTCCTTGCAAACTAATCCTACATCTTTCCTTTACCCTTATCCTTCCCTGAAGTCTCGGGCTTAACTGCAATAGAAGTCATGATATAGCAAGAATGAGCAACAAATTTGCTTGGCAAGTTTAAATACAGCAATAAAGGATATATCATGATGAACGGAATATATCTGACAATGAATTCAACAATATGAATATCGAAAGCAAGGATAATAATTGCTGTTAGAATAACTGATAGTCAAGTAGACTTTGAACTATAAAACTCCAATGGAATCAATAGCTGATTGACCCTTTGGTTACGAGCTACAGAATAAGTACTTGAGGGGATCAGCCTTGCGTACGCCATGTATATGCATAACATTCAACTCTGCTGTTTGTATCTTTATATTAGATACCTGGGGTACTCCCCTATATATAAGGGGTGTTCTCTTCAGTCTAAGAATCCCTACCATCAATTGGTTTGGATAGCTTTTATAAAATTTCATACAATTGTCTGACCGAACAAGGGTTCAAACTTTATCTGACGCAATTCAAGAATTATAGAAGTTTAAATAATGTACAAGTCCAAGACTATACGAACTCAAGTGCACCAAGTGCGAATATCAATAAGATCGATGTGGAATAATTGTAAAGTAATTAAACCGCCTAAAGCATGCTTGGAAATAAAGTTCAAGCTTAAATAAATAACTTTCAAATACAATAATAATCTGCTCAATACACTATGAGAAGGATAAGGAACTTGCACAATAGAGAGTGTAAGTCAGAGAAACTTGCTTACAAGATTCATCGAATAAAGTAGTGCAAGGGTTTTAGAATACTTGCACAATAAAAGTAGGGTTCGGATACTTGCATAATCATAGATTCCTTGAATAAAGTAAATGCATAGGTTAGGATACTTGCACATTATACGAGTTTGTGTAAGTTAGAGAACTTGCCTGTTTGCTCAGCTACAAATAATTCTCTCTTTAATTAAACTGCGTTGAAACGACCTAACATTAACAAGTCGGTCTTTCAATTAGTATGTGTAAACTAATATGAGCCTACACTTACAAGAATGTAATCATCAGATAGGTCTATCACATAGTTCACGTAAGTTAATTTACTATGCCTGAGTCCATAAACATCTGATCCTGTCTTAGATTTAATAACTATAGAATATCTAGTCTCTATGCATCAATATAGGCTTGAACACATAGCACTTCAATTTAAGCTTGCAATACAGTTTAAGATACACATATTGCAAGGTTCTGTCCATAATTCAAAGTTATAAGGTTCAATGTCGGTCATTCTTACACTTTAAGCAAATCAAGTTCATGCTTCAAGAGTCAACTACTAAAGTCATAGTACCACATATAGACTAAACAATACTAAGTACGCATGCTTGTGCATATACTACTCATGTATACTTTAATCATATAGTTCATACTTGAAATTCATTCCTTGAATACGTGTGCATAGGTGATATCCATGTTTAACCAAAATGATTCTCACGTCACCAAGTCTATAGGCATAATGAATCCTAATATACATGCTTGCATGATCATAACGTAACTCACATGGTAATTGATGATATTAGCTTCCAAATCCTAACTTTTCTTTAAAAATTGCACTAAGTCAACTTAGTACATGCAAGGCACCTCAGCATATAATTCATATGAATTTGAAACACATATCTAAACCATATAAATGTATTCAAATGGTCAGAATTTAAAAGACATAAGTCTTGGTCAAGTTCACTTCAAAAAGTCTTTAAGTTTTTCTTCGAAAACCTCTTAATCTTCAATCATGTATGCTAGTGTGTTCAACACTTTAGACTTGCATT
Source organism: Panax stipuleanatus (assembly GCA_020205555.1). Lineage (NCBI taxonomy): Eukaryota > Viridiplantae > Streptophyta > Magnoliopsida > Apiales > Araliaceae > Panax > Panax stipuleanatus. The sequence goes on from CM035123.1 coordinate 16,990,661, forward strand.
TCATATCTATTTAGACCATACGATCATGCTCACAATGTCAGAATACATATATGATATGTTCATGACAAGTTCACTTTAACAAATTTTAAGTTCATTTATAAATTATAAACCACTTTATCAATAGTGTACTAATCATAGTTATACATGCTCATGTTACGTCTACGTACATATATATGCATATTAACCATGTCCACATGCTTGCCAAATGAGGTTCCACATGTTAACATATAACAGATTCTGCAACAAAAATCAACCTTAGAGACAGGGCCCGGCTCAGCTGCGCAGGTGTTCAGCCAGAGGATAGAGCAGACTGCTTCGGCAACATAACAAACCCAACTCAGAAATTTCATATGAAAATCATTTCAAACAATCTTATAGCAGTTCTAACTTGCTCATTAGCTCACATAACACTTAATCAAGTATACTCCAATCAATTAGCATCTATTTCAACAAAATCAAGAATTTGACAATGTAGAGCATGAATGGGAATTACCTCTGCTAAACAATTGAGTTGTAATATAATTTCTTGGTCTTCTTCACAATAACAGTACACTCACTCTCTATAAATTCCTTAGCAAATATATCTCTCAGCAAATGCAATGAGGAAGGTGAGGGTCTTATTTATAGAAGAATGGATACACAGACAATACTCTTATCCCTCATTTCAAATCAACGGATTGCAAGATTGTATAATGGTTAACAAGAAGTTGGTGAGGAGTTGGTGAATTCAATCATGAATCCCACTCCCCTTATACTTATTAGCTAGATTATTGCTGAGGTTGAGTTGGAAGATAGAGTAGTAACCTATTGGGAGTTCACGTGTGGGAGAGAGGACTCTTAAGCAATCTCAGCAACTTGTATTCCACATACTAATGTTATATATATATATATATATATATACATATAGTATATACTTACGTTATACATTTAAATGGGTGTTACAATGTTATTTCAAATTAGTCATTAATAATACAATATATCAAATAGGTACATATACACCAGTCATATAATCCATGTATATTTTCCTTAATGCCTACTATAATTTAATTGGGCATTATTATTACTCATTATCACAACGGTTATTATTATAATCATAATAACTTATTGAAATCATTATCAATTATCAATTGTTTATTGATATTAATATAGGTTACTAGGGTATACATAAATGTTCACATATTGTCACATACCTTCATGTACACGTTCAATTTACCTCATCTTACTATATAGTCTATATATATAATATATAGCCACATTAATGCATCACATTGCACTTTATACGATACATAGGTAACTACCATATATCATAGGTTTAATTATCGCATGCTTGTACAAAACAATTAATTTGGTAAATATAATCTTGTTATATTTATTAATCCTTTGCTCATTAATTTACTATTTGTTCACAATAATTAATCAACACGTTTAAATCCCTTCACTATATTCAAGTAAATTGAATATTTAATTACTAACGCTTCTATCAATACTCTAATATAAAACCTTAGGGTTGGTCTACTAGTTTAAATAAACCATTAGTGATTCCCTTTAATTATTCCTAGCAATTATTTGCATAGGCATAAACTCACATAACCACACAAGGTTTAAATAAGCTCACGAAACTAAGTCATTAAAATTAAATCACATATTTAATTAATAATGGAGTTTAAAATTTTACGGTCATTACACCTATTATGCGATAATAAGTTATTTAACCTAATATTTAAAGAATAGCTTAGATGGGTTAACTAGTTATGTGAATTAACTATATAGTAACTAATTTATGTTACTATTATAAATTACGTGTATGTAGGATTAATTAAGGAACGTGATAGTAATTGTTAGTTTGCGCTCGAGGCAAGTGTTCTAAACTCAAACCTTACTTTTACGTTCATGCAAGTTTTTTAATCCTTATTTTATTGAGCTAGTTCATTATTGAATTGTTGTGACCTTGACTTAGTTATTCAAGAAAGGTCCATATTGTCTTTCAAATGCTTTAAGTTTATTTCTAAAGCACGATTGTTAAATATGATGTCTATTATTATGACTTATAGTTATTTCTTAATTCTTTTATTATCGAATTCTAAATTCTTGTAAGTTGATTCAACTACTCCTTAGTTGATGATAGTTGAACTCTAAATTATCCTTGAAGCTTATCCAAACCAAACTTTCTTTGGTGCGGACTTATTATTAAATACTGAGATGAACAACCCTATTTAATAGGGGATTACCATGCGAAAGCGTTAAGATATTTGTGCACAATACATGGTACAAAGGGCTGATCCCCCTAAGTACTAGTTAAGAGTCCATATAGTCTAACGACTTTTAAAGGTTTTAAATAAAAATGTTTATAACCTAGGACATAGTTCAAGGTCTTACGACTCTCAGATGAATTCTATATTCCATATTCAACTCTTTATTATTGATGAAAGAAATGTTATTCAAATCATTTGAAGTTATTCAGTTTATGTCATTACTATTGATTGTTATCCAAGTGAGCTTTTGTTTGCTTACTCTTGCATTATATAACCCTTGCAGCTAAAGTTGAAAGTGTTGACGCTCCGTCAACTAGTAAGGGCAAGAACAAGATGAACAAGTGAAGACTTGTTTATAATTATGATGTGATTGTAATAAGACTTTATTTATGTTATGATATTTTATTTCCGCATTTTATTGACATTAAGGTTAGCAAACCCTGGGATATTTTGAACAAGGTTGTAATCCTTTTGATAAGGAAGATTTTATTATTTATTTAAGGTTGTAATTTATTTTGCATTCATTATTATGAGCAGTAGTTGTATTTTATTTAGATAGTGAGCACCAAATCCCGTGGAATTGAAGTACCCGGATTTGGGGGTGTCACAGGTTGGTATCAAAACAGTGTTTAGGTTATGAACCTTAGGTGGGGAACCTTAGGAAGTAACCTTATAGGAAATCGAAAAGATAGTGTTGATAGATAAAGATAATAAACTATCTTATGTGCTATGTGTTTACGTTTAAGTACACGAAGAGTATCGATCGATATCACGCAATAATTAAACTTTAAAATTTTGTTGTCAGGATGACGAACGTTGGAGAGTCCAGTCAAGCTAGGGAGGAGTTACCCCAGATGCCTAGGGACGAGGAGCCCCGAGACATCCACATTGTCTGGGAGAAGTTGGTTCAGAGAGAGCCATCTACATTAATCACAGTAGTTGGTCAGGTGCATGAGCCAGTATCTGACCAAGATGATGACGATGAGTCAAAGGATGAGCAGGAAGATCCTGAAGAGGAATTTCCATCTCACTCGACTAGCACTAAGATGTACGAGGAGATCTACGATCGTAACGTGGAGCTACATGGTCGAGTCGGAGAGCTTGAGGAACTGGTAGACGAGAGTTGGACTACCCTACAGCAGAGGGAGGAGACAATTCAGGAACTGGACGAGGAACTTGGAAACACGAAGTGAGATCTAGTCCACGTAGAGAGTGAAAGAGATGATGCACTGGCCGAGCTAGCAAAATAAAGAACGACATCAGAGAGGAGTCAGCGAAACGTGCCAAAGCTGAGGATTCTTGCTTGAAGGCTACTCAACTAGAAGATCGAGCTGAAGACAAGGTGCAAGTGAAGAAGGCCAAGCTGAGAGAAACAGACTATGCTTTTCATACGGCTATAGATAGGGTTCAGGATCGTATCTTCGATTACCCAGCTCAGTTCAAAGATTTACCGTGGTACATGGGCGATCGCAGAATAGTGTTCTGGGAGATGGAAGAAGAACGTAGAGAGGATGTGCAACATCTTAACATGCCTAGATAGCAGAGTCATTAAGTATGTGACTTCTTTTTAAATAAATAAATGTAAATCCCAGAATTTGAGATAATAATGTGATAAGATAATGATGTAATCCTATAACTTATTCAGTTCAGGAAAGATGATGTAAATAGCAGAGATGCTATCTATTCTATGTTTTAAAACTATGAATGAATAAAATATTAAAGTTTATTAACGTGCTATATGTTCAAATGTGAATTAATTTATTTAAATATTTAAGTTGAACTTGAATATTTAAGAAATGAGTAAAGGATCTAATAAGAGTATGTTTTAACAGAAAGATGCCTCCTAGAAAAAGACCTACACGTCAAAACCCAGAGGGATCTACTAATAACAACAACAATGACGAGACGAATTCCAATTCCGTTCAACAATTGGTGAACCTACTGATGGGAGCGCTTGCAAATCAGCCGCAAGTTCAGAACACTATATTTAAGGAATTCAAAGCAATAGGACCGCCCGAATTCCAGGGATCGGTGAACCCGATAGATGCCCAGACGTGGGTAATGGAGATGGAAAAGGTCTTCAATGTGGCCAGAGTAAACGAGGAACAGAAGACGGCTTTCGCGACATTCATGTTGAAGTCGGAAGCTAGTTTTTGGTGGCAGGCCAACAAGACTAGAGAAGGAGAGGGTCTTATAGCGTGGGACCATTTCAAAGAGATGTTCTTTGAAATGTATTTCCCCATAAGCTTGCAGAACCAGATGGAGGTTTAGTTTTTAGAGCTGAAACAAGGAACGATGACGGTGTCAGAGTACACCACAAAATTTAACGAGCTAGCCAGGTTTGCAACGTACCAGGTCAGTACTGACGAGAGGAAGGGGAGAAGGTTCGAGCAGGGATTGAAGCCATGGCTCTACAGAAAGGTCTCCATGTTCCAGCTGAATAAGTTTGCAGCTGTACTGGAAAAGGCTATCCTCGATGAAGGTGGAAGCGATGCAGTGACCAAATACAACAAGGATCAAAAGAAGAAGAAGAATGAGAAAGAGAACAAGGCTGGTGGTAGCGGTACTATCAACCAGAAAAGGAAGTGGAGCGACAACACGTCTGCTGGGAGTCAACAGGGAAGCCAGTAGAAGAAAAGGATTGAAGCATGTGTGGCGTACAGGAAGAATCACACTGGAGTGTGTCTGAATGGGAGGCAGGTATGGTTCAACTATGGTCAGGAAGGTCACATTGTGCCAAATTGTCCGAACCTGAAGAAAGGAGCTTGCTACACATGTGGATCTAAGGATCACATGGCTCGAAGTTGCCCGAGGAAGCCAGAAGGAGGGTCAACAGGAAACGGAGGAAATGGCAGCTGAAGTACTTTGACTATCACTGGACCATTGCAGGCGGTTCGACCCACTGCCAAAACATTCAATATAACGGTGCAGGATGCTATGCAATCAAAGGATGTGATGTCAGGTATTATTCCGGTCAATAGTATAAATGCATATGTACTATGTGATTGGGGTGCTACTTGTTCATTCATATCTGATGAATTTGCTAAGACCTTGGACTTACCTAAAGGGGAATTAGTTTATCCTTTGAACATAGAGATTACGAATAGGGAGGTTATTCTTGTTAGGTTTGTTTACAAGAACTGTAGATTGGACATTAAGGGTCAAGAATTGAGTGTAGATTTGATTCCGATAAAATTTGAGGAGTTTGACGTGATACTGGGTATGGCTTGGTTGTTCAACCATGGGGCGGTAATCGATTGCCAGAGGAAGTCTGTGAACCTTACGACTCCGTCGAAGGTAGTGTTTTATGGCAGAAAGTTGCCTAGACAAGTGAGTTATCTGACGGTTATGCAAGCCAAGAAGTTATTGAAACAAGGCTGTATAGGATACTTTGCCTACATAGTGGATACTCGTAAAGAGATTCCGAAGATAGAAGGGATATCAGTGGTTAGGGAGTTTGTGGATGTATTTCCGAATGATTTGCCAGGACTTCCGCCAGATAGAGAGATAGAGTTTGTGATCGACTTAGCACCGAGGACTGCTCCGATTTTGAAAGCCCCGTACAGAATAGCTCCAGTCAAGATGAAGGAACTGATGTTTCAACTGCAGGAATTGCTAGAAAAGAAGTATATTCAGCCGAGCGTTTCACCATGGGGAGCCCCAGTACTGTTCGTCAAGAAGAAGGATGGATTAATGACGCTATGCATTGATTATAGGGAGTTGAACAAAGTCACGATCAAGAATAGGTATCCTTTACCTAGGATCGATGACTTATTCGATCAACTGAAAGGTGCTAGATACTTCTCGAAAATAGATTTGAGAAGTGGATATCATCAGTTGAAGGTAAGAAGAGAGGATATACCGAAGACGGCTTTTAGAACTCGATATGGACATTATGAGTTTTTGGTGATGTCATTTGGTCTAACGAATGCACTAGCTACATTTATAGACTTAATGAATAGGGTGTTTAAGCCATTCCTAGATAAGTTCGTAGTGGTGTTCATCGATGACATTTTGGTTTATTCCAAAACTAAGGAGGAACACTCTGAACATTTGAGGCTGACATTGGAATCGCTGAGACGGGAGAAGCTTTATGTGAAATTCTCGAAGTGCGGATTTTGGTTAGAACGTGTGCAATTTCTTGGCCACGTGATTGACAAGGATGGGATTTTAGTGGATCTATCAAAGGTTGAGGCAGTGATGAATTGGGATCAGCCAAAGACACCATCAGAAGTGAGGAGTTTCTTAGGATTAGTAGGTTACTGTAGTAGATTTATTCAAGACTTTTCCAAAATCGCAACTCCACTGACGAATTTGACTCGGAAGACGGTTAAATTTATTTGGACGAAAAGTGTGAGGAGAGTTTTCAAGAACTAAAGAAGAGGTTGAGTATTGCTCTTGTGTTGTCATTGCCTGATAGTACATGAAATTTTGTGGTATACAGTGATGCGTCACATAAAGGATTAGGCGGTGTGATGATGCAAAATGATAAAGTTATTATATATGCATCATGTCAGCTGAAGGATTACGAGAAAGGGTATCCAACTCATAACTTGGAATTGGCGGCAGTAGTGTTTGCTTTGAAGATTTGGAGACGCTACCTTTATGGAGAAAAGTGTGAGATATAAACAGATCATAAGAGCTTGAAGCATATCTTTACACAGAAAGATTTGAACATGCATCAAAGGAGATGGTTAAAACTTATCAAGGACTACAACTGCGAGATTCTTTACCATCCAGGTAAAGCTAATGTGGTTGTCGACGTTTTAAGAAGGAAGGGTCGGGAGAAGTTATATATTAACTGATCAGGATCAGTTGATAGAAGAGATGGCTAAATTGGAACTGGAAGTTAAGTATCTGAAGGAATCGGATGAGAAGCTGTTTCAAGTAACTACTAGTTCACACTTGGTGGACAAGGTGAAAGAGGCACAAATTCGTGATAAGGAATGTGAGAAGATCCAGAAGAGAATAGCCGATGGTGAAGACATTAAGTTCAAGATCGATAATGAAGGACTGCTACAATTTAAAGAAAGAATCTAGGTACCGCCAGTGCCAGAAGTCAAAGAGGAAATTTTGGGCAAAACTAGTTCAAGATATTTTGTGACGCCCCCAAAATAGGTTCAATACTATACCCATTCAGAGTCTCTAAATACATGGTACAGAATCCAAATACAAATCTTTTATATCAAACGGTCATGCAAAATACGACCACACAACTGTGAGTGTCAATACAGACATGTAGAAAATATAAACACTCAAACTAAGTCCTCATTACAATTATTATCACACTATTTTAAGAAAAAAATAGTGAGGACTTCTACAGCTCTAACTCGGACCATCACTCCATTTTCCGACTAGTACCCGCGATATTCTCATTTCCTGAAGAGAACAATAGAAGAAAAGGGTGAGCTCAACTAGCCTAGTAAAGAATATTATGACTAAGATAATGAAGAATAAGTTATCATTAGTCTTCAACAAATCAGATAAAATATTATAGACAACAAGTTTTAGATCAACAACTGCAGCGAAAATAACAATTCATTAGAAGAGTTAAGTAGAGAATGATGTCTACTATCTTCTATGATTTAAAAGTTCATCATCAATATTTTATCCCTGTAACATCAATCAATATATATCTTAAATCAAATATTCATCTTTGCACTATGGGTCAAAGATATTCATTTGTATCACCAGTGGTCATATTCATCTCAACACCTATTCATCTTTGCACTACGGGCCAAAGATATTCATCAGGTAATCGTTCATCTTTGCAGTACATGCCAAAGATATTCATCAAGTAATCATTCATCTTTGCACTACAGGCCAACGATATTCTGCACAATTTAAAACTGAGGATGATGCAAAATAATATAAAGAACGAATCAAGCGAAATAAAGGTGAAATATTAGAGATTTGTAATTTAATTTATCCAAGTTCAAGAATGTTCAATAATAACCGATTGTGGAGCAAAATTCAAGAATAAAGATCAAAACATGGATCCAATCAAAGATAATTTGGATAAAAAATAATAATAAATTTTATTTTATCGTGAATAGTAACTCGTGAATAGAAATCTAATAAATAGTACCCCATCATGAAATGGTAAAAATTTCATAAGAAAGTCCAGACCAATATTCTAGTGAAATGATATTAGATTAAGCGCAAAACTCAAAGAAATTCTGATCATTTCAGGAATTATAGAAGCAATACTTACCGTAGTAAGTTCAAATTTAGGAGTATGAAATAAAAAATTATCACATTCATAATATGGAATATGAAAGAAAATAATATTTTTTATAAATATTGAAAAGAAATAAAATCATTTACGAGAAAAATAATATCATTTACCTCAGTATAATACTCGATCTAACTAGAATATCGGATATTATGATGAGGAAAACTTGCACTATTATCAACACTCAAAGTATCTAAAAACTTTCAAGAAATACGCTCAATAGTATAGAGAAAAAAATTTCTGATTCTGGTGTGATTTTCATTTCTAACTAAGCACCCTATTTATAGGAAATGCTTAGCACACCAAGATTGACAAATGCAACCCCGATGGCTTTCTCAGCACACCACATTAGAAAACAAGCTAGCCCACCACCTTTGAAAAATTTTCTCCAGCATAATTCACAAGACAAAAGGACAAGTGGGGCCCACACATGTTTTAAATTTAAATAATATTCAAAAACTTCAATAATTCATAATAAATAGCCCATTTATCAGAAAAATACGAACCTTATGTCCATTCCATATAAAATTTAATTCTCTACAACTTTATAGAAAAAAAAAAATTCTAAATTCCGAACAAAAAATGACCCAAATTTACATACGAATGAAATTTCAATTTCCATTTTCTCTCTTCCACCTCATTTTATTTTTATACCATAAAATTATATTATTATATTATCACATTATTATAATGTAATATTATAATAATATATTTGAATGAATTATTTTATCGAAAAAGATAAAATATCAACTTTCAATAATTGTCTCTTTTGCTAAAAATTCCACCATTTATATCAAAATTGAATAAATATTTACTTATCATTTTATTAATAATTAATTATTATTCACAAATAATATTATAGAATCACAATAATGACCACCAAGTCGTTCCCAGGAAAGAGGGGGCATTCCAATAAGAATTTCTTCTCATTGGCGCGCAATTATATAACTTAACCCATTTTCACGACAAAACTTTCTAAACATTGTCAATAATGTTATCTAATAATATTATTTAAATAATATAAATTATTAATTTAATAATGTGAAATAATATGCAGTGGGTATTGTGATAATTATTGAATCAATAATAAAATATCAACGTAGCAATTATTGAATCAATAATATAAAATATTGAACAGTAATTACTGTAACAATTATTGAGTAAGTGACTTCTTACGTAAGGACCAATAATTCAAAATACTGTGCAATACCGTGTGCTACTGTGCAACAACGCGTATTACTGTATTTTTATCACCGTGTATTTCAACAGTTTAACGGTAAAAGTTTTGCTGTTATTTTTATAAAAAGGTTACTTCTGTCGCTTTCTATATCTGGCATTCATTCTGTTGTGGGGTCTACCAATGACTGCGCCATCGTACGAATATTCTTCGACAAAAAGAATATTCCTCGACCAAACGAATATTCCCGACACAACGAATATTTTATAACCACTTGCTTACTTTGTAAAATTTGCACATCTCACCCATAACTTACCACATTTATCAAATCAACATCTTACTATTTCAAAGTAATATATAGAGAAAATTAAATCTTTATTCATAAAAGTTGGGGTCTTACAACCTCCCTTCCTTATGAAATTTCGTCCTCAAAATTGACATGCGTACCTGGTATGTCGAAAAGGTGAGAATACCTCGCTTTCATTTCCGATTCTAACTCCCAGGTCTTTTCCTCGATATCATGGTTCCTCCACAAAACTTTAACTTGAGGTATAATCTTTGAGCGTATGACATGTTCCTTCTTATCCAAGATCTTCACAGGTACCTCCTCGTATGTTAAATCTTCAGCTATCTCGTCTAGTTCTAACTCAATAATGTGGTTTGGGTCTTTCAAATATTTAAGAAGCATGGATATGTGAAAAACGTTATGAACACGAGACATGCTTGGAGTTAAGGCGAGTCTATAGGCTACAGTTCCTACTCGGTCAAGGATCTCAAATGGACCGATAAATCGTGGGTTGAGCTTTTCTCTCTTTCTGAATCTCGTAACTCCTTTCCATGGAGCAATACGTAATAATACATGGTCTCCAACATTAAATTCCACGTCCCTTCGATGAAGATCAGCATAACTCTTTTGTCGATCTTGTGCAGTTTGTATCCGTTGCCGGATCATTTGGATCTTTTTCGTAGTCATACGTACTAACTCCGGTCCCAACAATGTTGCTTCACCCACCACGTCCCAACATACTGGAGAATGACATTTTCATCCATATAACGCCTTGAATGGAGCCATGCCTATACTTGCCGGATAACTGTTATTGTAGGAAAATTTCACCAATGGTAAGTAATTATCCCAACTTCCTTTGAAGTCTAGAACACAGAGTCTCAATAGATCTTCAAGAGTTTGGATAGTCCTTTTCGATTGCCCGTCCGTTTGTGGATGATATGCCAAACTGAATCGTAAATCCGTGCCCATAGCTTTCTGCATACTGACCCAAAATCGTGAAGTGAATCTTGGGTCACAATCCGAAACTATGGATACTGGCATGTCATGCAATCTCACAATCTCATTTATGTACATACGAGCAAGACGTTTCAGTGAATAAGTCTCTCGTATAGGCAAGAAATGAGCAGACTTGGTTAATCTATCAACAATAACCCAAATCGCATATATACCTTGAGAAACCTAGGGAAGACCCGTACCGAAATCTATGGTAATGTGTTCCCACTTCTATTTTGGAATCTCAAGTGGTTGCAATAGACCCTTTGGCACTTGATGCTCTGCCTTGACACGTTGACACGTTAAACACCTCGAGATAAACTCCGTGATCTCTCTCTTCATATTGCTCCACCAAAAAGTATGTCGAAGATCACGATATATTTTGGTACTCCCAAGATGGATTGCAAATGGTGTTTTGTGTGCCTCCATCATAATTCTATACTTCAAATTAGAATCATTAGGAACACAAAGTCTGGAGTTGACTCGAATTATTCCTTCTTCATCGATTCTTGCTTTTGGAATAGCACCTTCTTGCACCTTCTTCTTCATCTTCATCAGCTCCAGGTCTGTAGCTTGAGCATCTTTAACTCTGTCAATTAAAGCTGGTTCCACGCGTATATTTGACATTATCACGTGGGTCCCTAGAGTCTTTAACTATATCTCCATCCTTTGTAAGTCACACTAAATAGGCCTTTGTGTTGACATCATCGCACTCGTTCCCGCATATGATCTTTTACTCAACGCGTCAGCTACCACGTTTGCTTTTTCAGGATGGAATTGGATCGTATGGTCATAATCTTTCAATAGCTCAAGCCAACGTCGTTGCCGCATGTTGAGTTCCTTTTGAGTGAAGAAATATTTAAGGCTTTTATGATCCGTATAGATCTCCACTTTCTCCCCATACAGGTAGTGTCTCCAGATCTTTAACGCAAAAACGACTGCTGCCAACTCTAGATCATGAGTAGGATAATTCCTCTCATATTCTTTAAGTTGTCATGAGGCATAGTGCAACGCCCCCAAATCCATGTCCCCAGAATCTCGGATATGGTACATTACGATACATCATTTCTATAACTAATGCGAAAAATATATAAACATAAATTGTTTATATAATAAACTTTTACACATAATCCTCAAGGTCTGTAACCTTAACTTAATACCTGCATTTAATATCCTACACGACATACAATGTCACTTATATCCAATACTATTATAAGTTTAAACTGCATCCAAATCCAATTCTGGAATTTTTCTTTGTCTTTGCCTATATCCGAAGTTTTGTCTTAATCTGAAAATTTTATCATGATATAGCAAGGGTGAGCAACAAGTTTGCCCAGCAAGTTTAAGTTCAAATGAAGATATATCATGATTGAAAAGAATAATAAGCTGATAAACTTTCAACAATATAATAATTGTGAAAGAATATAAATCAATTTTCATAACTGAATAACCGAGTCAATAATGATGAATGGCCAATAATGAACATGAACAAATTTAACTGAACCTTATGGTAATGAAGGTGATAAACCTTTCATACCTGATGAGCATATGCAACATTCACTAAATACGAATCAATAATCAGTATAGATGTGAATAATCAACAATAATTATTCACGAACATGCTTTGAAAATATAACTCAAGTTTGAGTTAAAGAAAACTTGCTCAATAAAATAGTATAGAAACTTACCTGTATCGTATATTACTGCTACGCAATCTAATTTAATCTCTTTATTGAAAAGACCTATAAGTTATAAGATTGATTTTTCAATTAGCTTAACATACCTTATAAGTAAACTATCTAACATTTAAACACATAGTCAAATATTAGATAACTTTAACATTATACATATACACAAGTCTAAACCTAGCACACATCGAGTCTTTAATAATATTCAATACAGTATACTGAGTGGTTTCCCACAAACAACTAACAAATTAGTTTTCGTCACGTCTACACTGTTTTCACAGTGAGTTGGATCGGTTACTAATTCGTATATACTTTCCCCATATGAAGGAATCGTTTAGCCCAACTACTATACATCAACCATTAAAGGGTACGATTGCACTACCTTAGACTTAACACTTAATCGTTCCTTAATAAGTTCTTATTATAACACGGTAAACTATTTATGAATTCAGAAGACTTAATATATCATTTCAGTAAACTGAAACCAAATTGTCTTTCCTTCCTAACCTTTGCAGTTTCTATTTCAGCAAGATGAAACTAAACTGTCTTCCTAACATTTTCAGTTTTCATTTTCAGCAACCTGAAATGTTCATTTAAGCAAGCTAAAACACCCTATTTACTAAAATACCAAATCAGTTTATTATTTTTCTATCCTTTGGCCAAACATATATATATATATATATATATATATATATATATATAATCCATACACAAAAATAATTTTTCTGGGATTTTCAACTCTCTTTAGTATTTTTCAAAAATCCGTTTCTAGTTAATTCCTTAAGAAATTAGCTACCTCAAGCTTAACTCCATAAATTTCCAAATTTTGGCGGGATCTTACACATGTTAATGTGGACTTCCAATTTTAATTTCGTGGCCATCGGAGTCATACAACTCTTATTATAAAGAATTTTGTCGAAAAAATACAAATATTAAAATGGTCATAACTTGGTCAATTTAAGTCGAAATGAGCTCATTTTTGGACACAAGCTACTTTATCTCATATTTTTTAATGTCCCAACATATTGGAATTTATTTTAATTTCTATGTGGCCAAAATAGCCCTTACAAGTTCCGGACATATTGCTCAAAGTCAATTTTCAAATTTGACGTCCTTTGCTAATTTCAGTCCACACGAAAATTTATAACTCCTTTTTCAGTTATTCCACTTGGAAATGTTAGAAGACTTATATATCTAACTCCAGCAATTTACCACACTTCAAAATTCAAAACAGAATGAGAGTTATGGTCGTTTGAATTTCATGTTGCGTTTTTTAAAAATCTGATATTTTCCATCCTTGTGGATTTTTAAGAAAACTTTCATATCCTCACCTATTCATAGCATAATCCATCATCAAACATTATATTACCTATTAAGACATCATATACTCATGGATCTATTATGATCCATGATCTATTTCACCCATCTTTCATAAAATCACAACAAAACACAAATAAAGCTAAGAAAAATTAGGTTTTCTAACTTTTAAAAAACTTTTTTTCCCTTTTATACTATAGATCCAATTTCTAACACTTGGAATAGCTAGTTTCATACATGAATCTATAGAAATCTCATAGATTAAAGAGTTTTAAAATTTAAAATCATAAATCCCCCCCCCCCTTTCCATCAAATCAATAAAAAAATAGAATAAAGCTTAGAGATTTGGATTATACCTTTGCTTTTATCTTTTTCTTCTTCTTCTTCCATGGAGAATTTTTCTCCTTCTTCCTCTCCCTCTCATGGCCGCCCCTCCTCCTTCTCTCTCCCTCTGTCCGAATTCCTCCCTTTTCTCTTTCTCTTTCTTGTTATTCCTTTATTATCTCTTCTTTCTCTCTCTTGGCTTTTCTTACAAAATATAAAGTGAGATATTTAAGTTTGCTAGAAAAAGTAATTATTAGATATCATTTCCAAATCCTTATCATTTCTCTCTCCAATTGAGTAAGTTAATTTTTGCAAGCAAAGATAAGAGTGGTGGCCAAATAAACACAAGACACCTAGCAAAGTAAATACATACTAAAGTAAACATAATGATCACATTCATTTCTCCCTTTCTCCTCTTGTGAAAACTGGCCATGATGGCCTTCTTGGGCTCAAGCTTGATTTTGTTTTAAGGCCCACTTAGCTAACTAAAGGTCCAATGAGTCCTCCCCCAATTGGGCTAAACTTGGGCTTTCATTTTAATTTATTTTGGGCTTGCGCTTTTTCTTATTTTGCTTACTAAGAAAAATTAACTTGGGCCTTCCTCTACAAATTAATTTGGACCATCATAATACTTACCCTATACATGTTATATTGGGCTAACTTAATAATTTAAGTGCTATTAAATAAATTAGCTACAAGTCTAATGCTTAATTAAACAATTGGGCTACATATTTAATTCCTTGTGCCATAACATTAACTTAGTCCCATACTTATTTTTTTTATCTTACCCTAATCATTTAGTTAGGGTTTCCATTACACATCTTTGTAAATAAATTCCTTACTCATGTACCTTAAATTTCTTAACCCAATTAGACTTGCTTTACTTAGGTTATAAAATTAATTATTTAAGATATATAAAATAAATCTCTTAGGGTATTTAATTACCCTACCTAATATATATATTAGGTCGCATAACTTTATTCTTAATATTCTTTCAAGTACATATAGATCAATTTCTAGGGTTTAGAAATTTTGTAACCCATATATGCTATATTCTCATTCAAATAGTGAACCATATAGGTTCTATTTTAAAATTTTTAAATTATTCCTCTATTTCCACTCTAAATGTTATTCCTTAACCTTTATTTAATTATTTAAGATCTTATAAATTTTTGGGTTGTCGCATTCACCCCTTCTTCTAAGAATTTCGTCCTCGAAATTACAGCCTACTAATCCCTACTCCTTTATTTCACCAAAACTAGGTTTTCGACTTAACCTTTATCTGATTTCATTCTCAGTTTAATGAGTACATCTTGCTTCCTTCTATGAGGAACTATTCTATCATCACATTCTACCCAGACTTCTCCCTAAGGAGTTAAAAAAACTTTTCATATAATGCTGAGTGGCCATGAACTTTTATGTCCTGTATTGATCAATACTATCTGTTTGAACGATAAATGCGTTCACTCTGTTCGCCTTGGGCACAAAAATACTTTTCCCATTATGGGTTGTTCATACTCAGCCTGGATTCCAAATCAAAATAATATAGTTTGGAATAATTTTCAAAGAGATACTTGAATTTTCATAAACGTTTGTCTAGCTGATCCAATTAGCTTAGACATATACCAATAATTCTAACATCAATCGAAACATGTGTCTAGCCAAATTTAATTGAAACTTGACTGTTCTTTAAAATTTTGAAAATCATTTTATGACATTATTATACCGCACTGTATTTACAGTTCGTTGAAGATTCTGTCATTTTTTGTGACTTTGTCATACAACAATATACCATAGTGGGCTGATGATCTTTAGATCACATCCAACACTAAACAATACTGCATTAATGACTCCATCCTTTTTATCATCCTTGCATCAGGTTCCATGATGCATTGATGATATATAAAATATATTTTGATATTTTAAATAATTTTTGTCTAACCGAAACAATTAGCGTAGACTCTTCTTTAAACCGTTCAAAATTATTGAAAATTATTTTTGGAATTATCATGTCGTAACAAGTAACGATGTGTCAGGGTCCCAAAGTCCACACATACACAATTGTAACCATGTTTTGAAGATAACCAAAAATTCATTTTTGCTGTTATCATGCCGCAACAGGTAACGATGTGATAATGGCTCGAAATCCATCTCCACACCCTTGGTACCATGTTTTGAAGATAACAAAAATTTATTTTATTTCAAAAAAGGCACATCAGTGCGAATTTAGCTTGATGTCAAAAATTTCAAAGTCTAGCACAACTAGAAGATTTGGAATACCTATGCTTCCACCATCAGCTTCAATTCTTCTAATGATCAATTGTTTAATAATTTTATCTATTTCTATTATCCTCAATCCTTCATTCATAATTTTTATATACCCCCGTATAGTTCATCAAACATACCACATGTTATGTGTTCAGGAACTTGCCACAATCATATGGGTTTAGGAACTTATCCTAGTCAGACCAAAGCCGTCCATTCGCTGAGGGGTTCCACCATATGATTATGAGTCACGAACTTACCATACGTATGAGTTTAAAGAACTCGCACCTAATCTTATATTCTCTACCTATCCGTTATACACATGAGAAAAGAATCACCTTCTCATCATACATATAGCGAATAGCGCGACACCGACATTTCAATGGTTATCAAAATGATAAACTAAATAGTCGTTAGACCAAGCACAAAACCCCCGTCCATACAAAGGTTTGTACAACTCAACTATCACATGAGTCCTCAATTGAAATCCCACATAATCCTAGCTCCCTCTTGCTCAATAGAAATTTCATTTAATCTGTATCTACAATTCACAACTCTTTCCTGAGATTTAATAGTACAATTTCATAGTACAACAGTCGTACAACAATTATACTATAAAGTTTTCAATCATTTGATTGATCCTCCTCCTGCTATGACCTTATCAGATCACATTGTGATCTCATATTATAATTATATTATATTACGATTCTTCTCTATCTTATGATCGTTTTGTTTTACGATCTTCTTTTCCTTTATACTTTTAGTCTTTTAGACTCTATCTATTCATTACTACTGTTCATCTTTATTATCAGAGTTAGGTAACTCTAGATCTTTATTACTTGTCATGATTCTTCTTTGAATCTTATGGACTTATTAATACCTTGCCCAAATTTATCGCTTAGAACTTAAACTCTATTTGAGTTTATTCCTTATCCTCATCCCCGCGGTTATAGCCTAAGGTAACCCTACATAAGGTTTATAACCTACAACTCTGATACTAACCGTAACGCCCCCAAATTCGGGTCCCCAGAACCTCGGACTTGGTACATTACGATACATCATTTCTATAACTAAGGCGAAAGATATATAAACATAAATTATTTATACAATAAACTTTTACACATAATCCCCAAGGTCTGTAACCTTAACTTAATACCAGCATTTAATATCCTACACGACATACAATGTCATTTTGATCCAATACTATTACAAGTTTAACCTGCATCCAAATCTAATTCTGTAATTTGTCTTTGTCTTTGCCTGTATCCGAAGTTTTGTCTTAATCTAAAATTTTTATCATGATATAGCAAGGGTGAGCAACAAGTTTGCCCAGCAAGTTTAAGTTCAAATGAAGATATATCATGATTGAAAAGAATAATAAGCTGATAAATTTTCAACAATATAATAATTATGAAAGAATATAAATTAATTTTCATAACTGAATGACCGAGTCAATAATGATGAATGGCCAACAATGAACATGAACAAATTTAACTGAACCTTATGGTAATGAAGGTGATAAACCTTTCATACCTGATGAGCATATGCAACATACACTAAGTGCGAATCAATAATCAGTATAGATGTGAATAATCAACAATAATTATTCACGAACATGCTTTGAAAATATAACTCAAGTTTAAGTTAAAGGAAACTTGTTCAATAAAAGAGTATAGGAACTTGCATGTATCGTATATTACTGTTACGCAATTTAATTTAATCTCTTTATTGAAAAGACCTATAAGTTATAAGATTGATTTTTCAATTAGCTTAACATACTTTATAAGTAAACTATCTAACATTTAAACACATAGTCAAATATTAGATAACTTTAACATTATACATATACACAAGTCTAAACCTAGCACACATCGAGTCTTTAATAATATTCAATATAGTATACTGAGTGGTTTTCCACAAACAACAAAAAAATTAGTTTCTGTCTCGTCTACACTGTTTTCACAGTGAGTTAGATCGGTTACTAATTCATATATACCTTCCCCATACAAAGGAGTCGTTTAGCCTAGCTACTATACATTAACCATTAAAGGATACGATTGCACTACCTAGACTTAACACTTAATCGTTCCTTTATAAGTTCTTATTATAGCATGGTAAACTATTTATGAATTCAGAAGACTTAATATATCATTTCAGTAAACTGAAACCAAACTGTCTTCCTTTCCTAACCTTTTCAGTTTCCATTTCAGCAAGATGAAACTAAACTGTCTTCCTAACATTTTCAGGTTCCATTTCAGCAAACTGAAATGTTCATTTTAGCAAGCTGAAACACCCTATTTACGAAAATATCAAATTAATTTATTATTTTTCTATCCTTTGGCCAAACATATATACATATAATCCATACACAAAAATAATTTTTCTGGAATTTTCAACTCTCTTTAGTATTTTTCAAAAATCCGTTTCTAGTTAATTCTTTAAGAAATTAGCTACCTCACTATTGGCCGATTTATCGGTCAATATATTCGCGCAAGTATACGCGGCCAACGAGTAATAAAGAGTAAGTACAGATATCGTCCCACAGAGAATTAATGGATAAAAGACACCAAATCACTAGCACATAATCATCCCAGTCTTATTTAAACGGATGGTAAAGAGAATGAATTAAACTAAGTTAAACTAGGCAAGAATTAAAACATGCAATAACTAATCCTAGGGTAAATTCAGATAATGAAGACATGGGATTACAATTTCTCCCAACACTTCGTTTGAATCTCTTAACTCTCTCACTTAGAATAATAAGCACATAGAATTGACAACCGAGAAATCACGATTACATAATAGCCTCTTTCGATGAGCAACTATGAATCTTCCTAATGCGGCATGTAGGTATATGTCTATGCTACACACTATCAAGCAACTAATATCCAAAAAAATTAACAAGACACATGTCACGGGAAATCTCGTTAACTACTCCTTCAATTACCAACTTTCACATAGGAAGTCATTAAGATTAGATTCTCAAATGGTTGCATACGGCATTTAGGTACATTTCTATCCTAAACACTAACAAATTATCAACTCTTTAGGACAATGAATGAGACACACATCACATAATCTTATAGATTACCCGCAAGAATCTCTAACTTTAGCATGATATCATAACTAGGTCTAAACCTATAATCCATTTGTCAAGTTCATACAAGTTCACAAGAATACAATCTAAAAGCACAAGTTATGATAACCAATTCATAATAATAGCAAAGAGACAGCAATCAATACAAACTATGTGTTGGGTTCCATTAAAACCCCAAAATATAAACTAAGTCATAAATAACTTGAATCTATTATCCACAAGTTAATTATACATTATCCAAATACAAAATGACAGCAAAGAGAGTTGAGAGATAGAGAAATGCAAATCTTTGTTCTTCTCTCCAAGCTTGGATCTTTGAATACAACCACTTGCTTCAATCTTCAACACTAACCTAACCCTAGAATCTAACTAACTAATTTTACACTAATCTACTCCTAATCGAACCAAGGAATGGAAAAGAAAGGAGAAGGAAAAACTAGGTCTTAAGGCCTTAATTAAGACTGCCTTGAATGCTGCACACGAGCTTTAAAGCTTCTCCCGATCAGTCAAACAATTTTCTGCTGGGGACAGGCTCGGCCGCGCCCCCCCAAGCCTATTCCAGGCGCAGCCGCGCGGCACCAAAAAGCTGGAATCTGCAGCTGCTTGCTGGTGCAGGTTTTCCTCGTGTGTGCTTGAGTTGCTTTCTCCTTCCCCTTTTGCATTTGCCTCTTATTAGCCTTGCTTGTTACCTCTAGCTTCATGCCACTCTATTGCTTTAAACTCATATCAGCTCCTTGCCCCATTTAGGCGATCTTTTGCTCTTTTAACGTGCAAGAACTGCTAAGAGAGTTCCTTAACCTGAAAAACATAAAACAAGGGAAAAACACATTATACTCACAAGATTACTTAAGTTTAAGCAACCGAATGAGTTGGAAAGTATCTAAATAAGTGGTCCTAAAACCACTTATCACTCACGCTTAACTCCAGAAATTCCCAAATCTTGGCAGGATCTTACACATGTTAACGTGGACTTCCTGTTTAAATTTCGTGGCCATCGGAGTTATACAACTCCGATTATAGCGATTTTTGTCAGAAAAACACAAATATTAAAATGGTTATAACTTGGTCAATTTAAGTCAGAATGTGCTCAATTTTGGACACAAGATACTTTATCACATATATTTTAATTTCCCAAAAGCTTGGAGTTTATTTCAAGTTTTAAGTGGCCGAAACAGCCCTTACAATTTCCGGACAGATTGCTCAAAGTTATTTTTCAGATTTGACGTCCTTTGCTAATTTCAGTCCACACGAAAATTTATAACTCCTTTTTAAGTGATTCTACTTGGAAATGTTAGAAGACTTATATATCTAACTTTAAAAATTTACCACACTCAAAAATTCAAAATAGAATGAGAGTTATGGTCGTTTGAATTTCATGTTGCGTTTTCTAAAAATCTGATTTTTTCCATCCTTGGGGATTTTTAAGAAAACTTCCATATCCTCACCTATTCATCAACATAATCCATCATCATATTACCTATTAAGACCTCATATATTTATTGAATTAAAATAAATATTTTAATTAAATTATTTATTGAGTTAAATAAATAACTATGTGATTAATATGGAGTAATGTAATTAGGTGTATTATATTAATTAAATGATTATTTAATATTTAATTTAATTAATATGTAATAATTTTATGTTATAGTTCTAATTTAATTGAGATAATTAAACTAGATGTAGTAATGTGGTAATTGTTACACGAAGTTATAATTAGCGAGTAATTATAATGTGACAATTTTATGTGGTTAATTGATGTTAAATTTTAATTAATTAATTTAATGTTAAGATTTAATTAATTAAAGGATAACATTAAAAATATGTGTTAAAGGATTTATTAAAATAATAAAAAGAGTTTTTAAAACCGTTTTCCCAAACAAGGCCCTTGCATAAGTTGCATTTTTTTAAATCCGTTTTGCCAAACGGGGCCTTAACGACTAAAAATATGTTTTAAAAATAAATTGTTTTGCCAAGCAAGCCTTAGGGCTTTTTAAATTCCAATTGTGTAACCTATGTATTAAGTATAATTATTATAATTATTATGGTAATTATGTGTTATAAGTTATAAGTTATAAACTCTATATTTATGTTTATACTTATAATATATATATATATATATATATATATATATTATATTACATATACATACGTTAGTTTAGAAATTAGAAGAGTTAGAGAAAATAGTCAGTGTTATCAAAGAAGAGAAAAATACAAAGAGAAAATACTCTGTGATTTTTACAAAGAAAATTGAGAGGAGTTTGGTGATTTTGAGAATCAAAAGGGGGATTATCAGAGTTATTCTCACCATCTAATGAAGCTTAATCAAGGATTTAAGGTAGTAATTCACCTCTTGTTCTTAGTTTCCTTGTAATTCGAGTTTTATAGATAATTGGAATTATAATCGATGATTTGGTTAATTACAGGTTATATGAATTGATAGATGTTGTAATCCATTAATCCGAATGCTATAAGCGATTTTTAGAAATCAAAGTATTGTAAAAATAAGATTTTTCATGAAGAAATTGTGGTCTTATGAGTTTTCTTATATTGGTTGATTTTAGAATGAAAATTGATGATGTAGTATGTATTAATATGCAAAATTAAAAGATGTTCATGATACTATCTTCAATAACAAAAATAATGCATGTATTATAAATGGAATCGGTTGAGAATTGAAATTTTAGTGAATTATTTTGTTAAAAGTATAAGTTTGATGAAAATAGCAATTTTTAATGAACTAACTTGAAAAAATAGCTTCTCAAATATCAAAATTAGTGTTTGGTTGTGATATGTTATGTATATTGATCATAGATCATAATAATATATCAAGAAAAGAACAAAACATGATTTGAATCTTGTGATTTGGGTTAAAAACGAACTCACAGTGTTAATTTTCGTCAAAAACACTTAATAATGGTGTTTTCTTCAAAATCATAAAAATTAGGTGCTTTGATTATGCGTTGTGGTATTATTGTATGTTAAAATCATGTTAGAAGTTTAAGATTTTGTTTGTATAAAGTTTCATGTACATTGTGTTAGTTAAAATCGGACTTTGGTGCGAAGAAATAAGCCAAATTGGCTTATTTCTCTACAAGTTTGCGAGCCGGGGAACCCAACAACAGGGAGCCCCGCCCCAGCTGGGCTTTTTGCCTAGGAACTCCAGCCCCAGTGGGAGCTGTCCGTAGTTGTTTAAGTAGTATAATGCAAAACCGCTTTAACCTCCTGTAGTAAAACGGCCATAACGTTTTCATATGAACTCCGATTAAGGAGATTCAAGATGATCCGGAACGAGCATGAGTAGACCTACAACTTTTATTTTTTAACTTTTTTGATTTGAGGTTGTTAGCAGGGGTTAAAATGGTCATTTTTGTGACTGATGCGTATTCGGAGGCAATCAGATGGCGTCGAACATGCACATACGCAAGTATAGTGCTGTCGACTGATAATAGATGTTGTTCTAAGTTATAAAACATGAATGTTAGTAAATATAATAATGCTTAACATTACTAAATAATGTATTAGATAAGTTATGTAAGCACACTAAGCATACACAAGAGATACAATTCGGGCGTGTGACGAATGAACGTCGAAACGCCGTGACAAGTGTTAATGTACGTAAAAAGTGATTCAATTCAACTGAAATGAACATTATAAGATATGGAAGGGGGTTGATATAAAACCCATAAGTAGTCCTAGCAAGACTTAAACACTTGAATGAATTTCGAATATTACTAAAAAGAAATATAAGGAGATATAAGTCGAAAGTTAACACAATCAAATTGAACATTGTGTATAGATAGTAGGAAGAGTTATGAGATATAGAGTAGAGTTTACATTACAACAATGCTATGTGACTAATAGTTGATGTGCATGATTATATAATTGTGTAGGGCATGTGAAGTGTAGATAGCTGTAAGCTGTTAATATGTTATTTGTAAACAACGATCAAGGCAAGTCTTTTAGTTCCTATTTTCTACGTGAGCTTGATGATGAACTATTTTAAATTATTTTGCAAAGAGCATGATATATTATATATGTTGCAAGCATGAAATGTTAAAGTCAATTTATGACTACATTGATTGATTAAAGAATGTTGATTGAGTAAGGAACTCAATCTTTATATTTGTTGTGTGAATTAGAGCATGTATGCCATGTTACTTTGATGATTATGAGATGTATGTTGAGCATGTTATTATGTGCTATGCGATGCATGAAAACTGTTAGGTCTTGCTGAGCTGTCGAGCTCACTTTTGCAAATAACCACTTTTGCAGGTCAAGGATGCAAGGTAATGATGCGTGCTAATTGAATGTTATGATTAATAGCGATGCAAGAAATTATTTATTCTAGATGAGTAATGTGTTTGTTTTGGATGTATTATACTTGTTAAAGTTGTAAGGTTGAGCTATCCGATGTATAGTGGATATTGCTTGTGATGTAATACTTTGTATAGTAACTTAGAGGAAGCGATTCATGTAATAGAATTTAATCAAAGACATGTAATGATTAAGGTTGAGATTCAGGGCAATAAAGAAAGAATTATATAAAAGTTTTAATTATTTCGCATTTTTATAGTTATTATATCATCGAATAATGATGTAAAGATAGATTAAAGTTGTATTATTAACGATCGAGAAGAAGAATATTATTGTAAGAATTTTGTGGTCGTTACAGTTGGTATCAGAGCTGTAGGTTATACACCTTAGGTAAGAGTACCTTAGGCTATGACCTTCGAGAATAAGAAGTTCAGTTTAAGTTACGTATAACGAAAATGTGATTCTTTTCACATACGTAGATGTATAGGATGAGTTAAGTACTAGAAATGTTATAAGAAGAAGATTAGAATGGCAAGGGATAAAACTCGAATAAAATACTGAGTAACGTGAATGATATTAAATTCTTAAAAGAAGAGTTAATAAATAAACAAGAAGATTCAAAGAAGAATCTTGAAGAGATATGTAGATAAGAATCAGGAGTTGTCTAACTCCAATAATAAAGATGACGAATAATGATGAATAGACAAAGTCTATAAGATTAAAAGCATAAATGAAATCATAGTATAATATGATGAAATGTAAGATAAGAAGTTTTTAAAACAAAACGATAATGAGATAAGAAAAGAATCATAAGAAGATGATTATAGAATAAGATCACGACGTGATCTTTTAAATTTGTAAAAGATAGATGGTCTGTAATGATTGAATAGTTATAGTTTGATGCTATAACGAGAATGTACTATGATATAGTACGAGATTAACTCACGAGGAGTTATAAACGATGAGATACAGAAGTCTGTATCGAGTATAGAGCGAGAAGTTATAAGTAAGGTAGAGTTAAGTGGTATTTCAACTGGGGACTCTTGTGGTGGCTGAGTTGTACAAATCTTGTATAGGCAGGGTTTTGTGCTTACACTTGACTTATCATATTGATAATCGATGGAAGGTTGGTGTCGCGCTATCGATATATATATGACGAGAAGGTGATTCTTTTCTCATATTTATATTTGATATTTAGAAACAATAGAGACTAGATTAGATGATATTAAGATTACATTAGATGATCTTAAAGTTAGGCGAGTTCTTAAAACTCATACTTATGGTAAGTTCGTGACTCATAGTCATATGTATGTTTTTGAACCCCTAAGCATATGGACAGTCTCTGATCAGTTTTTTGACAACGTATCGCTAGGACAAGTTCTTAAACTCATATTATTGTGGCAAGTTCCTGAACTTCCAAAGTGTGGGAAAGTTTGATGAACTATACTAGGTATAGAAAGGTTATGGTATAGAAAGCACTGATGTTGTTTAAGATTGATAGAATGATTAAGTAATGAGGGAGTAAAGATTTAAATTCATGGAAAAAGTTTTTATATTCTAAATCTCCTAACTTTGCTAGATTTTTAAAATTTATTGACTTCGTGCTGATGTTGCACTTTTGTTTTCTTGAAAAATATTGGATCAAATGATGGAACCTGTGACACCCCCAAATCCGGGTACTTCCTTTTCACAAGATTTGGTGTTCACTTTTTAAATAAAACATACATCTACCCAATAATAAATAATTGCAAAATGAATTACAACCTTCATAAATACTTAAATAAAAATCTTTCTTATAAAAGGATTACAACATTGTCCAAAATAAATCCTAGTGTTATCTAACCTTGACATAAACATTTAATGCGGAAAATAAAAACATAACTTAAAGTCTTATTACAATTCAGTCAACAATTAAAACAAGTCTTGTTCAGCTTGCCTTTGCCTTTACTAGTTGACGCGTCAACACTTTCAACCTTAGCTGCAATGGTTATTTAATATTCAAGAGTGAGCAAACACAGCTCATTGGAATACACCAATAACAAAGACATAAAAGAATATCTTTAAAAAGGTTTGAATAACTTTTTCATCAATAATAAAGAATTGAATAATAATTCTTTCATCAACATTTAAAAATTCGAATATAGAATTCATCTGAGGGTCGTAAGACCTTGAACTTTTGTCCTAGGTTATAAACATTTCTATTTAAAACCTTTAACAGTCATTAGACTATGGACCTTAACTCGTACTTAGGGGGATCAGCCCTTCGTACCTGTACTGTGCACAAATATCTTAACGCTTCCGCGTAGTAACCTCCCCTAGTAAATAGGGTTGTTCATCTCAGTATTTGAATACAAGTCCGCACCAAAGAAAGTTTGGTTTGAATATGCTTAAAAGAAAATTTGGAGTTTCAACTACCATCAACTAAGGAGTAGTTGGATCAACTCACAATAATCAAGAATAATTCAATAATAACGAATTATGAATAACTTATGCTTTAGAATTTAAATTGAAGCATACAAAAGATAAGATAGACCTTGCTTGAACAATTAAGTCAAGGTCACTTTAATTAAATCATGAACTTTAAATAAGAATTTGTCCATTTCAGAAATAAAAGGACAATCTCAAATACAATAAATATTTGAATTTAAAATACTTGCATAACAATAACAAGTTTGAGTTTAGAAAACTTGCCTCAAGCGCAAGCTACAGTTACAACTCACGTTCTTTAACACTTCCTACACATATATATTTAACCATAATAATCTAAATTAGCTATCACATAACTAACTCACATAATTAGTTAACTCATCTAGGTTAACTCATTCCTCTTTACTTATTAAATAATTAATAATTAATTATCACATAATTAATCACATAACATGTTCACATAATTAATCAAATAATAATTATGTACTCATATTAATTAAATTATAATTTAAACAAATTATAATTTAAATTAAACAATTCATTTTAATTATAGTTAAAGCAAATTATAATTACATCTTACATTAATTAAATTAAACAAATTATAAATTAAATTAATCATTCACTTTAATTATAATTTATCAAATTATAATTACATTTTATATAAATAAAATTATAATTAAATAAATTATAATTTAAATTAAAAATAAACTTTGATTAAAATTAATCAAATTAAATTTATACATTTATATTAATTAAATTATAATTTAAACCAATTATAATTTAAATTAAATAATTACTGTGATTATAAATAATTAATTTTAATTCATGCATTAATTGAATTATAATTAACAATTTATAATTTAAATTATACATTTCCCTTAATTATAATTATTCAAATTATAATTACATCTTAAATTTTATTAATATAATTCATTACTGCCCAATTAGTATTTTAATTTTTATTAACATGCTTTATAATTTATTAGATAATAAATCTTATAATTTTGTACAATTAAAAATAACTTTCTGCCCAATCTGCAGAACCAGCGCGGCAGCGCTCCAAATGGCCTTGAAAGCGGCGCGGCCGCGCCACTGCGCAGACCAGTCTGACAGTTCGCAAACTTTACAGAGAAAAAGCCAATTTGGCTTATTTCTCCACATCAAGTTCCAAATTCAGCCAACGTAATTCATATAAATTTTACAAAAAATATAATTCTAAGTTTCTAACATATTTAACACATAAAGACATCAAAACACCTAATTTAAAACTCTTAATTTTGTAAAAATTGGAGAAAACCATTTTTTCAGTGTTCTTGATAAAATTGAACACTGTAAGTTTATTTTTCAATCAAAATATACAATTCAAATCACATTGAATTCATATCTCAACATATTAACATAATCTAAAACCAATTTATACAACAATTAACAATTAAACTCAAGTTTTGATTTTAAAATAGCCATTTATCAAAACCAATTCACTATAACTTTTGATTAACATGATTTTTTTTCATGTTCATCATGTTCTCATAAATTAAATCACTTAAATCATTATACTAATCACATATAAGCATGCTATAACATAAGTTGTATATACAATTCACGTTTTCATCAATTTTCATGAAACTTCATTTTTATAGAGAACAAAATATAAGAAAAACTCAAAACATACTTTTAAAACTAATAATTTAAGAATTATACCCTTTAGCTAATTGTAGTGAAGAAGGAGATGATGATGATGAGCTTCAAGTTCTAACAATCCCTTCTCCTTCTTTTTCTTCTTTCTTTATTTTCTCTCTAACCTTCTCTATATTTTTTCCCTGACTAAGTTCTCTTTTTTTCTTTGTTCTTTCTAACAGACTAATTTTAACTTAATGTAGTTTAGAAAATATAACTGACATGACACTTAATACGTATAATTATATATAATAACTAACAATTAATATATCAGTTTTATATTTTTGAAATTGAAAAGCCTTAAGGCTTTGTTTGGCAAAAACTCCTTAAATTTTAAAAACTAGCTTTTTAATAGTTAAGGTCATGTTTGGTAAAATAGGGTTAAAAGAGGTGCAAGGGCCTTGTTTGGCAAAACAAATTTAAAGACACTTTTTATTCTTTTAATAAATCCTTTAACACACATTTTTAATGTTACACTTTAATTAATTAAATATTAACATTCTCATTTAATTAAATAAAAGCTAACATCAATTAATCATATAAAAATTGCCATATAACAATTATAATTACTTGCTAATTATAATTTCATGTAACAATTATCACATAAACTTCATCTAATTTAATGATCTCAATTAAATTAGAACTCTTCCATAAAATTATTATACATCAATTAAATTAAATATTAAATATTTATTTAATTAATATATTACACTTAATTAAATTACTCCACAACAATCACATAATTTATTTAATTAACTCAATGAATAAATTAATTAAAATATTTATTTAATTCAATAAATATTAAAATTATTATATAAAATTCTCATTCGTTACAATCTTCCCTCTTTAAAAGGATTCTGTTCACATAATCCAATAAATAAATAAAAAATCTCATCTGTTACAGAACCAATGAAATTTTAAAATAGTGCTATTATTCACATGTCTATGCTAATTGCTTCAGCTAGACAAAAATATTTTTTTTTTATTTTCAAAATATATTTTACACATTCTATACATCATTTGATATGATGTAGAAACAATAATCGAGGAAGTTATCAATGCAGTTAAACCTGGTGTTGGATGTGATCGTATGATCATCAGCCCACTATGGTATGATGTTGTATGATGACGTCATGTAATGACAAAATCCTCAATGTACCATTACTACGGTACGGTATCAGGATATTATGAAAATATTTATTTATTATTTTTAGTTTCCTTAAACTATATATAAAAAATTATTTTATTGAGTTGGTTAAATATATATATATATATATATATATATTTCTCGATTGATGTCCGAATTGTTGCTAGAAGTCTATGCTACTTGATTCAGCTAGACAAATATTAAAAGATGTTTATGAAATTCGAGCGTTCTTTGTCAAACTATGCCAAACCAAATTATTTTGGTGCGGATTCAGATGTTAAGAAGCTAAGGTGAACAACCCTATAAAAAGGGACATGTTATTGGAGACAATAGTTCCGAGTGTAACGCATATAGTCGTTACGATGTACTATGTTTGGGCCCGACGTAGGGGTACGATAGGTTGGCCACCTAGAGTACCGATGCGATTTTATAGTGTGAAGTATCGGGGGTGAAGCACTATTATACCTAAAAATAAGTTCAAGGTCTTGTGACCACTCGCATGATTTGGAATCTTTTAAATTCCTGAGTTATTTATATCGCTTCCCAATTATTGAGCAATTGTGGAAGATTCTTATTATTCTGAAGATGAATGTGGCAAGAAGGATACCTTAGAAAGAAGTAGTTGTAGAATGCATTTATCCAGTGGATAAAGATTAACGTAAAAATCTATTTTGAAATATTAATAAAAAAGATTGAGGATGAAATTCTTAGAAGAAGGGGTGAATGTGATAACCCGAATACTTATAAGATAGTGAATTATGAAGTATATGAATTCGACGAGTAGAGTATATGGTAATGATCCTTAGAAAGAAAATGAACGAGTTAAAGAATATATAATATTTGATATATGATTGTGTTTAATTGAAGGTTATGTAATAAAACCTAAAAGTTGTTGAAGAAATGAATGGAGTAAGATATATATAAATGTTGTTAAGATAATGTGTTGAAGTTATTCAACAATAAAATTGTGAAAGAGATTTTGTGAAAACCGAGTAAGGAGGTTTCGTTGATTCTGAGGATGGAATCATTATAAGGAGAGAAGGATGTGACATCCCGAATTTTTAAGAATTAATAAATGAGAATTTAATAAATAAAATTCTTATTATTTGATGTTTTGAGTTTGAGTATGTGTATACGTGTCATATATTGTGAAATATGTGAATTGAAGTGAAGATGATTTTAGATATTAATTTTAATATTTATTGAATTAAAATAAATATTTTAATTGAATTATTTATTGAGTTAAATAAATAACTATATGATTAATATGGAGTAATGTAATTAACTGCATTATATTAATTAAATGATTATTTAATATTTAATTTAATTAATATGTAATAATTTTATGTTATAGTTCTAATTTAATTGACATAATTAAATTAGATGTAGTGATGTGGTAATTATTACATGAAGTTATAATTAGCGAGTAATTATAATATGACAAATTTATGTGATTAATTGATGTTAAATTTTTAATTAATTAAATTAATGTTCAGATTTAATTAATTAAAGGATAACACTAAAAAGATGTGTTAAAGAATTTATTAAAAGAATATAAAATTGAATTTTCTCTATATATTATTTTGAAATAGTAAGGTGTTGATTTGATATAATGCTTTAGTTATGGGTGAAATGTGTAAATTTTGCAAAGTTAAGTGGTCATAAAATATTCATTGTGTCGGAGAATATTCGTTTGGTCGGAGAATATTCTTTTTGTCGGGAAATATTCGTACAACGGCGCAATCATTTGTGGGCCCCATAACGGAAAGTTTTCTATAAATAACGGTAAACCTTTTACTGTTAAAACTGTTGAAATATCCGGTGATAAAAGAACAGTAATACGTGTGGTTGCACAGTAGCATAAGGTATTGTACAGTATCTTTAATTATTGATGCTTACGTGAGAAGTCACTCAGTTTTATTCAATTATTGACACAGTAGTTGATGCATAGTATCTCATATTATTGATTCAATTATTATGACAGTATCATCTGCACAATATTTTATATTATTAAATCAATAATTGAGACGACACAATTATTCATATTATTATTTGCAATATTCACAATGTCTAGAATATTCTGTCGAGAAAAGAGGTTAGGTTATTTAATTGCGCGCCAATAAGGAGATGTCCTTATCGGAAAGCCCCCTCTTTCCTGGAAATGATCTGGTTGTTAATATTATGAGTTATAGTATTAATGATGATTAATTGTTATTAAAAAAAATATGTTTGGTGAAGCCAAGTGAATTGAGATAAATAGAAGGGTTTTTACGAAGTATTTGTTATAAATTTGGCTTATTATATGAATCCCCACTTACTCATTTTTTTTAAAATTATCGATAGAAAGTTATCTCAGTTATATATATATATATATATATATATATATATATATAAAGGTACAGGGTTTATATATATATTATATATATATATATAGTGATGCCGTAGGAAAGAGGGAGTATATATTATATATATATTAGTAAGTGTCGTGGGGTGAGGGGCATATATATATATATATATATATATATATATATATATAAATAGAATATATTATATTTTATTTAAAGTTTTCGTTTTATTAGAATATTTTATTGCACAGTAATGAATAGTAAAAATCAGATTTCTCATCGAATTTCGCCAGTGAAATTTTTCTTTTGTGCACCCGTGATTTTTATTCAAATAGTGCCCTGCCATTCTCCTATAAATAGGATGCTTAGTTTAGAAATGAAAATCACACCAGAATTAGAGAATTCTTCTTCTATAATATTGAGCGTATTTCTTTTGAGTTTAAAGAAGCTTTGAGTGTAGAAAATAGTATAAGTTTTCTTCAAGAATATCCCCGCCATACCAGTCAGAAATACTCTCCTTTTAAGGTAAGGTATATTATTTTTCTCGTAAATAATGTTACTTTCTTTCAATATTCATAAAGAATATTATTTTCTTTCATATTTCATATTATGAAAGCGATAATATTTCATTTCATATACCTAAATTAAAACTTACTACGGTAAGTATTGCTTCTATAATTCTTAAAATGATAAGAAATTCTTCGAATTTTGTATTTCATCTAGCATCATTTCATTGAAATATTGGTATGAATTTTATTATTAAATTTTTAGCTTTTCATGTCAGGGTTACTATTCACGTATATGGCACTATTCACGTATACGACACTATTCACGTATACGACACTATTCATAAAAAAATTAAATTTTCTTTTATTTGTCCAAGTTGTCTGTTATGGTTACTATCTTTGATTGTATCCATGTTTTGAACTTCATTCTTGAATTTTGCTCCACAATTGATTATTATGGAGTATTCTTGAACTTGGATAAACTAAATTATGAATCCCTAATCTTTGTCCTTTATCTCACTGGATTAGTTATTTATATTATTTTTCATCATTCTCAGTCCTAAACGGTGATATAACTAAATAACTTTGGCCTGTAGAGCAAAGATGAATGATTACCTGATGAATATTTTTGGCCCGTAGTGCAAAGATGGACAGGTGTTGAGATGAACATGACCAACTGGTGATACAAATGAATATCTTTGGCCCGTAGTGCAAAGATGAATATTTGATTCAAGATGTATATTGATTGATGTTACAGGGATAAAATATTGATGATGAACTTTTAAATCATAGAAGATAGTAGACTTCATTCTCTACTTAACTCTTCTAATGAAATGTTATTTTCGCTGCGAATATTGATCTAAAACTTGTTGTCCATAATATTTTATCTAATTTATTGAAGGCTAACGATAATTTAGTTTTCATTATCGTAGTCATAATATTCTTTACTGGGCTAGTTGAGCTGACTCTTTTTATCTATTGTCCTTTTCAGGGAATGAGAATGTTGCGGGAATTAGTCGGGGAACAGTGTGATGGTCAGAGTAGAGCAGTAGTAGTCCTCACTATTTTTGTAAAATAGTGTGATAATAATTATAATTAGTGAGGACTGAATTTGAGTGTTTATATTTCGTATTATATACGTCTATATTGACACTCACAGTTGTATGGTCGTATTTCTCACGACCTTTTGTTATAAAAAATTTGTATTTGGAATTCTGTACCATGTATTTGGCGACTCAGAATGGGTTGGTATTGAACCTATTTTGGGGGGAGTCATAGTTGGTATCAGAGTTTAGGGATATGATCTCTGGCGGAGATCGGGGAATAGAACTAGGAAGGGAGAGACGAGTAAATCCTTCACTAGTGTGTCCTACCTAAGCTTATCTGGTATTTAATTGGTCAGTCGAAGCATAAGGTTAATATGTGATATGTTAATTTGTTTAATTAACCCTTGTTTTGTGGCAGTATTTGAGAATGCCAGCTGAAAATTTAAGCAACGGAGTGAATGAGACCGTTGAGACACCTTTAATCACCAACCAGGAGAACGTGCAAC
Organism: Panax stipuleanatus; assembly: GCA_020205555.1. NCBI lineage: Eukaryota > Viridiplantae > Streptophyta > Magnoliopsida > Apiales > Araliaceae > Panax > Panax stipuleanatus. Next base: position 17,024,266 of record CM035123.1, read on the forward strand.
AGGAAGGCAATACCACTGATCAGACGATGAACGATGGGATGTTTAGAAGCTTTTTACAGTTCATGTAAAATCAGACGAGGGAGACTTGTGCGCAAACTACAGGTGGAAATAATAGCAACTCGCGGCTTGTTACTGCTAAGCAGTTCAAAGAGTTGGGACCACCAGAGTTTCAGGGAAAGCCAGATCCAATCAAGGCAGAGACGTGTGTTAAGCAAATTACCAAGATATTTGATGTCTTGGGATGCATGGTGGAACAAAAGGTTCCATTCGCCACGTTTATGTTCCGCGGAGAGGCAGATTACTGGTGGGAATCTGTGAAGCGTACCCAGCCTGCCGCACTCAAGATGTCGTGGGATGAATTCCAAAAACTGTTCAATGTCAAGTACTTTCCAGAAAGTATTCGTCATATGAAGGAACTAGAGTTTATTAAACTGGAATAGAACAACATGACTGTGTCCCAGTATGAGGCTAAGTTAGCGGAGTTATCCCGGTTCGCATCTCATTTGGTGGATAATGAGGAAAGTATGACGCGGATGTTTCTGAGAGGTTTGAAACCCAAAATTCGTCAATACCTCATTTCTCACAAACTTTGTTTGTATTCAGATGTGGTGAACAGGGCCCAATTATTAGAACAAGATAATGATTATGTTCAACCGAGGGACAACAACCAGGGTCGTACCGGTGGCAGCAGTCATCAGAACAATGACAACCAATGGGGAGAAAAGTATCATGACAGAAGTGGTAACCATTCCGGTGGTAATCGTGGAAGTGATAATAGAAGAAGTGAGTCAGGGGAGATTTCAAGAAGAGAAGGTATAATAATGACAACGTGAAAATGTCGACAGCAGCACCAGCATCAACTGTTTCTAGGGGAGGAGAACAACCACCGGTCGTATGCTATATATGCGGGCAAGAGGGACACATCAGCCCTAACTGCACACAGCAATCTAAGGTGTACTATAACTGTGGAAAGGAAGATCACATTGCTTGAGTGTGTCCTGTAACGAAACCAAGTCCAGCGGGGATGGTGACTCCAAAGGCCGTCCCGGACAAGTCAAAGTCGGTGGTTCTTGGAAGAGCATTTGTCGTGACTGCCCAAACCGCAAGGAACCCGAACGAGGTGATCACGAGTAAGCTAATAATAAACTATTGCGAAGTTTATACCCTATTAGACACCGGTGCTACCCATTTTTTTATTTCACCTGCTTGTGCTCAACGTTTGAACTTGACTCCTGAGAAATTAGACTTTGACTTATCTGTTAAAACTTCGTTGGGAGAAACCTTCGTTACATCCACGGTTTACAAATCTTGCTTGATTCAAATTGGTACCCTCACCCTACCTGTTGATCTTATATTTTTGAAAATACTTTCATTTGATGTGATTTTATGAATTGACTGGTTAACCACTTATCATGCCAAAATTGATTGTTTTCGTAGGGTTGTTAGTTTCATATTCTTAACCAACTTGTTGTGCAAATTCAAACAACCAAACCCCTAAAATCAATCAATGTCATTTCAAATCATAAAGTTATTTGTTTATTAAAAAATGGATGTCAAGCTTTCTTAGCCCATGTCACTGATCTAAACCAGAATACGTCATGTTTAAAAGATATTTCTATTATTAATGAGTTTCCTGATGTATTTCCCGAAGAACTTCCCGGTCTACCCCCAGAACGTGAAGTTGAATTCTTTATTGACCTAGAACCCGGTTCTAAAATCCCATATCGAATGGCTCCTATTGAACTTCAGGAGTTAAAGGTCCAACTACAAGAGTTGTTAGACATTGGTTTCATTCGTCCTAGTACATCTCCTTGGGGTGCTCCCGTTCTATTCGTAAAGAAGAAGACGGGAGTATGCGACTTTGCATTGACTATCTAGAGTTGAACCATGTCACCATCAAGAATAGGTATCCGCTATCTCGTATTGATGACCTATTCGAATAGTTGCAAGGGGCACAATTCTTTTCAAAGATCGATCTTCGTTCTGGATATCATCAGTTAAAGATTAAAACTGAGGATATTCCAAAGACTGCTTTCAGAACTCGATATGGGGATTATGAATTTTTAGTCATGTCTTTTGGATTGACTAATGCTCCTGCTGCTTTCATGGTTATGATGAACTCAAGGAATATTTAGATCAGTTTGTGGTTATATTTATTGATGACATCCTCATCTATTCCAAAAGCCATGAAGATCATGAGCACCACCTGAAGCTGGTACTTCAAAGGCTTCGTGATAACAAGCATTATGCCAAGTAGAAGAAATACGAGTTCTGGCTTGAGGAAGTAGAATTCCTTGGGCACGTGGTATCAAAACATGGAGTATCTGTTGATCCGGCGAAGATTGAAGCAATACAAAGTTGGGAGCAACCTAAGTCAGTGACCAAAGTATGTAGCTTTCTGGGTTTAGCTGGTTATTATTGGAGATTCATGGAAGGATTCTCTCGAATCGCTAATCCATTAACTCAGCTGACTCATAAAGATACAAAATTTGTATGGAACAAGGAATGCGAGAAAAGCTTCCAAGAGCTCAAAAAGAGACTCATTTTAGCACCTGTCCTGACAATACCATCTGGTTCGGATGGATTTGTCATCTATAGCGATACTTCGGGCAAAGGGTTTGGATGTGTTCTCATGCAACATGGGAAAGTCATATCCTATGCCTTACGGCAACTTAAAGAATATGAGAGGAATTATCCTACTCATGATCTAGAATTAGCAGCTGTCGTTTTCGCGTTGAAGATCTGGAGACACTACCTGTATGGAGAGAAAGTGGAGATTTATATGGATCATAAGAGCCTTAAATATTTCTTCACTAAAAAGGAACTCAATATGCGACAACGACGTTGGCTTGAGCTGTTGAAAGATTACGACCATACCATCCAATACCATCTTGGAAAAGCGAACGTGGTAGCTGACGCGTTGAGTAGAAGATCATATGCAAGAACGAGTGCAATGATGTCAATTATACATGTAGAACCAGATTTAATTGATAAAGTTAAAGTTGCTCAAGCTATAGACCCGGAGCTGATGAAGATGAGGAAGAAGGTACAAGAAGGTGCTATTCCAGAAGCAAGAATCGATGAATAAGGAATACTTCGAGTCAACTCCAGACTTTGTGTTCCTAACGATTCTGATTTGAAGTATAGAATCATGATAGAGGCACACAACACACCGTTTGTCATCCATCCTGGGAGTACCAAAATGTATCATGATCTTCGACATACATTTTGGTGGAGCAATATGAAGAGAGAGATCGCGGAGTTTATCTCAAGGTGTTTAACGTGTCAATGTGTCAAGGCGGAGCATCAAGTGCCAAAGGGTCCATTGCAACCACTTGAGATTCTAAAATAGAAGTGGGAACACATTACCCCAGATTTCGTTACGGGTCTTCCCAAGGTTTATCAAGGCATAGATGCGATTTGGGTTATTGTTGATAGATTAACCAAGTCTTCTCATTTCTTACCTATACGAGAGACTTATTCACTAGAACGTCTTGCTCGTATGTACGTAAATGAGATTATGAGGTTACATGGCATGCCAGTATCCATAGTTTTGGATCGTGACCCAAGATTAACTTCACATTTTTAGGTCAGTTTGCAGAAAGCTATGGGCAAGAATTTACGATTCAGTTCGGCATATCATCCTCAAATGGACGGGCAATTAAAAAGGACTATTCAAACTCTTGAAGATCTATTACGACTCTGTGTTTTTGACTTCAAAGGGAGTTGGGATAAGTACCTACCATTGGTGGAATTCTCTTACAACAACAGTTATCAGGCAAGTATAGGCATGACTCCACTCGAGGCGTTGTATGGGAGAAAGTGTTGTTCTCTAGTATTGTGGAACGAGGTGGGGTGAAGCAACATTGCTGGGATCAGAGTTAGTACGTATGACTACGAAAAAGATCCAAATGATCCGGCAACGTATACAAACGGCACAGGATCGACAAAAGAGTTATGCGGATTTTCATCGAAAGGACGTGGAATTTAATGTTGGGGATCATGTATTGTTACGTGTTGCTCCATGGAAGGGAGTTATGAGATTCAAGAAGAAAGGAAAGCTCAACCCATGATTCATTGGTCCATTTGAAATTCTTGACCGAGTAGGAAAGGTGGCGTTATAGACTCGCCTTACCTTCAAGCATGTCTTGTGTTCATAATATTTTTCACATATCCATGCTTCATAAATATGTGAAAGACCCATACCATATTATTGAGTTAGAACCAGACGAGATAGCTGAAGATTTAACGTACGAGGAGGTACCTGTCAAGATCTTGGATAGGAAGGAGCATATCCTACGCACAAAGGTTATACCACAAGTCAAAGTTTTGTGGAGGAACCATGCTATTGAGGAAATGACCTGGGAGTTAGAATTGGAAATGAAAGGAAGGTATCCTCACCTCTTCGACATACCAGATACTTACGTCAATTTTGAGGATGAAATTTCATAAGGAGGGGAGATTGTAAGACCCCAACTTTTATGAATAAAATTGAACTTCCTCTATATATTATTTTGAAATAGTAAGATGTTGATTTGATATAATGCTTTAGTTATGGGTGAAATGTGCAAATTTTTCAAAGTAAGCAAGTGGTCATAAAATATTCATTGTGTCAGAATATTCGTTTGGTCGGGGAATATTCTTTTTGTCAGAGAATATTTGCACGACGACGCAATCATTTTTGAGCCCTATAAAAGAAAATTATCGGATGAAGAAAACGACAAGAATAAGTTTTCTATAAATAACGACAAAACTTTTACTGTTAAAACTGTTGAAATACCTGGTGATAAAAGAACAGTAATACGTGTGGTTGCACAGTAGCACACGATATTGTACAGTATCTTTGATTATTGATGCTTACATGAGAAGTAACTCAGTTTTATTCAATTATTGCCACAGTAGTTGATGCATAGTATCTCATATTATTGATTCAATTATTGTCACAGTATCATCTGCATAATATTTTATATTATTAAATCAATAATTGAGACGACACAATTATTCATATTATTATTTGCATTATTGACAATGTCTAGAAAATTCTGTCGAGAAAAGGGGTTAGGTTATTTAATTGCGCGCCAATAAGGAGAAGTCCTTATCGGAAAGCCCCCTCTTTCCAAGGAATGATCTGGTTGTTAATATTGTGAGTTATAATATTAATGATGATTAATTGTTATTAAAAAAAATATGTTTGGTGAAGCCAAGTGAATTGAGATAAATAGAGGGGGTTTTTTAAGAAGTATTTGTTGTAAATTTGGCTTATTATATGGACCCCCACTTACTCATTTTTTTTAAAATTTTTGGTAGAAAGTTATCTCAATTATATATATATATATATATATATATATAATTGTGCAGGGTTTTTATATATATATATATATATATATATATATGTATATATATATATATATATATATATATATATGTATATATATATATATATATATATTATATATAGTGATGCCGTAGGAAAGAGGGAGTATATATTATATATATATATATATATATAAAAATAAAATATATTATATTTTATTTAAAGTTTTCGTTTTATTAGAATATTTTATTGCACAGTAATGAATAGTAAAAATTAGATTTCTCGCCGAATTTCGCCAGTGAAAATTTTCTTCTGTGCACCCTTGATTTTTATTCAAATAGTGCCCAGCCATTCTCATATAAATAGGATGCTTAGTTTAAAAATGAAAATCACACCAGAATTAGAGAATTCTTCTTCTATAATATTCAGCGTATTTCTTTTGAGTTTAAGAAAGCTTTGAGTGTAGAAAATAGTATAAGTTTTCTTCAAGAATATACCCGCCATACCAGTCAGAAATACTCTCCTTTTAAGGTAAGAGATATTATTTTTCTCGTAAATAATGTTACTTTCTTTCAATATTCATAAAAAATATTATTTTCTTTCATATTTCGTATTATGAAAGCGATAATATTTCATTTCATATACCCAAATTAAAACTTACTACGGTAAGTATTGCTTGTATAGTTCTTAAATGATAAGAAATTCTTCGAATTTTGCTTTTCATCTAGTATCATTTCATTGGAATGTTGGTATGAATTTTATTATTAAATTTTTAGCTTTTCATGTCGAGGTTACTAGTCACGTATACGGCACTATTCACGTATATGGCACTATTCACAAAAAAATTAAATTTTGTTTATTTGTCCAAGTTGTCTGTTATGGTTACTATCTTTGATTGTATCCATGTTTTGAATTTCATTCTTGAATTTTTATCCACAATTGATTATTATGGAGTAATCTTGAACTTGGATAAACTAAATTATGAGTCCCTAATCTTTGTCCTTTATCTCACTGGATTCGTTATTTATATTGTTTTTGATCATCCTCAGTCCTAAATGGTGATATAACTGAATATCTTTGGCCTGTAGAGCAAAGTTGAATGATTACCTGGTGAATATCTTTGGCCCGTAGTGCAAAGATGGACAGGTGTTGAGATGAACATGACCAACTGGTGATACAAATAAATATTTTTGGCCCGTAGTGCAAAGATGAATATTTGATTCAAGATGCATATTAATTGATGTTATAGGGATAAAATATTGATGATAAACTTTTAAATCATAGAAGATAGTAGACTTCATTCTCCACTTAACTCTTCGAATGAATTATTATTTTCACTGCGAATATAGATCTAAAACTTGTTGTCCATAATATTTTATCTGATTTATTGAATGTTAACGATAATTTATTTTTCATTATCTTAGTCATAATATTCTTTATTGGACTAGTTGAGCTCACCCTTTTTATCTATTGTCCTCTTCAGGAAATGAGAATGTTGCGGGAACTAGTTGGGGAACAGTGTGATGGTCAGAGTAGAGCAGTAGTAGTTCTCACTATTTTTGTAAAATAGTGTGATAATAATTGTAATTAGTGAGGACTGAATTTGAGTGTTTATATTTCGTATTATATACGTCTGTATTGACACTCATAGTCGTATGGTTGTATTTCTTATGACCTTCTGTTATAAAAGATTTGTATTTGGAATTCTGTACCATGTATTTGGCGACTCAGAATGGGTTGATATTGAACCTATTTTGGGGGGCGTCACAAGGCCCTTGCATTGTTTTAAATTCGTTTTGCCAAACGGGGCCTTAACTACTAAAAACCTGTTTTAAAAATAAATTGTTTTGCCAAACAAGCCTTATAGCTTTTTAAATTCTAATTGTGTAACCTATGTATTAAGTACAATTATTATAGTAATAATGTGTTATAAGTTATAAGTTATAAACTCTATATTTATGTTTATACTTATAATATATGTATATTATATTACATATAGATACGTTAGTTTAGAAGTTAGAAGAGTTAGAGAAAATAGTCAGTGTTATCAAAGAAGAAAAAAATGCAGAGATAAAACACTCTGTGATTTTTACAAAGAAAATTGAGAGGAGTTTGGTGATTCTGATAATCAAAAGGGGGATTATCAGAGCTATTCTCACCATCTAACGAAGCTTAATCAAGGATTGAAGGTAGTAATTTACCTCTTGTTCTTAGTTTCCTTGTAATTTGAATTTCATAGATAATTAGAATTATAATCGATGATTTGGTTAATTACAGGTTACATGATTTGATAATGTTGTAATCCATTAATTCGAATGCTATAAGCGATTTTCAGAAATCAAAGTATTGTAAAAATAAGGTTTTTCATGAAGAAATTGTTGTCTTATGAGTTTTTTTATATTGGTTGATTTTAGAATGAAAATTGATGATGTAGTATGTATTAATATGCAAAATTGAAATATGTTCATGATACTATCTTCAATAACGAAAATAATGCATGTATTATGGATGGAATCGGTTGATAATTAAAATTTTGGTGAATTATTTTGTTAAAAGTATAAGTTTTATGAAAATAGCAATTTACAATGAACTAACTTGAAAAAATAGTTTCTTAAATATCAAAATTAGTGTTTGGTTGTGATATGTTATGTAAATTGATCATAGATTGGGGCGAACTTTCCTTTAGCTTCATCTTGATTGGCCAAAACTTTCTTCAGCAGCAAGTCGCTTTCTTTGAATTGCCGAATTAGGACTTTCTTGTTGTAGGATCGAGCAATCCTTTTCTGATATAACTGCCCGTGGAAAATTGCTGTAGCCCTCTTTTCATTTATCAGGGACAGTTGATGATACCGCTCCTGCAACCTTGTCTTCTTCCATTTGAGCGTCAATTAACACTCTGAGGGACTCCATTTCTACTTCTATAGGAAGGACTGCTTCCATGCCATAGACCAACGAATAAGGGGTAGCCCCAGTAGAAGTACGCATTGACGTCCTGTATGCTAACAGGGTTAGAGGCAACAGGTCAGGCCATTCTTTGTGATTAGTGGACATTTTCTGTATGATCTTCTTGATGTTCTTGTTGGCCGCTTCGACAGCACCATTCATCTTGGGCCGATAGATGACGGAATTGAGATGCTTTATGTAGAACTTGCTGCATAGTTCTCTCAACATCTATTTATTTAGGTTCCTGGCATTGTCTGATACGATCACCTCTGGTTGTCCATATCGACATACGACATTGTTTCTGATAAAACTAATGATGACCTCTTTGGTGACTTTAGAAAAAGAGGCAGCTTCAACCCACTTGGTGAAGTAATCGATCATGGTGAAGATGAATCGATGACCTTTGCTGGCTTTGGGTTCCACTGGGCCTATCACATCCACTCCCCATATGGAGAAAGGCCGTGGCGAACTCATGTTGTGAAGCTCATTTGAAGGAGCGTGGATGGTATTTCCATGTACTTGGCATTGAAAGCATCTCCTGACGTGATCGTCGCAGTCATCTTTGAGAGAGATCCAATAATGCCCTGTTCTTAATATTTTCTTGGCCAGCAGATGACCGCTCATATGTGGACCATAGATTCCACTGTGGACTTCATCCATCAACCTTTAGGCTTGCTCTTTATCGAGGGATCGTAACAGGCCTATTCTAGCATCTCTTTTGTGTGCGTCTTCGCTTAGATAGAACTTCATAGCCATCTTGTGAATCCATTTTTGTTTAGCTTGGCATGCCCCAGTGGGTATAGATCTATCTCAAAGATATTCCTTGATGTCTTGATACCAAGGCTGTTTGATAGGAGGTATTTCATCAGATACTTCTCCAATGTCATTATCGTATGTCGGCGTCTTTTGGTTTGTGATTTTGATGTCGGGAATCCCACTCCTATCAGATATGCGGATCAAGGAAGCCAACGTTGCCAATTCATCAGTGAAGTCATTCCTACCCCGAGGTATATGGATGAAGGTTATGTCTTCAAATTCCATGGATATTTTGATGACCTGCCGATGATAGGGCAAGCAAATGCAGTTCTTTGGTGTGATATACCTCAGTGGTTTGTTTGATAACCAACTCAGACTTTCCAAAGACCAATAAATGTTTAACACCAATGGACTGGGCTAGTTTCAACCCCATTATGCAGCCTTCATACTCAACCGTGTTGTTGGTGTTGACAAACTGCAACTTGGTAGCCAAATGATATTGTTCTCCCGTACCAGAGATAAGGACTGCCCCAGCTCTGGCACCTTCTATGTTTATTGCTCCATCAAAATACATTTTCCATGGTTGGACTGTATTTTCTTGAAGACCTTTCTAAATTGTCATGATCTCATTATCCAGGAAGTAAGTCTCCAAAGGTTTAAAGCCTCTTGATGGTGCTTTGGCTAGTTGATCCGCAATTCCTTGACCTTTGATGGACTTCTGAGTCACGTAGATAATGTCGAACTGTTGGAGGATCAACTACCATTTGGACGGTCGACAATTCAACATTGGCTTGTTGAATACGTATTTCAGCGGATCCATGAGGGAGATGAGGTAGGTCGTGTACCCATGAAGATAGTGTTGTAACCTCATGGCGGCCCATGCTAATGCACAACATGTCTTTTCGATCAGAGTGTACTTCTGTTCATCGCTGCTGAACCTTTTACTGATGTAGTAGATAGCTCTCTCCTTACTACTATCGTCCTTCTGTCCCAGCATACAGCCCATTGCATTAGCATTGACAAACAAGTACAAGTCGACATCGGGAAGAATTTTAGTCCTCTCTGTACCCCTTTTTGTTGAAGGAGGAGGTCTTTTTTATCTTTGGGTTGGTTTCCCATCCTCTCCTATCCGGGGAAAAAAGAGAGGATTGCCCATATTCCCTAATTTGATATTATTCTGCCCTTTCGCTTTCGCTTTGTCTTTGGGGTTCCATTTAAAGGGTAAATTTTGCAGGAAACTGGTACCAACATATATGTCGACGATTTGAAAAGATTGATTTAATTTTAATGATTGGACCGAATGAGACACAATCGCCAGTTGGTATTTTGGAAATGGATGTACCAACTCATCCGAGTTTTAATGGATTTTTCGCAAGATGGTCCAATGCGTGACTCTAAAGATTGTTCTTGAAACCCAAGATTCGTGGAATCCGAGGGCTAAGTTAAGCCGGGGGAAGGTGTTAGGCACCACCCGACTCCCGTGCAAGCACGGTACCGCATTTTATTGATTTATTATGCATAAAGTGTGTATGTGTGTGTGTGTGTGTGTGTTTTATTTTGAAAGCTTTATTAGTCTCTTTTTCTAAGTCTTTATTTTGGGTGACTTGAAAGCAGTGTTATACCTCTTTTGCACCTAGGTACGAAGGATTTGATTTAATTAAAAGTTCATTTTTAACAAGATATATGAATTAAAGTGAGGTTTTGGAAAGTAAGATTTTTAAATCCTTTGCCCGACTAGGAATCCAAGGACTTCAATACTTCCTTTTATTCTTTACGTTCATTACATGATCTACCCCGAATCGCTTTATTGTTTATCAAAAGCTCTTTGTGGTTTTATTAGAAGTCATTTTGATGATATGCATGCAAAAGCGTTAAATAGGATTCGGATCATCACCGGACATGTAAGCCATCTCGATGAACCGAGCTTCGGCAATCAAGGTTTTCACTATCACGGGATCTTGAATCCGACCTCTCTAGACTAACCCCTCAAGTTCGTTTTCAAGATCCAAATATTACATGTACAACGATATTTATGTTATTTAAAGCATTTACATCATAAAAGCCGGTCCGTCGTGGGAATCAAGTAGGATCCATTCGGTGATCTGAACATCGAGATTCCTAGGCTCACATGATTTGTACAATATTACATATATATAACGTCCACGGCTTTGATATTAGATGATTTCATCGATTGAAATCACCGTTTAAGCCATTTTGGCCCCCCTTTCACCTCTAAATATAGATTTAGGCTTATACGGGTTAACCGGGATCGTTCAAAACAATAAATCCCTAGATATACCATGAATCTAAGCCATTATAGCCCACGGGTTAAAGCTTCATGCTTAATAACCTCTCGGGGGCCTGATTGGCAGAAAGTGGGCTGACTTCGTCAGTCGATCCACTATAACCCATATCGCATCAAATCCTTTCTGAGTCATTGGAAGACCTACCACGAAATCCATCGTGATATGCTCCCACTTCCACTCTGGAATTTCTAACGGTTGCAGCAGTCCACTTGGTCTCTGGTGTTCTGCTTTGACATTCTGGCACGTTAAGCACTTCGCAACGCATTCCGCAACGTCCCTCTTCATATTCAGCCACCAGAAATGATGCCTGAGATCCTGGTACATCTTCGTACTCCCAGGGTGAATAGAATATCTAGAACTATGAGCTTCGCTTAGAATCTCCTCTTTGACGTCTGGTACTGGCGGTACCCATATTCTACCTTTAAACCGCAACAGTCCTTCGTTACCGATCTTGAATTTGAACTCTTCGCCTTCGGTTATCCTCTTCCGAATCTTTTCACATTCTTCATCATTGAATTGTGCTTCTTTCACCTTATCTACTAGAGTAGAACCATTGGTTACTTGAAACAACAACTCATCCGATTCCTTTGGAAACTTCACTTCCAATTCTAATCTAGCCATTTGTTCTATCAACCGATACTGATCAGTTAATACGTTCAGCTTCTCCCGACCTTTCCTGCTTAAAGCGTCAGCGACAACGTTAGCTTTACTCGGATGGTAAAGTATCTCGCAATCGTAGTCTTTAATCAGCTCCAACCATCTTCTTTGGCGCATGTTCAAATCCTTCTGGGTAAATATATACTTCAGACTCTTGTGATCTGTGTATATTTCACACTTCTCTCCATATAAGTAGTGCCTCCAAATCTTCAGGGCAAACACTACTGCCGCCAATTCTAGATCATGGGTCGGATACCCCTTCTCGTAATCCTTCAGCTGACGTGACGCATAGGCAATGACTTAGCCGCTCTGCATCAATACACAGCCTAATCCTTTATGTGAGGCATCGCTATATACTACGAAATTTCCGGAACTATCTGGTAAAGACAATACAGGCGCAGTACTCAGCCTCTTCTTCAGCTCTTGAAAACTCTCCTCACACTTCTCCGTCCAAACAAACTTAAATGTTTTATGAGTCAAATTCATCAACGGAGTTGCGATTCTAGAAAAGTCTTGGATAAATCTCCGGTAATAACCTGCCAATCCCAAGAAACGCCTCACTTCGGACGACGTCTTCGGCTGTTCCCAATTTATAACAGCTTCAACCTTCGACGGATCTACCGAAATACCATCTTTTTCGATCACGTGGCCAAGAAATGGCACACGTTCCAACCAAAATTCGAATTTTGAGAATTTAGCGTAAAGCCTCTCTCGTCTCAGGGATTCTAAAGTTAGTCGTAAGTGTTCAGCATGCTCCTCCTCGGTCTTGGAATAAACCAGGATGTCATCTATGAACACTACCACGAACTTGTCTAGAAATGGCTTGAACACCCTATTCATTAGGTCCATAAATGCAGCTGGGGCATTCGTGAGACCAAATGACATCACCAAGAACTCGTAATGACCATACCGAGTTCTAAAAGCCGTTTTCGGTATATCTTCCTTTCTCACCTTCAACTGATGATACCCGCTTCTCAAATCAATTTTTGAGAAGTACCTCGCACCCTTCAGTTGATCAAACAAGTCATCGATCCTAGGTAAAGGATACCTATTCTTGATCGTAACTTTATTCAACTCTCTATAATCAATGCAAAGACGCATCGACCCATCCTTCTTCTTCACGAATAAGACAGGCGCTCCCCACGGCGAAACGCTTGGTTGAATATACTTCTTGTCCAGTAATTCTTGCAGTTGAATCATCAGTTCTTTCATCTCGACTGGAGCCATTCGGTACGGAGCCTTCGAAATCGGAGCAGTTTCGGCGCTAGATCGATCACGAACTCTGTCTCCCTATCTGGCGGAAGTCCTGGTAAATCGCTCGGAAAAACGTCCACAAATTCCTTAACTACCGATATCTCCTCCACCTTCGGGCTTTCCTTACGCGAATCTACTATGTAGGCTAGATATCCTACACAGCCTTGCGTCAGAAGTTTCTTGGCTTGCATAATCGTCAGAAAACTCGCTTGCCTAGGCGATTTGCTACCATAGAACACCAACTTCGACGGAGTCGTAAGGTTCACCGACTTCTTCTGACAGTCGATTACCGCCCCATGGTTGAACAACCAATCCATACCCAGTATAACGTCGAATTCCCCAAGTTTAATCGGAATCAAATCTACTCTAAGTTCCTGACCCTTAATGTCCAATCTACAGTTCTTATAAACGCTCCTAACAGGAATAACCTCCCTATTCGCAATCTCTACGATCAAAGGGTAACCTAATTCCTCTACATGTAAGTCTAAGGTTTTAGAAAAATCATCAGATATGAATGAACAAGTAGCACCCGAATCAAATAATACATATGCATTTATACTATTGACCGGAATAATACCTGACACCACGTCTTTTGATTGCACAGCATCCTGCACCGTCATGTTGAATGTTCGTGCAGTGGGTCGAACAGTTTGTAATGGTGCAGCAATAGTAACGGTACTGCCGCTTCCATTCCCTCCACTCCCTGTTGACCCTGCCGTCAGCTTCTTTGGGCAGTTGCGAGCCACGTGATCTTTGGATCCACATGTAAAGCAAGCTCCCTTCTTCAGTTTTGGGCAATTTGGCGCGACGTGGCCTTCCTGACCACAGTTGAAGCACACCCGCTTCCCCTTCATGCACACGCCAGTGTGATTCTTACCGCATGTAGCACATGCTTCGAACTTCCTCTTCTGCTGACTTCCTTGCTGACTCCCAGCAGAGATATTATCAGACCACTTCCTCTTCTGGTTCACAGCGCTGCCTGTGAAACCCCCAGTCTTGGTTTCTACCTCATTCTTCTTCTTTTTATCTTGGTTGAACTTCGTTACCGCTTCGCTTCCTCCTTCAGCAAGTATGGCTTTCTCCAGCACCGCTGCAAATGTGTTCAGCTGGAACATGAAAACCTTGCTGTAGAGCCAGGGCTTTAGTCCCCGCTCAAACCTTCTTGCTTTCCTAGCGTCAGTGCTGACCTGGTATGTAGCGAACCTGGCCAACTCGTTAAACTTAGCAGCATACTCGGACACCGTCATCCCTCCTTGCTTAAGTTCTAGGAACTGGACCTCCATCTGGTCCTGCGAACTCACTGGAAAGTACATCTCGTAGAACATTTCCTTGAAACGTTCCCACGTGATGACTCCCTCTCCCTCTCGAGTCTTGTTAGCCTGCCACCAAAAACTTGCATCCGACTTCAACATGAAAGCCGCGAACGTTGTCTTTTGGTCTTCTCCTACTCTAGCCACGTCAAATACCTTCTCCATTTCCATAACCCATGTCTGAGCTTCAATAGGGTTAGTCGATCCTTTGAACTCAGGCTGTCCTACTGCCTTGAATTCCTTGAAAGTAGTACCCTGCATCTGCGGTTGATTCGTAAGAGCTCCGATCAACAGGTTCACCAACTGCTGAACCGAATTGGGATTCGTCCCATCGTTATTGTTGTTGTTCATCGAACCCTCGGGATTTTGACGCGTTACTCTTCTTCTAGGAGTCATTTTCTGTTAAGAAAATATTATTATTAGACCCTTTATTCAATTATTAAGTATCCAAGTTCATACTTAAACGTTTAAATAATTCAATTCACATAGAACACCAAGCACGTCCATAAACTTCTTTTATTCATCAGTCGTAGTTTAAAAACATCAAACAGATAGCATTTCTGCCATTTACATCATCCTTCCTGAACTGGAAAAGTTGCAGGATTACATTATTAACTCATCTCATTCTTATCTAAAATTATGGGATTTTCGTTACTTATTACAAAACATGCAATACATAACAAACTCTACCACTACTGTTACTACTACCACTACTACCACTGCCTTGGCATATTAATGCGTCTCACAGCCTCTCTGCGTTCCTCTTCCATTACCCGAAATGTCGTTCTTCGGTCCACCACATACCACGGTAAACCTTGGAACTGAGCTGGGTAGTAGAAAATACGATCCTGAGCTCTCTCTATCGCCGTATGAAAAGAATATTCCGTTTCCCTCAGCTTGGCCCTCTTGGCTTCAGCTTCACCTTCAGCTCGATCGGCTCGTTGATTAGCCCTCAAGCTTGACTCTTCAGCTCTGGCACGCTTCCTCGACTCCTCCTGGATGTCTTGCTTCAGCTTTGCCAGTTCAAATCGAGCAGCATCTCTCTCGACCTCCATATGTATCAGGTTCCACTGTGCATCTCCTAGTTCACTATCCATCTCTTCGATAGTCTCGTCCCGCTGCTGAATAGTCTCCTCGAGATCTCCTACTCGTCCCTGAAGTTCCACATTGCTATCGTAGACTGCCTCGTACATCTCAGCACTAGTAGAGTGAGGTGGGAATTCCTCCTCGGGATCCTCTTCCTCCTCTTCCTCCTCTTCAGACTCGTCCTCGTCCTCATCCTCTGGAATAGGTGTCAGCTCACGCTCCCGACCAGCTACGGTGATCATTGGAGATGGCTCTCTCCTAACCAGCTGCTCCCAGACAATATGTATGTCACGGGGCTCTTCCTCTCTAGGCACCTGAGGTACATCCTCTCTAGCCTGACTAGGTTCTCCAACGTTCGACATCTTGACAAAAGAATTTTAAAGTTCATTATTACGTGATAACGAATCGTCACTCTTCGAATACAAAAATGTAAACACATAGACACATAAGGTAGTTTATTATCTTTTACCTATCACATCTATCTTTTCGATCTTACCATAAGGCTACTACCTAAGGTTTTTCCCCACCTAAGGTTTCATAACCTACAGCTTTGATACCAACCTGTGACACTCCCAAATCCGGGTACTTCGTTTCCACATGATTTGGTGTTCACTTTCTAATATAACATATATCTACCCAATGAATAATGCAAAATAAACTACAACTTAAATTAAAATAACTAAATCTCCCTTAAAACAAGGGTTACAACCTTCTCAAAATCAATCCCAGGGTTACTCTAACCTTGACATGAATATAATAAAGTGCGGAAATAAAACATAACATTCAATTATTACAATCATTCTCAATTAAATAAAAAAAACAAGTCTTCACTTGCTTTGCTTTCCATTGCCCTTACTTGTAGACGGAGCATCAGCGTTATCAACCTTAACTGAAATTGTTATTTAATGCAAGAGTGAGCAAACCACAGCTCACTGGAGTTTAACAATAATATAGACATGAAAGAATATCTTTAAGAAAATCTGAACAACTTAGCTTGCTTCAATAATAAAGAATTGAATAATAATTCTCTATCAATATTAAAATTTGGATATAGAATTTATCTGAGGGTCATAAGACCTTTGAACTCTTGTCTTAGGTTATAAATATTTCTATTTAAACCTTTAACAGTCAATAAGACTATGGACCTTAACTCGTACTTAGGGGGATCAGCCCTTCGTAACATGTATTGTGCACAACCATCTTAACGCTATGCGTAGTAACCTCCCCTAGTAAATAGAGTTGTTCAACTCAGTAATTTGAATTCAAGTCCGCACCAAAGAAAGTTTGGTTTGGATAAGCTTACAAGGGTAATTTAGAATTCACGTTCATCAACTAAGGATTAGTTGAATCGACTTCCAATAATTCAAAATAAAAGAATTATGAATTAACATATGCTTTAGAAGTAAACCTAAAGCATTTAAAATAATAATTGGATCTTACTTGAACAATAAGTTAAGACCATTTCAATTAAATAAACAATTGTCCAATACTGAAATGGAAAGGACATTCTCAACAATGAATATATGAATTCAAGAGATCATATAAAATCAATACAAGATTAGGGTTTAGAAAACTTGCGTAAAATTAACGAGTTTAGGGTTTAGAAGACTTGCCTCAAGCGCAAGCTACTTAACACAATTCACGTACTTTAATACTTCCTACACATATATATTCAATCACAATAACCTAAATTAGTTAACACGTAACTAATTCATATAAGTGGTTAACCCTCATGGTTAACTCACATTCTGATTAAATAGTAATAATAATCAACCATCACATAGTTAGTTACATCACCTACATATTCACATAATTAAATTAATTATGTATTTAACTCAATTATAATTAAACAATTATAATTCAAACACTTAATCAAATTATAATTACTTAAATTATCATTACCTTTAAAATTATAAACAATTTATAATTTAAAATCAATTAAACCACATTCATGCATTTATAATTACACAATTTATAATTAATCATGTATTTATCAATTATAATCAATAATTAATTAAACTATAACATGCATTATAATTACACAATTTATAATTAATTATGTAATTATCAATTAAAAATTCACAATTAAACATGCATTTATTAAATTATAATTACATAAATTATAATTAAAATTAAAATAATTAAACTTCTATACCTTATAATTTCACAAAATTTATAATTTAAATTACACATTTACTCTTAATTATAATTAATAAAATTATAATTAAGTAACTTATTAAACAATTATAGTTTTAGATACTCTTTTATTTTCCAAACATGAAATTATCATAATCATATAACAACATGTTATATCATTCAAAATATATATCCCCTTATCCATGAAAAATTAAACTAAGGTCTTTAAAATAAACTGTACAAGCAAGCAAAACTCACTGCCCAAGCACTGTGCCCGGCGCAGCTGCGCAGCCAGCTGCCTTTAAACCGGCGCAGCTGCGCAGGGAAGGAATCTGGGAAGGACAAGCGGCGCAGCTGCGCTGCTCCTGGCCTTGCTGCCGGCGCAGCTGCGCAGCAACTCGGCCAGACGCAGACAGCCACATTACTCTGCTTCACCGATTAACCCATACAAGTCAACAACGCCAAAAATACAGTACTATAGACTCTGTAAAACATATATACGTTATTACACATATATAAAGCATGCTTCCAAAATACAAAATCATTTAAACAATGATAATCATAAGTTTTGAAAATCTATTTTGGCCATTTTTATGAAAACTCATATTTTCATAAAATAATTCTCTGTAATAAAATTTTCTTACCAATTCCACTTATAAAACATGCATTATGTTTGAAATTGAAGATATTATCACAACAATTCTAAGTAGGCATATTAACACACAATCAAATTATAACTTTTACTCTAAAATTGGCCAATAACATACAAAATCATAAGAACATCAATTTCTCCATTAAAACATGTTCTGACAAAATTTTAATTTCTAAAAATCCTTGATCATGACATACAATTCATATAATAACCATTATAAACACAATTTATATATGTACATCATATTTGTATAACTTTCATGCTAAATCATAAACATAGAGAACTCATATTCATGAATATTATAAAAAAACACATAGAAATATAATTTAATTGAAATAATACCCTTTTTGCTTAGATGATTGAAGAAGAAGATGATAGTGATTCCCTTCAAGCTTCTCAAGCTATACCTTTTCCTTCTCAAGCTATTCCTTTTCTTTCTCTTCCTCTTCTCTCTATCTTCTTCTCTGTTATTTTCTCTGCTCTTTTTTCTTAGCTTTAGACTAACTTTTAGAAAAACTAACGTACTGATAGTATATACATATAATATATAACACAAGTATTATATAATATATGTAACTCCCATATAATAAGTATATGCACTAACTACTAATTATAACGTAAGTTACAAAATTCAAAAGCCAACTTGGCTTGTTTGACTACAAGAAAAATTAGAAACTAGTTTTTATTAACTCCAAACGTGGTTGAGGTAATTTAGGTTTAGCTAGTGTAAGGGCCCTGTTTGGCAACAGTCTTTTAAAACAAAAGCAAGGGCCTTGTTTGGTAAAAATTATTTTAAAAAAAAAATCCTTTTCTTTTTATTTTAATAAATCATTTGACGCATACTTTAATGTCACATTTTAATTAATTAAATATTAATCATCTAATTTAATCAATTAAAATCTAACATCAATAAATCACATAAAATTGCCACATAATTATAATTACTCGCTAATTATAATTCATGTAACACTTCATCATATAATTCATCTAATTTAATTATCTCAATTAAATTAGAATTATAATATAAAATTAATATACATTAATTAAATAAGCATTACACATTCAATTAATTAATATATACACTTAATTAAATCACTCCATAAATCACATAATTTATTTATTTAACTCAGTAAATAAATCACATAAAATATTTATTTAATTCAATAAATATTTAAAATTAAATATAAAATCACAATCGTTACAGTCTCTCTCAGTGATAGCAACATCCAGACCAGCTACGGTGGTCAACAACAGAGCCCGAGCCTGATCCCTCTCAAAGGTCACCAGGTGAAGCTGTCTATCCATCGCCTCCATGGGGACTGAGGCTGAACGAGGGACAGTGCTCACTAGAGAAACTGTTAACTCTGCAAATAAAGCATCCTCAGTCAGAGATATAGGATACTCCATAGGCTCCTCACCATCTGCGGATCCAACATCATCCCCGGATAAAGATCCTATCACAACCTGATCTGTGGTCTCTAGTGCCAAATCTGACTCGAACCAAGCTGAATATTCTGTTGAACGGCCCGGATGGCAATCTCTAAACTCTGTTGTCTGTCGATGAGACCAGAACCCATAAACCCGAGCCAAATCAGCCTTGGTAACTGAGTAGATGGGGAAGCGATAATCCTCAATTCCCTCAAATGCATGGACCTCCTGGTGCTGATCAAACTGACCCATCACCGCCAGAGGATGATAGGTCGTCACACACCTCAAACCCGCTAAGAGGAGGAAATCCAGGTCGGCTGCATGGGTGATGAAACTCAGAAAGGAGCAATACCCAGAATATATGACTATAGAAAAAGGCTCCTCCATAGCACCTAAAAATGAAATCCATGAAGCCTCATCGACACAAGAAATCGGGCGATATGAGTAGCCCTGGGACAAGCCATGTCCAAAATAAAACCCATGACGACGAAGCCGCCCGATTGGTCTGAGGTGCGTCATCAACCAGATATATAGGAGCATGGGGCTACCTCTGAACTCCTGATCCCCAACGTCATGGCAGATAGAGGCTGATATCAATGTCTCGGCCAGAATAAGGGGAAGTATATTAAAGTTATCTCTGAGAGCCCTAACAGCCATCGACATCGCCACATCCAAATGGTCAGTATAAAATGGCATGCATAGATAGGCTATGAGGCACATAACCAAGGCATCCACTCAGGAAACGTCCCATCACTCCTCTGAAATGGCAAAGTCTTCGTGATAAACGGCGAAACTAACCACATAAGAGAAGTGAGTGATCATAAAGTCCATAGAGATAACGTGGCTACCACCCACCTCGGCCAACACAACTGCCCTCCTAAGTCCAGTCATCATCATGAACTGGCTGCACATATGGCCCAAGGCCATCCGAGCACATGGCCCCTCCATCGATAATCCCGAGATGCGACCATACTCCTCCAAAGTAGGAGTCAACTCGGTCGAGCCAAACCGAAAGACATGGCGCTCAGGAATCCAATACCTGAGTATCCCGAAATTAAATCCCGCTAGAACCTGAAAGGACAGCAGAGACAGGGAGTGGCCTAACATGCGGCTGACAGTGACACGGTCGATATATGACAACTGATCATACCAAATCCTCAAACTAGTAGCTACATGGCTAGGAGGAAAATGGTCCAAACACACCACAGCAGAGGACGACATCTGTAAAAACTGTGTCAATAAGACCAATACAGGGGTAAATCTCTATCCAATCATTTAAATATATCTGAAGCATGCATCATAATGAGTGATAAAATAGCATGTGAGATGAATAAATAGAAAGAATCATATATCGATATTTTCCAAGTGCATTAGTTTCATAAGCATCACTGTCATACCTATGATACATGTGAAAACTAAAAATAAAAAGTACAGGATACTGGGGCACAAATGCCCAATGACTAACAGATGACCTATGGGCTCACTGCCTCATTAAAATCACCCAAGAAAGTGATGGTATCATCAAATTGGTCAACCTGGGGCTGTCTACCTGGAGTCAGGCACATCCTGCTGATCAGGGCAATAGGGTGTCTCCTGCATATCCGTGTGACGAGGGAAAGGATCATCTCTATCATCAGCGCCGCCAAAACCTGAGGGCCCAGCACCATGAGAGCCACCTCTGCCTGACGGTCGAACCTCATGACCCTAAGAAGTAAAAGTACTAGCCAAGGATGGGTCCAACCCATTATAGCGACAGTAGGCCGACAGCTGCTCCAACTGAAGTCTCAAATCAACAATCTGAACCTGCTGAGAACGCTAGTGAAAATATGATATCCAGTCCTTCATCATAAGGGAACCTGGAACCATATCTCCCAAAAACTGGGTAGCCTGGGTCTGAGCTCTTATCGTGTGTGGCCCCTACCAGGCGATAAAGTCCTCAGAAGTGATCGGACCAGCGGACAAGTAAAAACCATCATACCCTATGTTGGAATCGATGCAGCCGACGAAGATAAAGGCCAGAAGCGGTGAGCTAGAGGAAGAAAAGGAAGGCAAATCTCCCCAGTGATGCATCAAAAAGTGCGCTCCCCGAGGTAGAGCCCCAACCTCCATCAAAGAGGAATGAAATCTGGTGAGTGGATAACTGAAACTCTGGCCCTGTCGACAAACCATCCTAAAATCCCTCGGACAAGTCCTCTCTAAAATATGGAAGCCACACTATGTCCCGAGCTACCAATGTCTCCAACTAAAGATGGGCATGGGTAAAGCCCTCCGCGATCGGGACCTCTGACAAAGTAGACTGATGCCATCTATGTCCCTTGGGATAAGTGTCCAAGCCTAAGACAGATATAAGGCGAAGACAAGGAAGCCTCTCGTAAGCCCAGAACTGTCAGTTCAAAAGAACCCTCCATTAGTCGTGGGAAAAGATAAACTAATCAAAAGTCAAATAAATGAAATTCGGTCAAAAAGGACTTACCAGAAGAAACGGGTAGAATCCCACCCAAGCGTCTGTAGCTCCCTCAAATCACAGTCGCATCCCGTGCAGGAAAAGAACGAATGTAAACGATCCCCAATTGTAGTCCCTAATGCGTCCTACGTCTCGAACAGCCCTTACCAAGCTGAAGGGAACAGTGGAGGAGTTGTTCGCAAGGAAACAACCCCCCATGATGATCAAGAATAGACGCCGTAAGATGCGATCCCTCGCCGCCAAATCAGCAGGCAACGGCTGCTGCAAGGTGCCTCGAGCGGAATCGACGCCCAAGCATCTTGACCAAATATTGCGATGAAAGTCCACTCCTGAGAAGAAAACCCCAGGAGGGTGCGCACAGTAGTCGGAGTGATAGTCGGCTCCAAGGGCACCCTATCTCTGGTAAACTTTAAACCAGTGATGTACCTCCAGTCCATGGGAGTCATCACGACCTCGCAGTCCAGCAGATAGAGAGACTGACTCTGATGAAACCATTGCTCGGACAAAGCTCGCAAGTAGCCCTAAAAGCAGCGACGGGGAGCAATGGTGAAGAAAGCCTCAAATCCCCAAGAATCCACGATCGCCCTGTACTCGGGATGTAACGAGTGATACAGAGCATATATACTAAACTAGTTACCCCTAAGCTAGGTAAACTCTGGAACCTGTACGACCTCAAGGTTAAGAAAACCCGTCTGTGACAGAAAGGAAAAATAAAAACAAATTAATCATGTACCTCGTTCGCCTGCAAGTGAATGGAGGGATGGCGGCTCAGATCTGTACCCAGCAAATCCGGGACTGCTACCTCGATACCAGGAAGAAATCTAGGCGCAGTAGGGTGCTGAGGCGAAACCTCAGGCTCAGGAATATCCTCCTCATCCACGGGAGGATGGTCCTCCCCACCAGGTCGATGAGCTGGCTCCTTCAATCTCTGTACCCGTCTGCTAATCCGGGGAACAGGAACCTCAGAAGAAGCTGTACGTCGGCGAACTCCAGATGAAACCCGCTGAGATGTAGAACGACTGGATCCCGCCTAATCCATGTCTGAACAATGAGTCCGCAGGAATCAAAGCCAAGTCAAGTATATTCATACTTTATTTTAAATTGCAAATTAAATCCATGAAGTATAATTTCGGTCATCACATCATGCATGTCCTACATGTGCCATTATATGTGTATATTATTTTAATCGTAGCCTAGTATATCTATGAATGTATCTAGGACCCTGGCATCTGGCTCATGAATTTTTTTTGCCAGAGTCCCCTCTATAAAATGGACTATCCACATGCCCGAAGCATGTATTAAATCACCCTCTGAGGGTATACCATCATAACCAAGCATGTAAACATCAATTTAAACTGTTACTCTAACACATATATATAATGTATGTCTATATTAACTGATAAATAATAGTATCTCGCATTCATACGGTCCATAAGATGATCTGTAGGCATGCATTGCATTATAAACACATTTATCTAGCTATCCATGCAGACATGTTAGATATAATGCCTTTAAGAAAGGAAATACGCGTTTTAACCAATGAAAACACGAAAGAACGGAGTCTAGACGTTACCCATAGTCCGAAGAAGGAATGTACGGTGGTGGATCGCTCCAAATCAAGCCGAAATCAAGTAGAAATGAAGAAAAGCTCGGGTTTGTAGAGAGAAAAGCAAAGAAATTCGAATGAAATGGGTGAAAATGAAGCCTCTTGAGGGTATAAGCTCGATCAGGGGCAGCCTTGACCATGGTTGCTCAAGCCACAACCATATATGCGGCTGCCATAAGTGGGCCCTGTGGCCTCCCGTTTGGTAACACGCTGTCAGAAATGTGTTCTTTTCGGTTCAGAATGGTCACATTATGCAAGAAGCTACCTTTTTGGGACAGTTTGAAACCCCGAAAACCCTAAAAAAATCCTCTGAAACCGCAGAAGTTCGGTGAAGATCAGAAACCCCAATGTCGAACGTCGGAAGACTAGAAAATCAGTATACATCAACCTTACATGATGTAATCCACCGACAACGAATTAGTGAAGGTGTCGGATCAACCCCCGATGATATAATCCACCGACAACGAATCAGTGAAGGCATCAGATCAACCCCCGATGATGTAATCCACTGACAACGAATCAGTGAAGGCGTCGGATCAACCCCCGACTATGTAATCCACCGACAATGAATCAGTGAAGGCATCTACAAATCCCCGATGATGTAATCCGTTGGCAACAACCCTACACAGGTCGGCAAATCCCTGATAATGTAATCCGTTGGCAACAACCCTACGCAGGTCGGCAAATCCCGTTGATGTAATCCATTGGCAACAACCTTACGCAAGCCGAAAAATCCCCGATAATGTAATCCGTTGGCAATAACCCTACGCAGGTCGACAAGTCCCCGATGATGTAATCCGTTGGCAACAACCCCACGCAGGTCGGCAAATCCCCGATGATGTAATCTATTGACAACAACCCTACACAGGTCAACAAATCCCCGATGATGTAATCCGTTGGCAACAACCCTACGCAGGTCGACAAATCCCCGATGATGTAATACATTGGCAACAATCCTACGCAGGTCGGCAAATCCCCGATGATGTAATCTGTTGGCTACAACCTAGTGAAGGCATCTGCTCATCCCTGATGATGCAATCCGTTGGCTACAACCCTATGCAGGTCGATAAATTCCCAATGATGTAATCCGTTTTCTATAACCCAGTGAAGGCATCAGCTCACCCTTGATGATGTAATCCGTTGGCAACAACCCTACGCAAGTTAGAAAATCCCCGATAATGTAATCCGTTAGCTATAACCCAGTGAAGGCATCAGCTCATCTTTGATGATGCAATCCGTTGGCTACAACCCTACTCAGGTCGGCAAATCCCCGATGGTGCAATCCGTTGGCTACAAACCAGTGAAGGCATCAGCTCAACCCTGATGATGCAATCCGTTGGTTACAACCCTACTCAGGCCGACAAATCCCCGATGATGTAATCCGTTGGCTACAAACTAGTTAAGGTACCGGCACAACCCCGATGATGTAATCCGTTGGCTACAAACTAGTGAAGGCGTCGGCACAACCCCGATGGTGTAATCTGTTGGCAACAAACCAGTGAAGACATCGGCATGACCCCGATGGTGCAATCCATTGACTACAATTCAGCGCAGGTCGGTTTGATCCCGACAATGTAATCCTTAACTTCCCCAGCCAGGGAAGTAACCTTTCTCTAAATCTCACATATTATCACATCTATTATACATGACATTGCATCATCAGATATACCTTGTCATGCATTCTCTGTTTCTATTAATCTTTGTCGTGTTCATTCCATTGCATTGCATAAACATGACAAAGAGGGGCATCTGTAGACACTTAAAATTTTGCTTTCGTTGTACTAACCATGCAGGAGGGTAAAATCATAATTTTACTTCGAAGATAACCCCAAAGTAGGGCAAAAGAACCAAGTCATCTCGTAAACAACCCCGGGAGTGATGAAGAGGACCAATGAAGTCCGAACATACTGCAAATCGATCGAGGATCAAAAAGCTGAAACAGAGATCACCAAAAACCACCTCAGCAAACCTCGAATAATGTGCCATTAAAGATAAGCCAGCTAACTAATATCTGGACCTGGTGGATATATCTCGGCTACGAGTATGAACTTCCCGAACCCTACTCCAGTCAGAATCAATCTGTTCCCTCTACGTGTATCAAAGACAGTCTAAAAGGTCGAGCGGTGGACGTCAACTTTTGCCGAACCGGGACCGAAGGACCAACAACCTAGCATATAGGGCCCACTAAGGCCAGCCTTGACCATATCTGCGGCTAGCCGCATGTATGGTTGCGGCTGCCTCCGGCAGCTTATAACACCCACATTAGTTCATTTTAGAAAAAAAAAGAGATACATTACAGAGAGAAAAAGTATTCTAGAGAGAGAAAGGCTCAGGTGGAAATTGTCTTAACCTCTTTGAAGCTCAATCATCTCATCTAGCACATACTTGAAGCCATACTAATGTTCTTAGTTCATCCCGGGAGTCAAAACGCTTGTTCACGCGTTATTGTCCCCGATTGGGTATGACAATTATGCGCAAGTATACGCAGTCAACAAGTAATAATCAGTAAGTACAGATATCGTTCCCACGGAGAATAACAAATAAAAGGTCGCCAAACCACTAGCACATAATCATTTCAGTCTTATTTAAATGATCGGTAAAGAGTTTTGATTAAAAACTAAATTAACTAGGCAAGTAATTAAACTTAAATTAATTAATCCTAGAGTAAAATCAGATAATGAAGGCATGAGATCCCAATTTCCCATAATGATTCATCTAAGTTGACATACTTCCAGTAAAGCCAAATTAATCGTCACAGTTTGTTAGCCGAGAACATAAAAGTGAGAGAAGATCATCTTTCGATGCACCTAATCCATATCATATGCAATCCACAGATGATAGAACGCACATGAACACCCACATTATCTAAAACCCTATATATCTATGTGATTTACAAATAAATAGGGTTTAAGTCCAAGTTCTCATTTGACTATGAGAGGTGCTTCGGTATATGTCTATCCTAGGCACAAATCGTACGTCTAACGCCATGTGAATATACAATCGCCCGCTACTACAATTAGATCTCAACCTACATGTCATCTTTCAAGTCCACATAGGTTATCACAGTAATTGGTCGTGAATCAATTAAGCAATTAAAGCACAAATCATAATAGACAATCACATAACGATAAACAGGACCAACATGGTAGGAAATCAATATATGCTACTCATCAGGTTCCATTGGTATCTCAAAATATAAGCTAACTCATACAAGAATTAGATATACCATCCACATATTGAATAAGCATCATAGGAATACAAATGAGAATTAAAGAGAAAATTAGGATAGAAAATGCAAATCTAATTCCTCTTGATCAAAAAATGAATCCTTGATGTTCTCCAAATGTTTTAACCATCAAGTTTAATCAAACCCTAGAAAACTAACTACTTTAAACCCTAACTTAATCTACTCCTAATCTGTACAAAGAAATGAAAAAGAAAAGAAAATGAGAAAGCTAGGGCTAAGCTAAGCTCCCCAAAAGGAGGCAACAAGCCCTAATAAATAAGCTTCTCCAGCACAGCCTAAACAAAAGTCAAAGTCTGGCAGTCTTTTGGACTGGCGCGGCCGCGCGCATTTTGGCCTTGGTGCAGGCGCGGCCACGCGGCTATAGAATTCTGGCTGTTGCTGCTGATTTGCTTCTGCACATGCCTGCCATTTCATGCTTGCCTTCTTGTATACTTTTAGCCTCAAAGCATCAACACATTCCCATTTAGCCTCTTGACTTCATTCCATTGCCATGCCATCATTTCTTTTAGCATTCTTTGCGCCATTTTATCCTTTTAAGCTCAATATGCGCCAAGAGAGTTCCAAAACATGTAATCTACAAAACCAATTAAAAACACATGAAAAGAACAATGATACTTGAGTTTAAGCAACAAAACAAGTTAGACAATATCTGAATAAGTGGTCATAAAAACCACTTATCAAATACCCTCAAACTTAAACGTTGCTTGCCCTTAAGTAACCAAAACAAAACCAAACAAAAGATGCAATGCAGTATCTACAATGAATGCAACCTAACCTAT
This sequence comes from Panax stipuleanatus, assembly GCA_020205555.1. Taxonomy (NCBI): domain Eukaryota; kingdom Viridiplantae; phylum Streptophyta; class Magnoliopsida; order Apiales; family Araliaceae; genus Panax; species Panax stipuleanatus. The sequence continues at coordinate 17,052,204 of CM035123.1, forward strand.
CATGAAAGCAAGTCCAAGTTTCAGTCAGAATTGATATTCAAATGAATTGCCGCGGAAAAATCACAGGCTAATTAAACAGATAAGCTACCCAAGACAAGATCAAAAGTATATCCAAGCAAATCCAAATCTGTCAGCACTGATGTATTGTGCGTTGTGTGCCTAGCAACCATTAGACATGCTTTGGACAAATAAATCACATACTATGCTTAAATCCTATAAATGATTATTCTGGTGTATCATGGAAATTCTTTGGGGGAAAAACAAGTTTCAACTCAAGAACAGCAATGATACATATAATTTCTTACTAAGACCATGCATTACTTAAGCTAAGGGTTCACAGGGGATTTATTATGCTTATTATGTACACAATCGACTGTGCAATGCCTAGTCCTCTTAGGCTTTTCAATGATATCCGTGTAACGAGCTTTCGACCAATGACTCCCAGACCAAACGGCCTTAGGGCGCTGGGTGTAGAGACACCCCTAGGGCTTACTTGCTCGAATATCAAAGGCCACAGGATTTGACGTAGCCGAAGTGTTTATTCTATTTTTTTTCTTTTGTTGAATCTTTTATTTTTCTTTTTACTATTCTTTTTCTTTTCTTTTCATAGGAGAGTGCATCTTACGCTCCATCTCTCCCAATAGCATGTATACCTCCTGATTCCCCCAAACTTAAGCTTTTTACAATTTAGTTATTCTTATTAGATTACTGAAACACTTTCGTTAAAACACAGATTTCCAACCAGAAGGCAAGTATGTGAACATTTAAACTAAACATATCATGATGGTTACTCTAGAGTGCTAGCCGGTTACACAGCATCTGACAGGTAAGGATTTACATATATGACAACATAATCAAGCTTAAGTCTCAAATCAGTTCAAAAATCAAGTAATTTCAGTTTCCTCACAGGCCAAATAAATGACAAACCAACTGAAACTGGATTCATACAAAATGTCCTAACACAAATAACTAAAACAAAACAAAAATTTTATAAATTTTACAAATTTTCAACAAAACACGATCTACATGCACTAAATGAATTAACATAGTATGCAAAATAAAAAGAACTAACTACATGAAAAATAAACCTAATACCCCCAAACTTGAATTATTCAATGTCCTCATTGAAGGTAAAAGTCAAAAGGAACTCCCCTAGTTAGCCTCGCCTGCTACATGAAATGATGTGGTGTGCTCAGTTTCTGCTGAATGTTAACTCAAGTCTGAGATAACCTGCATGACGCGCGGCCGCGCACCTATTAGCCTTGATTCCGGCTCAGTCACGCCCATCCCCGGATTTTTGATATGCAGCTTTTGACATGCATTGAGGATGGGCTTTTGAACTTTGCTTCATTCCAGCAAATTTAACCTGAGAGATGCATATAATATTTATTAAACCCTCTAAACCCACCAAAACTTAATATTAACTATTTACAACTAGGAGAAATAAACATAGGATAATATATATATATATATATATATATATATATATATATATATGAATGTGAATTCCCAAAAACTCCTATAAGTGCGTATATGCAGCAAGCTCATACTTCACAGATATGTTCAATAAGGTTCATAGTCCCAAAAATATATGCACTAATGCCTAAGTCCAAAAATGTAGGCAATGAGCTTTCAAAACCAAAAATGTTAAAAAAAATTCAACTTTCCAAACTACTTAGAATTAAATAGGGGGGAGGGGGAAATGGAGATAAACAAGCTGAATTAAACATGTAGGCAGAGAGAGATTTGATGGGGTGCTCACATTCATAATTTTCCACATCCCCAATTGTCTCCTCTATATCCATTGCCTTAGGCTCGTCAAGTTGCAAGTGCACTTCTGGCTCTTCATCAATTTTAGCATCCATATCATTGCACCACGTATTCCGAGGGTCATTACTCACAACTTCAGTCATTGGAGGTACTTGATTCTGAAGATTTTGCATTTTCGTCTCTTGCTCAAACACTTCCTCCTTCCTTAAAGCCATGCTAATTTGCTCCACCCAATTTTGAAGATTCTCAATCAACTTTTTTTGCTCAATCAAGATCTCCTTTGTTGATGCTAAGGAATTTCCCCACAAACTTTCCAATCTTGCCTTTTCTGTTTCAGCCTCAGAATCCATGTACTGAGTCTCACTGGTTGGAGTATTGTTGATTAGGGCCATCTGGTTCTGAAAATTCTGGTTCAATATTTCCTGGCTCCTAAGCATCTCCTCTTGGTTTGCTAAGGTCCTATACATGAATTCCATTGTTGACTGTTCTTCTTGTAAACACGGAAATTGATAAGTGGGATCTAGTGCATATGTTGGACTTAGCTCACAGTATTGGTCTTGATAATAGCTTGTTGAAGAGTTTGGGTGATACCCCCAATCTTGCTGATAATTGGCATAAGCCTCATTGTAGGAGTAATCACCCACATACTGCTCTTGTCCATAACTGATGGGATCTTGATGGCTCATGTAGTTTCCAGCACCATAATTATAAGTTATTACTGGCTCTCGACTCTGTTGGGCTGTAACACTGTCCAACTTCCTTGAGAGAACCTCTAACTGTGCTAAAAGTATAGCAATTGGGTCAAGTCCATCATTCCCAGTTTCCCTTGATTGCTCTTTTCTTGTGTAAGACCATGGATAAAAATTTAGATCCATTGTATTTGAAAAGAGAATATATGAATAAAATTAAAACAAAAATAAAATGTTTAAATTAAGACTAATTTGATTGAAACTAATGTTGGCAAACAGTTATCCAATTAAATCCCCGACAACGGCGCCAAAAACTTGTTGTCCCCGATTGGGTATGACAATTAGGCGCAAGTATACGCAGTCAACAAGTAATAATCAGTAAGTACAGATATCGTTCCCATAGAGAATAAAAAATAAAAGGTTGCCAAACCTCTAGCACATAATCATTTCAGTCTTATTTAAACGATCGGTAAAGAGTTTTAATTAAAAACTAAATTAACTAGGCAAGTAATTAAACTTAAACTAATTAATCCTATAGTAAAATCAGATAATGAAGGCATGAGATCCCAATTTCCCCTAATGATTCATCTAAGTTGACATACTTCAATTAAAGCCAAATTAATCGTCACAGTTTGTTAGCCGAGAACACGAAAGTGAGATAAGGTCATCTTTCGATGCACCAAATCCATATCATATGCAATCCACAGATGATAGAACGCACATGAACACCCACATTATCTAAACCCCTATATGCCTATGTGATTTACAAATAAATAGGGTTTAAGTCTAAGTTCTCATTTGACTACGAGCGGTGCTTCGGTATATGTCTATCCTAGGCACAAATTGTACGTCCAACGCCATGTGAATATACAATCGCCCGTTACTACAATTAGTTCTCAACCTACATGTCATCTTTCAAGTCCACATAGGTTATCATAGTAATTGGTCGTGAATCAATTAAGCAATTAAAGCACAAATCGTAATAGACAATCACATAACGATAAATAGGACCAACATGGTAGGAAATCAATATAGACTACTCATCAGGTTCCATTGGTATCTCAAAATATAAGCTAACTCATACAAGAATTAAATATACCATCCACATATTAAATAAGCATCATAGGAATATAAATGAGAATCAAAGAGAAAATAAGTATAGAAAATGCAAATCTGATTCCACTTGATCAAAATATGAATCCTTGATGTTCTCCAAATGTTTCAACCATCAAGTCTAATCAAACCCTAGAAAACTAACTACTTTAAACCCTAACTTAATCTACTCATAATCTATACAAAGAAATGAAAGAGAAGAAAATGAGAAAGCTAGGGCTTAGCTAATCTCCCCAAAAGGAGTATATATGAAAATGGGCAACAAGCCCTAATAAATAAGCTTCTACAGCATAGCCTAAACAAAAGTCAAAGTCTGGTAGTATTTTGGACTGGCGCGGCCGCACAAGTTTTGGACTTGGTGCAGGCGCGGCCACGCGGCTCTGGAATTCTGGCTGTTGCTGCTAATTTGCTTCTGCACCTGGCTGCCATCTTCATGCTTGCCTTTTTGCATACTTTTAGCCTCAAAGCATCATCACATTCCCATTTAGCAGCTTGACTTCATTCCATTGCCATGCCATCATTTCTTTTAGCATTCTTTGCGCCATTTTATCCTTTTAAGCTCAATATGCGCTAAGAGAGTTCCAAAATATGCAATCTACAAAACAAACCAAAAACACATGAATAGAATAATTATACTTGAGTTTAAGAAACAAAACAAGTTAGATAATATCTGAATAAGTGGTCATAAAAACCACTTATCACGCGTCCCTGAAGGTGAAATAACACACTTTCGAGCTTCATTTCTTTGTACATGTTATTCAAATGATAGATTAATGAGATATCTTGTTTGAATATAGCTAAACTCGTTGTATTTTAAGCATATCATGTAATAGTTGATAGATTTTACTTTTCTATTGGTTATATTGTGCTTATTACGTTGTAAATCGAACTGACGAAGTCAGCCCACTTTCTGCCAATCAGGGTTAAGTACAACCTGGATAAGCTAGCGAAGCTATACGTGAAGGAAATTATTTCTCGACATGGTGTTCCGGTGTCGATTGTGTCCGACAGAGATCCGCGTTTTACGTCGAATTTCTGGAAGCGTTTGCAAGAAGGTATGGGAACGCAATTGCGAATGAGTACAACGTATCATCCTCAGACTGATGGACAAAGCAAAAGAACGATTCAGACACTTGAGGATATGCTAAGAGCTTATGTGATGGACTTCAAAGGAAGCTGGGAGGATCATCTACCATTGGTGGAGTTCGCCTACAACAATAGTTATCATGCGTGTATTGGCATGCCGCCTTATGAAGCATTATACGGCAGAAAATGCAGAACACCTTTGTGCTGGGATGAAGTCGGTGAACGTCAATTGTTGGGACCAGAATTGGTACAACAAACCGCCAAAATTGTGAAGCTAATCAGAACGAGATTAGTTGCTGCTCAAGACAGACAAAAGAAGTATGCCGATCTTAATCGACAGAACCGAGAATTCTTGCCAGGAAGTTTCGTTTTCCTGAAAGTATCTCCCTGGAAGGGGAAAATTCGATTCGGTAAGAAGGGAAAGCTGAGTCCCCGATTCATTGGACCTTTTGAGGTATTACGAAAGGTGGGCGAGGTTGCTTACGAGATTGCATTACCTCCGGAGCTCGAGAATATACATAATGTCTTTCATATTTCTGTATTAAGACCTTACAAGCACGATTACAAACATGTAATAGAATATGAACCTTTGCTATTTGATAAAGACTTAACGTATGAAGAAGTGCCTGTTCAAATAGTTGATAGAAAGGAACAAGTACTTAGGAATAAAGTGATACCTTCTGTTAAGGTAATTTGGAGAAACCACAGTGCTGAAGAAGCTACGTGGGAACTCGAAGATGTTATGATGAAATCTTAGCCGCATTTATTTGATTAGTTTTGTGTAACCCCTTATATACTGATTCTGGGGACAGAATCCTTTTAAGGGGGGAAGAATGTAATAGACGAGATTATTATTAATTTTTTTTGTGATTCTGGGGACAGAATCCTTTTAAGGAGGGAAGATTGTAACGATTGTGATTTTATATTTAATTTTAAATATTTATTGAATTAAATAAATATTTTATGTGATCTATTTATTGAGTTAAATAAATAAATTATGTGATTTATGGAGTGATTTAATTAAGTGTATATATTAATTAATTGAATGTGTAATGCTTATTTAATTAATGTATATTAATTTTATATTATAATTCTAATTTAATTGAGATAATTAAATTAGATGAATTATATGATGAAGTGTTACATGAATTATAATTAGCGAGTAATTATAATTATGTGGCAATTTTATGTGATTTATTGATGTTAGATTTTAATTGATTAAATTAGATGATTAATATTTAATTAATTAAAATGTGACATGAAAGTATGCGTCAAATGATTTATTAAAATAAAAAGAAAAGAATTTTTTTTTAAAATGATTTTTACCAAACAAGGCCCTTGCTTTTGTTTTAAAAGACTGTTGCCAAACAGGGCCCTTACACTAGCTAAACCTAAATTACCTAAACCATGTTTGGAGTTAATAAAAACTAGTTTCTAATTTTTCTTGTAGCCAAACAAGCCAAGTTGGCTTTTGAATTTTGTAACTTACGTTATAATTAGTAGTTAGTGCATATACTTATTATATGGGAGTTACATATATTATATATTACTTGTGTTATATATTATATGTATATACTATCAGTACGTTAGTTTTTCTAAAAGTTAGTCTAAAGCTAAGAAAAAAGAGCAGAGAAAATAACAGAGAAGAAGATAGAGAGAAGAGGAAGAGAAAGAAAAGGTATAGCTTGAGAAGGAAAAGGTATAGCTTGAGAAGCTTGAAGGGAATCACTATCATCTTCTTCTTCAATCATCTAAGCAAAAAGGGTATTATTTCAATTAAATTATATTTCTATGTGTTTTTTTTTATAATATTCATGAATATGAGTTCTCTGTGTTTATGATTTAGCATGAAAGTTATACAAATATGATGTACATATATAAATTGTGTTTATAATGGTTATTATATGAATTGTATGTCATGATCAAGGATTTTCAGAAATTAAAATTTTGTCAGAACATGTTTTAATGGAGAAATTGATGTTCTTATGATTTTGTATGTTATTGGCCAATTTTAGAGTAAAAGTTATAATTTGATTGTGTGTTAATATGCCTATTTAGAATTGTTGTGATAATATCTTCAATTTCAAACATAATGCATGTTTTATAAGTGGAATTGGTAAGAAAATTTTATTACAGAGAATTATTTTATGAAAATATGAGTTTTCATAAAAATGGCCAAAATAGATTTTCAAAACTTATGATTATCATTGTTTAAATGATTTTGTATTTTGGAAGCATGCTTTATATATGTGTAATAACGTATATATGTTTTACAGAGTCTATAGTACTGTATTTTTGGCGTTGTTGGCTTGTATGGGTTAATCGGTGAAGCAGAGTAACGTGGCTGTCTGCGTCTGGCCGAGTTGCTGCGCAGCTGCGCCGGCAGCAAGGCCAGGAGCAGCGCAGCTGCGCCGCTTGTCCTTCCCAGATTCCTTCCCTGCGCAGCTGCGCCGGTTTAAAGGCAGCTGGCTGCGCAGCTGCGCCGGGCACAGTGCTTGGGCAGTGAGTTTTGCTTGCTTGTATAGTTTATTTTAAAGACCTTAGTTTAATTTTTCATGGATAAGGGGTTATATATTTTGAATGATATAACATGTTGTTATATGATTATGATAATTTCATGTTTAGAAAATAAAAGAGTATCTAAAACTATAATTGTTTAATAAGTTACTTAATTATAATTTTATTAATTATAATTAAGAGTAAATGTGTAATTTAAATTATAAATTTTGTGAAATTATAAGGTATATAAGTTTAATTATTTTAATTTAAATTATAATTTATGTAATTATAATTTAATAAATGCATGTTTAATTGTGAATTTTTAATTGATAATTACATAATTAATTATAAATTGTGTAATTATAATGCATGTTATAGTTTAATTAATTATTGATTATAATTGATAAATACATGATTAATTATAAATTGTGTAATTATAAATGCATGAATGTGGTTTAATTGATTTTAAATTATAAATTGTTTATAATTTTAAAGGTAATGATAATTTAAGTAATTATAATTTGATTAAGTGTTTGAATTATAATTGTTTAATTATAATTGAGTTAAATACATAATTAATTTAATTATGTGAATATGTAGGTGATATAATTAACTATTTGATGGTTGATTATTATTACTATTTAATCAGAATGTGAGTTAACCATGAGGGTTAACCACTTATGTGAATTAGTTACGTGTTAACTAATTTAGGTTATTGTGATTGAATATATATGTGTAGGAAGTATTAAAGTACGTGAATTGTGTTAAGTAGCTTGCGCTTGAGGCAAGTCTTCTAAACCCTAAACTCGTTAATTTTACGCAAGTTTTCTAAACCCTAATCTTGTATTGATTTTATATGATCTCTTGAATTCATATATTCATTGTTGAGAATGTCCTTTCCATTTCAGTATAGGACAATTGTTTATTTAATTGAAATGGTCTTAACTTATTGTTCAAGTAAGATCCAATTATTATTTTAAATGCTTTAGGTTTACTTCTAAAGCATATGTTAATTCATAATTCTTTTATTTTGAATTATTGGAAGTCGATTCAACTAATCCTTAGTTGATGAACGTGAATTCTAAATTACCCTTGTAAGCTTATCCAAACCAAACTTTCTTTGGTGCGGACTTGAATTCAAATTACTGAGTTGAACAACCCTATTTACTAGGGGAGGTTACTACGCATAGCGTTAAGATGGTTGTGCACAATACATGTTACGAAGGGCTGATCCCCCTAAGTACGAGTTAAGGTCCATAGTCTTATTGACTGTTAAAGGTTTAAATAGAAATATTTATAACCTAGGACAAGAGTTCAAAGGTCTTATGACCCTCAGATAAATTCTATATCCAAATTTTAATATTGATAGAGAATTATTATTCAATTCTTTATTATTGAAGCAAGCTAAGTTGTTCAGATTTTCTTAAAGATATTCTTTCATGTCTATATTATTGTTAAACTCCAGTGAGCTGTGGTTTGCTCACTCTTGCATTAAATAACAATTTCAGTTAAGGTTGATAACGCTGATGCTCCGTCTACAAGTAAGGGCAAGGGAAAGCAAAGCAAGTGAAGATTTGTTTTTTTTATTTAATTGAGAATGATTGTAATAATTGAATGTTATGTTTTATTTCCGCACTTTATTATATTCATGTCAAGGTTAGAGTAACCCTGGGATTGATTTTGAGAAGGTTGTAACCCTTGTTTTAAGGGAGATTTAGTTATTTTAATTTAAGTTATAGTTTATTTTGCATTATTCATTGGGTAGATATATGTTATATTAGAAAGTGAACACCAAATCATGTGGAAACGAAGTACCCGGATTTGGGGGTGTCACAGAGACACAGCCCGGGCTTCTAGAGACCAGGCCCTTGTTGACAGAGATGAGGCCCAAACTTTCTCAGATGGACTCATTGGTCACGTACAGGGTGTAGTGCAATGTAGAGAGGAGATTTTTCGTATGGCAGCAAAGATGCTGAGGCGGGTTGATATGTTGGAGCACGAGTTCAGAGCTGCTCCCCCGACTACAGAGACTGCTAGATATTTGGCGATGTTGGCTCGTCTCACCACTGATTTATAGCTCTATTTTATTTCCTGTAGAGACTTTGTTTTTATCACTTGTTATAGGTTAGAATCAACTTTTGTATTCTAAACAGTTGTATATATAAAAAGAAGCAAGTTCAGTTCACTTCCCTTGTTTGCGCATGTCCAGCTTTGCACACGATTGCCATTTTCATTTCATGATTTATTATGTCGACATAAAACTGGTCTCGTCATGTGGCATCAGATTCGGTGGGAGTGATGCTGAGATGTCGCTAGGTCTTATGGATAGGGTTTGGATTTCTGTATAAGTTAGGATTTAAATAATAGGAAAGTGTTTGGATTTTTTGAAGGTTATACCGCACCATAAATGGCTGCCTACGTACTCCCACAGATAGGAGATCAGGTCTTTCATAGTTCAGGCTCAGACCTGAAAAGTTTGAAAAGGGGTTGAGTTGGAGTTTGATTTGATAGGATCTTGCTTTGAATTTTTTTTGTTTGATTTGATAGGGTTTTGATGTTTTTCAAGGGTTAGACTGCACCATAAATGGCTGCCTACGTACTCCCACAGATAGGAGATCAGGTCTTTCCTAGTTCAGGCTCAGACCTGAAAAACTAGACTTGATATATTTTTTCCTTTTTTTTTTCTTTTTTTTTCTTTTTTTTCTTCTTTTTTCTTCTTTTTTCTTTTTTTTTCTTTTTTCTTTTCTTCTTCTTTTTTTTATCATGATATAGTAGTCCAGTTTGAAAGCAAAAGGGGTCTCAGACATAATACCGTTTCACCGAGTCGGAATTGATCAGTTGCGGGAATTCCTCACCGTCCATCTCTTCCAATTTCAAAGCTCCACCTGATAGGATTGCTTTGACAAGAAAGTGTCCTTCCCTATTTGGGGCAAATTTTCCTTTAGCTGCATCCTGACCCGGAATGATCTTCTTCAGTACCATGTCATGCTCTTTGAATTCTCGAGGTCACACCTTCTTGTTATAAGATCGGGATATTCGTTGCTGCAGCTCTTCTTTCATCTATTAGGGATAATTGATCGTATCAATCTTGTATCCATTAGCTTTCATCTATCTGGGCATCTAGCATCACTCTTAGTGATTCCATCTCCACATCGACAGGAAGTACAACCTCCATACCATATAACAGTAAGTAGGGTGTTGCCCCAGTTGAGGTTCGAGTCGACATCCGGTATGCGAGTAGGGTTAACGACAATAGATTAGGCCATCTTCGGTGATTTGCTGACATCTTCATCATTATTTTCTTGATGTTCTTATTAGCCGCTTCCACCGCGCCGTTCATCTTTAGACAATAAATAACCGAATTGAGGTGTTTGATATTGAACTTGCTGCACAGTTCCCTCATCATCTCATTATTCAGATTCTTCGCGTTATCTGATATGATAACCTCGGGTTTTCCATACCGACAGATGACGTTGTTTCTAATGAAACCAACGATGACCTCCTTGGTGACCTTGGGGAAAGAAGCTGCTTCCACCAACTTGGTAAAGTAGTCAATCATAGTGAAGATGAATCGATGACCGTTACTGGCTTTAGGCTCAACTGGTCCTATCACGTCCAGTCCCCACATGGAAAAAGGCCATGGTGATGTCATGCAATGTAGTTGATTCGGAGGCACATGAATAATATTGGCGTGGATCTGGCAATGATAGCAACGATTGACATGATCATCGCAATCCGCTTTGAGGGATATCCAGTAATGTCCTGTCCTCAGAATCTTTTTGGCAAGCAGAGGTCCACTCATATGTGCTCCGCACACTCCACTATGTACTTCATTCATAAGTCGATGGGCTTAATCTTTGTCGAGACATCTCAGTAGTCCTACACCTGGGTCTCTCTTATAGAGAGCATCTCCACTTAAGTAAAAATTCATGGCCATTTTCTGTATTCGCTTCTTCGCGGCTTGACTCATCCCTTCAGGGGTTGACTGATCTCGCAAATATTCTTTTATATGGTGGTACCAAGGTGGTCCCGCAGGTGCTATCTCTTCTGATATCTCCCCTACGTTGTTTGCATATGATGGTGTATTCTACACAGTGAAGGTGATGATCGGCATTCCCCTTCTTGCTGAGAGGTTCACCAGTGAAGCTAATGTGGCTAATGCATTAGCTAAATCATTTCAGTTTTGGGGGATATGCATGAAGGCAATGTCTTCAAATTCCCCTGTTAATCTGAGGACATGTCGATGATACGACAGTAGATGCAGTTCTTTGGTGGTGTATGCCCCGGTAGACAGTCAGATGACTAGCTCTGAATCTCCAAACACCGCTAACCGTTTTACTCACATGGACTGAGCCATCTTTAACCCCACAATGCACCCTTCATACTCTGCGGTCTTGTTGAAGTTGTTAAAATACAACTTGGTGGCCACGGGGTATTGATCTCCCATGATGGATACCAGGACTATCCCGACTCCGGCACCTTCAGCATATGATGCGCCGTCAAAATACATTTTCCAGAATTATCCTTGATCCTCCTTATCGATCAGTTGAACAATCAACACTTCCTCCTCTGGGAAATACGTTTCCAGAGGCTCAAAACACCCTGTTGGTGCAGCCAACAGGTGATCCGCAATCCCTTGCCCTTTAATGGACTTTTGGGTCACATAGATGATGTTGAATTGTTGAAGGATTAACTGCCACTTGGATAAACGGCAGTTCAAAATCGGATAGATGAAGATGTATTTCAAAGGATCCATCCTCGAGATGAGATAAGTGGTATGGCCGTGTAGGTAATGATTGTAACCTTGTGGCTGCCCAAGCTAATACACAACAGGTTCTTTTGATCAGAGTATATTTCTGTTCTCCGCTGCTGAAGCATTTACTGAGATAATAGATGGCTCTTTCTTTCCCCATGTCATCCTTCTGCCCCAGTAGGCAACCCATAGCATTAGAGTTGACTGCGATATACATGAACAATGGAATTCCATCCCTCGGGGGTACCAAGATAGGTGCTTCAATCAACCTCTTCTGGATGATGTGGAAAGCTTTTAGGCAGTCTTCAATCCATTTTCCCGAAGAGTTCTTCCTTAAGAGTTTGAAAATGGGTTCACAGGTTGCTATCAACTGCGATATGAACCGGCTGATGAAGTTGTTTCTACTCAGAAAACCTCATATTTCCTTCTCGGTCTTTGGCTCAGGCATTTCCATGATGGTTTTGATTTTGGCAGGATCCAATTCAATGCCCCGGTTGCTCACAAGAAATCCTAGTAGTTTGCCAAATTTCACACCAAAAGCACACTTTGCTGGGTTTAACTTCAAATTAAACTTCCGGAGTTGTTCAAACAACCTCCGAAGATGGGTGCAATGGTCATCAGCCTGTCGAGACTTCACGATGATATCATCCACATACACTTCAATTTCTTTGTGCATCATATCATGGAATAAGGTCATCATGGCCCTTTGATAAGTAGCACCAGCATTGGTAAGGCCAAAAGCTAGTCTTCGATAACAAAAGGTTCCTCAAGGGGTAATGAAGGCGATCTTTTCCCTATCTTCTTCAGCAACTATGATCAGGTGATATCCGGCAAAGCAATCAGCGAAATAATACATCTCGAACTGTGCAATGTTGTCTATTAAACGTGGATGAACGGCACTGGGAAGTCATCTTTAAGGCTGGCTTTGTTAAGATCTTGATAATCTACCCATACTCGCACCTTTCCCCCAGATTTCAGCACTGGGACTATGTTGGACAACCATTCAGGGTACGTTGACACCATAATGATTCCCGCTTTGAACTGTTTGATAATTTCTTCTTTGACCTTCAGGCTCCATTCTGGTTTCAACCTTCTCAATTTCTGCTTGACTGGTTTGAACCCTTCTTTAATTGGTAGTCGATGGACAATGATATCAGTGGATAGACCTATCATGTCTTTGTGAGACCAGGCAAAAACATCCTTGAATTGGGTTAAGAGTTGGATTAGTTCTTTTTCTCGGTTAGAGGGAAGGTTGGTCCCTATCTATATTTCTTTAGGATTGTTATGGGTTTCGATATTTATGGTGGTGGTTTGATCGAGGTTGGGTTTAGGTTTATCTTCGACCCATGCTTTGATTTCCTCGGGCACCTCATCATCATCCCCTTCCTCTTTCTCGATTCCCATCAAGTCAAAGTCCCATTCTATGTTAAAATTGTAATCATTACTCAAATTCGACAAGTTATGGACATGTCTACGAATACACAAATTTGGAAACCTGAGACAAAAACTTGATTGCTAAATATATACAAGTAGTCGTCAATTATAAAAAGATTCATCAGTTAGTATGACAACTAGCAATAACAAGCTACAGATGAAATGGAATAGACATAAATATAGATAAAGGTAGAGCTCCCTGTCAACGGTCACTTCCTGGTTTTTACCCTTTCCGGACGATCTGTGGGTTGATCGTCCAATTGCTGGTCATAAGATCCTGGGGAGTCGCGGAGATAGATGTGCTACTGGAGTCGTTGTCTCCCAAGATGGCCAGAACAGGTTTGAACCTGGTCCTTGGATCCTCGTTCGGGATGTTTACATTTCCCCAGTTAAGGACTTGGAGAATAGGTTGATCACTTGACAGACCTGCCCCGTTGGACTTCTTCAGGTTCTCTTCAGAAAGGAAAAAACTGCTCAGGAATTGCAACTGATTTTCTTCCAGAAACTTCTGGTCTTTGGTCTTATGGGTCACATCCTTGAGAGGCTTTTCATTCTCATCCTCCCGAGGTCCACTCTAATTGAATTTAGGAATCAAAAGGTTCGAGATAACGATGGGGATCTTCTTTAATGGTTCTTTAAATCCTACTTCACTGAGGTTTGTCTTGAGGTGAATCAGATGATTAACTGGCTTGTGTTTGTGAGGATTCTGATGTCGGGATCCACCAGAATATCGGAGTCCAGCCTTTCCCAATTGCGTGGGTATACGGATTGGGTTCTTGATTCCTAGGCCATTTTTCCCCAATCCTCGGTTTAGTCGATGTCCTCGGGACAGCATCTCTTGGCCAACTGCCATCACTTCAGGAGATATCCGGGGAATTAAGACCGGTGCCCCCACAACTTTATATCACGGATTACTTATTTTGAAGGCTTGAAAACTGGCGGGCTCGACACTTTCATTCATGCCGATTAGGGGCATATCTCCTAGATCATGAACAAGATAATCAAGTTCTGCACAGACAGTCACCAGATTGCCGTTGATGATATATTTCAATTGTTGATGAAGAGTTGAAGGAACGACGCCAACCATATGGATCCATGGTCGTCCTAACAACAGATTATACCTGGTAGTGATCTTCAGGATTTGAAAAGGTATGTTGAAAGTGAAAGGGCCAATTTCCATAGGAAGTTCAATCTCCCCCACGGTATCCATTCTTGATCCGTCGAAAGCCTGTACCACCACATAGCTTTCCCAAATCCGATTTGGGTTGATCTTTATCTTTTCCAGAATAGATGTTTAAGGACAATCCTCCGTCGATTAGCATGCCACCTACTATATATCTTGATAAAACGATAGCGATATGCAATAGTTTGTGATGCCCAGTTCCTTCGGTTGGTATATCGTTGTCAGTAAAGGATATCACATTACTGTCCAGTACATGACTGATCAGGTGCTAGAATTTCTCAGTATCGATAGTCTTGGGTAAGTGTGCTTCCTCCAATACTTGGATCAAGATTTGACGATGGTCTTCAGAATCTAATACCAAATCAAGGATGAAAATTTGATGTGGTTCTGCTTCCAATTGCTTCATCGTCCTGGCTTCACCGTGCTCCATCTTGTGGAGGAATTCTGTGATCTTTCCAGTAGATACCTTCCCCAATACCTTGGTTATCAGTTTTGCCAAATGCCATGGGAGGTGAAATGGATTCTCCCTAGGTATGATGGCGGTACAGTCAGGTGGCAATTTTATACCTTTTTCATAATTCCATGGTACCTTCTTCAGGCTAAGAATGGGGAGTTGTGCCACAGAGCTAACATCAGGGGTTTCGGCCCAGGTATCTCGAGAGTGACCTTGTTTCTCTGCTCAGATATTCCTTTAATGGTTATGGGTCCGCCGGATGTTCCTTCTATGCAAAGGATAACGGCTATCATACCCTCTAAATTCCTTGGTGCTCGAGGGTAGTTTATCTCTTCCTCGTAGAAGATCTCAGCTTTGTTTGTCAATTCCAGTTCCCCTGATTCAATCAAGTTCTGGATTAGATGTTGCAGGGCCAAATATTCCTCCATGGCATGTCCAGGAGCATTCGAATGGTAAATACAGGATCTGGAAGGATCGAAACCCTTCGATCTCGTATCTGGGTGTGGCAAAAATTTTGTAATCTTCCCCTCCTCGATCAAGTTGTAGAGAATCTCCTCCCTGGACTGCCTTAATGGGGAAAATTTCTATTTGGCGGCAAAATCTCGCCGGTTTTGCAGTATAGCTTCTCGGGCCATCTTTTTGGTCCATTTGTTCTGCTCTTGGCAGCGAATCTAATGCCTTCTAGAGGTTGAAACATCTTGGACAGATACGGGGTCGGTTGGCCTTAGTAGGACCTAGTCTATTAGCTATCGGGTCAACTAGTGTTGGTATACAACCAATTCAGCCAGCTGATCCACTTGCGCCTTGATTGAAGCCAAGTTTTGCTCTACCCCATACTTTTCTTCAGGGTATTCCCAAATTATAGGGTCATGTGCAGAGGGTAACTCTCCCATCTTCCTCAGGTATTTACGATTTTTCCTGCTTCCAACACTGATCATGTTGACTCCTTCCTCCGTATGCTGAGGCAGAAAGTTATTGTTGACATTTGGCTGCTCGTGCGCTTTGACTATAATCTCCCCGCTGTCAATCAAGTTTTGAATTTTGTGCTTCAGAGTCCAACACTCCTGAGTATCATGCCCAGGTGAATTAGAATGGTAGGCGCATTTCTTGCTGGAGTCGAATTGCCTTCCGTTTAGATCGGAAGGTGGAGCAAGCTCAACGATCTTCTTCTAGGCGATCAGTAAGGCTAATATGTTCTCCAAGGAGTCTCCCAAAGGAGTGAATATCCTTCTTCGCTTGTTTTCCCCAACTTTCACTATTGTAGGATTTCAAAAATTCACTGGATGAGAGTTCTGCCTCTGAATGGGTGAGTTAGGGCTCTTGCTGGTAGATTGTCCCTACAATATTAAAGAGACATCTTCCTTTCTCTTCTATCCTCTTTTGGGAGCGCTGACATAATTTCTCGATTGTATGTGCTCGGCTACGGATTCCAAAGCAGTGAGGTCCTTAATTTTTTCAGACTTCAAACCTATTTCTGCCATTTCCCCGTGTTTGATCATTTTGGAGAAGGATTTTCCTAACCCAGCAAGGACTCTCTCATAGAAAGGGGCTTCTTGGATATCAATGAAGGTTGTCACCATCTCACCCTCATCCATAGGTGGGTTAACTTGGGCCGCCATTCACCTCCACCGCTGCGCGTATTCTTTGAATGATTCATTACCCAATTTTTTGACTTTGGTAACCTGGTAGCGATCAGGTGCCATCTGGGATTGGAAACTGTATTCGTTAAGGAAAGCATGAGCCAAATCTTCCCAACCTCTGACTTTGGAATTGTCTATCCGTGCGTACCATGTTCAGGCTTCACCGATAAGGCTCTTCTGAAACAGTTGCATCTGGAGGTTTTCATCCTCAGCATAAGTTCCAAGTTCACCTATGTAGACTTTCAAGTGAGTGTATAGGTCTCCCAGTCCATTATATTTCTCGAACTTGGGGACTTGAAACTTATCGGGGTATCTCGCCTTTGGAAAAATACACAGATCCGAGAAATTCACGCTCCCGTGGGATCCTGTCCCTTTCATAAATCGGACAGCGTCCTCCATTTGTCTAACTTTCTTCCTAATGTCTCCAGTGTCTCTGTCCTCCCGGAGGTCTATGATTTCTCGTGTCGTCTTCTGGATCTGGGCCTCCTTGGGTACTTCAACATCGAGGGGAGAGATAGGTGTGGACGTATGGGTATCACCTTCCTTCTCGGGTACTTTTATGTCTCCTTGCACAGAGGATTCAGTCGGACTCTTGTGCTTAGACTCTTGAGATACTTTGCACTGTTCTTTTAACTAGGGTCGTCATCTCGGTCATCTGTTTCTTAAACTCCTCGAATTCATTTCGAGATACAGGGGTATGTTCAGATGAACTTCTTTCAGCCATCTTGAACTGTGATGAACGAGCCTTCTTGGCTCGAGATTGGGTTCTAGGACCAATTTGCACAAAATCAATATCTAGTTTACACTGGATATTGGTGGACAGGGATGCATGATATGCTATGCATCAGTTTAATGGTTTTTTAACCTTTTCTTGTAACACAACGGGTTAGTCAAATTGATGACAGGGTTATAAAAGATGTATGTGTGACAGTTCAAGATGTCGGTCATTTATATACACGGAAGATTAAATAGGGCATGAAGAAGCACACCGCGCATTTGGTTTATCAGAGGCTGACCTATCTTAGGGTTACTCTCATGGGCTATTTGAAATTGGTTCCCAGATCTTCACAATTTACTTGATGAAAACATCCATTTTTCAATTGGAACGGATCTGAGTGGTGCCTTTCCTGAGCCTCACAATGGAAACACCTAGAGGAGTCTAGTAATAAACAACCAACGGGATTGCCTCCTAATGGAGGTACCACACAACATACATTCACATAAATTCACGTCCTCACCGCATGTAATATGATGACATTGTGCGAAGCACTAATATATTGTGTGAGGCACTAATACAAAATGCTAAAAGATTGATACACACATAGATCATTCACACAAAATGCATATGCAAATTGAAAATCAAAAAGTTTGATCGCGGCTTAAGCCCTCTTTGATCCCCAGCGGAGTCGCCACCTGTCGACGCCGGGAAGAATTTTAGTTCTCTCTGTACCCCTTTTTGTTGAAGGAGGAAGCCTTTTTTCTTTGGGTTGGTTTCCCATCCTCTCCTATCAGGGGGGAAAAAGAGAGGATTGCCCATATTCCCTAATTTGATATTATTTTGCCCTTTCGCTTTCGCTTTGTCTTTGGGGTTCCGTTTAAAGGGTGAATTTTGTAGGAAACTGGTACCTACATATGTGTCGACGATTTGAAAAGATTGATTTAATTTTAATGATTGGACCGAATGAGACAGAGTCGCCAGTTGGTATTTTGGAAATGGATGTACCAACTCATCCGAGTTTTAATGGTTTTTTCGCAAGATGGTCCAATGCTTAACTCTAAAGATTGGTCTTGAAACTCGAGATTCGTGGAATCTGGGGGCTAGGTTAAGCGGGGGGAAGGTGTTAGGCACCCCCCAACTCCCGTGCAAGCACGATACCGCATCTTATTGATATTATATGCATAAAGTGTGTATGTGTGTGTGTGTATTTTATTTTGAAAGCTTTATTAGTCTCTTTTTCGAAGTCTTTATTTTGGGTGACTTAAAAGTAGTGATGTACCTCTTTTGCACCTAGGTATGAAGGATTTGATTTAATGAAAAGTTCATTTTTAATAAGATATATGAATTGAAGTGAGGTTTTGGAAAGTAAGATTTTCAAATCCTTTGTCCGACTAGGAATCCAATGACTTCGATACTTCCTTTTATTCTTTACGTTCATTACGTGATCTACCCCGAATCGCTTTATTGTTCATCAAAAGTTCTTTGTGGTTTTATTAGAAGTCATTTTGATGATATGCATGCAAAAGCGTTAAAAAGGATTCGGATCATCATCGGGCATGTAAGCCATCTCGATGAATCGAGCTCCCATAATCAAGGTTTTCACTATTACGGGATCTTGAATCCGACCTCTCGAGACTAACCCCTCAAGTTCATTTTCAAGATCTAAATATTACATGTACAACGATATTTACGTTATTTAAAGTATTTACATCATAAAAACAGGTCCGTTGTGAGAATCAAGCCGGATCCATTCGGGGAATCTGAACATCGCGATTCCTAGGCTCACATGATTTGTACAATATTACATATATATAACATCCACGGCTTCGATATTAGATGATTTCATCGATTGAAATCACCGTTTAAGCCGTTTCGGCCCCCCTTTCACCTCTAAATATAGATTTAGGGTTATACGGGTTAACCGGGACCGTTCAAAATAATAAATCCCTAGATATACAAAGAATCTAAGCCGTTATAGCCCACGGGTTAAAGCTTCATGCTTAATAACCTCTCGGGGGCTAGATTAGGTTTAGACTTAGGTATATCTAGCCTTCGCAGTCGATTTACAACGTAATAAGCATAATATAACTGATAAAAATGTAAAATCTATCAACTATTACACGATATGCTTAAAATACAACTAGTTTAGCTATATTCAAATAAGATATCTCATTAATCTATCATTTGAATAACATTTACAAAGAAACGAAGCTCGAAAGTGTTGGGGGACGCGTGAACAAGCGTTTTGACTCCCGGGATGAACTAAGAACACTAGTATGGCTTCAAGTATGTGCTAGATGAGATGATTGAGCTTCAAAGAGGTTAAGACAAGTTCCACCCGAGCCTTTCTCTCTCTAGAATACTTTTTCTCTCTCTAATGTATCTTTCTTTTTATTCTAAAATAAACTAATGTGGGTGTTATAAGCTGCCGGAGGCAGCAACAACCATACATGCGGCTAGCCGTAGATATGGTCAAGGCTGGCCCAAGTGGGCCCCATATGCTTGGTTATTGGTCCTTTGGTCCCGGTTCGACAGAAGTTGACATCCACCGCTCGACCTTTCGGACTGTCTTTGATACACGTAGAGGGAACAAATTGATTCTAACTGGAGTAGGGTTCGGGAAGTTGATACTCGTAGCCGAGATATATCCACCAGGTCTAGATATCAGTTAGCTGGCTTATCTCCGATGGCACGTCGTTCGAGGTTTGCTGAGGTGGTTTTCGATGATCTCTGTCTCAGCTCTTCGATCCTCGATTGGTTTGCAGTATGTTTGGACTTCATTGGTCCTCTTCATCACTCCCGGGATTGTTTTTGAAATGACCGGGTTCTTTTGCCATACTTCAGGGTTGTCTTTGAAGTAAAATGACGCTTTTACCCTCCTGCAGGGTTAGTACAACGAAAGCGAAATTTCGAGTGTCTACAGTACATAAACAGTGGAACTCCATCCTTTGAGGGTACCAAGACTGGTGCCTCAATCAACTACTTCTTGATGGCAAGGAAGGCCTTATAATAATCCTCAATCTTTTTGGTGGAGGAATTCTTCCTTAGTAGCTTGAAAATGGGTTCACAAGTTGCTGTGAGCTGGGAAATGAATCTACTTATGAAATTGATCCTTCCTAGGAACCCGCATATCTCCTTCTCTGTTCGAGGTACTGGTATCTCAGTGATGGCTTTAATCGTTGCAAGATTTAGTTCAATGCCTCTATTGCCCACTAGGAATCCTAATAACTTGCCTGATTTGACGCCAAAAGCACATTTGGCTGAATTCAGCTTGAGATTGTACTTACACAACCTATTAAACAACTTCATGAGATGGTCAATGTGATCGTCCTCCTTCTGGGATTTAATGATGATGTCATCCACATAGACTTTTATCTCCTTACGCTTCATATCATGAAACAGGGCCATCATGGCTCGCTAATATAAGGCTCCGACATTGATGAGGCCGAAGGATAGTCGTCTGTAACAGAAGGTTCCCCAGGGAGTGATGAAAGTAGTTTTCTCCTGGTCTTCTTCGGCAACCATGATTTGATGGTAACCAGCAAAGCAATCTACGAAGGAATACATGCCATACTGTGCCCTATTATCGATCAGGATGTGGGTGAAAGGTACCGAGAAATTGTCCTTTAAGCAGGCTTTGTTCAAATTCCTGTAATCCACGCATACTCGTACCTTCCCTCTTGGTTTAGGCACGGGGGGCTATATTTGACAACCACTCCGGGTATGTGGATACCATAATAATGCTGGCTTTGAATTGTTTAACAATTTTTGTGAGACCCCGAATTTCCAAAAATTATTAAAAATAAGAATTGAATAAATAAAATTCTTAAAGCATGAGATGGGTTCGAATAAGAATATATATATGTGATACGAGGTATGTAGTATTGTGTTACATATGGTAATATGAGCTATGTAATAAGTGATTTTATGTTTAATAAATATATATCATTATTATATATTTGTTATGAATTGTAGAGATGAATTAGTAAGAAGATGGATAAGATTTATCTATCGACATTAAATAATTTATAGAATTATTTTATCATAGTAAGTTGATGACATTAAATATCTTTGATGAATAATCACCGTTTTCTTGAATATATAAACTAGCGACTAGAATGATGTAATATGAGTTTTAATTAGTGCTTAAGCTATCCATGAATAGATTGAGATAGTAAAGCATAAATTAGTTAATTATGAGAATTAACTAACAAGTATAAATATTGGTTAATCTATATTAAATTGGAAGTTATATTGTGAATAATATAATATGAATATTGAACCTTAATTAACTATGGTGATATAGTACAAGGTTTAATTTACTTAAGTAAAGGAGTGAATTAATATATGTGTTGAATATGTAATTATAGTTGGTACTTTTTATATATATTACTTAACATGGTAATATGTGAGAAAGTCTAATGTACGAACAACGTTAATAAATATATATATACGTTATTAAAGGGAGATGAAAATCATTATATCTTTAAATGAATATTTAATATTTGAAGAAATTATTTTGGGAACAATTTATTGAAAGGGAAGAGAAATAAATATTATAATAAAGGGTATTAAAATAATTTCTAATATTGAATTATTTTAATAAAAGAGGGAAATGTTATAATATTACCTTATATGTTTTTGTATGAGGTAATAGGTATGATTAATTAATCTGGTAAATATATTAAAATTTATTTGCTATATGTAAATAAATTGATGGAAACAATTTATAGAAAATAAACTTATTACCTATTTTCTAATATAGGTACATGTGTCGTACATGTAATTATTTTAATAAATATTAAGAATAATATCTTGAGACAATAAATAAATTATTTATTGGGAGAAAAACATGATAAAAACATTTTTATATCATGTTATGACAAAATACATAATTTCTAATGTATTTTCAAGAGAGTTTATTTATAAAAGAAAGCTAAGTTATTTTAATGTTTTAAATAACTTAAGTTATTATTTTATCGTAGATTTTATAATTTAAATAATAGAGTAAATCTTAATTATTCTAAGCATAAAGATTATACTTATTATAAGTATAATTAATTAAGGTAGCTTAGCATTAAAAGGCATGTGTCACACAGACATTATATTAAAAGAATATTAAGTGTGGTGGAAGTGATAATAAGCTTAAGATTGAGCTTTTGAGAAATGCCTTATGTGGTACGATAATAGATTCGATGATGAATTAATTAATTCAAGGATGTAAGAATTATTAATTAAATAATAAATCTATATTAATTGTTAATTGTTATTATAATAGTATGTTGATTTATTAGTATGGCAAGTGATAGTATAATAATAAAAAAATTAATTATAAATATAATCAGAATTGTAATCATTAAATTGATGAGAAATGAGATAAATTGTCTTATAATGGTAATTATTGTTATGGGCAATATACTATTATCAAGTAATTATTTGATAATATGTTGATTAATGAGTAAATGATTTACAAATATAATAAGATTTATATTTATTTATTGTGATAATGAATCATATAAATGTTAATTAATTGTCATGGAGATAATAATTGCATTAATTGATGAGGAATGGATTAATTGTGATTACAAAGGATAGACGATTTACAAGTAATTAATTGATAATATGTCAATTAACTATTATTGTGAAATATATTAATGAGCAAAGGAGATTATATTTACTCGATTACTTGTTTTATGCAAGCATGCGATGTATTAAACCTTTAATATATCGTAGTTATCTATATAATGCAATGTGACGCGTTGATATGGCTATATATTATATATATGGACTATATAGTAAGATTAATTTCATTGGGAGAGTTACATATTATTGCTTATGTGGCATGATGTGTATGGGTAAAACCTAGTGTATACCCTATCACCTTATATTAATATCAGTAAATAATTGTTAATTGATAATGTTTTTAATAGGTTATTATAATTACAATAATAACCGTTATGAGGAGGAATAATAATAATACCCAATATTCGGTAGTAAGAAAATATACATGGATTATATGTTGGTATATATGTACCCCTACTTGACACATTGTGTTATTGTTTACTTATTAGAAGTAACATTGTGACTTAAGTGTATAAAGAATATATGTATAACTTAAGTGTTTATTATACTACAAAACAAGTTGCTTAGACTTACTTGAGAGTCCTTCTCTCCCACACGTGAACACAAGAAGCTAGCCTACACTACCTCCTTCTCAATTTCAGCAAATCTAGCTAATAATTGCAAGGGATGTGAGATTCATGATTTAGTTTACCAACTCTCAATCACTCTCTCTTATCTTTTATACGATTACTTCTTCCATTGGTTTGATATGGTGAACAATTCCATGAACCATATATTGAAATGCCTACATATAGAGCATTCCCTTCTCCCGTGTTGCACTTGCGGAGATTCTAAGTTGAGCTTGTATAAGTTTTATGAGAATAAGAGCGAGTATACTTATATTTAAGGAGAGTATAGCATCAAGCAATCAAATAGGTATAACTCCCTAACCATGTTCTTCAATTTTCAAATTCTTGATTCTTTGAATTAAGCATGTATTGATTGTTAATTGAGTTATGAATATGTTTACTAGTGTTATACCGACTTCTAGATATGTTATAACTGCTATATAATTGTTTGAAACAAATTTCGTTGAGAATTTCTGAGTTGGGTTAGTTGTACTACCGAAGCCGTCTGTTTCTTGGTCTGGCCGGAGCCCTGCGCAGCTGCGCCAGTTTTGTACTGGGCAGCGGCGTAGCTGCGCCAGGCCTGAACCAGAATTTGTTATTTTTACTGTTACACGGCTTGCTGAATGTTATCATGTAATACCACATTAGGCATACATAAGTGATAGTAGTGTGCATACAAGCCAATCATGTATGATGATAAAGCACATACTTTGTAAACAATCTTATTTATTTATTAATAAAATATTCATTTATTAAGGCATTTAATTATCTACATGGTACTGTTTTTAAAATATGTAAATAACCCATAGTTTTAAGTAATTCTTTTAGAATCATGATGAGATCATGCTAATGAGATCTAAATTCTTAGAAAGCTTAAAAAGTAAAATAGTTCCCAATCGTGAGATTACTAAAATGGGGATTAGTAAATCCGGATAGATTGGTACATATGTTGTTTGCTCATTGGATGAGGATGACTGATCTCATGGTCATTTGTGTGGAGACACTAAAGCAAGTATGTAGGTGTTTATTGGAGAATAAGTTCACTGAACGTGACTCGCTATGGAATACCTAATGGAGTTTTTCTCGCCTGTCAATAGGAATTCCTAAAGTGATAGTAGTACAAGTGATCCTTGGACTTGAGATCATCATAGTATCTTGTATGTAATGAATTATACTTTGACTTATTCCTTAAAGTTCTTTAGGGTATATAAAAGGGTATGCTTGGGTATAATGAGTTACATATAGAGATAATGAATGATCAATAAAGAATCTACCACCTCTAGTAAAAGAGGAGATATGTCCTATGTGATTCGTTAAATGACAACCCAGGAATCCTTGGCCAAGGTAAAATGAAATTAGAAAGGAGTTTCTAATTTGCATTATTTGGAGTTGTGCATTTTCTAATCGAAATACATATAATTAAATAAAATAAGACTTGACAATAAATTCATGTCTTATATTTAATTGGGACATTGTATAGTAGAAGGATTGAATTGTATGGTAACTATTTACTCACAGGTTCTTTTATGATTAATGTTGAAATCTATATTATCTGAAAAGTCGTTGATCGCTAGGGAGGCTTATCTCTATTGTAGAATAAATATTATTTATTTAAATAGATTATTAGTTTAATTTATTTATTTAAATAAGATTAGAATTGTTCTAATTGATTTATTCACAATCGGTTTAATATAGAGAACCTAAAGGGTCACACCATAAAAGGAAGAATAATTATTTAAGAAGGTAATGGCATAATCGTAATAATGCATTAAGTGTAATTAATTTAATCTATAGTGATAGAATAAATTAAATAGCTTAATGTTTATTATTTAATATTTTAGAAATATTAAATATAAATTAATAAGAGGAGTCTTATTAATATTATTACAATTATTATTATTTTAGTAATTAATTTAATATTTGTACTCTCATTTATTCCTAATAAGATTAGGAGACAAATTAATTAAATTAATTTAATTAATTATTCCCCATGTGGTGGGAAGCCTACATTAATTAAAGGAGTTTAATTAATTAAAAGAAATCTCATGTCTAATAGGATTAGAAGGGTTGACCAATATCTATATAAGAGGAGTCTTATAATAGATATTAGTTGAGGCAATTTCAATTGTTGGAGAGTACTCTTTTTCTATAGAGGATAGAAAACTAAGCCAACCACCCTCCTTCTTGATAATTCATCTTCCTTGGTGGATCACCTCTAGAGGCCAAACACTTGGGTGGCTAACGTTGATCAAAGGAAGGAATCTAACCCGAAAATTCAAGGAGATCACGAAGAACAAGGAGTTGAACTCGTACCTGTGGAAGCTTCGTTTTACAAGGGTATGATTCCATAACTTCTTATTTATCGTTTTAAATTAATAATTTGCATAAAGGATGATCCGGGTAATGGTTTTGTAGAAATTTTTTTAAACTCTGATATACCATGCTTCCGCTAATTTTTGCAATTTGATTGCATCACGATTCGTACAAACCCAACAGTGGCATCAGAGCCAAACCTTTATGCAATTATTAATTTATTTTTGATTTCATATACATATGGGTATATATTTAAAATAATTTATTGGGCATAATTTTATTGTATAAAATTATTTTTTTTAAGAAAAAAAAATGTCGTTTTTTTTTTGGGACGAATCACAAATTTTTTTATGGGTGTTAATCTTGAATTCTGCAAGGAAAAGGTGTTGTCTCTTTCTTACTCCAAAAAGAAGGTGACCCATCAGGAAATGACTCTTTTAATAAACCTGCAGGACTCTTTTAATAAAAAAGGTGACTTCTTTTTAAAAAATAAATGTGAATTTATATTTTATATATATATATATATATATATATGATATATATATATATGATATATATATATATATGATATATATATATATATGATATATTTATATATTATATTCTAAATAATTTTATAATTAAAATAAAGAGTTTTTTTTAATCTTGAAATTGAATTTCATGCAATTTAAAATTGCCCATTAAATGATACTCATATATATATGGAATGTTTTAATTCATGAGATGAATATTTATTTATTGATATATATGGTGATATGTATGATAATAAATGGGGATTGATTATGGACTACTTGACCAATGTGATTGGATTTTATTTTAGTTGAATGCTTGAATGAATGAGTTTTATTAAATGGGGTCTGTGTACCTCGTCTTCTCTAATTTTTTTTTCTTGATGTAAAATTCTATCTCCCTCTTATGTACTTCCCCTTGACTGCTGATCAAGGTTTCTATTTAAATTAAATAGTTTAATGTAATAGAAATAGTTAGAATTATCTTGAAGAAATTGGAGATCAAGGAGCAAGGAGCGCGTGAAGACCCGTTTGTATGGAGCCCGGGTTTAAATGTAATAGTTATATTTAAATTTAAATTCTTGCACTCCTAGATTTGACCTTTTGGTTCACTTGGTGGCTCTAGTGAACCAAACTAGAATAAAAGTCCATAATCAATCCGGGTAGAATATAATATTCTATATTGCATGCTAAATATTATATATATTATATTTTATGCAAACATGCTTCGCATATTTAATAAAATGACGCGTATTTTATATATATGTGTGTGTGCATGCGCGCTAAACAAGATGAGACAAATAATAACAAATCCCTCAAAGAAATAATATTAAGTCCGAAGCGTTCAAATGATATTTGGAATATCGAACGTCGCCTTCTAGCATGATAAATTAATAGAGTATTAAATATTTAATATGAGCTTGTTGTGCTATCCACAAGGCGAGTATTGTGTATTTAAGATGTTAATTAATCACATTTGATGCTTATCAAGAAAATTGAACGATCTAGTCTTGTTGTGCTATCCACAAGGACGAACATTTTTCTTTTTTGAATTTATGGAAGTGCTTGGCTGGACTTAACTTAAATCATTTTAGTTCGGATGTGCACACACTTGACCATTATGATTTAAGAGGCAAAATAAAAAGAGTTATATAGTGATGTAATTGACAAGAGTTGTCTACCTATTTATTTGTATATCGTTTGTTGTGCTATCCACAAGGTTATATACATTTGAAATGGAATCCTTATTCTCACTAGCAAATCTTTAATTAGATGTTGCTGAACTATATAAGTGAGGGTAATATAGTTTGACAAAAATAGTGGGAGATACCAATTTAAAATAAAGACCTAAATTTATTTTGGTATGCAAAATTAATAAAATGAATGTCTGCTAAAATGTTATTTTTCACATGCATAATTTTAAAAATGTCAAAATCACTAATTTCACTGTGAAGCATACTTGATGCTAATAAGCTTACCGGGCCGAATTATACGGACTGACTAAGAAATCTGAGAATAGTTCTCACTGCTGAAAAGATTTCTTATATCCTAAACTCACCTGTCCCTAGAACTGTTCCAGAAACAGCCTCTAAGGAAGAGATTGCCACCATTGTAAAGTGGCAAGATGATGCATCTGTGGCTCAATGCATCATGCTCACATCCATGAATAACGAGCTTCAGCGTCAGCACGAAAATATGGATGCTCCTACTATGTTGATTCACCTCAAGGAGTTGTATGGTGAACAAAGTAGGACTGCTAGATAAGAGATATCTAAGGAGCTCTTCCGATCTCGGATGACCAAGGGAAAAGTGAACATAAAGGAACAAAAGAAATCTGATCCAGCTAGCAAAGGAATGTGCTTCCATTGCAACGAGCCGGGTCATTGGAAGAGGAACTGCAAGAAGTTTCTGGCAAAGAAGAAGCTTGGAGAAGCTTCGACTTCCAATCAAGGTGTGTTCATGATTGAAATTAATTTTTCAAAAAGTCTAAATTCTACTTGGGTATTGTATACCGGCTGTGGTTCTCACATATGTAATAATATGAAGGGACTGGTCAGAAGTAGAAAGCTGAACAATGATGAGGTGATCCTATGAGTGGGGAATGGAGCAAAGGTTGCTGCATTAGCTGTAGGAACTTATTATTTAGCAATGCCTTCGTTCCGAATATTATTAAAAATATTATTTCAATTTCTGTAATGGATATGGAAGGATTTAACGTTGTTATAAAGAACAATAGTTGTTCTATTTATAAAGACGATGTTTTATATGGTGTTGGAAATTTGCGAAATGGACTTTATACACTTGACTGACAAGAAAATATTTTTCAAATTGAACAAACTAAGAAAAGGAAAAGAGATGATATTAATTATACCTACATGTGGCACTGTAGACTCGGTCATATCAATGAAACAAGATTATCCAAGTTGCATAAAGATGGGCTCCTTGAGTTATCTGATTATGAATCATATCCAACTTGTGAATCTTGTCTCATGGGTAAAATGACTAAATCTCCTTTTAGTGGAAAAGGAGAAAGAGTTACAGAGTTGTTGGCATTGATTCACACAGACGTTTGTGGACCTATGACAACAAGTGCACGGGGTGGGTATTCTTATTTTATTACTTTCACTGATGATCACTCAAGATTTGGATATGTGTATTTAATGAAATACAAGTCAGAATCATTTGAAAAGTTCAAAGAGTTCAGAAGTGAAGTAGAGAAACAAACGGGTAAGAGTATAAAGATACTTCGATCAGATCGAGGTGGAGAATACTTAAGCGGTGAGTTTCTCAATTGTCTCAAAGAAAATGGTATAATCTCACAATGGACTCCTCCAGGTACACCACAGTTAAATGGAGTATCTGAAAGGAGAAATCGAACACTGTTGGACATGGTTCGATCCATGATGAGTTTTACCGACCTTCCAATTTCTTTCTGGGGATATGCCCTAGAAACGGCTGCATACCTACTTAACAAGGTACCTACCAAATCCGCCCCAAAGACTCCATATGAGATGTGGAAGGGGAGGAAACCAAATCTTAAGCTGTTAAGACTTGGGGTTGCCCAGCTTATGTCAAAAAGTTTGAAAATGATAAGCTACAGACTAAATCCGATAAGTGTAGATTTGTGGGTTACCCTAAAGAAACTTTAGAGTATTATTTCTATCATCCAACTGATCAAAAGGTGTTTGTTGCGAAACATGCTGCCTTCTTGGAAAAGGAGTTTATCTATGAAGGGGTCAGTGAGAGTAAGATATATCTTGAAGAAGTTCAAGAACCACAAATTACCACGGATCAAAGTCAGGTACCTGACCAAGTAGAAGAACCTACTATACCACACCCTGTTCGTAAATCTGGAAGAGTACCGAAGATACCTGTAGAGGTATGGATTTGTTATAGAGGATGACGATTAGGTACACATCATGAATGATGATGATCCATTGAATTACGAACAGGCTATGAGTAATAAAGACTCAGGAAAATGGCTTGAAGCTATGAAATCCGAAATGGACTCCATGTACGAAAACAAAGTATGGACTTTGGTTTCACCACCTGAAGGCATTAAGCCTATTGGGTGTAAATGGGTCTTTAAAAGAAAGACTGGAGCGGACGGCAAGGTAGAGACCTATAAGGCCCGACTGGTTGCAAAAGGTTTCAAACAAAGACAAGGAGTTGACTATGACGAAACCTTTTCACCAGTAGCTATGCTCAAGTGCATTCGGATTTTTCTTGCGATTGCAGCTTATAACGACTATGAGATCTGGCAGATGGACGTGAAAACGGCCTTCCTCAATGGGAAACTTGAGGAGGATGTGTATATAACACAGCCAGAGGGATTTGTTTCAAAGGTTGGAACAAATCAAGTCTGTAAGCTGCAACGATCCATTTATGGATTGAAGCAAGCTTCTCGTAGATGGAACATTCGTTTTGATGAAACAATCAAAGAGTTTGATTTTATCAAAAATGACGATGAACCATGTGTGTACAAGAAGGTTAATGGGAGCGCAGTTTCATTCCTTGTATTATATTTTGATGATATATTACTGATAGGGAATGACATTCCTATGCTACAATCGATTAAAATCTGGTTATCTAAACACTTCTCCATGAAGGACTTGGGAGAAGCATCCTATATTTTGGGGATAAAGATCTATAGAGATAGATCTAAAAGGATGCTTGGTTTATCCCAAGGAACGTACATTGATGCAATGATAAAGAGATTTAGCATGGAAGATTCCAAAAGAGGTCTCATG
This sequence comes from Panax stipuleanatus, assembly GCA_020205555.1. NCBI lineage: Eukaryota > Viridiplantae > Streptophyta > Magnoliopsida > Apiales > Araliaceae > Panax > Panax stipuleanatus. The sequence continues at coordinate 17,082,806 of CM035123.1, forward strand.
CCGATGAGCCATGGAATACATCTCTCCAAGAAACAGGCCCCAAAGACACCTGAGGAGAGAGCCCGTATGAGTAAGATCCCTTATGCTTCTGCAATAGGATCTATCATGTACGGTATGATATGTACTAGACCGGATGTTGCTCATTCACTTAGTGTAACGAGCAGATACCAGTCGAATCCAGGAGAAGAGCACTGGAAGGTAGTGAAGAATATCCTAAAATACTTGAGAAGGACTAAGGATATTTTTCTTGTCTATGGTGGGTCTGAATTAAAACTCGAGGGCTTCACAGACTCAAGTTTTCAAACGGACCAAGATGACAATAAATCTGTTTCGGGGTATGTTTTTACCTTGAATGGAGGCACAGTGAGTTGAAAGAGTTCCAAGCAGCAAACATTTACTGATTCAGTGACAGAGGCAGAGTATATAGCTGCAAGTGAAGCTGCAAAGGAAGCTGTTTGGATGAAGAAGTTCATAACTGAACTTGGTATGGTTCCTAGTATTGGAGAAGCAGTCCCCGTTTACTGTGATAACACAGGAGCAGTTGCACAGGCTAAGGAACCAAGGTCTCATCAAAAATCTAAATACGTGTTGCGGAGATTTCACTTGATCAGGGAGATCATTGAAAGAGGAGACGTCACCTAGGAGCGTGTAGACTCTCAAGACAACATTGTAGATCCATTTACTAAAGCTTTAACAGAACAGCAGTTTGATCGTCACTTAGAGAAGATGGGTATGAGATACCATGGCGATTGGCTTTAGTGCAAGTGGGAGATTGATAGTAGTGTGCATACAAGCCAATCATGTATGATGATAAAGCACGTACTTGGTAAACAATCTTATTTATTTATTAATAAAATATTCATTTATTAAAGGCATTTAATTATCTATATGGTGCTGTTTTTATAATATGTAAATAACCCATAGTTTTAAGCAATGCTTTTAGAATCATGATGATGATCATGCTAATGAGATCTAAATTCTTAGAAAGCTCTAAAACTAAAATAGTTCCCAATCATGGGATTACTAAAAAGGGGATTAGTAAATTCGGATAGATTGGTACATATGTTGCTTGCTCATTGGATAAGGATGATTGATCTCATGATCATTTGTGTGGAGACACTAAAGCAAGTATGTAGGTGCTTATTGGAGAATAAGTTCACTGAACGTGACTCGCTATGGAATACCTAATGGAGTTTTACTCGCCTGTCAATAGGAATTCCTAATGTGATAGTAGTACAAGTGATCCTTGGACTTGAGATCATCATAGTATCTTGTATGTAATGAATTATATTTTTGACTTATTCCTTAAAGTCCTTTAGGGTATATAAAAGGGAATGCTTGGGTATAATGAGTTACATATGGAGATAATGAATGATCAATAAAGAATCTACCACCTCTAGTAAAAGAGGAGAGATGTCCTATGTGATTCGTTAAATGACAACCCAGGAATCCTTGGCCAAGGTAAAATGAAATTAGAAAGGAGTTTCTAATTTGCATTATTTGGAGTTGTGCATTTTCTAATCGAAATACATATAATTAAATAAAATAAGACTTGACAGTAAATTCATGTCTTCTATTTAATTGGGACATTGTATGGTGGAAGGATTGAATTGTATGGTAACTATTTACTCACAGGTTCTTTTATGATTAATGTTGAAATCTATATTATTTGGAAAGTCGTTGATCGCTAGGGAGGCTTATCCCTATTGTAGAATAAATATTATTTATTTAAATAGATTATTAGTTTAATTTATTTATTTAAATAAGATTAGAATTGTTCTAATTGATTTATTCACAACCGGTTTAATATAGAGAACCTAAAGGGTCACACCATAAAAGGAAGAATAATTATTTAAGAAGGTAATGGCATAATAGTAATAATGCATTAAGTGTAATTAATTTAATCTATAGTGATAGAATAAATTAAATAGCTTAATGTTTATTATTTAATATTTTAGAAATATTAAATATAAATTAATAAGAGGAGTCTTATTAATATTATTACAATTATTATTATTTTAGTAATTAATTTAATATTAGTACTCTCATTTATTCCTAATAATATTAGTACAATTATTATTATGTTGTTATATATGTACCCCTACTTGACACATTGTGTTATTGTTTACTTATTAGAAGTAACATTGTGACTTAAGTGTATAAAGAATATATGTATAACTTAAGTGTTTATTATACTACAAAACAAGTTGCTGAGACTTACTTGAGAGTCCTTCTCTCCCACACGTGAACACAAGAAGCTAGCCTACACTACCTCCTTCTCAATTTCAGCAAATCTAGCTAATAATTGCAAGGGATGTGGGGTTCATGATTTAGTTTACCAACTCTCAACCACTCTCTCTTATCTTTTATACAATTGCTTCTTCCATTGGTTTGATATGGTGAACAATTCCATGAACCATATATTGAAATGCCTATATATAGAGCATTCCCTTCTCTCTCATTGCACTTGCTGAGATTCTAAGTTGAGCTTGTATAAGTTTTCTGAGAATAAGAGTGAGTATACTGATATTTAAGGAGAGTATAACATCAAGCAATCATAGAGGTATAACTCTCTAACCACGTTCTTCAATTTTCAAATTCTTGATTCTTTGAATTAAGCATGTATTGATTGTTAATTGAGTTATGAATATGTTTACAAAGTGTTATACCGATTTCTAGATATGTTAGAACTGCTATATGATTGTTTGAAACCAATTTCGTTGAGAATTTCCGAGTTGGGTTAGCTGTACTGCCGAAGAAGTCTGTTTCCTGGTCTGGCCGGAGCCCTGCGCAGCTGCGCCAGGCCTGAACCAGAATTTACTGTTTCTGTTACACAGCCTGCTGAATGTTATCATGTATTACCACATTAGGCAAGCATAAAAGCATGAGTAACATACATATATGAGTATATTCATGTAGTATGAGCATGTGTAGCCATGTTAGCATACACTATTGATGAAAAGGTTCATAGTTTATAAATGAACTTAGAATTTGTTAAAGTAAACTTGTCATGAACATATCATCTATGTATTCTGATATTTGTAGCATGTGTAAATAACTTAGACATACATGAAATCAGGTCTAACATGTATGAGTAAGTACCTTGACATAGCATGAATATTTTGACTTTGTTAGCATGCGATTTCTAAAGAAAGTTATAAAGTTTTAAAATGAGCCTTGACACATACTATTGATGCTTATGTTCTGACTTTTTGAGCATGATTGCATGGTCTAGATAGGCATGAAATGTAAATTTAAAAGTGTTAAGTTTACCCTAGCATATATGGTTTAAGTCGTAATGGTTTCAAAAGTATGATTTGGACTTTTTGCAAACTAAGTTGCGTGATCATAGTGTATTAGTGTTCTAATATGTTTGAGCCTACATGCTAGTGTTTTAAATGTCATGTATGTACACACACCTTACTAGACACTATGAAAGTTAGTTAAGCATAAATTAGATATGTTTTAAAGCGATTATCGATGCTAGTTGTGCGCATATGGTAAAAGTGTTTGTGAGCATGCGTCTTAACATTATTTTGATACCTCACATATATATACGTGATAAACATAGTAGCATGTTTAAATTATTATTTCTGAGTTACAAAATATAATTTTAATGATGTATTAAGTGTTGATTTGTACAATGGTTATATAAAACTCGAAAACTATAATTCCGTTAAGGTTTGAGAAACGTATGAATAATAAGGATCATATAAGTTTTAAATATATGTCGAACACCTTTAGTTAAGTGTGTGGTACATGTATATGAAAGGTGATAGTAAGTATGAATGGTTAAGGTATACATATACGTACATAGTTATTCTAAGAATACAATGAGAGAGTAAAACGAAGGTTCTAAGAACCAAGATAGAAAACAATGTAATACTTATTATTATATTGAGAATGTATGAATGTATGACTGATGGATATGAATCCATGATTATATAACTGTGTAGGACTACACAAAGTGCAGATATCTTTAAGAACTTAAGTCGTAGTTGTTAAACTACGAATCAGGCAAGTCTTTCAGTTCCTATTTGATATATGAATTCAATAACTGTTAGTTTAATTATATTATGCTGTGATGATGTGAACTTATATATGAACCTTATATGAGATATGTATGAGATTGAAAGTTGATCTTTGATGATATGCTCGTTATGTGAGAAGTAACATGCTTAGTAAATATAAATTGATTATAAATGCATGAACTGAGTATGATGTTATATGCTATGTGATGTATGAAAACTGTTATAATTGCTGAGCTGTCGAGCTCATTCTTGCAAATAACTATTTTTGCAGGTTAAGGACTTACGATTAAAGTATTATGCCACATGATTGATAGAGTTCTATAGTTTCGTAAGGAGATCGACGTAGTTATCTAATGATACGATCTTGAACAATGTTTAATATTTATACAATGTACTTGATAGTTGCTTATGATATATAACACTTATTGTATTGAAAAGTCGTACTATGTGATACATAAAGAATTTCGAACGGAGATGTGAGATTTTATTTAGTGATTCGAATAAATTGAATCCTAATATAATTTGTAATTGATTCAAAATTATGAAATCAATAAAACTATTTTATTCAAAGGAGATTAAAAAAGTTTAAATTATTCAGTATTTTTATAACATCGAATATGATGTAAGACAGGAATGGTAAATGACCAAGATCGGAACTTATAAAAGTTTGGGGTCATTACACAAGATCTTGGATGTGAAAAGAATTTATATTCTAATTTGTAATAAAGTGAAGTTATATTATTTAAGTTTTGAATAAAAGATGTAAATATTTGACTAGTAGTATCGTGACTGCACCGGATCCGAGGCAACAGAAGGGACCCAGATTTTGGGGCGTCACAATTTCTTCTTTGACTTTCAGACTCCATTCAGGTTTCAATCGCCTGAGCTTTTTCTTGACTAGCTTGAATCCATCTTTGATGGGCATTCGATGGATGACAATATCAGTAGACAAGCCGATCATGTCTTCGTGTGACCATGCAAACACATCCTGGAACTATGTTAGGAGTTCAATCAGATCGATTTCTTGATCTTGGGTGAGGTCTAAGCCTATCTGGATTTCTTTGAGGTTTTCAGAAGTTCCTATGTTGATGGGGGTGGTTTGGTCAAGGTTTGGTTTGGGTTTGTCTTCGACCCATTCTTTGATCTCCTCAGGCACCTCATAGTCATCTTCCTCCTCTTGATCAATATCCATCAAGTCAAAGTTCATTTTGATATCAAAGTTGTAGTCACTATGACAGGTTGCATCTCATTAGCAGGGACAAACAAATCCAATTTTGGAGTCCTGAAAACAAAATGCTTTCAATTTAATATATACAACTGTTTAACTATACAAAGCATTTGGCAAAGCATGACAAAAGTTACTACTATAGCTGTGCAATCAAAAATTAGCAGTAAATGAAAGCATATTACAGGGCAGACAGACTTTCTGCCCTTTTACCCTTTTTGAGTGAGGCAAGGGACACTGCTCCAGTTATCCATGGTCAGATCCTTATGAATAGGAAGTATACAAGATTAGCGGTTGTCTGCCTCATCTCTGATGATGACTAAAACATCCTTTAGATCAGAGCCCGGGTTTTTCATTGAACTGCCCCCCTTTTCTTTCTTGATGCGAGGAATTTGGATCTAATCCTCCTCGTCACTATCTGGAATATCATCATTCATTCCCTCGTAGTGTATGAGAACACGCATGTTAGCAAATGGGTCTCGTCCTTCGTACATGAACTTTTCTTTTCTCTTTTTGCTCTCCCCTTCAGGATTTGGGGTCTTTCTCTCATCTACCGATATGATTGGAGGAAACAACATGGCGGACACAACAGTAGGGATCTTCCTCATTGGTTTCACAAACCCTGCATCAGTGAGGTTTGGCAACAATATGGTGGAGGCAGAAGCCTTAGGATGCTTATGTGGGTTACGACAGCTTGACCCAGATAAATAACCTAATCCTGCTCTCCCTGACTGGCTCGGGATTTGTACTGGACTCTTAATACCTTGTTGATTCTTTCCTAACCCTTCTCCGGGGTGAAAACCCAAAGATACCATCTCCTGACCCACGATCATCACTTCGGGAGAGACTTTAGGCTTCAAAGTATGTGCAAGAAAAACAAAGCTAGTCTATGAACTCAAAGATAAACGAACAGCAGTGCCAAAATGTTATCTCTCTCTGAAGATGGAGGAGCCGTTGCAAGTGCAATACCCTCAGCCTCCATACGGGTCAAAACATCCATAGCCATCTGTATAGTGGCACTATGATCATTAATGTAAACACTCATCTCGACAACTAGGTCATGAGTATATGAATAGAGAGCAGTACTGTCGGCAATGTGGAAATCTCGGGAAGCTATGGCCTCATCCCTCTCTACAAAAGCAGCATCCCTGGCCATCAAAACCTCCTCAATAGTCTCAAAGGTTGCGTCTCTGGCAGATCGGTTCTCATCCCTCTCTGCAAAAGCTGCATCTCTGGCAATCAATGTCTCCTCAATCTCGATAAAAGCAGCGTCTCGAGAAGATCGAGCCTCATCTCTCTCAACCAATGTCGTATCCCGAGTGGCTCGAGCCTCATCTCTATCAGCAAAAGCTATATCTCTGCTAGACAGGGCAGTCAACATCAACGCCCTAGCCTGATCTCTCTCAAAGGTCATCCTAGCTAGTGAATCTGCTAAAGTTGGATCTGTCCCGGTAGGAATGGTTGGCGGGTCACTAAATAAGGCTGCTGTCAGATCCATGAATAAATCATCCTCCGTAGGAGAATCAGGATCCTCCATTGGCTCCTCCTCATCTGAATCCACAATCGGAGCTGACTGGATAAATGCAGCTGATGTTATATCGGCCTCCAACCATGCTGAGTACTCTGGAGAAAGATCCGGGTGCCTCGTGGAGAAATTAACCCTCTCCCTACGAGTCCAACACTCATAAATCCTGATCAGGTAAGCTGATAACATAGAAGAAGATGACATCCGCTGATCAATAGCGCCTTCAAAATGTTGTAGGCCCTGGAACTGATCAAACTATCCCATAACTGCTAATGGATGGTAAGTGGTCACTCCTCTCAATCCCGCTAGGGGCTGGTAGTCCATGCCAGATGTATGGGTGATGAAGCTATAAGGGGAGACTAGCCTGGAGTATGGCAGAATCAAAAAAGGATGCACAATATCGGACAGAAAAGCTGACAATGTCTCTACATCCGAACACTCCGTCGACTGAAAGGAGTATGTCATGACTATCTCATGGGTGAAACAATACCCTGATTTCTGAAGAAGCCAATCTGGAGCAACTGGGACATGAGCCACACATATAACAAGACAGAGCTACCTCTGAAAAACCCCTCTGGATGGGTATGACAATAGGTAGCTGACCTTGATCGTAAAAATACTCACAATAGACTGCTACACGAGCTTTTTGCCAAATCGTAGGCTTTAAACGTCTGTTTCTATCGGTTAATTTTTGATATGTGGTAGTATGTAGGTGTATCTACGTGTTAGAGTGAAAAAATTTAGGTTTGGAGGACAAGGATATGGCTGAGAAACCAAACGGGCAGAGGTTAAGAGCATTTTTTCTTTTTTAAAATGTGCTGGGGGTCACCTCATATATATAGACCCAGGAGAAGCAGCTCTACCTGCGGCAGCCACAGGATGAGGTACGACTCCATGTGGCGGGTCCCATTGCATCAAAGTACAGTGCACTCCGAGCAATGCGGGTCAGATTTAAAACTTTCTAACTTTTGATCGGAGCATCCGTTTGAGGGGTACAATACCTTTCCAAAAGCCCTCACCAAAATTGTCACAATGACATGGGAGTAAAACTTTTCCGAGTCTAAAAAGACGGGTTCATAACTAGGTCTTTGATTCCTCGCAGTTTGTCCGTTGAGCTGTCTTGCGTTGTTTCCACTCGGGATCCTTGTTATGGTTCGTTCTGACATTAGTGGCAACAATTCATCTTGAGTTTAACTGAATCGGCTTCAAGTTGATAAAATGACCTTTTTGCCCCTCTTGGGGTTGCCCTTAATGCTGGCATAGCCTTCGGCTGACTTCCTGGGGTTGTTTCCTCATGGTTGTCTCTGAGGCTGACTTGGTTTATTTTGATGATAGGATAATATGACAGGATGTATACAACAGGGAATGCATATTTACATTATACTATTTACATTGGAATTAAAAACTTGGCATTGAATTAAAAGAGGAAGGCATGAGGAAGCTTCCCATCAGATTTGGTTAATCAGAGGACTGACCTATCTTAGGCTACTCTTACGGCTTTTTGGCATGAAGGTCCCTAGATTATCGTAATCTACTAGAGGAAAAATTAATCCGATCTCTCAAGTGGAGCGAATCTGAGTGGTGCTTTTTCATGAGCTCCGAAGACTTAACTGTCCTCGAAGACATTACTTTGTCACCGATGGGTTTGCCTCCTGGTGGAGGAATCACATAACATACATTCACTATACATCGCATCTCACCGTATGAGTATGATGACATTGGTGCGAAGCACTAATATTGGTGTGAAGCACAAATAAAGCAGGAAAACATTTATTCACATTCATTCAATGTAAAGACGCAGCATTTCAAGCATTCATTCAATGTAAAGATGCAGCATTTCTCACAAAGCGCTGGGTATTGACCGATGACAGTTCAGCCGTTAGCACAACCCCAACGAAGCATCGGGTAGTGATCGATGATTGCTCAGCCGTTGGCACAAGCCCAACAAAGCATCGGGTACTGACCGATGATAGTTTAGTTGTTAGCACAACCCCAGCAAAGCATCAGGTATTGACCGATGACAGCTCAACCGTTGGCACAAGCCCAGCGAAGTATCGGGAACTGACAGATGACAAGCTCAGCCGTTGGCATAACCCCAGCGAAGCATCTGGTACTAACCGATGACAGCTCAGCCGTTGGCATAAGCCCAGCGAAGCATCAGGTACTAACCGATGACAGTTCAGCTGTTAGCTCAACCCCAGCGAAGCGTAGGGTACTGACCGATGACAGTTCATCCATTGGAACAACCCCATCGAAACATCGGGTACTGATTGATGACAGCTCAGCTGTTAGCACAAGCCCAGCTAAGCATCGGGTACTGACCAATGATAGTTCAGCCGTTGGCTCAACCCCAGCAAAGTGTCGGGTACAGACTGGTGACAATTTAGCCGTTGGCTCAACCCCAGCGAAGCATCGGGTACGGTCCGGTGTCATCAGCCACTTGCTCAACCCCAGGGAAGCGTCGGGTACAAAATGGTGAAAGTTCAGCTGTTGGCTCAACCCCAGCGAAGCATCGGGTACTGTCCGATGACATCAGCCGTTGGCTCAATCCCAGCGAAGCGTCGGGTACAGACCAGTGACAGTTCAGCCATTGGCTCAACCTCACCGAAGCATCGTGTACGGTCCGGTGACATCAACCTTTGGCAATAACTCCAGCGAAGCATCAGGAATGATCCAGTGGTGAAAATAGTATATCAATATATCCCCACAAGGGAAAAATGATGGAATCTGTTATACACATCCTCAGAAGGAGCACCAAGAAGGATTGATGATTTAACCTCCTGTGGCCAATTACCGGTGCAAATTATCATCGAGATATGCATCGGGAACACCCGTTGAAGTAACTCGGCGACAGAGATATCCCCAGCTGAGGAGCCTTTAGAAATGTACAACGGCATTAACCGAAAGGAAACATGCAATAGGGAGAGTTTTCAAATACGTGGGAAACCATTGGTCTCAAACCAAGGTAGCATTAATAATTTCATCCCCATCAGAGTCGACAAAGATATCACGAATAACGTCATCCACAGTAAAAAGTGACAAAAGCATTATGTGATAGCTTAAATTTGATATCCTACCAGTAACTGCATGATAGTGCTTCCCCAAGGGTTATCATGAAGGGAAACATGCCTTAGAGAGATTATTGACATATGTGGGAAACCATTGGTCTCAAACCAAGGTAGCATCAATAATGTCATCCCCATCACAGTCTATAAAGCTATCACGGATAATGTTATCCCCAGCAGAAAGTGATAAAAGCATTCTGTGATAACTTAAATTTGATATCCTACCAGTAACTGCCTGACAGTGCTTCCCCAAGGGTTATCATGAATGACGGTATCCCCAGCAGGGAGTGACGTGAACATTCAATGATAATCCTAACCCCTCGTAGGTATCTAACATTCATCATATATCATCCCATGCATTGCTTTGCCTTTGCATTTGCATTTCTAGTGTCCAACAATCTTTATCCTGTTCAACGACATTAGTCGAAGGGAAACATGCCTTAGGGAGAGTATTGACATACGTGAGAAACCAATGGCCTCAAACTAAGGTAGCATCAATAATGTCATCCCCATCAGAGTCGACAAAGCTATCACGGATAACGTCATCCCTAGCAGAAAGTGACAAAAGCATTCTATGATAGCTTAAATTTGATATCCTACCAGTAACTGCCTGACAGTGCTGCCCCAAGGTTATCATGAATGAAGGTTTCCCCAGCAGAGAGTGACGTGAACATTCAATGATAATCCTAACCCTTCACAGGTATCTAACATTCATCACATATCATCTCATGCATTGCTTTGCCATTGCATTTGCATTTCTAGTGTCTAGCAATCTTTATCCTGTTCATTCCATTGCATTGTATGAACATGATAAAAAGGGGCATCTGTAGATACTCAAAATTTTGTGTCCCTGTTACCATGTAGGAGGGCAAAATTATCTTATCAAATCAACCCCGATCTTAATACTGGGCCATTAACTCAACCGCAGCCTCAACACCGGGCCATCAACTCAACCCCGGTCTCAATACTGGGCCATCAAGTTAACCACAACCTCAATAACGGGAGGTACAGAACAGCCCCAGTCTTAACTCGGGAGGTACAGGTCAACCCCGGTCTCAACCCGGGAGATACAGGTCAGCCCCGGTCTCAACCCGGGAGGTACAGGTCAGCCCCGGTCTCAACCAAGGAAGTACAGGTCAGCCCCGGTCTCAATCGGGGAGGTACAGGTCAGCCCCGGTGTCAACCCGGGAGGTACAAGTCAGCCCCGATCTTAATATAGGAGGTACAGGTCAGCCTCGGTCTCAACCAGAGAGGTACAGGTCAGCCTCGGGAGGTACAAGTCAGCCCCCGTCTCAACCCGGGAGGTATAGGTCAGCCCTGTCTCAATATCGAGAGGTACAGGTCAGCCCCGATCTCAACCCGAAAGGTACAGGTCAGCCCCGATCTCAACCCAGGAGGTACAGGTCATCCCCGGTCTCAACCCAGGAGGTACAGGTCAGCCTCGGTCTCAACTCAAGAGGTACAGGTCAGCCCCGGTCTCAACCCGGGAAGTATAGGTCAGCCCCGGTCTTATCCCGGGAGGTATAAGGCAGCCCCGGTCTCAACCCTGGGAGGTCAAATCAACTTCAAAAATAATCTTGGAACCTCATAACATCTCCAGAGGAAAACCTGGAAGGACCAAGTCAGCCTCAGAGACAACCATGAGGACAAACAGAATCAACTGGGATCCAAACCTTGGAATCAACCCAGGAAGTCAGCCGAAGGCCATGCCAGTATTAAGGGCAACCCCTTGAGAGGTAAAACGGTCATTTTACCAACTTGAAGCCGATTCGGTTAAACTCAAGTCGAATTGATGCTACTAATGTCAGAACGAACCATAACAATGATCCAGAGTGGAAATATTTGTGGATGGCATCTTATCATGCTGGATACCTGATCGACAGGTTTTTCCGTGTTGGGCTCCACAAGTTGACTCCTACCTTAGAGGTGTATGAGTGTCTTACAGGATTGGCATTAGATCTGCCTTTCACTCGTACAGCCATCAGTGACATCAAAAGACCATTTATGACTATGCCGGGTCTGAGACGCCGAGTTATCACTGAGCAGATTATTGTAGGACATGTTGTGACGAAAGGGAATTTTATAATTTAATTTAAATATTTATTGAATTAAATAAATATTTTTGATGATTTATTTATTGAGTCAAATAATTATTTGATGGAATTATGGTGTATTAATTTAATTATACGTGTTACATTGATTAAATTAATGTAGAGAATTTTATAATTCAAAGTATGTGATTAATTGAGCTTATTTGATTAAATAAATTATTTAATAAGCATAATGTTATTCTAATTAATTTAATAATTAATTAGAGATTTAAAGATTTTACATAATTAATAAATGAGGATTTTAATTATGTGATAATGTGATTTTATGTGGATTTATGATAGTCTATTTAATTAATTTAAATAAGATTTTGTGATTATTTAAAAGTGTGACAATTAACTATATACTAAATGAGTTAATTAAATTAATGGAAAAAGGATTAATAAGAGCCTAGCCAAACAAGGCCTTATTGGGGGTTGGGGGCAGTTAACCCATTATGGGATTAACTGACGACCCATAACTATGACATCAGTTATATTATACGTATATGTTATATCTTATATTCACATATCTACATCAAACTTGTATATTCATATTCATATTCCATCAGAGAACTTAGAGAAAAATACACAGAGAGAATTTGAGCGAGAATTGAGAAATTAAGAAGAAGAGTAATCTCTTCAACTCAAACTTTAATTTACGTTCTTACAATTTTCCATGAAAACTATTTCAAAGTTCTCTGTGCCTAAGGTTATTGATGATTGATAGTTATATGATGGTATATATGTTAGTATATGTCCATAATATGTTTTATATCATATATTCATGGGTTAGAGTAATCAATTTTATGTAAACATACTTTAATCAGAGTTTTATGATTATAAAGCATGAAAAATATGAAGAATACGTATTTGGCCTTATGAATAAATTGTATGCTTTGAATTGATTGTTTAACTTAAAATTAACAGTAGATTATGATTATACATGTTTAAACAAAGAGAACAAACTTTGAACGGACGGATTCGAATTTATAACGAATCCGTAACGTCGAATTTTATGTTTTTCTTCAAAACTTTCAAAATACCAAGAACAGTGAATTTATGTGATTTGATTTGATTAATTACATGATATAAAGTGTTAAAAGCATGTTAGAATCATTATATGATATTTTTATGAAGTTTATACTTCATTAGAATCACTGTGTTGATAGTAGTGTGCATACAAGCCAATCATGTATGATGATAAAGCACATACTTTGTAAACAATCTTATTCATTTATTAATAAAATATTTATTTAAATCATTTAATTATCTACATGGTGCTGTTTTTATACTATGTAAATAACCCATAATTTTAAGCAATGCTTTTAGAATCATGATGAGATCATGCTAATGCGATCTAAATTCTTAGAAAGCTTAAAAACTAAAATAGTTACCAATCGTGGGATTACTAAAATGGGGATTAGTAAATTCGGATAGATTGGTACATATGTTGCTTGCTCATTTGATGAGGATGACTTATCTCATGGTCATTTGTGTGGAGACACTAAAGCAAGTATGTAGGTGCTTATTGGAGAATAAGTTCACTGAACGTGACTCGCTATGGAATACCTAATGGAGTTTTACTCGCCTGTCAATAGGAATTCCTAATGTGATAGTAGTACAAGTGATCCTTGGACTTGAGATCATCATAGTATCTTGTATGTAACAAATTATACTTTGACTTATTCCTTAAGGCCTTTTAAGGCATATATAGGGTATGCTTGGGTATAATGAGTTGCATATGGAGATAATGTATGATCAATAAAGAATCTACCACCTCTAGTAAAAGAGGAGATATGTCCTATGTGATTCGTTAAATGACAACCCAGGAATCCTTGGCCAAGGTAGAATGAAATTAGAAAGAGGTTTCTAATTTGTATTATTTGGAGTTGTGCATTTTCTAATCGAAATACATATGATTAAATAAATTAAGACTTGACAGTAAATCCATGTCTTATATTTAATTGGGACATTGTATGGTGGAAGGATTGAATTGTACGGTAACTATTAACTCATAGGTTCTTTTATGATTAATATTGAAATCTCTATTAATTGAAAAGTCGTTGATCACTAGGGAGGCTTATCCCTATTGTAGAATAAATGTTATTTATTTAAATAAATTATTAGTTTAATTTATTTATTTAAATAAGATTAGAATTGTTCTAATTGATTTATTCACAACCGGTTTAATATGGAGAACCTAAAGGGTCACACCATAAAAGGAAGAAAAATTATTTAAGAAGAAAATGGCATGATAGTAATAATGCATTAAGTATAATTAATTTAATCTATGGTGATAGAATAAATTAAATAACTTAATGTTTATTATTTAATATTTTAGAAATATTAAATATAAATTAATAAGAGGAGTTTTATTATTATTATTATTATTATTATTAATTTAATTCTAAAGGAGTTTAGGAATTAATATAATATCAGTACTTTCTCTCAATCCTAATAAGATTAGGATATAAATTAATTAAGAGTGTTTAATTAATTAATTAAATAAAACCCTATTCTAATTAGATTAGGAGGGTTAACCTAATATCTATATAAGAGAGTCTTATATCAGAAATAATGGACGTGAATTTTTCCAAGAGTTGGGAGTACACATATTCTATAGAGATAGAAACAAGGGTTAAGCCAATAACCCATCTTCCTAAGTTCTTCATCTTCCTTGGTGGATAACCGTTAGAGGCCAAACATTTGGGTGGCTGACATTGATCAAGGGAAGGAGCCAATACAGAGGAATCAGAGGAATCAAAGGAATCAAAGAAGTAGAACTTCTACCTGAGGAAGCTTGGATCTTCAAAGGTATAATTCTGTTTTTCTCTTTCTATATTCACTGATAATTGATACACAAGAATGATCATGGTTATGGGTTTGTATAAATTTTTGAAAACCTAGTTTTTGCTCTTCCGCCCTATTTATGTGATTTGATTGCATGATTGCGTTACGTACAAACCCAACAGTGGTATCAGAGCCAATCTTGTGCTAATTATCAGTCTATGTGATTCCATACATATATGATATGCGATTGGATCGAGTTCTGGGCAACAAAAATTTTTCAAATTTTGCTAAGCTGCGCAGCTGCGCCAGTACAAGGCAATATTGCTGCGCAGCTGCGCCGGTTACTGTTCTTGGTTTTCATGCTGCGCAGCTGCGCCGGTTCCCTTTACATTCCTGGCGCAGCTGCGCCACTGGACATGAACTGAATTTTTTTTTGTTTTATTTAATTAAATGAATGGTTTATTTAATTAATAAAGGTTTAAAATAAAGATGTTTACTTTATATGAAATGAGATTTCAGAATTACTAAAATTAAAGATTTTAATTTGGAATTATTTTTGAATGAAATAAAGGAGTTTATTTTTTCAAAAATAAAGTTTAGCAAACTTTTGCCCATTAACTGATATTAATACATAGATGGAATGAATTTATTTTCATGAGATGAATAAGTTTTATTGATACGTATGATGATATGTATGGTAATAAAAGGGATTGATTATGGACTATGACCAATGTGATTGGATTTTATTTTGGTTGAATGCTTGAATGAATGGGTTTTATAAAATGGGGTCTGCGTACCTCGTCTTCTCTAGTTTTATTCTCGATGTAAATTCTATGTCCTTTCTATGTACTTCCCCTTGACTGCTGATCAAGGTTTCTATTTAATTTTAAATAGTTAATGTAATAAAGATAGTTAGAATTATTTTGAAGAAATTGAAGACCAAAGAGTGCGTGAAGACCCGTTTGTATGGAGCCCGGGTTTAAATGTAATAGTTACATTTAAAATTTAAATTCTTGCACTCCTAGGTTTGACCTTTTGGTTCACCTTGTGGCTCTAGTGAACCAAGCTAGAATAAAAGTCCATAATCAATCCGGGTAGAATATAGTATTCTATATTGCATGCTAACTATTATATATATTATATTTTATGCAAACCTGCTTCGTATGTTTAATAAAATGACGCGTATTTTATATATATATGTGCATGCGCGCTAAACAAGATGAGACAAATAATAACAAACCCCTCAAAGAAATAATATTAAGTCTGAAGCGTTCAAATGATATTTGGAATATCGAACGTCGCCTTTTAGCATGATTAATTAATAGAGTATTAAATATTTAATATGAGCTTGTTGTTCTATCCACAAGACGAGTATTGAATATTTAAGATGTTAATTAATCACATTTGATGCTTATCAAGAAAATTGAACGATCTAGTCTTGTTGTGCTATCCACAAGAACGAAAATTTTTCTTTTTTGAATTTATGGAAGTGCTAGGCTGGACTTAACTTAAATCATTTTAGTTCGGATGTGCACACACATGACCATTATGATTTAAGAGGCAAAATAAAAGGAGTTACATGGTGATGTAATTGACAAGAGTTGTCTATCTATTTATTTGTATATCGTTTGTTGTGCTATCCACAAGGTTATATACATTTAAAATGGGATCCTTAATCTCACTAGCAAATCTTTAATTAGATATTGCCGAACTATATAAGTGAGGGTAATATAGTTTGATGAAAATAGTAGGAGATACCAATTTAAAATAAAGACCTAAATTTATTTTGGTATGCAAAGTTAATAAAATGAATAGTTTGCTAAAATGTTGTCTTTTCACATGTAGAATTTTAAAAATGTCAAAATCACTAATCTCACTACGAAGCATACTTGATGCAAATAAGCTTACCGGCCTGAATTATGAGTACTGGCTAAGAAATATGAGAATTGTTCTCACTGCTGAAAAGATTTCTTATGTCCTAAATTCAACTATCCCTGAATCTGTTTCGGAAACAGCCTCTGAGGAAGAGATTGCCACTTTCAATAAATGGCAAGATGATGCATCTGTGGCTCAATGCATCATGCTCGCATCCATGAATAACGAGCTTCAGCGTCAGCACGAAAAAATGGATGCTCCTGCTATGCTGCTTCACCTCAAGGAGTTGTATGGTGAACAGAGTAGGACTGCTTGATATGAGATATCTAAGGAGCTCTTCCGATCTCGGATAACCGAGGGTACTGCCGTTGAGACTCGTGTCCTAAAGGTGATCAATTTGATTGAACGCCTTGGACAGCTTGGGTTCGTCATGGATGGGGAGTTGAGTCAAGACTTGGTCTTGAAGGCACTCCATGAGACCTTCTTGCAGTTTGTGGTTAATTTTCACATGAATAAGTTTGATGTCAGCTTGCCTGAGCTGCTTAACATGCTGAAAACTGTAGAAGGTCACTTCTCATCCAAGAAGAACCATGTCTTGATGGTGGATTCTTCCAATAAAAGGAAGAGGCCCAAGGTGTCTTCAGAAAAGAAGAAATCCAAGAAGGCTAAGGGAAAGGGGAAAGAAAAGGAACAAAAGAAACTTGAACTAGCTAAAGGAATGTGCTTTCATTGCAATGAGCCGGGACAATGGAAGAGGAACTGCAAGAAGTTTCTAGCAAAGAAGAAGTTTGGAGAAGCTTCGACTTCCAATCAAGGTTTGTTTAAAATTGAAATTAATTTTTTTTGAAAGTCATAATTCTACTTGGGTATTGGATACCGGCTGTGGTTCTCACATATGTAACACTGTGCAGGGACTGGTCAGAAGTAGAAAGCTGAACAATGATGAGGTGATCCTACGAGTGGGGAATGGAGCAAAGGTTGCTGCATTAGTTGTAGGAAATTATTATTTAGCAATGCCTTCGGGCAAGGCCATTTATCTTAATAATTGTTATTATGTTCCGAATATTATTAAAAACATTATTTCAATTTTTGTATTGGATATAGAAGGTTTTGACGTTATTATAAAGAACAATGGTTGTTCTATTTATAAAGACGATGTTTTATATGGTATTGGAAATTTGCGAAATGGACTTTATACACTTGACTTACAAGAAAATATATTTCAAATTGAACAAACTAAGAAAAGAAAAAGAGATGATATTAATTATACCTATACATGGCACTGTAGACTCGGTCATCTCAATGAAACAAGATTATCCAAGTTGCATAAGGATGGGCACCTCGAGTTATTCGATTATGAATCATATCCAACTTGTGAATCTTGTCTCATGGGTAAAATGACTAAATCTTTTTTTAGTGGAAAAGGAGAAAGAGTTACAGAGTTGTTGGCATTTATTCACACAGACGTTTGTGGACCCATGACAACAAGTGCACGGGGTGGGTATTCTTATTTTATTACTTTCACTGATGATCACTCAAGATTTGGATATGTGTATTTGATGAAATATAAATCAGAATCATTTGAAAAGTTCAAAGAGTTCAGAAGTGAAGTAGAGAAACAAACGGGCAAGAGTGTTAAGATACTTCGATCAGATCTAGGTGGAGAATACTTAAGCGGTGAGTTTCTCAATTGTCTCAAAGAAAATGGTATAATCTCACAATGGACTCCTCCAGGTACACCACAGTTAAATGGAGTATCTGAAAGGAGAAATCGAACACTGTTGGACATGGTTCGATCCATGATGAGTTTTACCGATATTCCAATTTCCTTCTGGTGATATGCCCTAGAAACGGCTGTATACCTACTTAACAAGGTACCTACCAAATCCGCCCCAAAGACTCCATATGAGATGTGGAAAGGGAGGAAACCAAATCTTAAGCATGTTAAGACTTGGGGTTGTCCAGCTTATGTCAAAAAGTTTGAAAATGATAAGCTACAGACTCAATCCGATAAGTGTAGATTTGTGGGATACCCTAAAGAAACCGTAGGGTATTATTTCTATCATCCAACTAATCAAAAGGTGTTTCTTGCGAAATATGCTACCTTCTTGGAGAAAGAGTTTATCCATGAAGGGGTCAGTGGGAGTAAGATATATCTTGAAGAAGTTCAAGAACCACATGTTACCACAGATCAAAGTCAGGTACATGACCAAGTAGAAGAACCTACTGTACCACACCCTATTCGTAAATCTGGAAGAGTACCAAAGGTACCTGAGAGGTATGGATTCGTTATAGAGGATGACGATGAGGTACACATCATGAATGATGATGATCCATTGAATTACGGACAAGCTATGAGTAATAAAGACTCAGGGAAATGGCTTGAAGCCATGAAATCCGAAATGGACTCCATGTATGAAAACAAAGTATGGACTTTGGTTTCACCACCTGAAGGTATTAAACCTATTGGGTGTAAATGGGTTTTTAAGAGAAAGATTGGAGCAGATGGAAAGGTAGAGACCTATAAGGCTCGACTGGTTGCAAAAGGTTTCAAACAAAGACAAGGAGTTGACTATGATGAAACCTTCTCACCAGTAGCCATGCTCAAGTCCATTCAAATTTTGCTTGCGATTGCAGCTTACAATGACTATAAAATCTGGCAGATGGACGTGAAAATGGCCTTTCTCAATGGTAAACTTGAGGAGGATGTGTATATGACACAGCCAGAGGGATTTATTTCAAAAGTTGGAACAAATCAAGTCTGTAAGCTGCAACGATCCATTTATGGGTTAAAGCAAGCTTCTCGTAGATGGAACATTCATTTTGATGAGACCATCAAAGAGTTTGATTTTATCAAAAACGAGGATGAACCATGTGTATACAAGAAGGTTAGTGGGAGCGCAGTATCATTCCTAGTATTATATGTTGATGATATATTACTGATAGGGAATGACATTCCTATGTTACAATCAATTAAAATCTGGTTATCTAAAAACTTCTCCATGAAGGACTTGGGTGAAGCATCCTATATTTTGGGGATAAAGATCTATAGAGATAGATCTAAAAGGATGCTCTGCTTATCCCAAGGAACGTACATTGATACGATGCTAAAGAGGTTTAGCATGGAAGATTCCAAAAGAGGTCTCATTCCGATGAGCCATGGAATACATCTCTCTAAGAAACAGGCCCCAAAGACACCTGAGGAGAGAGACCGTATGAGTAAGATCCCTTATGCTTCTGCAATAGGATCTATTATGCACGGTATGATATGTACTAGACTGGATGTTTCTCACGCACTTAGTGTAACAAGCAAATACCAGTCGAATCCAGGAAAAAGGCACTGGAAGGTAGTGAAAAATATCCTAAAGTACTTAAGAAGGACTAAAGATATTTTTCTTGTCTACGGTGGGTCTGAATTAAAACTCGAGGGATTCACGGACTCAAGTTTTCAAACAGACCAAGATGACACTAATTCTGTTTTAGGGTATGTGTTTACCTTGAACGGAGGCGCAGTGAGTTGGAAGAGTTCCAAGCAGCAAACAGTTGCTGATTCAGTGACAGAGGCAGAGTATATAGCTGCAACTGAAGCTGCAAATGAAGCTGTTTGGATGAAGAAGTTCATAACTGAACTTGGTGTGGTTCCTAGCATTGGAGAAGCAGTTCCCGTATACTAGTGACAACACCAGAGCGGTTGTACAGGCTAAGGAACCCAGGTCTCATCAGAAATCCAAACACGTGTTACGGCGATTTCACTTGATCAGGGAGATAATTGAAAAAGGAGACGTCACCTTGAAGCGTGTGGACTCTCAAGACAACATTACAGATCCATTTACTAAAGCTCTAACACAACAGCAGTTTGATCGTCACTTAGAGAAGATGGGTATGAGATACCATGGCGATTGGCTTTAGTGCAAGTGGGAGATTGATAGTAGTGTGCATACAAGCCAATCATGTATGATGATAAAGCACGTACTTTGTAAACAATCTTATTTATTTATTAATAAAATATTCATTTATTAAAGGCATTTAATTATCTATATGGTGCTGTTTTTATAATATGTAAATAACCCATAGTTTTAAGCAATGCTTTTAGAATCATGATGATGATCATGCTAATGAGATCTAAATTCTTAGAAAGCTCTAAAACTAAAATAGTTCCCAATCGTGGGATTACTAAAATGGGGATTAGTAAATTCGGATAGATTGGTACATATGTTGCTTGCTCATTGGATAAGGATGATTGATCTCATGATCATTTGTGTGGAGACACTAAAGCAAGTATGTAGGTGCTTATTGGAGAATAAGTTCACTGAACGTGACTCGCTATGGAATACCTAATGGAGTTTTACTCGCCTGTCAATAGGAATTCCTAATGTGATAGTAGTACAAGTGATCCTTGGACTTGAGATCATCATAGTATCTTGTATGTAATGAATTATATTTTGACTTATTCCTTAAGTCCTTTAGGGTATATAAAGGGAATGCTTGGGTATAATGAGTTACATATGGAGATAATGAATGATCAATAAAGAATCTACCACCTCTAGTAAAAGAGGAGAGATGTCCTATGTGATTCGTTAAATGACAACCCAGGAATCCTTGGCCAAGGTAAAATGAAATTAGAAAGGAGTTTCTAATTTGCATTATTTGGAGTTGTGCATTTTCTAATCGAAATACATATAATTAAATAAAATAAGACTTGACAGTAAATTCATGTCTTCTATTTAATTGGGACATTGTATGGTGGAAGGATTGAATTGTATGGTAACTATTTACTCACAGGTTCTTTTATGATTAATGTTGAAATCTATATTATTTGGAAAGTCGTTGATCGCTAGGGAGGCTTATCCCTATTGTAGAATAAATATTATTTATTTAAATAGATTATTAGTTTAATTTATTTATTTAAATAAGATTAGAATTGTTCTAATTGATTTATTCACAACCGGTTTAATATAGAGAACCTAAAGGGTCACACCATAAAAGGAAGAATAATTATTTAAGAAGGTAATGGCATAATAGTTGTAATACCCGAGAATTTCCATATATTATTAAATAAATATATTAATGGAAATGAGAATTTATTTGAATATAAATGATTTTGTGTTATGAGATGAATTAATTCAATTATATATAATTGAATAATTATAATAATTGAGAAATTGGTGGAGTTTGTGATAAACTCGTTGATTGCCTTGTGTGGCACAGTGGCGTAATATAAGAATGATTATATTAATTTAAGCGAACAATTAATCTATATTAATTGTTAATCGAAGAATATTAATTAACTGTTATAAAATACTAATGAGGATCGATTAACAATATGTGATTATTATTATTGCAAGAAACTTAATAATAATGAGCAACGTGTTTATAAATACAATAAGATTTATATCAAAGTGATAATTAATCATATAAGGGTTAATTAAATTGTTATGGAGGTTAACAATTATATTGATGGATGTAGGATATGTGTATATTATTAATTAATATTCAAATTATAAGATGAGAAATTATATGTGCAAGCATGCGAATTAAATGTATAGTAACTATATGTTATGATATGTGTAGGTGACAAATGATGTGTGGATATACATTAAAATAATGTATCATGGATCTATTATAAATAATTGTTGAGTAATACAATTTAATAATATATGATATAATGTAATGTGGTAGTATCCGATGGTATTATATCAGTAAGATAAACGTACCTGGATTATATGTGTGTAAATTACACTTATTACATTATGTGAAGTACATTGTGATTTAAATTATAACCTAAGAGTACATATATATATAACATATGTATATGGTGTGTATATACAAGTGTAGTGTTTGCAAATGCTGAGGAGTTAAATCAATTGTCTCATTTTAAGTGTCCCATTTGCTCTTCACGTGCTTGACATACAGCTAAGGCCTATTCCTTCTTCTTCTCCCCAAACTCAGCAACTAGCATTTCATAGCTCATGATTGTGGAGGGAGTGGGATTCATGATGAATCCAACCACTAATTACCTACCCTTTGATAACCTTCATGCATTCCTATAATCCGTTAGTTTGATATGGGATACAATTGCTTTGTCTGTATAATGGGAGTTCTATAAATATAGCCTCATCTCCTTCACATTTCTTTTGCTGAGCATTTTGGCTAAGTGAGACTAGAGAGCATATATATATATATATATCAGTGTTATTGAGATAGCAGCAAGCTTAAATCATTTACAGAGGTATAAATCCTCTTCGTATCTTCATTGTCATTTTCTGTCAAAATTTCTATTCGTGAATTCTTGATTTCAGTTGGAAGTTATGGTTTTGTGAATTGAGAATAATAATTAGTTGTTTAAAGGACTTATATATGTGATTAGAATTACTATATATGCTTCATTGCTCTTCAATTTCATTTTTGGTGTTTCCATTTCTGAGATTTCTGTAAAAACATCAAATATCGTGAAATTAGTTGGTGTTCATGAAATTGGGAATTGATAATTGCTATTGACTATTATATAAGCATATATGTACGTGTTAGTAAGTTAAACAAGTCTAATAGCATTTGGGTATGTTGAAATCGATGAAATGGGAGGTTTTTGGTCGGATTTCGCTGCAGTCTGAACTGCAGAAAACTGCCTCGACGCCGCAGCGCCGCAGCCCGCGCCGCAGCGCCACTCGCGCCGCAGCCCGCGCCGCAGCGCCGCACGCAGCGCCACTCGCGCCGCAGCGCCAGTAGTGAGCTGCTGTGCCGCGCCGCAGCGCCAGCCTCTGTGTTCAGTTTTTCTGCATTCTGCAACAAAACTGTTATGAACTAATTGTTTGATTTTTGTTTAAACAAGCATGAAAGCATGATTAATACATACATATAAACCTAATGAGGCAATGTGAGCATGTTTTAGTATATTAGCATGCATGGTTAACCAAACGACATATAGTTTGAAAACGAACTTAAAGTTTCATGAACGACGTTAACATATATGAAGCATGTTAATATTCTGACTTTCGAGACATGTTAGTATGACCTAGAAACACATGAAATGCATACTAACTTATGTATATAGGTTCCGTGATATAATATGGACATGTGAACCCAACTAGTGCACCTTTCTAACAAAAATACAAGTTTTGAAGGTTGATATTGACATGTAAAAACCATGTATACATTCTGACTTTTCGAGCATGTTTATAGGGCCTTGAAATACATGAAAAGCATGTTAACTTGTGTATATGGGTTTCATAAGGAAGCATGAACATGATAGACCTTATTAATGAACTATACTAACAAAGTATAAGCTTTGAACGTGAACGTTGGTATGTTATGACGAGAATTAGAATTTGACATTTATGAACACATGTGATAGTACTCTTAGACTCATTCATGTGTCATGCATGTATATATACCATGATTAGTTGCCATGATTAAAGTTTAGCATGAACAAAGCATGTTTTCAAGATAATAACAATGCTAGCTACATATATGCAATACGAGTACTCATGAGCATGACTAATACAAGTTATATGAATATCTTATGTGTTTAAAAGCGACCATGTTAGACCATATGAGTTCGTGTCCTTGAATGGCTTTAAGTATTAACTTAAGAACCTATACCATGTACGATTGGATTTGGAAAAGTTATACAAGCATGTAAAGTATCCTTTAAATATGAATACATGCTACGTGATATTATATGATGTTACTTGAACCCGATTTTGACGGTTAACTTAAGGAGATGCCGTAACTTGCTAAAATAAAATATATTTAGTATTGATTGTGGTCTTATGAGATATTAATAATATGCAAGCATGTTTGCTAATTGTTGAGATCTTATATAATATGAGAATGCGTTTAAACTCTAAAGAAGGAACGTTAAGGATAGAAATTATATTCTATATAACTGTGTAGCTAGGTAAAACTTAGCTTATGTGTTGATCGTATATTCAAAGAGAAAATGTGAAGTTAAATTATATGACTAATGAATATCATATATATACGTAACTGTATTACGATAGGAATTCGAAAGTGTTGATTTCTTTTCGTGGATAAACTACGCTAAAGGCAAGTTCTCTTACTTACACTCTTTTAAAGTGCAAGTATCCTAACCGACGCATTTACTTTATGCAAGGAAATCTATGATTGTGAAAGTTTCCTAACTTATACTCTTTTACTATGCAAGTATCCTATCTTGTGTATTGCGAACAAGTTTTCTATTTAATCAGTTGAATTGAATTAGCATACTTGAACTCTTATTTCATTAAAGCTAGTATTCATGTTGAACTTAGTATTGTTCTTGAATATTGTGAAAGTGTCTATGCCATTTGATTCGGCTAGACTTATATTATTGAAAAGCGACCCAAACTAATTGATTGGTGCGGGATCTTGTATTTGACTGAGAAGAACAACCTTCTTTGAAGGGAATATGTAATTGTCGGAGAACCGACGTGCACACTTGAGTATGGTTGATTGTTATGCATAACAAGGGTACTTTAGGCTGATCACCTGTTGTACCTGTTTTTGTTGGATTTTCAGTTTATTACTGTCAATTCTAGTAGAAGTTCATAGTCCGTAGTGACTACTCAGTATTCAATTATATGAAATCTTGAATTGACCTATTATTGAATCATATTGATATTATCCTGTCCTTAGCGACTGTTATTGAGAACTGTTGATATTCTTGTTATTCTTGAACTATCAAATCTTGTTATACCCTTTCGAGAATTGAGAATCTTATTACTCACCCTTATTGTATATTACTTGCTGGGCAATTTGTGCTCATTCTTGCTTTCCCTAAAACATTTCAGTTAAGGCAGAGCATGGTGAACCTTCGGGCGTTGATAAGGGCAAGGGCAAAGCTACCAACTAGCTTATGTCTGTTATGTTTTAAATATATTCATATTGTATGAAGATGATGTAGTAAGACTGGATTTGATTATGTTTAAGCTTAAGTTAGATTATGTAATAAGTCGTTAACTGATATTATTAGGTAATCTATTAAGTACTGTAGGTTGCGAGACTTGGGGGAATAATTATAATAAATCATTGTAAATTATTCTAAAATAGATTTTCCGCTGTGATCGTATGATATTTAATTATTATTATTGTGATGTATTACCATGAGCACGTGATGAACCGAATTCGAGAGACCAAGTGGCGGTCCTGGAATTTGGGGGCGTCACAATAGTAATAATGCATTAAGTGTAATTAATTTAATCTATAGTGATAGAATAAATTAAATAGCTTAAT
The DNA here is from genome assembly GCA_020205555.1 of Panax stipuleanatus. NCBI lineage: Eukaryota > Viridiplantae > Streptophyta > Magnoliopsida > Apiales > Araliaceae > Panax > Panax stipuleanatus. The sequence continues at coordinate 17,108,638 of CM035123.1, forward strand.
GTTTATTATTTAATATTTTAGAAATATTAAATATAAATTAATAAGAGGAGTCTTATTAATATTATTATTATTATTATTATTTTAATTCTAAAGGAGTTTAGGAATTAATATAATATCAGTACTCTCTCTCAATCCTAATAAGATTAGGATATAAATTAATTAAAAGTGTTTAATTAATTAATTAAATAAAACCCTATTCTAATTAGATTAGGAGGGTTAACCTAATATCTATATAAGAGAGTCTTATATCAGAAATAACGAACGTGAATTTTTCCAAGAGTTGGGAGTACACATATTCTATAGAGATAGAAACAATGGTTAAGCCAATAACCCATCTTCCTGAGTTCTTCATCTTCCTTGGTGGATCACCGTTAGAGGCCAAACATTTGGGTGGCTGACATTGATCAAGGGAAGGAGCCACTATAGAGGAATCAAAGGAGTAGAACTTCTACCTGAGGAAGCTTGGATCTTCAAAGGTATAATTCTATTTTTCTCTTTCTATATTCACTGATAATTGATGCACAAGAATGATCATGGTTATGGGTTTGTATAAATTTTTTAAAACCTAGTTTTGCGCTTTCGCCCTATTTATGTGATTTAATTGCATGATTGCGTTACGTACAAACCCAACATATGTTGGTTTAACTTGGATTTATTAGGCCTAAACTGTCAAAAATCGTGAATTGGGGCTTAACCGCCGGGGCACACCCTCCCTAACTGACTTAAAACCCGCCCCAGCTGTCCCTATGCTGATCCACACCCGCCCCAGCGGGCCTAACCCCAGTCCCAGTGGTGGTGATGCTGAGAAAAATTATTTATTTGGCCGTTTGTGTGATTTTAAGCCATAGCATGATGAGTTAACCTAACCTAAAGAACTTGATAACATGTAAAACAATACTAAAATATGTTGTTGACACATATTATATATTTTGAAGTTTCATATTAATAAACTATGTGAAAACTTGAATATTGTCGTCGTAAAGTGTGATTTTCGACCATCTAAGAGTTACACTTGTGTAGTATACATGTTGTGATTCAGAGTAGTGTTATGTGGTTGGTTATCAAGTTATGAATTGTAAATCAAGTTGTAAGGTTAACTTAAGTAGGAAGTTCAACGGTTAAACATAGTGGTTATGTAACTAATCCATGTCTTATACATAATGTAATGTGTAGGACGTTGAGGAAGTGAATTGTAGTTTTATTTGTAGCTTGTGCACGAGGTAAGTATTCTATCCCTAACTTATTATCGTTCAGCAAGTTTCTTATCTAAACTCTTTAATTTAAATAAGCGTTTTTATTCCTTATTCTTATGTCAAGCAAGTTACTAAATTCAATGTTTACTTTTATTGAGCAAGTTTTCTATTCCTGAAATACTATCTTGATGCAAGTTCTTATACTTATTAATCAAATTGAGATTCTATATGAGATACTATAATACCTTTAAAGCATGATTCCAGTTATACAATACTTATTCGATTGTATACTCTTGAGAAGTTATTATTCAATTTGAATATCGTTTACTGTTGAATCTTGTAAGACTAGCGAACTCTTATTGATTCGACTAGTACATAGTTGATGAGCGTTCTAAATTCTAGAACTGTTATTGAGTTTATCCAAACTAAAATTCTTTTGGTGCGGACTTTGATGTTAAACTGAGATGAACAACCCTAGTATAGGGGATTGATGATGCTTTAGCGTTGAGATATTGTGCACAGTATGGTACTAAGGGCAGATCCCCCTAAGTACGAGAAGTAAAGTCCATAGTCTAACGACTGTTAAAGGTTTAAGTAAAAACACTTGACAACCTCGGACATAGTTCAAGGTCTTATGACCTCAGATGTTATTTTGATTCTTGTTATTCATTCTTGATTCAAAAGTCGAGCTTTCTGATATTCAGACTTCTTTGATTATTTGCATGTTATTATACTGTTATATTTGTATGCTTGTGGGCAATCGTGCTCACTCTTCCATAATAATAACATTGTAGTTAAGAATGAACGGTCTGACAAGCCTTCCACAAGCAAAGGCAAGGGAGAGATTAACAAGTGATTGAAGGCTTGTTATTTATTTTGAAATGTTTATTCTAAGACTTGATGTGTTTAAGACTTAAGACTTATGTATTTTTTTATGATTTCTGCACAAAGATTTAAGGTTAAGTATGACTTGGGATTTATTTTTGTATTTATTATTCAGATGTTATAACCCCATAAGGGGAGATGATGGATTTATTCTATCTATTTAATGGTTTGCATTTATTATGGGTAGATAGATATATGATATTTGTACAGTGAGCACCGAATCCTGTGGAAATTGAAGTACCCGAATTTGGGGGTGTCACAAGTTGGTATCAGAGTTGTAGGTTATGAACCTTAGGTGGGTGAAAACCTTAGGGTAGTAGCCTTTGAGAACATAGTAATGATAACTCTTATAGAGTTCTAAGAAAGATAATAACTTACCTTATGTGCTATGTGTTTATACTTATGTAATCGCTAGTATCGATTAGCATCACGTAATAACTAAGACTTAAAATTTGATTTGTCAAGATGTCGGATGTTGGAGGATCCAGTTAGCCTAGGGATGTTGTAACCTGAGAGGCTAGAGATGAGGAGCCCCGAGACATACATACAGTCTGGGAGCAGTTAGTTCAACCAGAGCCATCTCCTTGGATCGCTGTTGTTGGTCAGGAGCATGAGCCGGCTATTGATTCAAAGGAGGACTCTGAGGAGGTTAAGATTCAGGCTGAGGCAGCCGAAGAGGAGGAGGACGAAGACCCTGAAGAGTTCCCACTCAACTCTATCAGTGCTGAGATGTATGATGAACTGTATGACCATAACATCGAGTTACAGGATACCAGTTTGGGAGTTGAAGGAGCAGATGGTTACTCAACAAACTACCATCGAGCAGAAGGATGGTGAGGTTGAGACTCTTCACACATATCTTGGAAATGTAGAGTGGGAGTTGGTTCATGAGAAGGGCCAAGGTGAGCAGAAGTCAGAGGAGATAGAGAAGTTGAAGAATGATTTGAAAGAGAAATCAGCAAAGCTTGTCATAGCAGAGGAAGCTTAGGTGAGTGCTTCACGACGTGCAGATCTTGTAGAGGATAATGATCGTGCAAAGAAGGCTAAGATTGAGGAGACGGACTACACGTTTCAGAAGGCAATTGATGAGGCCCAGGACCGGGTTACGTACTATCCAATTCAGTTCGAGGGTCTGCCTTGGTATATGCTAGATCGCAGAACGATGTTCTGCATTATGGAAGAAGAACACAGTAAAGCTGTTCGACGCCTTAGTAGGCAGTGATAGAAACATTTTGATTATGTGAATACTTCTTTGAGTAGTTAATAATGTAAATTCCGATGTGATTATAAACAAAGGAATATTTTAATGATTTAAATCCTGAAGATTCTTTGTCTCGGGATAGCTAATGTAAATAGCAGTGATGCTAGCTTGTTATGTTTAAAACTTTTGATTAAATAAAATATCAGAGTTTACTGAGATGTTATGTGATTAAGTGATTATGTTAAAATGTTTAAGTTAAGTTTAAATATTTAAAAGATTGAATAAAGATCTAATAAGCGTATATCTTAACAGAAATATGCCGCCGAGAAGAAGACCAAACCGTCAACTGGCCCATGAAGGGTCATCGAATAACAACAACGACGTCAATGCTAACGCCAACCCCGTTCAACAGTTGGAGAATTTATTGCCTGAAGTTATTAATAATCAACCACAAGCTCCGCCGAATACGTCATTCAAAGACTTCAAGGCAGTGGGGCCTCCAGAATTCAAAGGATCCATGAGTCCGATAGAAGCTCAGACATGGGTCATGGATATGGAAAAAGTGTTTGACGTTGCTAGGGTCGGTGAGGACCAGAAGACCGCTTACGCTACATTTATACTGAAGTCATAAGCCAGTTATTGGTGGCAGACAAATAAAGTCTGGGGAGGAGAAGGCGTAATAACCTGGGAGAGGTTCAAGGAGATGTTTTTCGAGATGTACTTCCCGACAAGCTCACAAAATCAGATGGAGGTACAATTTCTGGAGCTTAAGCAGGGAAACATGTCTGTACCAGATTACGCTGCAAAGTTTAATGAGTTGGCTAGGTTCGCCACATATCAAGTACACACGGTCGAGAGAAAAGCAAGGAGGTTTGAACAGGGACTGAAGCCCTGGTTATATAGCAAGGTGTCGGTGTTCCAGCTGAACACCTTTGCTGGAGTGTTAGAGAAGGCCATCCTCGCTGAGGGTGGGAGCGATGTTGTAACCAAGTACAACCAAGATCAGAAAAAGAAGAAGAGTGAAGGAGAAAGTGTTAAGGCTAGTGGTAGCAACGCGGGAGGAAGCAACAATCAGAAGAGAAGGCGGACTGACAACACACCAACCGGGAATCAGCAAAGAAACCAGAAGAAGAGGGTTGAAGCGTGCCCGACCTGCGGGAAAAACCACCTGGGGGTCTGTATGAAGGGTAAAAGAGTTTGCTACAATTGTGGTCAGGAAGGCCACATAACACCGAACTGCCCTAACCCTAAGAAGGGCGCATGCTCCACGTGTGGCTCGAAGGATCATTTCGCAAGAGACTGTCCCAAAAAGGTATCTGGAGGCGCAGAAACAGGAGGGAATAGGGGAGGCAGTGGTGGAAATGCTCTGACTATAACGGAACTAACCGCAACTAATCGACCAACCGCCAGGACATTTAATATGACGGTGCAGGATGCTGTACAGTCTCGCGATGTGGTGTCAGGTATCATTCCGATCAATAAAGTTAATACATATGTATTACTTGATTCGGATGCTACTTGCTCATATATATCCGATGATTTTACTAAGAACTTAGAATTACCTAAAGACGAGCTAGAATACCTTATGAACATAGAGATTGCGAATAGGGAAGTGATTCATGTTAAGTACGTACAGAAGAACTGTAGGGTGGATATTAAGGGTAACGTCATGAATGTAGATCTTATCCCGATTAGACTTGTGGAATTCGATGTTATAATGGGAATGGATTGGTTATTCAATTATGGGGTTGTAATTGATTGCCAGAGGAAATGTATTAACCTTATAACCTCATCAAAGTTTGTGTTTTATGGAAGCAAGTCGCCTAGACAAGCGAGTTGTCTGACGATGATGCAGGCTAGGAAGTTATTGAGACAAAACTGTGTAGGATATTTAGACTACATAGTCGATAGTCTTAAAGAGAACCCAATGATAGAGGAAATACCAGTCGTGAGAGATTTCGTAGACGTATTTCGGGATGACTTGCCAGGACTACCACCTTATAAAGAGGTAGAATTCGTGATCAATTTTGAGCTAGGAACGGCTCCAATTTCGAAGGCACTATACCGGATGGCTCCGGTAGAGATGAAAGAATTGATGGTTCAGCTACAAGAGCTATTGGACAAGAAATACATTCAACCGAGCGTAGCGTCATGGGGAGCGCCAGTGTTATTTGTGAAGAAGAAGGATGGGACGATGCGGGTTTGCATCGATTATAGAGAGTTGAACAAGGTCACTATTAAGAACAGGTATCTGTTGCCAAGGATTGACTACCTGTTTGATCAGTTGAAGGGAGCAAGATACTTCTCGAAGATATACCTAAGGAGTGGTTATCATCAACTGAAGGTGTAAGAACCGTGAATTTTATGAATAAATATTAATATTGATATTAATAATAATATAAATATTTATTTTATATAAATGTTTATGTGGCATGAACTGAGTAACTTAATTAAATTAAATTGAATTAATGATAATTGAGAAAAATGTAGAATTTATGATAAGCTCGTAGAATGCCTTGTGTGGCACAGTGATGGAAATTATGATGGATTAATTAATTAAAAAAAGAATAAGTAAGTGAATAATTAAATAATATTATATTATTAATTAATTGATGCTATGAGTAATAGCATATTAATGAATAAATAATTAATTACTATTATAAGGATAATGTTTGTTCAAATAATTGCTATGTGCGACGACATGTAATCACATGCTACATCTATATAATATAAAGTGTAGTGTGACACTACAAGAGACTATATAATATAGAAACTATATAGTAAGATTAGTGAATTGTATAAGTTAGACAAATGATGTTTATGTAACCATGTGATATGTTTAGTGCATTAGTGTGTACTTTATGGAATATTAAATTAGACTATGTAAATAATTGATATTAATAATTATTTCAATAAGTAAAAAAAATTAAAATAATTAGGTTTATGATAATGCGGTGTGTCACTACTTAATTAAATCATAATTTGGCATTATCAAAATGTACATGGATTATATATTGATGTGTATACATGTACCCCAATTTGCTACCATGTAATATTGTTATATCATTAAAGTCTATGTGTACACCCAAATGAAATTAAAACCTAAGTATATATATGTGTATGTGTATTAACCTAAAGTATACATATATGTGTATTAAACATATAGTGTGTGTGGCCTTGTCTCAATTGTGAAATACTGAGAATTAGAGTTTGTCCCAATATGAGTGTCATTCTCTTCTTCTACACGTGAAAGCCAATGGCCTATACCACTTCTACATACCCACTCCAATTAGCTTCAATGATGGTGATTATGGTGAGGGGTGTGGTCTCAATAGTGATCCACCAACTCCTCAATTGCCCAATATGTTCTCTCATCTTCCAATGGTTTCAATTCTTGGGCAATGGCTTGACATGGTTAACAATTTCTCTATAAATAGAGACCTCCTCTTCATTTCTGTGTTGCTGAGATTATTTGCTAAGTTGCTATAGAGAGTGTTGAGGGAGTAATCTGATATTGAGAGGAAGCTCTGTCCAAATTCAAAGCACAAAGGTATAACATTACATTGTGTTCTTAATTCAAGTTTGATTAATGCTTGAATGTGCATGAATTCTTGTTAATTGGATATGTAAGATGATGTTAGTGAGTGAGTAGATGTTGTAAGCATGATATAGAAATAATGTAGTTGTTTACAAGCATGTTTCATGAAGAAATTGAGTGTTGGCTGAAGCTCTGTTATTGCAGAGAGCTCTCTGGGCTGGAACCGGAGTGGTGCGGTCGCGCCACTCCCTAGTACAAATAGGGCGCTGCCGCGCCCTTTTGTATAATTAGATAATGATTTTTGTGGTTTCTGATGTTTGGAGCATGCTAGTATAACTTAATTATGACTATTTTTGTCCATAATATACTGACAGAGGTGACCTTGCATGATAAGGCCCACCTTAGCTTGGTTTAACGACATTATAGAGGAACCTTAACTTAGAGAACAAAAGCTAAACTGAACTTAGTAACTTTTGATTTATGACTTTGAGCATGCTTATGTGATACAGTTATAAACGTGAGCATGATATATAGTAAGTGAAGTAGCTTTGCATGCTTGATTGGTTAACAAGAGATTTTCAGAAGAAACCTTAAGAGTTTGAAAACTAGTTTGTCAATAACTACGTTATGAGTATTCTGAAATTTGACTATCATGATAGGATATGTTATGCCTATAGATATGATTGACATGTATGCCTAGCTAATCACAGGCATCGTAAACTAGTTGAGCATGGTTTAGAACAAGTCTAATGAAGTAGAACTATATAACTCAGAATGCATGACTAGATGACTTGAGCATGTATAAATAAGAATGATTGATTCTATGACATATGTATAATGAGTAAACGTGAAGAATCTTGTTAATCGAACACGTTAAGCCTCGTTGGTTGGAAATTGATAGAACTATGTTAAAGACGAGATATAGGGTCAAACCTAGTTATAAACATCCTGACATGTGTGTTTCGCATGAGTCATCGTCTAAGTGTAAATCGGGATGAACTTGGATTCTGCAGGAGCAGCCCTTTCTTGGTTTGAACTAGGAGCAGCGCGGCCGCGCCACTTCTTAGTTCAAACCAAGCGCGGTCGCGCCACCCTGCAGAATGGACAGAACATATTAATTGTAAATTTAAAATCTATGCATACTTGAATTGCTACCCTAATCTGCGATACATGTTTAGTGGTATGTCCAAAGGTTAATAAGCATGCTAACGGTAGAATCATAGATTTGATAAATGGTTACAAACTTTCAAATGATAAATCAAGTAATGATTACGAACTATGTTAGTTGATTTCATAGTATCCTACAAACTGATTTTGTGTTATGTGTACGTAAAGTACGTAATGACGTACGTATAGGATTATACGACTAAGTTAGAATCGTATGTATGTTTAACTTGCATATCAAGTTTGTGTATCAAATGTACGTAACTAATGGATATCCTATATACGTAACTATATTATAATAGGATTCAAAACGTATCGATAAGCTAAAGGTTTATAAACTACGCATAAGGCAAGTTTTCTATCTTACACAACTTCGAATATTGTGCAAGTTCCTAACCCTACTCTTTATTGAGCATTACTTAAGTTTGTGCTATTATTGGTCGCATGAGTAAACCATTGAAAGTATGATTCATGTCTTATGACCAAATGCTTCGTAGCTAAGATAGGATTGTTTACATTCTTTGAACTTTAATCTCGAGCATTGAACTTATAATTGTTCTTATATACATTGAAAAAGCGGTCTATGCCACTTGATTCGGCTAAACCTATATCATGAATTTGAAAGCTGTCCAAACCAATTGATTGGTGCGGAATCTTATAATTGACTGAGATGAACAACCCTTTTGAAGGGGAAACTATATTTGTCGGGAGACCCACGTGCGCACTTGAGTACGATTAAATGTTATGCGTAATGTAGGGTACTTTAGGCTGTTGTACTTGTCTTTGTTGGATTATCAACATATTACTGTTAATTCTAGTAGAAGTTCATAGTCCTTAGTGACTGCTCAGTATTCCTTACTCTTAATCTGTGAAAAGGTTAAACCTTGAATCTTATTGATATCTTTTTGTCCTTAGCGAATATTGTAGAGAACTATCGATACTTCTTGCTATTCTTGAACTATCAGTTATTGTTGTACCTTTGGGAATTGAAAACTATATTGACCCTTTATCGCTATATTACTTGCTGAGCAAACTTGTTGCTCATTCTTGCTTTCCCTAAAAATATTTCAGTTAAGGTAGAGCAAGGCGGACCCTCGGGCACTGATAAGGGCAAGGGCAAAGCTATGGAGTAGCTTTGTATTTAGTTGAATTTATTATGTTGATGTAATAAAACTAAATTGTATTATGTATTAGTTGTGTCTAAGCTACGTTTAAGTATGTTTAAGGTATGGAAGAGATGTTTAAGTTACGAAACCTTGGGACATGAATGATTATATTAAATAAATATAATCTATTCTGTATATTTTCGTTGCGCGAGATGTTATTTATGTTGTAGATATTTAGAGCGTGATGAACCGAATTCGAGACGCGATCGGTCTAAATTTGGGGGTGTCACAGAAGGTGAGGCCAGAGGATGTTCCAAAGATAGCGTTTAGAACTCGATATTGTTGCTACGAATTTTTAGTAATATCGTTTGGTCTAACAAATGCGCATGCAGCATTTATGGGCCTAATGAATGGAGTATTCACGCCATAATTGGACAAATTTGTAGTGGTGTTTATCGACGATATTTTGGTATTCTCGAAGACCAAAGAGGAACATGCAGAGCATTTGAAGGTGACGCTAGAAGCGTTGAGAAGAGAGAAGTTGTACGCCAAATTCTCGAAATGTGAATTTTGGATTGAGAGAGTGCAATTTCTTGGACATGTAATTGCTAAAGATAAAATCTCGGTAGATCCCTCTAAAGTCGAAGCTGTGATGAACTGGATCAGCCGAAGACGCCGTCGAAAGTGAGAAGTTTTCTTGGATTAGAAGGCTATTACAAAAGATTTAATTAGGACTTTTCCAAGATCGTAACTCCACTGACGAATTTGACTAGAAAAGCTGTAAAATTCGTATGGACGGAGAAGTGTGAAGAAAGCTTCCAAGAGCTTAAGAAGAGGTTAAGTACGGCACCTGTGTTATCCCTTTCGGATGACACATGAAACTTTATGGTATATAGTGACGCGTCGCATAAAGGACTAGGTTGTGTGCTTATGCAAAACGGCAGAGTCATTGCGTATGCGTCACGATAATTGAAGGATTATGAGAAGGGGTATCCGACCCACGATTTGGAGTTGGCTGCAGTGGTATTTACCTTGAAAATCTGGAGACACTATCTCTATGGAGAGAAGTGTGAAATATATATAGCCCACAACAATCTGAATTATATTTTTACACAGAAGGACTTGAATATGCGCCAGAGAAGATGGTTGGAACTAATAAAGGATTATGATTGTGAGATCTTATACCATCCGGGTAAGGCAAATGTGGTTGTCAACGCCTTAAGTAGAAAGGGTCGGGAGAAGTTGATGTTTATGACTGCCCAAGAGGATCTAATTTCAGCAATGGAAAAAGCTAGAATTAGAAGTGAGGTGTCCTATGGAGACTGATGAGAAATTATTCCAGATACAAGCTGGTACAACTTTACTGGATAAGGTTAAGGAAGCACAACTCCTCGATGAGGAATGTGAAAAGATAAGGAAGAAGATAACTGAAGGGACCGAACCAAGGTTCAAGATGGATAGTACAAGGTTGTTAAGATTTGAAAGCAGAGTTTGGATACCGCCAGTGCTAGAGATTAAGGAGGATATTTTGAGCGAGGCTCATAGCTCAAGGTATTCGATTCACCCCGGCTGTAAGACCACAAATTTTATAAAATAGAAGTATTCAATTTTCTTATAATTATTAATTTATTCAGTAAATGGTTAAATTAAATAAATGTGATAGTTATGGGTGATTTGTGCAAATTATTCAAAATAAGCAAGTTGTCATGCAATATTTTTTTGCTGGGGAATATTTGTACGATGGCGCAGTCATTGGTGGGCCCCATAACGAAAAACTGTCGGATGAAGAAAACAACAAGAATAAGTTTTATAAAAATTACAGCAAAACTGTTACCATTAAACTGTTGAAATACCAGGTGGTTAAAGTACAGTAATACGCATTGTTGCACAGTAGCACACGGTATTGCACATATTTTAAATTATTGGTTCTTACGTAAAAAGTCACTTACTTAATAATTGTTACAATAATTACTGTTCAAGATTTTATATTATTGATTCAATAATTGTCACAATAACCACTGCACAGTATTTTACATTATTAAATCAATAATTCATATTATTTGAATAATATTATTAGATAACATTATTGGCAATGTCTCGAAAGTTCTGTCAATGAAAGGGGTTAGGTCATCTAATTGCGGCCAGTAAGGAATAATCCTTATCGGAAAGCCCCCTCTTTCCTGGGAATGACCTGGTTGTCCAAATTGTAATTCTGTAATATTATTTATGAATAATACTTGATTATTGAAAAATATGATAATTAAATATTTGTTCAATGTGGATATAAATAAAGGAATTTTTAAAGTGAGACATTTGTTGAAAGTTGATATTTTATCTTTTCTGATAACATAATTCACTCAAATATATTATTATAATATTATATTATAATAGTATAATGTGATAATATAATAGTATAATTTTATAATTTAAATGATAACATTATTATAATAAATTCATTGTATAAAAATAAAATGGAATTTGAATTTTTTAATCATTATATATATATATATATATATATATAAACATGTGAAATTAATGGGGGAGAGAGAGAGAGAGAGAAGAGAGAGAGTTAGTAGAAAATGATGGAAAAGAAAGAAAGAAAGAAAAAGAGGGAAAAAGGAAGAAAAGAGAGAAAGAGAAAGAAAGGAGGAAAAAGAAGAAAAGGAAGAAAGAAAAGGAAAGGAAAAAAAAATTGATAAGTGCTTTGTCCTTTTTTTTTTCCAAAATATGCTGGAGATTTTCAAAGTGTGGAGGCTGCAAATAATCCGTATGTAAAATTTTTGTCAGAGATGGTGTTCTAGCATTTTCCTATAAATAGGATGCTTAGTTAAGAAAAGAAAATAATGCCAGAATCAAAAAATTCTCTCTCTATAATATTGAGCGTATTTCTTGTGAGTTTAAGGATATTTTTAGTGTGGATAATAGTGCAAGATTTCCTCAACATAATCTTCGTTATTCCAGCTAGATCTAGTATTCTACTAAGGTAAAAGGATATTATTTGTCTTGTAAAGGATATGTGACGCCCCCAAATTCGGGTCCCCAGAACCTCGGACCTGGTACGTTACGATACATCATTTCTATAACTATTGCGGAAGATATAAACATAAATTATTTATACAATAACTTTTACAACATAATTCCCAAGGTTTGTAACCTTAACTTAATATCTGCATTCAATATCCTACATGACATACAATGTCATATGCCTCCAATACTAATACCATTTTAACCGTACAAAAATCTAATCCTGGAACTTGACTTTGCCTTTGCTTGTGTCCCAAGTTTCGTCTAAATCTGAAATTGTTATCATGATATAGCAAGGGTGAGCATCAATTTTGCCCAGCAAATTTAAGTTCAAAAGAAGATATATCATGATTGAAAAGAATAATAAGCTGACAAACTTTCAACAATATAATAATCGTGAAAGAATATAAATCAATTTTTATAACTGAATGGACCGAGTCAATAATGATGAATGACCAACAATGAACATGAACAAATTTAACTGGACCGAAATGGTAATGAAGGTGATCAGCCTTTCATACCTGATAAACATATGCAACATGCACTAAGTGTGAATCAATAATCATAGATGTGGAATAATCAACAATAATTATCCACTAACATGCTTTGAAATAATAACTCAAGTTTGAGTTAGAGAACTTATATTGATTGAAAATTACCCCTATAACTTAATTTAGAGGCTCCCCACAAATCCTACACAATCGTGTTTTCATGCACACACATATTAGATAACTAAATATGTCACAACCATGCATGTATATTCATTATTAATACTTATTAGTTTATAAAAACTAATATTATTTATTCTTATTCAAAAATCATATCGGTTTATTTAGAAATATAACTCACTTCAACCATTTAATACAAAATAAAGGCTTTTTACCTTTTTAATATGTAAATATTTTACATATTAGGTCTTAAATAATTTATATTATTTTTAGGAATATCTTACGCCTTTACTTGCTAATTCGGGATTTAAATAGCTAATATATAGCCTTCATAGAAAATTCAACGTACTATATTATTTCTTGAATAATAATAATTTTTATATTACTTTATCCGTTCATGAGTCAACTAGAACCGTTGTCTCATATATAAATATTTTATACCGCTAGCACATAAACGTATTTTATTATGTCATTTTTGGTATCTATTTAATAGATATATTCATTACAACCTATACATAACATAATACACTATCATTAATCATTATACTAATCTTAGATTAATGAAAAAGTATCTTTCTTAAAAGGTATAATATTTAAACAAATTATTATAATTGTTTAATTAATGAATTGTCAAAATTACTTTAGTTATAATCCATACCTTCAGTTGATTACTATATAATATTAATTAAATAGTAATTAATTAATTACCTTCAGTTATTGTTTAAAAATAATTAATAACTAATTAAATCCACTTAGTATTTAATGCTTAATTAAATACTAATTAATCACACCATTATCTGTCTTTAATTATTATTTAATATTAATAAATAATAATTAATTAAATAAATTATTTATCCATGAAAAATAAATAATTCACTTAAAAAAATCTTTAATTATTCTTTAAAGAATAATTAATTAATTAATATTTATACTTATTTCTTATTTAATATTAATTAAATAATAAATAATTAATTTATTATACTCATGTAAATAAATAATTACATTATCATTACTTAATCTTAATTAAGCAATCTTAATCATTAATTAATCAAATAATAATTAATTAATTATATTAATTTTTTATAATTTTTTCATTTCACTTCCAAAGTTGTCCTTTACTAAAACTCTTGTAAAACAGCATCTACAACTCCGGCCCAATCAGACTTGTTAGATCCGTATCTTCCCGAACTACATTTTTCCTTTATCAGACACCTCAATTGGATCTGTCTTACACTCGAAAATTAGACCCAAAATGACTGACCAAAACATGGTTTTAAAATCATTTCCAAATTGGAAGTCTTTTACTAAAATATTTGTAAAACGAAATCTACAACTCCGATGGAGACCCAATCAGACTTTTTGGATTCGCATCTTTCTAACATACACTTTTCATTTATCAACCAAAATTTTTAGACTTGTTATGAGGCCAGAAAACCTTGACAAAGTGACTGTTCACACAAAGTTCTAAAATATTTTCCAGATTTGAGGTCCTTTACGAAAATATTTGTAAAATAAAATCCACAACTCGAAATAATGATCCGTCAATTTTGTTGGATTCATATCTTTTCGATCTAAAATTTTCCTCTATCAAAATCTATATTTGGACCTGTTAAGCTCCCGAAAATTAACCCAGATATAACTGGTCAGCAGCCTCATTTTTTTGATTTTTCCAACATGGATGTGTTTTGGTACTAATCCCATAACCTTTTCATTTCTCAATATTTTTTAGTGATTCCAAAGGGGTTTTGCCCTTAACTCATGTATCTAGCATGCCAAGAATGAAAATCTCAAATATCACTTATAGATTTCAAAATGAACATGTTATAGCACACTAGTTAAGTAAAACTTTTCTAAAAATCCATATAACTTCCTTTTTCCAAACTTTTTCATATAAACTCATACAAATCAACAAGTTTCACTTATTAAACTCAAGATCTAGCATTCTAACATGATTTTAATTATTTACAACTTGAACTCCAAGAATCTAACAAAATAAAAAGAAATAAGCTAGTTTAAGTTTTCACCTTGATTTTTGGGCTACTCTTCTTTCTCTTCCAAAGTATAAGATAAACTTTGGGTGCATCAAGATCCAAACTCCTCTCCTTCTTCTTCTCTTCTTCCCCACCAAATTTTCTCTCTCTCTCCTTTGCCTCTTTCTCTCTCTTATTTATGTTGGTTAAGAAAATAAAATGAAATAGATAGGAACTAGATTTTTTTGTTGTATTAAAAATGTATAGATATTTCCCCCAACATCTTATCTCCTTCTCTCTCCTTAATCATCACAAAGATTACTTACTCAACTATTTAAATGTGGTGGCTTCATATTTGACACCTAGCTTAGTTTGCAAATATCTTTGAAAATGTGGAGCTTTGTAATGATGACATACACTCCCATTTTTCTCTCCTTAAAGGGCCGGACAAGTGGCCTACTTTTCTACCAACATTTACTCTTTTTTTTTAATACTTATTTAGTATATCAAATTTCTAATATGCCCCTCTTCAATTGGGCTCCAAGTTTGGGCTACTATTTTCATCTTGTGGGCTTTCCATTTATTTCTTTGGGCCACTAGTATTCAAGTATTACTTCCATCCTTGGACTACTAGTTTATTAAAAAAATTTGGGCTAGACACTCCCATGATATTGGGCTCTCAATATGTTGGCCCATTAAATTCCTAATGGCCTAATTTATTCAATTTACATACTAATCATTCAATTCCACAAAATCAATTCAGTAAGTGGGCTTGATTAATAAGTCAATTGGGCTAGTCCTCTAGTATTACTACTAATTGAACTATTAAATAAAATTAATTATGTTTCACATAAATTCTCATTAATCAATTTTTTCTATTTGGCTAAAAATATAAATAGCACATTCTTCAATATATATGCATCTATACATATACACATTAACTTTAATCTTATAATATCTCTACATTTGAAATTTATTTTCTTAATAAATTTTCACATAAATCATCAAAAATTTCTTACATATTCTCTTTCATTCCTTCTTGTAATTTCTATCATTCTCATTTAATTTCTTTACATTACTTAAAACTTTAAATCAAACCATATAAGTTCTTTAAAAATTTAAATGAATCCTCTATTCCCATTCTAGGTTTTATTATTTAACCTTTAATTTAATCTGTTGGGAACTGCATATTCATATTTGATATTGAAAGTAAATATAAATGCTTAAGTGTACAGTCCTTAAGAGAATCAATGTACAAGGACTTAGATGATAGATCAAAAATGTTAGGTTAATCTGAGCTTTAATATTTATCATTTATGTAAATAAATGTATAGAAGAAAAGATCAAATTTATTAGGTTGATCTATTTGAGTTGTAAAAGTTAAAGCCTTGACAGAATCGTAGTCTGTCAAAGGTAGCATTCAGAAGACAAGGCAGAATCGTGGAGCTTAAACAAAGATGTTCAGAATCGTAGTCTACTAAAAGAATCAAGTCTGCAGTCGTGGAGCTTAAGTGAAAGTATCAGAATCGTAGTCTGCTCTTGAAAGCCACACTGAGAATCATAGAAAAGATCTGAGCGCCTGCTGAGCTAAGTCAAGAAACACAGTGTGTTCTCGGAAACGTGGAGTCTGCAAGACGAAGCAAGAAGGAATCGTAGTATGCCAAAGAGCTTAAAAGAAATTATAGTGTTCTCTACGATCAGGTCTGAGTCAAGTCTGTGCAAGCCAACACACAACGATTATGATACAATGACCATAATCGTAGTGCTCTTCCAGTCAGCATCAAAGTTCGTAGTTCTGATGAAGGGAGGAAGAGCAACAAATGAAGAAAGGCTTATGTCCATTGACAATTTGACGGTCCCAATGATTCCATATTCATCCTTAGTTCAAATCGAAGAAGCGTATTAGAGAAGCTAAGGAAAGGACTAAATCGCCTGCAGAAAACACCTTTTCAGGTGTTAGGTAAGTTGCAGTCTGCTGTGTCAGTGGGCCAGTCGACAGTACAGCAGGAAAGAAGGATGTCAACATCAACTGCACAGAAACGTCTGAAGTATTAAATGCTACAATGGGAGCATTCAAACGGATATATTTTGGATGGCTCTTTTATAAGGAAATCAGACAAAGATTCAGATAAAGCAAGCAAGACGTGAAAAGAAAGAATACATTGAGAAAAGCTCAAGAACACTCAACGATCAATTCTATGATCCTGAAAGAGGAAAGCTTGCTTCGTTACTCATTTCTTTAGAACAGATGCTTAATTGCAACTGAGTAGCACTCCTCAACCAACTACTGTCAATCCAAGTGAGGAACCAAGTCAAAGGACTTGAAGAGTTCAAAAGTGAACTAGGAGAAGATCCAAGTCAGAGGACTTGAAGAGTTCAAGAGTGAACTAAGAGAAGTACCAAGTCAGAGGACTTGAAGAGTTCTAAGTGGACTAAGAGAAGTTCCAGGGCTACTGGCCTTGAAGGAATCTAAGTGATTCAAGTTGTAAGAGACATCCTTAGTGGATTTCCTACTCGTGGAGTAGAAGAGTGGATTAGGAGCCTTGTGTGCTCTAAACCACTTAAAATCTTGTGTCTCATGTCTCTCATTAACTGCTATAACTGTTATATCTGTTCTCATTGCCATAACTGCTTATCAAACCATAACTGCAACATCTTGAAGGGGAACAAAACATATATTTTGCTGCTGTCAGTATAATCAATACTGACAAAGTATTTTAAACAAAGAAATTTTAAAATATCTATTCAACCCCCCTTCTAGATAACTAACGTGCCTTTGGGAACTAACAATTGGTATCTGAGCAGGTTATCTCAACTAAGCATACAAGCTTGAGTAGATCCAATGGCACAATTGATAAGTGAGACCAAGACAGGTGGAGGAAGCAAGCCACCAATGTGCAACAAAGATAAATTTTCCAACTGGAAAGTTCGTATGCAGGCTTATATGGATTCAATAGATGATGATCTATTTGAAACAGTTCTGAATGGGCCCTATGTTTCAACAAGGCTTGCACCAACTACAGAAGAACCAAATAGAGTTGTGATTAAAGTTAAATCTGAATCGACTGAAAATAAGAAGAGAGATGTTCAGCTTGACAAGAAGGCTAAAAATGTCTTGTCCCAGTCCTTAGAAGACAATTTGTTTGAAAACATGGTCAACTGCAAAAATGCAAAAGAAGTCTGGGAAGCATTGCTCATCATGCATGAAGGAACTGAAGAAGTCAGAGAAAATAAGCAATCTCTACTGACTCAACAATATGAGATGTTTGCTCATGTTCTAGGATAAAACGTTACTACCACTTATGAGAGATTCACTACATTGCTCAACTCTCTTAGAGCTTATGGAAAGACCTATCCAAACAAAGATCCAGTCATCAAGTTCATGAGGTCCTTACCAAGCAGATGGGATGCAAAGACCACTGCAATCAAAGAGTCAATGAATCTGCATGTGATGACAGTTCAACAACTCTACGGAAACCTTCTTACCTACGAGCTAGAATTGACTCAACGAGCAGAAACTCTGTTAGAAGGAAGAAAGAAAGATAAATGAGTTGCTCTTAAAGTAAAAGAAGAGATCTCCAGAGCACATGTTGAAGATGAATCTGACTCTGAGGAATATGATGATAATAATGATGATGATGATTAATTAGCAATGCTGGCCAGAAGATTCAGAAGCCTCATACTCAAAGGAAGAAGTAGCAAACCTAAAAGATTCAACAACAGCAGTTAGGAGCAGATCAATGACCTATGCTATAACTGCAATAAGCCTGGTCATTTCATTGCCAACTGCAACAAACCTATCAAAGAAGAGCTGAAAAGAAAGTCAAATCCAAAGAAGGAGCTCAAAGGCTACAAAAAGAATAAGAACAAAGACAAAAGGCTTGTAGCTGGAATCTATTGGAGCGATTCAGACAACGACACCAATGTTGAGTCTGAAGATGATGAAGCACCTCAAAAAGCCAACATATGCCTGATGGCCAAAGATGCACTCAGCAGGAAAAGTGCTGAAGTAGTTATAGATGAGGTATTTGATTTCAACTCTCTTGATATAGACATTGATGATTTAAGAACTGGCATTCGTGACATGTCAACTGATCTATATCAAAATAAGGGATGATTAAGAGTTCTATCTAAAGATTATACTGATCTTCAAAAGGAGAAAGACAAAGTTCAGAAAGAGCTGGAAGCAACTCTACTAAGTCATGACTCTCTCTCTAAGCTTGAAATTGAGAATAAAATCTTGAGAGAAACAAATGAACTGAGCATGCAAAGAGAGTTAAATATAACCTCTAAAATTAAGGAGTTAGAAAAGACTATCTCTACGTGGAACATATCTTCTTCATCTATGGACTCCCTGATATCTAATCACAGAAGTGTCTCTGATAGAACAGGCTTCAGGTTTGAGAAATCTACCTCAGAACCCAGTTTGGAAACGACAAAGGAAACTAACATAAGTAGTGCTTCTAACTTAAATAGACGTATTACATTTGTAAAGTCCATACAAAAGGATGAACCAGTGCAACCTTGCTCTTCTGATCCAAGACATATTCATGAACACTGTGGATCTTATGCTGGCCTAGGATTCAGAAAGATAAAGAGTGACTCAGTCACCACTGCCCAACCTCGACGAATTGTAGAGTCAAGTAAAACTGGCTCCATGAATTAACTGGGAAGGAATCGTGGTGTTGAGGTTTACTCAGCACAAAACGTGAATCTCAAAGCTTCACGAAAAAAGAAGATGCAATACAAGGGTAATGCCAACAAATATCCACATGAGTCCAAATGGAGAAAGAATCCACACACTAACATGAATTATATTAGATGCTTTGCATGTGGAAGATTTGGTCATAAAGCTGCATTTTGCTTTCATATCACTTTGCATGGGAGACCAAAAGTCAAGCAGATTTGGGTTCCTAAGGGTAATAACATTGTAGGACCCATACAAGTCTGGGTACCAACATGAACGCTGAATATGCATGCAGGAAATGAGCACCACGATTACAACATGGTATCTGGATAGTGGTTGCTCAAGGCACATGACTGGGAACAAAGCCCTCATGTCAAACTACACAGAGAAGGAGGGACCAATAGTAATATTTGGAGATAACAGCTCTGGCTAGACAAGAGGCTATGGATCAGTTGGGAATGGTGCGGTGTCCTTCAGTAAAGTGGCTTATATTGATGGTCTAAAGCACAATCTTCTTAGCATCAGCCAGCTCTACGATAAAGGTCATCAAGTTACCTTTCTCAACAATTAGTGTCAAGTCAGAGATCTGGAGACATCCTCTATCAAGTTGACAGGAACAAGAGAAGGAAATGTATACACTGTCAACCTTGCTCAGCTCAGTTCTGATGAGACAGTATGATTCCTTGCTAAAGCCATTGAAAAAATAAGTTGGCTTTGGCACAGAAGGTTATCTAATCTCAACTTCAAGAGTATGTCAAAGCTGGCTTCCAAAGATCTGGTAGCTGGTTTACCCAAGTTCAGCTTCATGAAAGAAAGACCATGCAATGCATACTAGTTTGGAAAGCAAACAAGGAGCTCATTCAAAGGCAAAGCAGTCAACTCAATTGACAGGCCCCTTCAATTACTACATATGGATCTCTTTAGGCCAATTCCAACTGTGAGCCTATGAGGAAAGAGATACTCACTAGTCGTAGTGGATGACTACACCAGATACACATGGGTGTTCTTTCTTAACTCAAAAGATGAGACAAGCTCCCAACTGATAAAGATGTTCAAGCTGGTGATGAATGAAAAAAGAGAGACTATCAAGGCAATAAACAGTGATCATGGCAGAGAGTTCGACTTCTTAGAAATTGATCAGTTCTGTGCAGACAATGACATCAGCCATAACTTCTCAGCACCATGAACTCCTCAGCAAAATGGAGTGGCTGAAAGGAAGAGCATAACACTTATAGAAGCTAGAAGAACTCTACTAGCAGCAGCTCATCTGCCTGAATACTTCTGGGCAGAAGCCATCAACACTGCGCGCTACACACAGAACAGATCTCTTGTACACTCTAAGTTAAAGAAGACTCCATACGAGCTGTGGAAAGGAAGAAAGCCAAATTTCAGTTACTTCCATGTGTTCGGCTGTTCATGCTACATTCTGAACAATGGAAAGCAAAATCTGACTAAGTTCCAACCCAAGTTAAATGAAGGAATTTTCCTTGGATATGCCACAGACAGCAAAGCTTATAGAGTGTTCAACAAAAAGACATTAAGTGTTGAAGTCTGGATCCACATCATCTTTGATGAAACAGACTCGGATAAGTCTGCATCACAAGACATTACGATTGACGATACTGACACTACGAATGAAATGGTCGAGCCTAACACTATGACCGTAGTTCCTGAAGAAAGAATTGTAGTGTTCGAGGAAGAAATCGTAGAAAGAGCTGAACCAGACGACGATTCTGGTCAATAAGAGCCAGAAGTCAATCTTGAAGAGTTTAGACAAGAAGGAACCAGAACTGATGTTCCAACAGGGAACAGATGGGCAAGGGATCACACTTAAGATCTGATCGTTGGTGATCCAACTGCCAGAATCAGAACAAGATCTGCAACTCAAAATGAATGCTTCTATTAGAGTTTTTTGTCTCAAATAGAGCCCAAGAAGATTGAAGATGCAATGCAAGATGCAAGATGGATTGAAGCCATGCAAGAGGAGCTAAATCAATTCGAAAGAAGCAAACTCTGGAGACTAGTTCAAAGACTAAAGAATCACCCAGTCATTGGCACCAAATGAGTCTTCAGAAACAAGATGGATGAAGATGGGGTGATCACAAGAAACAAAGCAAGACTGGTGGCTAAAGGTTATTCTCAAGAATAAGGCATAGACTACGATGAGACCTTTGCACCAGTTGCCAGACTTGAAGCAATCAGAATTATCCTTACATTTGCTGCCCACATGAAGTTCAAATTATTCCATATGGATGTCAAGAGTGCATTCCTAAATGGTGAACTTTAAGAAGAAGTATATGTGGAACAACCCCCAGGTTTTGTCGATCCAACCCTCTCTAATTATGTCTATAGATTAGATAAAGCCTTATATAGACTTAAACAAGCACCTAAAGCATGGTATAAAACACTAACTAACTTTCTTACTGAAAAAGGATTCACTAGAGGTAGAGTAGACACTACACTCTTTCTTAGGAAACACAAAGATAAAGTTTTACTAGTTCAAATATATGTAGGTGATATTATCTTTGGTTCTACTGATGAAAATCTGTGCAAGAGATTTGCCAATTTTATGCAGAGCAAGTTTGAAATGAGCATGATGGGTGAGCTGAATTTCTTACTTGGACTGCAAGTGAAGCAAACTGATGAAGGTATCTTCATTAACCAAGCCAAGTACATCAAATACTTATTTAAGAAGTATGGCATGGAATTATCCTCTCCCATGAAAACACCAATTGCTCCAGCAACTAAGCTTGACAAAGATGAGAAAGGTAAAAGTGTTGATATTACTCAATACAGAGGTATGATAGGCTCCCTTCTCTACTTAACTGCCAGTAGACCAGATATAATGTTTGCAACATGTATATGTGCTAGATTTCAAGCTAATCCAAAGGAATCACACTTAACTGCTGTAAAAAGGATTTTCAGGTATCTTAAATGTACACCCTACTTGGGTCTATGGTATCACAAGAAGTCCTCATTTGAACTGACAGGATATTCAGATGCTGACTTTGCAGGATGTAAAATAGATAGAAAAAGTACCAGTGGCACTTGTCAACTTCTAGGGAATAGACTAGTGTCATGGTTCAGCAAGAAGAAAAACTCAGTATCAACTTCAACAGAAAAAGCTGAATATATTGCTGCTGGCAGTTGCTGTGCTCAAATCCTATGGATGAAGAACCAGCTAGCAGATTATGGGTTTGATTTCAAATCTATACCCATGCACTGTGATAACACAAGTGCCATAGCAATAACAAATAATCCTGTAATGCATTCTAGGACCAAGCATATAGAAATAAGATATCATTTTATTAGGGATCATGTTCAAAATGGAAAAATATCTTTGCAATACATCCCTACTAAAAATTAACTTGCTGATGTGTTTACAAAACCTTTAGATGAATCCAGATTTAATAAACTGATAATTGAGTTAGGTATGTTAAATTTGCAATCATTAACTCTATACTCTAGATGGTGCTAACCTTGCAGATATAAAGGCTAAGTCAAAATCGTAGAGATGATAAAGAGAAACCATGATCATGGAGTGATCCAGTTAAGGCAGAAAAGCTCACTGTGATAGTAGCGTCATCAAGCCAAGCAACCCTTCTGATAAGTGTCTCAGGGACAAACCTGATCCTTAGTGTCAAACTAAGAGGTTGGCCCTTCTTGAGCAACCTTAAACCAAAAGGGATGTCATTTCAGAATGCATCACAAAAAACTATAGAGTCGACTGTCAAGAAGAAATCAAGGGATCTAAACTCAACAATCGTGGAGTGGTTCTCAGAAATCGTAGTCCTTACACAAGGACTCACTAGCTCTAGGGGAGCTAAGGGAAAAAAGGAACCTTCCACATGGATTAAAAACGTGGAGTCCTGCAGAACTTCACACGTGTCGCAAGATGCAAAACATGGAGGGAAGTTTATAAATTAATTTTAAACTATTATGTGTCAGTTCATCTTTGAATTTCAAAGGACTATTTTTTCTCTCTCTCAAATGAAACCCTAAGTTTCAGAAATCTAAGCCATATCCATTCACTACAAGAAAATCAAACAAACAGATGGTAGCTTCAAATGTTATTTCCGGCTATCAACTATGCTTTGACGGATTCGAGAAGGATGGACCTGAAATTCACAAAGTCCTTTTCACTCCTAAAGAAAGCGGGTCTTAAGAATGCTCTGAGCACCAGCACATTGATATATCCAAAGCTGGTGAAGGAGTTTTATTGCAATGGAGTTGTTGATAAAGACTCCATTCTCACCAAAGTCAAAGATGTTCAAATCCAACTCAATGCTGAAGGCATAAACCTAGCTCTAGGTTTCAAAAATGAAGTTCTGTCATCCATGGAGGCTATTGACTTCCATAAGGGTCTGAAGAAGATGAACTATACAAAAACTGAAGGGAAGAGTGGCTACAAGTAGAAAGAATTTCCTCAAGAATATGAGTTCCTAGCTGACATTGTTGGAAAATGCATACGTTGCAAGGGCTCTGATCATGATTCTGTCAATGAGAAGCAACTGAAGCTCATGATAGCCATCCGCTTCAGAATCCAACTCAACTATGGAGCCTTGCTGATGGATTGGTTCAGAAAATGGATGCAAAGTCCGAAAAAGACCAAGAGCACTGCCAAAATGCTCTATGGGAGGTTTATCAGCATTATTATTCAAAATTCACTGGGTGACAAAATTGAGGACAGTGAAGGTATTTCAATCAATCCTAATAGGAACATGACCAAGCAGCTGTTCCAGAACTAGAAAAGGAATCCTGCAAAAAATGTAAAGATGATGTCTGCAACCTCATCTACTACAAGGGAAGCTAGGGAGGAAGAAGAAGAGGTCAACTAAGAAAAAGCTGTAGTTCGGACCAGAAAGAGTAAAGGTAAGAAGAAAATATATGAAAGGGTTCAAGAAACTAAGGAGCTTCAAGGCTCAACCACTGATGAACTCCAAGAGGGTCCTGGTACTGATATGGAGTTCATAAGCCTTACTTCCAACAGAGTCATCACCCCTAACTCATCAGAGGGGGTTCTGAAGGAAAAGAAGAAGAAGAAGAAGAGGGAGATGAGTGAAGATAAGGCTGAAGGTAGTTCTGAACCTCATAAAAAGAAGAAACGGAGCCACAAAATAGGGAAGTCTACACTCACTATGATTGTGGAGTCATCACCAATCGTAGAGTCCAGACTAGCTGCCACTGCAGAAGGAGAAGCTGCAACAGCCTCTCAGCCTGAGCAAACTCAAAAGACTGAAGTTGAAGAAGATGCAAAGGCTGTGCCCAAGCCAAAGAAGAGGGTGAAGAAGTTGGCTAAGAAGTATGCTCTTACCAGTGAAGAAATATTGGAAGATGATGATAAAAGAAGGGCTGCAAAAAAGGCTGAACAGTCCACTAAGCCACAAACATCTGATCTAACTCCACAAGAGACCAGAATCATTGAAGATGTGATAAGCCCTGATGAAGTTCTTGCTGACACTACTGAGGAGGTACAGCATGAAGGAGTAATTTTTTCTGCAGAGGTTCTGGTAGAAGATGTAACTCATCCTGGAGGTGAAGTACTAGAAGCAGCTCTTGAAATAGACTTTACTAATGTTGATAAAGGGACTCTAGAAGCTCCTGTTCAAGAAGATGCTGCAACTGAGGAGGAGTAGTTAGAAACGACACAGACAGAGAATGCTAAAGCTGAGGGGGAGCTACAAATAGATAATAATGAAGTCCCCTCAATAAATGAAGAAGTCGTAGAGTTTGCTGCTACACAAATGGTGCATATTGCAGATGATGATGAGATGATTGATGTAGTGCAAGTTTATGATGCAGAGAGTGATGAAGAAGAAGATGATGATCTTGAGGTCATATATGTGGGACAAGATGGTGAAAGAACAACAAACTACAATCAGTTGTTCAATTATTTGCCAATGATGCCATATTATAGAGCTATGATTCTCAACTCCTGGGATCACATATTCTGGACTTTCAAGGCATATCAAACAATCTCAGTGTCTGCCCATGGATTCCTAAGAGAAAGGAGGTTTGCTCAAAAACTGATCAAGAATGCTTCAACCTTAGAGCCTAAGCATGAGGTATATTCCACTCCTCTCTCGTTTATTATCAACCACACTCCATCATCACACTTCAATCAGTTCTATGAAGTGCCCAAATGGTTGGAAGTGGTCCTGCATCCACTCAATTAATTTCCAGTTACAGAGTCCCAAAACTCTAAATCTGATGAACCAAATAACCAACTCGTTCTAGTAGAGCAAACCATTAATGATCCAATGATGATTGAGCACATCACAAGAGTTGTCGAAGAAATGCTTGCAAGCTCAACCATTGAAACACCAGTCTTGGACGACACACTATGATTCGTGCATATTGATCAATCTGATGCAAAAATCGTAGAGTCTCTAGAACAGCTCAAGAAAACCTGAAACACATACATCTGTGCCAAACACTACGCCTATACAGCAAACACAAACCCCTCTAACCCAAGCAGACATCCTCTCCCCTTCCAACCATGAATATTTAGATATGACTCTTTCCCTCGCAAGTATATCAAGAAGAGATGAACACACTACTACTACTCCTCCTCCTCCTGAGACACAATAAATTAATTGTCTCTCATGCTAACAAAGGAGGAGCTGGATGAAGCATTAAACCAAATAGGGTCAGAATCTAGAGAGATTCTTGAAGCACACTCCATAGCGCTTCACATGAGATTCGATCATATTATCGAATCAGTCAAGCCTCTACCAGGAAAGTTGGCAACTAAACTGTCAAAGAAGCTGCGAGAGATTGTCAAGGAAATGGCCAACAGTCTAAGTCAATGGGATGCTATTCACTTTACTGCCACGAAGAAGCATAAGGAAGCTATGGAGATCATGTAGAAGAATCAGCAATCTCAAAATGAGCTGTTGACCAACCAAATTTCAAAACTGCGCACCTCACTTCAATACTTCCAAGAATCCAGTATAACTCAAATCAATCAGAATTACAATGCAATGGAACAGATTTAACAACAACAAAGACACACTGAGGCTAGAGTTACTGAAAATCGTAGTGATGTTTCTCAAAACCACTCACAGATGCATGAGCTGGTTAAAGGAGTCAAGCGCCTCTCTGAAGATGTTTGAACCCTTGATGCTGACATAAAGGGGGAGAATAATGAGGAAGGAGATAGAAATAGAAGTAGAGAAGGAAATAGAAGGCAACCGCAACAGAAGCAAAGACAAACACACACTGGTTAATCGTCGGGTGGCAATCTCAAAAGTCCTAGCTCTCAGCCTCCACTAGTTTATCAACGTCTGCAAAGTTCTCTCATGGCTGAACCCACTCAAAGGAGCCAAGGTCAAGCCTCTAGCTCACAAGGTATAACCTCCACTTGTTTTAGTATGCCAGTTGGAGATCATGCCTTCATGAACAGACATGATCATTCGGAACCACTGACCCGAGATGAGCTAGAGGACATTACAAGAAGAGATGAAGCCTCAAGGAGAAGATGAATCGCAGAACATGCCAATCCTCCAAAACCAAAGAGGCAAAGAAGATAGAGATAAGTCTAAGCTTAACTGTATATTGATGTTTCTATGTTAGATTGTAATATCTTTTCAAACATCAATAAATTCATGCTTATTCTTTACAAATTTCAGTTGCTCACTGAAACACTAAGCCATATTTACTTTCTAGCACTCTGCATTTACAAAATGATGCTATTATCTAAATCTCCTTGATTATGTCAACATCAAATAGGGAGAGATTATTGAGAATTGCATATTCATATTTGATATTGAAAGTAAATATAAATGCTTAAGTGTATAGTCCTTAAGAGAATCAATGTACAAGGACTTAGATGATAAATCAAAAATGTTAGGTTGATCTGAGCTTTAATGTTGATCATTTATGTAAATAAATGTATAGAAAAAAAGATCAAATTTATTAGGTTGATATATTTGAGCTGTAAAAGTTAAAGCCTCGATAGAATTGTAGTCTATCAAAGGTAGCATTCAGAAGACAAGGCAGAATCGTGGAGTTTAAATGAAGATGTTCATAATCGTAGTCTGCTAAGAGAATCAAGTATGCAGAAGATAAGGTAGAATCGTGCAGCTTAAGTGAAAGTATCAGAATCGTAGTCTGCTCTTGGAAGCCACACTGAGAATCATAGAAAAGATCTGAGCGCCTGCTGAGCTAAGTCAAGAAACGCAGTGTGCTCTCGGAAATGTGGAGTCTACAAGACGAAGCAAGAAGGAATCGTAGTATGCCGCAGAGCTTAAGAGAAATCGTAGTGTTCTCTATGATCAAGTCTGAGTCAAGTCTGTGCAAGCCAACACACAATGATTTTAATACAATGACCATAATCGTAGAGCTCCTCCAGTCAGCATCAAAGTTCGTAGTTCTGATGAAGTGAGGAAGAGCAACAAATGAAGAAAGGCTTATGTCCGTTGACAATTTGATGGTCCCAATGATTCCATATTCATCCTTAGTTCAAATCAAAGAAGCGTATTGGAGAAGATAAGGAAAGGACAAAATCGCCTGCAAAAAACACCTTTTCAGGTGTTAGGTGAAGTTGCAGTCTGCTGTGTCAGTGGGCCAATCGACAGTGCAGCAGGAAAGAAGGATGTTAACATCAACTGAGCAAAAATGTTTGAAGCATTAAATGCTACAATGGGAGCATTCAAACGGATATATTTTGGATGGCTCTTTTATAAGAAAATCAGACAAGGATTCAGATAAAGCAAGCAAGACGTGAAAAGAAAGAATACATTGAGAAAAGCTCAAGAACACTCAACGATCAACTATATGTTCCTGAAAGAGGAAAGCTTGCTTCGCTACTCATTTCTTTAGAACTGATGCTTAATTGCAACTAAGTAGCACTCCTCAACCAACTACTGTCAATCCAAGTGAGGAACCACGTCAGAGGACTTGAAGAGTTCAAAAGTGAACTAAAAGAAGATCCAAGTCAGATGACTTAAAGAGTTCAAGAGTGAACTTAGAGAAGTACCAAGTCAGAGGACTTGAAGAGTTCTAAGTGAACTAAGAGAAGTTCCAGGGCTGCTGGCCTTGAAGGAATCTAAGTGATTCAAGTTGTAAGAGATATCCTTAGTGGATTTCCTACTCGTGGAGTAGAAGAGTGGATTAGGAGCCTTGTGTGCTCTGAACCACTTCAAACCTTGTGTCTCATTGTCTCTCAATAACTGCTATATCTGTTATAATTACCATAACTGCTTATCAAACCATAACTGTAATATCTTGAAGGGGAACAAAACATATATTCAGCTACTGTCAGTATAAGCAATACTGACAAAGTATTTTAAACAAAGAAATTTTAAAATATCTATTCAACCACCCTTCTATATAACTAACGTGCCTTTGGAAACTAACATAATCGTTCAAGATCTTATAAATTTTTGGGTTGTCACAAGATATTTTGGTAAATGATATTATTTTTCTCGTAAATAATGTTATTTCTTTCAATATTCGTAAAGAATATTATTTTCTTTCATATTCCATATTATGAAAGTAAAAATATTTTATTTCATATTCCTAAATTTAAACTTACTATGATAAGTATTTCTTCTATAATTCCTGAAATGATCAAAAATTCTTTGAGTTTTGCGTTTCATCTAATATCATTTCACCAGAATATTGGTATGCACTTTCTTATGAATTTTTATCGTTTTATGTCGTGGTACTATTTATACGTATGGTACTGTTCATACGTATGGTACTGTTCATACGTACGGTACTATTTACACATATGGTACTATTCACCGAGTGATATTCACGAGATACTATTCACAGAGTACTATTTATGGGGTACTATTCAGAGAGTACTATTCATGATAAAATTAGTTTCTTTTTCTAACCAAATTATTGTTGATTTATGAATCTTACTCTTGAAATTAGATCCATGTTTTGATCATATTGTTCTTACTATGTCTATTCATCATATATAATATTTTTATAATCATGGTGATGGAAGTTATCTTTGACTTGAGTGTAAAGATGGGTAGATTATTGGTATGACCATAACTATGGATTCTCTTTGGCCAGTAGTGCAAAAAGGAATTGTTGACTGGTATGATCATGACCATTAATTTTATAATTGAATATCTTTAGCTTAAGTGTAAAGGTGAATTGATCAACATAGTTATAATTATTGCTTCTATAATTGCTAAAATGATCTGATATTCCTTTGAGATGTGCGTTTCATCTAATATCATTTCACTTGAATTTTTTTTTACCTAAATCTTCTTTTTAAATTTTAAATCATTATCTTTGAAATATGAAACTTGAATATCTTTGGCCTGAGTGTAAAGATGAATTTATTAGCATGATTATGAATAGAAACTGAGATTTGGTATAACCATGATCTTTGGTGTTACAGGTAAAGACAGGTAATGAAAATTATCTTCGTCCTGGGTGCGAAGAGGAATTTATCAACATAATTATGATCATGAACTATTTAAATAATTGTGGACAGGAACTGTTAATTGATGTTACAGGGATAAAATATTATTGGTGGACTTTTAACATGGAGAAGATAATAGACATTATGGTCTATTTGATTCATCTAATGGATTGTTCGTTCCGCTGCAACTATGGTTGAAAACTTCTATCATCTACCATATGTTCTAAATATCTGATTTATTACTGATGAATGCTATTGATAATTTAATTATCTGTTGTCATGATATTCTTTACTGGGCTATTTGTGCTCATCCTTTTGCTTTACAATTCCTTTCAGGCAATAAGAGTGTAGCTGGGTCGAGCAGGGATAACAGGGGAATAGAACGATGGTCTATAACTGTTGAAGTTTCCCATAAAATAGTATGAAAATAATTATATTGAGAACTTTAAATGTGTGTGTCGTATTTTATATGTCATTTAACAGTTTATTTTGGTTAACCAAATAGGGTGAGGTGAACCCAACTTTGGAAGGGTGTGTTGCCACTACAATACAAGATGTCTAATCACCTACGACTTCGTGTTATCATAAGACATGGTTATGCACATCCACTTACTAATTATATCTACGAGCACTACCTATATAATCTTGGAGTATGGTTGAAATACAATTCTTAGTTTGAGACAATTGAGATAATTATATGGCAAGAGAATACCCACCATTGGAATGAACAGGATAGTAATCTTCTCGTTATTATTTGGGGTCTATTAGGTCAACCAAGGTTAATTCTCAAGTCCTATGATATCAATTATAACTTAGAAGTATGGTCTCCCATGTACGAAGGTTTGCTTGAGCATTTTCCAAAGATTTTAATTCCTAAAACAGTTATTGACTGTACCTTTATTTAAGGTATCATTGCCAAGGTTGGGACATAAGTCACAGTTGGTATCTCGTATTGTGCACGATAATTTGATATAAAAGATTTGTATTTAGATTCTGTACCATGTATTTGGCGACTCAGAATGGGTTGTGTATTAGACCTATTTTGGGGGCGTCACACCGGTAGTACCAAAATGTACTAGGATCTTCGACAACATTTTTGGTGGCTGAATTTAAAACAAGATGTTGCAGAGTGTGTTGCCAAGTGTTTGACATGTCAGAAAGTAAAAGTAGAACATCATAGGCCGAGTGGTATGCTACAACCACTAGAGATCCCAGAATGGAAATGGGAACATATCACGATGGATTTTGTGGTTGGCCTTCAGACGACTCAGAAAAGCTACGACGCAGTATCGGTTATCGTTGACTGATTGACGAAATCCGCACACTTCCTTCTGATCAGAATTAGATTCAACTTGGATCAGTTGGCAAAGCTTTATGTGAAAGAAATTATTTTAAGACATGAAGTTTCGGTGTCGATTGTCTCCGATCGAGATCCGCGCTTCACATTGAATTTCTGGAAGCGACTACAGGAATGCATTGGAACGCAATTGAGAATGAGTACGGCCTATCAACCTCAGACCGACGGGAAGAGAGAAAGAACAATCTAGACTTTGGAGCATATGTTGAGAGCATGCATCATGGATTACAAAGGAAATTGGGATGACCGCCTACCGCTTGTAGAATTCGGTTACAATAATAGTTATCACGCTAGTATTAGCATGCCGCATTATGAAGCATTGTACGGAAGAAAGTGTAGAACTCCACTATACTAGAACGAAGTTGGCAAGAGATAATTACTAGGTCCAGAGTTTGTACAACAAACAGCAGAGATAGTCAAAGTGATCCGACCACGATTAGCAGCGGCTCAGGATAGGCAGAAGAAATACACTGATCCACACCGCAAGAATGTAAAATTTGAATCGGGTAGCTTTGTTTCCTTGAAAGTCTCTCCTTGGAAGGGAAAAATCAGATTTGGTAAAAAGGGGAAATTGAGCCCGAGGTTCATTGGACCCTTTGAGGTGCTGCAGAGGATTGGAGAAGTCACCTATGAGGTAGCCTTACTCGTGGCTCTAGAGCATGTCCACAACGTCTTCCATGTGTCAGTGTTACGTCCATATAAACCCGATTACAAAGATGTGATTGAATATGACCCTACAATTTGAGAAAGACTTATCTTACGAAGAAGTTCATGTTCAGATTGTTGACAGGAAAGAGCAAATTCTCAGAAATAAAGTAATACCTTCTGTTAAGGTAATATGGAGGAACCACAAAGTTGAAGAAGCTACGTGGAAACTCGAAGAGCATATAATGAAGACTTACCCATATTTATTTACTTAATTTCTATGTAAGCGATTCTGGGGACAGAATCTTTGTAAGGGGGGGGGGAGAATGTAA
The DNA here is from genome assembly GCA_020205555.1 of Panax stipuleanatus. Lineage (NCBI taxonomy): Eukaryota > Viridiplantae > Streptophyta > Magnoliopsida > Apiales > Araliaceae > Panax > Panax stipuleanatus. Next base: position 17,140,798 of record CM035123.1, read on the forward strand.
CTGGACAAATTTAATTGAACCATGATTATGGGGACAGAATCCTTTTAAGGGGGAAAAGATGTGGCGAACGAGAATTTTATAATTTAATTTAAATATTTATTGAATTGAATAAATATTTTCAATGATTTAATTATTTAGTCAAATAATTATTTGATGGAATTGTGGTGTATTAATTTAATTATATGTGTTACATTGATTAAATTAATGTAGCGAATTTTATAATTCAAATTATGTGATTAATTAAGCTTATATGATTAAATGAATTATTTAATAAGCATAATGTTATTCTAATTAATTTAATAATTAATTAGAGATTTAAAGATTTTACATAATTAATATATGAGGATTTTAATTATGTGATAATGTGATTTTATTTGGATTTATGATATTTTATTTAATTGATTTAAATAAGATTATATGATTATTTAAAAGTGTGACAATTAACTATATACTAAATGAGTTAATTAAATTAATGGAAAAAGGATAAATAAGAGCCTAGCCAAACAAGGCATTATTGGGGGTTGGGGGCAGTAAACCCATTATGGGATTAACTGACGACCCATGACTACGACATCAGTTATATTATACGTATATGTTATATCTTATATTCATATATCTACATCAGACTTGTATATTCATATTCATATTCCATCAAAGAACTTAGAGAGAAATACACAGAGAGAATTTGAGAGAGAATTGAGAAATTGAGAAGAAGAGTTGTAGATTCTAGAGTCTCTATCATCATCCTTGAATCATATACACAAACTAGCAAGGGTAATCTCTTCAAGCCAAACTTTAATTTACGTTCTTACAATTTTCCATGAAAACTATTTCAAAGTTCTCTATGACTAAGGTTATTGATGATTGATAGTTATATGATGATATATATGTTAGTATATGTTCATAATATGTTTTATATCATATATTCATGGGTTAGAGTAATCAATTTCATGTAAACATGCTTTAATCAGAGTTTTATAATTTATAGAGCATATAAAATATGAAGGACACATATTTGGCCTTATGAACAAATTGTATGCTTTGAATTAATTGTTTAACTTAAAATTAAAAATAAATTATGATTATAAATGTTTAAACAAAGAGAACAAACTTTGAACGGACGGATTTGGAGTTATAACGAATCCGTAATGTCGAATTTCATGTTTTTCTTCAAAACATTCAAAATACCAAGAACAGTGAATTTATGTGATTTGATTTGATTAATTACATGATATAAAGTATTAAAAGCATCTTAGAATCATTATATGATGTTTCTATAAAGTTTATACTTCATGAGAATCATTGTGTTTGTTTAATTTGGATTTAATTGGCCTAAACTGTCAAAAATCGCAAACTGGGGCTGAACCGCCAAGGCACACCCGCCCCAACCAACTTAAAACCCGCCCCATCCGGCCCTATGCAGATCCACACCCACCCTAGCGGGCCTAACCCCCTCCCCAGCGGGGGTGATGCAGAGAAAAATTATTTTTTTTGGTCGTTTGTGTGATTTTAAGCCATAGCATGATGAGTTAACCTAACCTAAAGAACTTGATAACATAAAAAACATGTAAAACAATACTATAACATGCTGTTGACACATATTATATATTTTGAAGTTTCATATAAATAAACTATGTGAAAACTTGAATATTGTCATCGTAAAGTGTGATTTTCGACCATCTAAGAGTTACACTTGTGTAGTATACATGTTGTGATTCAGAGTTGTGTTATGTGGCTAGTTATGAAGTTATGATTTGTAAATCAAGTTGTAAGTTGAACTTAAGTAGGAAATTCAACGGTTAAACATAGTGGTTATGCAATTAATCAATGTCTTATACATAATGTAATGTGTAGGATGTTGAGGAAGTGAATCGTAGTTTTATTTGTAGCTTGTGCACGACGCAAGTATTCTATCTCTAAATTATTATCGTTAAGCAAGTTTCTTATCTAAACTCTTTAATTTAAATAAGCGTTCTATTCCTTATTCTTATGTCAAGCAAGTTACTAAATTCAAAGTTTACTTTTATTGAGCAAGTTTTCTATTCTTGAAATATTAACTTGATGCAAGTTCTTATACTTGTTAATCAAATTGAGATTCTATATGAGATACTATAATACCTTTAAAGCATAATTCCAGTTATACAATACTTATTCGATTGTATACTTTTGAGAAGTTATTATTCAATTTGAATATCGTTTATTGTTGAATCTTGTAAGACTAGCGAACCCTTATTGATTCGACTAGTCCATAGTTGATGAGCGTTCTAAATTCTAGAACTTTTATTGAGTTTATCTAAAACAAAATTCCTTTGGTGCGGACTCTGATGTTAAACTGAGATGACCAACCCTACTATAGGGGATTGATGATGCTTTAGCGTTGAGATATTGTGCACAGTATGGTACTAAGGGTTGATCCCCCTAAGTACGAGAAGTAAAGTCCATAGTCTAACGACTGTTAAAGGTTTAAGTAAAAAAACTTGAGAACCTCGGACATAGTTCAAGGTCTTATGACCCTCATATGTTATTTTGATTCTTGTTATTCATTCTTGATTCAAAAGCTGAGTTTTCTGATATTCAGACTTCTTCAATTATTCGCATGTTATTATATTGTTATATTTGTATACTTGTGGGCAATCGTGCTCACTCTTGCATAATAATAACATTGTAGTTAAGAACGAACAGTCTAACGAGCCTTCCACTAGCAAAGGCAAGGGAAAGATTAACAAGTGATTGAAGACTTGTTATTTATTTTGAAATGTTTATTCTAAGACTTGATGTGTTTAAGACTTAAGACTTATGTATTTGTTTATGATTTTCGCACAGAGATTTAAGGTTAAGTATGACCTGGGATTGTTTATGAATTTATTATTCAGATATTGTAACCTCATAAGGGGAGATGATGGATTTATTCTATCTATTTCATGGTTTGCATTTATTATGGGTAGATAGATATATGATATTTGTATAGTGAACACCGAATCCCGTGGAAATTGTAGTACCCGAATTTGGGAGTGTTACACATGTGATATCTATAGACTTTTTGATTGATCGCTTTGGCCGGTTAGACAGCTACTAGCGACATTCTGGGGATTTTATCATTTCGGTACATGAGTGGCAGCTTGCCTGTGTAGACATTTTGTTGATGTGCATCGTGGCCTACGTTTATATGCCACTACCCTTGGACCACTTGTATGTCGGTTTCATGGTCGTGGTTCTGGCCCTTAGACAGGGTTGCACCATCCTACCGAAGATATTGGCTGAGGCACTGAGGTCAGCTACCTATTTCCATACCCATCCAGAGGGGTTCAGAGGTAGCTCTGTCTTGTTGTACGTGTGGCTCATGTCCCACTTGCTCCCGATTGACTTCTTCAGATACCAGGGGTATTGTTTCAACCATGAGATAGCCATGTCATACTCCTTTCACCCGACGGAGTGTTAGGATGTAGAGACATGGTCAGCATTTCTGTCCGATATTGTGCATCCTTTTTCAATTCTGCCATGCTCCGGGCTAGTCTCCCCTTATAGCTTCATCACCCATGCATCTGGCATGGACTACCTGCCCCTAGCGGGATTGAGAGGAGTGACCACTTACCATCCATTAGCAGTTATGGGTAAATTTGATCAGTTCCAGAGCCTGCACCATTTTGAGGGGGCTATTGATCAGCGGATGTCATCTGATCGAGCCTCATCTCTCTCAATCAATGTCGTATCCCAAGTGGCTCGAGCCTCATCTCTATCAGTAAAAGCTATATCTCTGCCAGACAGGGCAGTCAACATCAGCGCCCTAGCCTGATATCTCTCAAAGGTCATCCTAGCTAGTGAATCTGCCAAAGCTAGATCTGTCCTGGTAGGAATGATCGGCGGGTCACTAACTGAGGCTGCTGTCAGATCCGTAAACAAATCCTCCTCCGTAGGAGAATCAGGATCCTCCATAGGCTTCTCCTCATCTGAATCCACAATCGGAGCTGACTGGATGAATGCAACTGATGCTATATCGGCCTCCAACCACTCTGAGTACCATGGAGAACGATCCAGGTGGCTAATGGAGAAATCAACCCTCTCCCTATGAGTCCAACACTCATAAATCCTGATCAGGTTGGCTGATGACATAGAAGAAGATGACATTCGCTGATCAATAGCCCCCTCAAAGTGGTGCAGGCTCGGGAACTGATCAAACTGACCCATAACTGCTAATGGATGGTAAGTGGTCACTCCTCTCAATCCCGCTAGGGGTAGGTAGTCCATGCCGGATGCATAGGTGATGATGCTATAAGGGGAGACTATCCCGGAGCATGGCAGAATCGAAAAAGAATGCACAATATCGAACAGAAAAGCTGACCATGTCTCTACATCCGAACACTCCGTCGGGTGAAAGAAGTATGACATGGCTATCTTATGGGTGCAACAATACCCATGGTGTTTGAAGAAGCCAATCGGGAGCAAGTGGGACATAAGCCACACGTACAACAAGACAGAGCGACCTCTAAAAAACCCCTCTGGATGGGTATAGCAATTGGTAGCTGACCTCAGTGTCTCAGCCAATATCATCGGTAAGATGGTGCAATCCTGTCTAAGGGCCAGAACCACGACCATCAAACCGATGTCTAAGTGGTCCAAGGGTGTGGCATATAAATGTAGGCCACGATGCACATCAACAAGATGTCTACACGGGTAAGCTGCCACTCATCTACTGAAATGATAAAATCCTCATTATGTCGCTCGTAGCTGTCTAACCGGCCAAAGCGATCGATCAAAAAATCTATAGATATCACATGTCATGCAATAATCTCCTCAGTGATAAATCAGCATCTCAAACCCGACATAGTCATAAATGGTCTCCTCATGTCACTGATAGTTGTACAAGCGCAAGGCAGATCCAGTGCCAAGCCTGTAAGACGCTCATACTCCTCTAAGGTAGGATTCAACTCATGGAGCCCAAAACGGAAAACCTGTCGATCAGGTATCCAGCATGATAAGATGCCATCCACAAACCCATACGGAACCTGGGAAGCTAAAAGGGTTAGAGAATACCCTAGCATCTGGTCTACTGTCCCTCTCGTTGTGAGGGGTAGACTGTCATACCATGACTTCAATGAAGATGCCATCGAAGATGGTGGTGAGTGCTCAATGCCCGGTCTCAACCCGGGAGGTATAGGTCAGCCCCGGTCATAACCCGGAGGTACAGGTCAGCCCCGATCTCAACCCAGGAGGTACAGTTCTTCCCCGATCTCAACCCGGAAGGTACAGGTCAGCCCCAGTCTTAACCCAGAAGGTACAGGTAAGCCTTGGTCTCAACCCGGGAGGTACAGGTCAGTCCCGGTCTCAACCCAGGAAGTACAAGGCAGCCCTGGTCTCAACCCAGGAGATCAGGTCAACTTTGAAAATAATCCTGGAACCTCATAACATTTCTAGAGGAAAACCTAGAAAGACCAAGTTAGGCTCAGAGACTACCATGAAGACAAACAGAATTAACTAAGATCCAAACCTTGGAAACAACCCCAGGAAGTCAGCCGAAGGCCATGCCAGTATTAAGGGCAACCCCGAGAGGGGCAAAACGATCATTTTACCAAATTGAAGCCGATTCGGTTAAACTCAAGCCGAATTGATGCAACTAATTTCAGAACGAACCATAACAATGATCCCGAGTGGAAACAACGCAAGACAGCTCAACGGACAAACTACGAGGATTCAAAGACCTGTTATGAACCCGTCTTTTTGGACTCGGAAAAGGTTTACTCTCATGTCATTGCGATAATATTAGCGATGGCTTTCCGGAAAGGTATCGCACTGCCTCAAACCTATGCTCCGATCAAAAGTTAAAAAGTTTTGAATCTGACCTCGCATTGCTCGGAGTGCACGTACTTCGATGGAATGGGACCCGCCACGTGGGCCATGCCACGTGGAGCCGCACCTCTACCTGCGGTTGCCGCAGGTAGAGCTACTTCTCCTTGGTCTATATATTTGAGGTGACCCCCAGCTCATTTTAAAAAAGAAAAAACGCTATGCACTTCTGCCCGTTTGGTTTCTTAGCCATATTCTTGTCCTCCAAACCCAAATATTTTCACTATAACACGTAGATACACCCACATACTACCACATATCAAAAATTAACCGATAGAAATGGTCGTTTAAAGCCTATAATTTGGCAAAAATCCCGTGTAGGAGTCCATTATGAGTATTTTTATGATCAGGAAGTTCATATTACTTCATTGCACTTTTATACACTTACAAATTAAGTTTCACTTTCTGAATATGCCCGGAACTCTATTCTGTGGTCGTTTTTGCTTACGTTTTGTACAATTTAGTACATAAACGCATTTTCTGGCATTTCTACAACTCGGATCGTCGATCTGTCGCTTCTAACACAGCTTTTATATACATATATCTTCGTTTTAGCAACTTCGCCGGACTCGGTTAACTTCCCAGTCCGGGTGTGGCTTTTTAATGTGTATATTTAACTGTATATATACTAACTTTTCGATTATGTCAAGCCCGAATGTCAAATCTGAGGTAGTTTACTGCTTCTATATATATAACTATACATATATATATATATATGTATATATATATATATATAGATATAATTTTTCTGACTTATTTGGGCCTGGATTTATACTTCGTGGCCCTTTTATTGCGTTAATATATATATATATATATATATATATATATATATTTACATTCTGTCCAGCCTGGATCATTCTGTGGCTTTTATACAGCTTTTATAAATATATATATATATATATATATATATATATATATTCATTCCAGTTCGGGCCTCGGAGTGAAAACCAACCGCCCTTTACCGCTTTTATATATATATATATATATATATATATATATTTACATTATGTCCAGCGTGGATCATTTTGTGGCTTTTATACAACTTTTATAAATATATATATATACATATATATTTCCATTCCAATTCGGGCCTCGGAGTGAAAACCCACTGCCCTTTACCGCTTTTATATATGTATATTTCAATTCTGTCTAGCGTGAATTACTCCGTGGCTTTTTTACAGCCTTTATAAATATATATGTATATATATATATATATACATTCCAGTCAGGGCACCGGAGTGAAAACCCATCGCCCTTTATAGTTGTCGTATATATATAATTATATATATATATATATATATATATATTGCTTTACTCATTTGGATTAAATTATTATTTTAAATATTCATTTGATATGAATCGGCACTGACATCTCTGCGGGTGAACTAGATTTTTTTAAAATAACGCCAACTCTAGCTTTCAAACAGTTCAAAATAGGTTTTGACAGAATCGGGAAGTAGAATGGATGAGATTTACTTGAATCTAACATTTTTTTTTTCTAGCTACAGTTCTGAAAGCTATCTCGCGGCCCTTAGATCGCAATCTAGTGGGAACGAGATGCTTCGGCCAAGTGCGAGCCAGAATTTACTGATGAATCCTTGGTTCTGGCAACATCTAGATGTAAATATATATTTCTGTACATATTTAAACTGTGCAGGTTTTATTGGCCTCCCTCTGTGAGCCTAGGAATCGTGGGATTCATGATCAAACTGATCAAAATCTGATTCTAACGATGGACAAACTCCACTTTACAAATGTACCATGCCAGTTTTTCTGTAAATGTATATCCGAAAGACCTTAAAACGGTTATCCAAGTTTAAGGTCTCAATATAATGAGAATAATGGTTTGTCGTGTCAGAGTCCCTCCGATGGCTATCATGCCCATGAGGAGACCTACACTTGTATATATAGTTGTAGTCGAGGATGCTTCGCAGCCCGAGAATCACCATTCAAATTGAGCCAAAAGGCTGAAAAGATAAAAATGGAAGTATTAAACATGCTTCAATTCTTATGTTAGCGTAAGGGTTTGAAAATCAACCTTTTAAAACATCATTTTTATAATAATCTTGTCTAAAAGAGAGATTTTTGCAAATTAAATCAAACCCTTCGTATATAGGTTCAACGAAGCATGTCCATGCTTTCAATCAACCAAAAATAGGCCCAATTTCTTTCAGTATTCACACACACATTGCAGATTTAAAAGAAAATATTGAAAAGATGCGGTACCATGTTTACACGGAAGTTGTGGGGTGCCTAACACCTTCACCATACTTAACCAAGCCCCCGACTAAGAACTTCAGTTTTAAAGATCAAGTTTCGACAGTGTCCAGCAATTGGGCCTCTTTTCAAACAAAACTCGATTGAGTTTGTACAACCATTTCAAATCTACCAACTGGAGACTCTGTAAAACGTTCAAATCGTCGACATGATACATGTTGGTCTTTTCCTTAAAAAATCCTTCAAAACCTTTTTCACAAGTAAAAAGAATAAGGGTAGACAAAACTTAGGAAAAGAGAGGAAGATCCAGGTTTGACCCGACCCGAATTTTTCCACCAACGTCGACAAGGATAACAATAGCCAACATGCCGTAAACTCGCCCCGACGCGCTTTTAACCCTTGCAGGCGCGCCCCGACGCACATGCGCCCTGGCGAATTTCAAAGACATGTAAGCGCGCCCCGACTCAAATTGCAAATAACAAGCCCTTTCTTCTTTGTCAGCTTCCAGCCCATCCACTTCGCGTCCCAATCAGTTCCTGCACCAAAACCCACACACATGCATGAAAAGAAACTAAAACATACTCAAAGTAGTGATATCCTAGGTTTAAATGATACCAATTCGTAGGTATGAAACCTACATATCAAATACCCCCAAACTTAAGATTTCGCTTGTCCTCAAGTGAAAACAACAAAAAAATGGAAATAATAAACACCGTAATCTAGTAGTATGCATATGCATGACCTACTCCCTACATGCCTACAGATCTAGCAATAGATCAACATGTTATTCAACACATGCCTCAAAGATATCATAAGATACTCAAACAATACTGAAAATTTAATGTACAGTTCATTAGTACTCAATCAGTTCATCCAACTCTGTCCTCACTCATGTTGTGCGTGTGTGCTCGTTAACTATTCTAATCACCAACAATTCAAAAACATCACATACATACTTCTTAGCGGGAAAATTTCAGTTATAACTCAAATATTATGCATTCCTGATAAAATCGATTAACATAGTAATTACTGAGTTCGGGGATTTCAGATTAAGCTTATTTTTCTTATTTTTCATTCACGGGTACGTTTTACAATCCATCCCTTGTTCACAATCGACCGTGCAATGTCTGCATCTGTTAGGCTTTTCAATGTTACCCGTTTAGTGAACTTTCGACCAACGACTCCCAAACTAGACGGTTTTAGGGTGCTAGGTGTAAAAACACCCCCAAGGGCTTACTTATTCAAGTAACAAAGGCCACAGATACAAACTAGTCCATGTGTTTATTCTCCTTCTTTCTTATTTTTCTTTTTCTCTATTTTCTACTTTCTTTCTCTTTTTTATTTCTCTTTTTCTTTCACCCCACTGACTCCCCCAAACTCAAGTTATTACTTATTTTTAAGCCTTTAATGTCAATATTGCAGTATCATCAAATTTTAACTAAGATTTTCCCCATAGAAATAAGTTTTAACCACTTGAACTGAGTTGATTAGACAGTTAAGCTCTTACGTGCTAACCAGTTACACAAGTTCTGGATAGAATCAGACTTTCATCTTGATTAACATTCGAACTCATCATTAATCTTCTCATTTGTTCGAGTTAAAATGCAATACCAATCCTATCATCGGCCGAGCTAAATACATGTCAATCCATTGCTTAAACTCATGCAACCTATATGCCTAAATGCAAAGAATGTATTTTTGTGATTTTTTGTAATTTTCTTCATTTTTTGTTTTTTTTTTCTTATATACCATATAATTAATGTAAATATACTAATAACAATATGCTCTATTCTAAAGTACAATTAACTAATATGCACCTGTAAATAATCAACATGCAAACTAATTAACTAAATGACAAATCTACCCCCAAACTTATTCAATGTCCTCATTGGATATAACAATAAAAGTTCGAGGATTGCCATGAGCGATCAAGCGTCATGCTCGACCGGTAGATCCTCGATAGGTGGGTCATCAACTGGGTCCTCAACGGGATGTGGTGAAGAAAGGCTGGTAGCGGTTGTGGGACTTGGAACTGAAAGCTTTCTCCTGTGGTATTGAGTCGGGCAAAGGTAGCTGCCAAAGACGCGTTGAATTCATTCTGCGTGGAAAACATGTGGTCTTGCCTGAATGCTAACCCTTGGAACCTCTGATTGACATACTGTTGGCATATTGCGAAAATGGACGCTGACAGTTACATTCGATTGGGATGAGGTGGAAGTCCCACCTTGTTCATGTTCCTGCTCTTCCTGCTCAACAAAATTTTCATCCTGCTCGTCCTCCTCTTCGTCATCCTCATCCTCGGGAAATACATATCCAAGGCCACGTGGGTGCTACTGCCTCCCTTTTCAGCTTTCATACCTCTAAATCAAATTAGGATCTAGGCATAGTAGAGGATGCTGGACAGGCTTCATGAAACTCCATCGTATCCCTGCCCAGGCACATAGTGCACATATCAACGAAGGGTGAGGGAGGCCACCCTAGACTTATCCACGAAGATTGCGGCGGATATTGTGGTGAATGAGACTGCCCACGTCAATTAATCGGTCTTTACAAATTGAATACAGTAGAATGGACCATTCCTTCGTGACATCGCTCGTGTGTGTGGAAGGTAGCAATTTGTCACACAAGAACGCATGCCATATCTTCCCATATAAACTTAGGTCGCTCTTCTGAAAATGAGATCCGTTTGACGACCACGTGGTGTCGGCCCTGCACAATTCGATCAGAATTTGCTCATAGTTTGCGCCGATGTCCTTAAGGGCCGAATACGAACAAGATATTTGTGGCAGATTTTAGTAGTCGTTGATCTCATGTACAGTAAACGGGACCATTTTTCCCCTCATGAAGGCGAAGAAAGGAGACTTGTCGGGAGCATTAGAGTAAAATTCTTTTACCACTGCAACTACAACGGCGTCCGGATGTGCCACAAGCGTTTCCCAACTCCTCTCGCAAATCTGATTAAACATTTGCCCATTGAATTCATCGGGAGCCAACCCACGCTCCGGCACCAATAGCTTATTTGAGAGGTACTTGAACCGGTCCGCCGCCTTGGCGGTCAAGAATTTCTGTTTATCGAATTTCCGCGAGGCGGTGGACGAACCTTCCCCATGTTGTCTTTTCTGTTGTCTGGAAGTCATTGTGTCGCCAATGTGCCTCTAACTTTTAATAGGATGATGGAGTTGTTGTTGAGTCCTTTTGTCGAACACTTGGTAGGCACACTATTAAAGCTTGATTATCTTACCCTCAAACTTGAAGTGTTATGCCCAATTGATAGATTCTTTAAGCCCTAGCAGACAATTCCTGAAAATAATCTAATAATCAACCCAATCTCAATGTTACCTATCAGTGAGTATGGTGAATTCGTAGGTAGCCTTGTGTTAGGGAAGAAATCCCTCTTTCCATTGGAATTTGGTTGAGGTTGGAACCCTAGAGGGTGAATGATGATTATCTTTGATGATGAAATCGGGAAGTTGAACTTTGACAATTGCTTGGGCTGTGTCTTGCTCAAATTTGTGTATGATCTTTGGTTTTGGATGGGAGATAAGGGTATAGTTATTTTAGGATTGTGAAAAGTAACTGCTGGAATAGTATTTTAAAAACAGAAAATCAAGACACATGTCGGGGCGAAAAGTTTTGGTCGTGGAAGTGCGCCGGGGCGAAGTTGGCTATAGAGGTTCGCGCTGGGTGAATGTTTTTCTTCACAAATCTGCGCCGAGGCTCATTTTGGCAGAGGAGTACGCGCCCGGGAAAAATTTTGTGCCTTGGAAATGCGCTGGGGCGCGGTCTAATTTTCTGTAGCTTTTTGGTTCTTTATTTGGCTGTTCATTTTGTATCTCCTTTTATCTCATTATCTTTTTGGCTTTCATCCTACAATCAAAACATAAGCATCATTAGTATCGATGTTACCTTAACAAGTAAATACTTTTCCTACCCTACAGCTCATCCTAATCTACTGCTACTGTACTTAATCAAAACAAAGAACAATCAAAATTTAAAATAAACTACTGATTGGGTTTCCTCCCATCAATCGCTTAATTTTAAGTCGTTCAGTCTGACTCTTCTTAAGATCGCTAATCCGATTCTGCTGGGATGTTGTGGATGCTCATGGTCCCCACTGTGCATGCGCAGTACTGTTTCACTCGTTTTCCATTGTTAACCTCAATTTGGGTTGTACTACGATTTCCATCACCAATTCCCCTTCGCCCACCAGCTTCCTCCCGGGACTTCTCCTGAACCTCTTCGTTGCTTCCTGTGATCAAATAACTATCTTCGGCACTACTCGGGAATGTGATTGCCTTGAACTCTTAAAATTTTACTTCTTGGTCATTGACTCGCATAGTCAATTCACCATTTGGCACGTCAATCACAGTTCTGCCGGTGGCCAAGAACTGTTTTCCCAAGATTATTGGAATGTCTATGTCCTCTTCATAGTCTAACACTACGAAGTCTGCGGGTAAAATTAGCTTGTCAACCTTAACCAGAACATCTTCCACTATAACGAATGGATATGTGATCGATCTATCTGCAAGTTGTAGAGTGATATTCGTTGGCTTGGCTTCCTTTAAACCCAACTTCTTGTATATCGACAATGGAATTAGGTTGATACTAGCTCCCAAATCACATAAGGCTTTTCCCACAAATTAGTTCCCTACTGAGCAAGGGATGTTAAAACTCCCCGGATCTTTCACTTTCGATGGAAGCTTTCTCTGGAGAATTGCACTACACTCTTCCGTTAATGACACGTTTGTATATTCGCTCAGCCTGCATTTTCTAGATAGTATGTCTTTCATAAACTTCATATAGCTTGGCATTTTCTCTAGTGCTTCGGCGAACAGAATATTGATGTGTATCTTCTTAAAGATCTCCATAAATTTTGAGAACTGGTTCTTGAGCTTTTTACTTTGCAACCGCTGAGGAAAAGGCACCGGAGGTACATCTGAGTTTTGTTTTGCTAATTTTGACTTATCCTCTTGATTTTCCTCGGTTCCCTTCTCCATACTTTTATGCTCCTGTTCTTTTTCCATGGACTCGGGCACCATCTGACGATTCTCATCAACCTTCTCCTTTAATTCTTTTCCACTCCGAAGTGAGATGGCATTTCTCTGCTCGTGACCTCCCCTAAGATTTTTCTCAGTGTCGCTTAGCAAGGTTCCTTAGGGTCTACTATTCAATGCACTAGCAATCCGTCCTACTTGAATTTCCAAATTCTTAATCGCAGCTGCATGAGTTTTCATTGCCGCTTTATTTCCCATTATGAATTTGGCCAGTACCTCCTCCAAATCTATCTTTTTCTCTTGCTATGGAGCTGCCTGTTGATTTTGATTCTGAAAACCAGGGGGTATGATGGTCTTGGAGCCTGCTGCTAATTCTGATTCTGATTGTTTCTCCAAGAAAAGTTCGGATGGTTCCTTGCCCCCTGATTATATACATTCTGATATGTGTTGGGTGGCCTGTTATAGCTTCCCACAAACTGAACTAAAGCTGGGTTTATCGCACATCGTTCTGTCAGATGTTCACCTGCACAAAGTTCACATATAAATTCTACCTGTTGCATGTTTCCCGTAGACATGGCATCCATTTTCTTCGATAACGCTGCTAGTTGTGCAGATATAGCTGTCATAGTATCCACCTCCAAAATTTCTGCCGCTTTGGGTTGAGTCATTATCTCAGTCGGCCATTGATAGTTGTTTGTAGCCATTGTTTCTATCAAGTCCCATGCCCCCTCAAATTTCTTTGCCAAAAAAGCTCCACCTGAGGCTGCATCAATGCTGGTTCGTATATGACTGCCTAACCTGTTGTAGAATGTGTATATCTACATCCAATGCAGTAGTCCATGATGAGGGCATTTTCTCAACAGCTCTTTCTACCTCTCCCATGCTTCATATAATGGCTCTCCTTGTAGCTGTGCAAATGAAGATATCTTCGTTCTTATTTTATGTGTCTTTGAAGGTGGGAAGAACTTAGCCAAAAATTTCTGTGGTAAATCATTCCATGTGGTGATTGACCCCGGTGGTAGAGAGTGGAGCCAACCCTTTACCTTATCTCTGAGTGTGAACGGAAATAGCCTTAATCTGATAGCATCATCTGAAACTCCGTTGCACTTGAAGGTATCGTAGATTTCTATGAAATTGACAATGTGCTCGTTTGGGTCATCATTCGGAAGACCCCCAAATTGGCAATTATTCTGCACCATCTGTATCGTTCCAGGCTTGATCTCAAAGTTGTTAGCATTAATCGTCGGCTTGGTGATACTGGACTGAATTTCTAAAATCCACGGTGTACCATAATCCCGCATTGCTTTCTCTTCCGTTTCAGAAGCCATATTGTCTTTGGGTGTTTCAAGTTCTTCTCGAGTCTTTGCAATCCACTTAGTTAACTTCTGAAACCGTTTGTCGATGTCGTCCTCGAAAGGCAACAAATCTGGCTTCTTCGATCGAGTTTGCATGCACTACTCGAGATTACTTGAAATAACCAATCAAACAAAAATAAGAATAAATATATATATATATATAGGGAATTGATATTTCCACAAGGAAAATTGATATTTTCACAAGGCTCTCCTCACATGAATAGTAAACGGGACCCACATTCATGTGAGTGAGGCCTTGTGGAAATATCAATTTTTCTTGTGGAAATATCAATTCTCTCTCTCTCTATATATATATATGTTTAACTAAAACTAATCTAATTAAACTGATATTGTAAGCAATAAACGCAATTACAATCCCCAGCAACGGCACTAAAAACTTGTTGACTAAATTCTATACGGCTACACGCAAGTGTACATGGTCAACAAGTAATATAATGATAAGATCAGGTATCGTACCCACAGAGACAATAATTCTAATTTATTCAAACAAGTACAAATTTTATATTATTTCAACTTTATTAAACTAATGATTAGATGATGATTTATATAATAGACTACTACTTAGACCGAAATTAACACTAATTCAGGATTTTAACAAGTTTTGGAGAATTAAGCCTATAACTTCACCTATTACTTCACTTCGGATAATTTACTTTCCTTCAGCTTATATAAATTATTCCAAATTATTAATCAAGCACACAAAAGTAGATAAAATCATCTCTCGATACATTATACCCATACTCACTCAAATCCACGATTGATAGAATTAAGCAAGACACCTTAATTAACTAACTCAATATATCTCTATGTGAATTATAATTGAAAAAGATTGAATATCAAGTTCTTATCAGATTATATATGATGCATAGATATCTCTATCATACACATGAATTATGAATCCCAACTATAACAGAAATCACAAACATATCACTCTGGCTAGTTCCAATCCCATATGTCATCTCTCGAATTCATATGGGATAACAAATAATTGGTGATCAAGCGATTATAAAAATTATGCACAAACCATAGCAAATAACCTGGAAATAATATTCATAAACTAACTAGAAAGCAATTTAATCCGTTGTTACATAATAAGATCCGTCATAGGCTTAAATAAGAATTTAGTTCATCATGGATGAATAAAAACCAACAATCCACAGAGTATTACGCATTATGAATACAAAGTAAATATGACAAGAGAAAAATAGAATCTAAAAATCTTTTGTTATTCGTCTCCACTTTTGCCTTGCGTTCGTTGTGCTAAGCTCCACTTCCAATCTCCTTCGTTGTCTAAATCTCCAGCTAGGGCTCCAATCTGTCTAAGTCTATATAATATTAGCCCCTGCAGCCATATATATGCTTTTATGCATGAGCAACAACTTCCAGCACCCTCTCTCAAACTCCTATTCGAAAGAGGATAACAATAGCCAACCTGTCGTAAACTCGCCCCGGCGCGCTTTTAACCCTTTGAGGCGCGCCCCGGCGCATATGCGCCCTGGCGAATTTCAAAGATTTGCAAGCGCACCCCGGCTCAGATTGCAAACAACAAGCCCTTCCTTCTTTGTCAGCTTCCAGCCCATCCACTTCGCGTACTGATCAGTTCTTGCACCAAAACCCACATACATGCATGAAAAGAATCTAAAACATACTCAAAGTAGCGACATCCTAGGTTTAAACGATACTGATTCGTAGGTATGAAACCTACTTATTAGTATACTCCTTTACTTATCAAGTGATCTGAAAATGTGGCAATTTTATGACTATATAATATATTTCAAATTGTTATCCTATATTATGCTTCTAATCTAGAACAAGCATGACAGTTTACCTACCAAAGATTTTTGTCTAAGTGAAAGGCAACAGCATATAACAACAGCACAATTTATAGCCAATCGTAAAAACTGTTTCCTCATGTCACTTCTCAGAGCAATTTGAAGAGCTTTTCTGACGTAGCAAAAGAAACAGAAAACTGTTATCAATTGTTGAACCGCGCACGATTGCCAAACGATGACCTTCTACAACCTGTTGATTCTACGAATACCAGGAAATAGGCAGCAAAATTCTAATTCAGAGAATTTTGGAAAATATGTAAATTTTATTATTCATCAAAAACTGCGGCTCTCCATCATAACAAGGTGTTTAAATAGCAAAACCCTAAAAACAGAATCCAAAACGAAAAAGGAAAACTAATAAAGACAATTACGAAAATAACCCTAAAACAGAAAAATGTCATTTTGAAGGCCTAAACGATGGAATTTGACCAAAAAACCCTGCACATCACGAGCAAAACGCCGGTGAGTTTTGACCGTTGACCCGTTTTCAATAAAATTAGGCTCCGGAAACGCCCAAATCTGACACTCCAAACTTGGCCGAAATTATCAAATTGCCATTGAATCAGATCTTTGCCATTAAATCAAATCTTTCCGTAAACTGGCACGCTTTCTCTTCAACCGCATCATTTTCCATCTATTATCATAGCAAATGCAGATTCCTTATTGTCTTCTTTAATGGTTACTTGATAAGAACTCTCAATTTGACGTAAAATGTCTTCTTTCATTGCCTGCAAAACTAGAAAGATGGCATATCTAATACCACATTACCAAGTCATTGTTACACACCTGCAATACCATATAATATCTTACCAAAGAAAACAGCACCAAGGAAAAGAAAATGGAAGCAGCTGAAAAGATGCTACAGAAGTAAGATATGCACATCCCCGTACCTTCATCATCTGACACTGCCTCTCTAGCATCCAAGATGCACTCTATTCCTTCAGACACAGAATATAAACCAAATTTAATCTTCCTTTCATTACACCAAATACAGTGCCAAATTCCAGGAGGGACGTATGTAAAAGGAGGATCGACACAAGAGAGGTGGAAGCTCCTTCTGCACCCTTGTCCATTGCAGCACCTGACAATAAATTATCCAAGGAAAAACCAATTACCATCTATCATATAATATATAACTATGAACATATAGGTAAACGGAGAAAAATTACTTATAATTATAATTTGTCACTACACAAACCATATCTTTGTAAAACTTACATAACAGGAGCATAAGTTTTAGTCCAGTGCTCGACTAGAACAAAGTTATTACGACAGCATGTTATCTTCGTTTAAGTAACAGGAAATATTCAATAATACAAAACCAGGAGCTTTTAACAATATAAGTAAAAAAACCTGCAAATAGAATAATGTCTACAAAAAGTACATAACGAAATAAAAGATAAACTATGATTAAGTTACTCACAAGAGTGTCCCACCCTTCATGCAGGTCACACATTTCTGATGTCGACTTACAATATCCTTATCTAGTTGAGACTCTTTGCAATCCGTAAGTTCCAAATGAAGCTCTGCCTCAACTTCTACTTTGTTCTAGAATAAAAGATCAAAATAGCATGCAAATTTTATACTAATATCTAAAACTTGTCTAAATATAAGAAACAGTATAATAGAAGTATATTACTCAGAAAAAGAATGAAGAAGTTTAATCCAACCACTATCAAAATTTTGTCAGCCAAGTATACCTACAAAAAAGAAAAAATGAAGAAAGTTGTTGGGATCTAGTATAGAATGTTCACTAGTAGACAAAGTAGAGAAGGTTTCAAAAGAGTTTGAGTATGTGTGCAACTTACTTGATAAAGGGGAAAAAATGTTAGAGTATAGGGCACAAAGTCAAAACTAATGTCAATATTCTATTCCACAACATAATGAGACGATTACCAGTCTGATCCCACTTAAGTTCCAAGAAAGATACGTTCAAAACAAACCTAATTCTTCAAAGATATTCCATTTAATATTGCTAATGCAAAACTTTTCTGCACAAGCTGCGGTGCCAATTCAAATAAAATAAAATATATTGTTTTAGGTAAGCCCAATTTTAAAATTAGATTATTTGAAACCGCATCAGCACCGTATTTCACATGGCTGTGGTTTTATCCGCACATATGTGAATGTAAATGTGGGTACGCCTAATACCTGTATCACTCCCCTACTTTTTGTACACTTATTTTTCTTCAAAAAGATATCTTCAGGCTTTGTCCAGCTTGTAATTGGCGCAACTCATGTGCACATAAAATAAATTAATAAATAAAAAAAGAGATAAAAGAAAAGAAAAGAATGGAAAAAGAAAAAAAAAGTAACGGGATGAGTATTAGGAGTTTAGGACATATATAAGAGGACAATAGTCACCTGGAGTGCAGATATCTTGCTCTCACATAATAATATAGATATTTTAAAAAAAAAAAATTCGAATCACAAATTCAAAGACACCAATTTCCTAACCTAACTTAGACTCTAATAAGATAACTATAAATTAAATAAAATAACTGCAAATTAAAGAAACTAAACAATTTCTAATTTATGGGCTTCCAAAGCATCTTATATTGTTATAAACAACATTCACGGGCTCATCCTATATCACTCATTCTGTTAAACAAGCAGGAACTGGACTATTATTGTGACGCCCCCAAATCTATACACCCGCGGTATCCGATTCGGTGCTCACGCAACTATTCAATTAATGTAACGCCCCCAAATCTATACACCCGTGGTATCCGATTCCGTGATCATATCTAACTGAATCAACAATATTTACTTGATAAGATATAATTCGTATCCATCCAAGATTCACAGTATCCCATAACAGATGGTGATCCTTTATCAGGACAATACATAGCTGTGTTTGGATACCCTCACTTGGATGTGTATAGACTGTATCTTATGAGTTTTTATTATTCATATTATTTACACAAACGAAATCTAGAATATCGACAATAACATGATCAGTCCATATTGCCAATATCCTCACTCAGAATGTGTATAGACTGCATCATATGAATATCTATTATCCCTAAGACCTACATAACCAAAATTCAGAATATCACCAATAACATGATCTGTCCATATTGCCAATATCCTCACTCGGGTAGATAGTTCTTAGGGATGTTGTACTAGTTCTACTATATTATTCAATCATCTAAGAATATAAAGAAACACGATTGCGAAAACAAAACATGATAGTATATATATAATAAGTTTGATTACATGGTTCTCATCATTGAGTACTGAGTTACAAAAAGGTCTTTAACAGACTTTACAATATCAAGATGATAATTTAAACTAATTAAAACAAGGCATCTTCCCCTTATTTGTTCCAGACGTTCCAGGGTTACTATCTAAAACTGCAAAGGAAATGATTTGCAAGAATGAGCTAATGATACGCTCAGCAAGTGTATAATTGTAAACAAATAGATTTTTGATATGAAGAAATGGTAGTTCAATAATTATTTTTAACTGAGGGTTGAAAACCGAATCGGAGTCATATCAACCATTTCTGTCAGTCACAAGGACTTAGAAATATATATATTTCATTCGGATATGATATAGGGGATTAGCCCATTCAATATCCTAGGAGTATGCATATCATCCTAATCGTGCCCACGTGCACTCAAGTGTTTACTAACACAATATAAGTCCCATTTAAGGGTAATTTTTATCTCAGTATAAGATGTCTTACCAACACAATTTGGTTTGGCTAACAGTTTATGCTTGATAAACAATATTGCAACATTGGCTGAATAAGTAATTCATTTCTTAAGTCATGCTGAAAACAAAAGCAATAACTTCGCAAGAACTGGTAACAACTTGGTTCGGTATACTATATCAAAAAGAATTCGAACAGGGTTCAAGTACTTGTGTAAAGTAAATCGATAGGGTTTAGAATACTTGTCTGAGCGAAGAATGATTATATAACGCTACTTGAAGTATTAGAAACACCTAAATATGTTAGAACATATTTATATAATTCGTTAGTATCGATAGCAATGCCTAACTACTTAAACTATTCAAGTTCAGTCTAAGTTTAACATGATTTCGGTGTCCTAAAATATTTTTATGTATTCATTATGTCAATTTTATAGTTAAACTTTATTTATAAGCTTTATTATCATTTATAATAATTTCTGGAAGCTTAGAATAATTATTAAACATTTAATTATCTTTTTAAATCATTTATTTTATTTTTAGATAATTAATATTTACTTAGAATAATTTATAAAACCTTAGTTTTATTTTTAAATAATTAATAATCATTTAATATAAATTTTGAAATATTAATATTATTTTTAAATAATTTATTATTATTTATAAATGATTTATTTAATTAAATTTTTAAATAATTTAATTATAAATAAATAAAATATTTATTGATTTTTATGTCAAAATATTAAAAGTTAATTTTTGTAATTTAAAATAGTTTTTAAAACTGATTTTATAATTATTTATAATTTATTTAATAATTATTGGTCAACGCCGACTGGTCAGTTTGACCACTCTTGATCTTGTTGGTTTAATATGTTCCTAGGTCTCTAAGTGCATCAATCATGTAGTGTTCATGTAGTACTACAATATGGTATCTATTTCAGACTCTAATCATAACATGACTAAAAGTTATTAGTGTTCAAAGTAGCTGCTAGGCCTGTTCATCAGTTTTTGGGTAACCTAGAAACATAGTCAATGTCGGTCAACGCTCTTATGGCCTCCAGATCCTTCAGTTCGTGTGATATGTTTGTGTTTTGATTGTTGTAGTTTGTAGTCTATATACCAAGATACATATATGTGACATTTATTTGGACAGTGTATGATCCTAAGGTCTAGATCTAAGTCGGTCAAAGTACAGCCAAGGGCTGTTCCTCGTGTTCATCAGGTTTCTGGAAAACCCAGAAATCTCAGTCATGCTCGGTCAATGCTATTTGACCATTAATTCCGGCAATCCTATGATTTATTTATGTGTTAGAGTGCTTCAGTAGTATACTCTTTATGTCAGACTACAACATAGATACAAAATATAACACAAACAACATTAAGATTGAGAGATGCATGTCGGTCAAAGTACCCTGCTCGGCTGTTCGTAAGATTTCTGGGTAACTCAGAAATCAGAAACGAACGAATCGAGTAGGCACCTTGAATTGATCATATCTCTGAACCTGTTGATCCGTTTAACATGATTCCACTTCTAGTTTACTAAGCTCATGTCATACTAGAACTACAATACAACTAACACATCAATTAATTAATATACACGGATCTACAGGCCATGATATTTGACTGTCAGACCTATTTTCCCAGAATTTTTAGTTTGCTTAAAACTTTTTTTTGATGCATCTAGACGTTATGGAAACATGTTCTATGAACCCAGATCACTAACTAACATGTTATTATATATTACTAAACATCTAAACAACATTTTTACTATAACATCAAAGATCTATCATAGAATTAGGGTTTGTACCTTTCTTGTTTGATTTCTTCTTTCTAGCTACTGATTCTGATCTTGTGGTTGCTTGTGCTTTTTATGGCATGTACTATGAGTGTTGTAGCTTCAAAATTTTGTGGGTTTGTCCAAGGATAAGGGCTGCTATTTATAGAATTGGTGTTTAGGGCTTTTTGGTCCATTTCACCTCCTTGCCTCTACAAAGATCTGATCTATGGGGACTTGTGATGCTTTGGAGAGGGATTCTATCTATTACCAAGTACATTGAACCTAGTCCTAAGTGGTAGCACCTACTTGTGAGCTAGTTCCTTTTAATTAGTAGCTAAATCCCATTTTAATTAACCCTAATTGCAATTAGGGTTTTGTTTTTCATGATCAGGATGTTATAATTATGTAATTAACACCTAATTAGGGTTTAGTTAACATAATTAGAGTTAAGGATAATCTAATTTAGGTTTATACTAAGTAATTAGGGTTAGGACTTGTAAATTAGGATTAGGGTTTTCAAATTTAGGATTAGGGTTTGTCAGTGTAAGCACGATAAAGTAGCTTGAAAAATCAAATATACCGAAAAGTCCGAAAACGAAAAAAAATAATAATTATGCACGAGGTGTCAAGCACGTCAATTTTCGGACAAAATTTTATTTGACCTAATTTCTTTAATAGAGTGAATAATAACGCAATACGCATTCAAAACGGAGAGATTTTATTTAATAATCACGGAATTTACATAACCTATTCTTATTAGGGTTTTGGGATCTTACATTCACCCCATTAATAAGAATTTCGTCCTCAAAATTTCATTACAGGTTAAGTAAATAATTAGGGATAGTTCTCTCGCATTTTACTTTCGAGCTTCCATGTAGCCTCTTCAACATTCTGATTTCTCCAGATCACCTTAACCGATGCTATGACTTTATTTCTTAAGACTTGCTCTTTCCGGTATATGATCTGAACAAGTTCTTCTATATAAGATAAATCCTTCTCGATTAGAATAGGTTCGTAGTTGATGACGTGTTTATAATCAGGTTTATACGGCCGTAGAACGGACACATGAAACACGTTATGGATGTGGTTTAATTCAGGAGGTAGAGCGATTTCATACGCTACCTCACCTATCCTTCTCAAAATTTCAAAGGGTCCGAAGAATCTTGGACTTAATTTTCCTTTCTTGCCGAAACGTATTTTTCCTTTCCAAGGGGTCACTTTTAAAAATGCGTGGCTTCCTAAGCTAAAGTTCCGTTGTTGTCGGTGTGGATCCCCATACTTTTTCTGTCGATCTTGAGACGCTTGCATTCTTTCGCGTATAACTCGAATGATCTCTGTAGTTTGTTGGATTATCTCGGGTCCTAGCATTTGTCTTTCCCCGACCTCGTCCCAACACAAAGGTGTTTTACACTTCCTACCATATAAGGCTTCATAGGGTGGCATACCTATGCTAGCATGATAACTGTTGTTGTAAGCAAATTCTACCAAAGGTAATTGATCTTCCCAACTTCCCTTAAAGTCCATGACACAGGTTCTTAACATATCTTCTAAGGTTTGAATGGTTCTTTCACTCTGGCCATCTGTTTGTGGGTGATATGCGATACTTAATCTTAACTGAGTCCCTAAGTGTTTTTGAAGACTTCCCCAAAAATTTGAAGTAAATCTTGGATCTCTATCTAACACTATAGAAATAGGAACCCCATGCCTAGAAATGATTTCATTTATGTATATTTAAGCTAATTTATCTAGGTTATCAGTAACCTTGATAGGTAGAAAATGAGCTGATTTAGTAAGTTTGTCTACTATTACCCAAATGGCATTGTTTCCCTTTTGTGTAACAGGAAGACCTACCACAAAATCCATGGTTATGTGTTCCCACTTCCACTCGGGTATTGGTAAGGTTTGTAATAGCCCACTCGGCTTTTGATGTTCAGCCTTAACCCTTTGACACGTGAGACACTTGCTTACACATTCTGCTATTTCTCTTTTCATGTTTGATCACCAGAAATGTCGACTTAAGTCTTTGTACATTTTCGTACTACCTGGGTGCACAGTAAATTTAGAGTTACTAGCTTCTTTTAAGATTTCATCTTTTGATACCTGATTTGACAGAACCCAAATTCTATCTTCATATCTCAATACCCCTTCCTTATCTATTCTGAACTTAGCATTTTTAATGTGAGTTATTTCAGATTTACACTTTTGACACTCATCATTCTTCTCCTGAATATCTTTGATTCTATCTAAAAGAGTTGAAACACCTTCTAAAATGAACAACTTTTGGGTAGAGGTAGTTGGATCTCTTACATCTATCTCAAGTTTATTAAATTCATCTATCAGAACCTTATTGTTAGTTATTACGCTTAGTTTCTCTTGATTCTTTCTACTTAACGCATCAGCAACTACATTGACCTTTCCGAGGTGATATAAGATTTCAAAGTCAAAATCTTTTATCAGCTCTAGCCATCTTCTCTGCTTCATGTTCAATTCTTTTTGTGTAAAAATATACTTCAGACTTTTGTGATCTGTGTATATTTCACATTTCTCTCTGTATAGGTAATGCCTCCAAATTTTTAAGGCAAAAACTACAGCGGCTAATTCGAGGTTATGAGTAGGATATTTCTTTTCATAATCTTTTAGCTGCCGTAATGCATAAGCTATCACCTTTCCATGTTGCATCAACACACACCCTAATCCTTTGTGTGATGCGTCACTATAGACTACTAGACCTTCTGTATCATCTGGTAAAGATAGTACTGGTTCCATGCTTAGTCTTTTCTTCAACTCATGGAAGCTTTCCTCACATTTATTTTTCTAGATATATTTCACCGTCTTTTGAGTTAAATTGGTTAGCGGGGTTGCTATTTTTGAAATTTTTTGAATAAAACGCCGATAATAACCCGCTAAACCGAGAAAACTTCTTACTTCAGTTGGAGTGGTTGGTTGTTCCCAATTCACAACTGTTTGGATCTTTGCTGGATCTACAGAAATTTCGTTTTTGTCAATTACATGACCTAAAAATTGAACTCGTTCTAACCAGAATTCGCACTTGGAAAACCTTGCATAAAGTTGTTCCTTGCGTAATATCTCCAATACGCTTCTCAAATGTTCAGCATGCTCTTCTCGTGTTTTCGAATATATCAAAATATCATCGATGAACACGACAACGAATTTATTTAAGCATGGTTTAAACACTCGATTCATCATATCTATAAATGTTGCTGGTGCATTTGTTAACCCAAAGGACATTACAAGGAACTCATAATGTTCGTAGCGTGTCCTAAACGCTGTCTTCGGCACATCTTCTTTTCTTACCTTTAACTGAAGATAACCTAACCGTAGGTCAAATTTTTAAAAATGTTCAGCCCTTTTTAACTGGTCAAACAAATCATCAATTCTAGGTAAAGGATATTTATTCTGTATGGTTAGTTTATTTAACTCTCGATAGTCAATACATAACCTCATACTTCCATCCTTCTTCTTTACAAACAACACTGGTGCTCCCTAGGGTGATACACTAGGTTGTATGTACTTTTTGTCTAAGAGTTCCTGTAATTGTACTAGCAACTCTTTCAGTTCTACTGGTGCCATTCTATATGGTGCTTTAGAAACTGGCGACGTCCCCGGTGCAAGATCAATAATAAACTCGATCTCCCTATCGGGTGGAAGACCTGGTAAGTCATCTGGAAATACATCGGGAAACTTCTTAACTACAGGTATTTGTTCAAGTTGTACTTCTTCCTCCCGGGTATATATAGGCCAAATATCCTGTACAACCTTTTCTAAGTAATCTTTCTGCCTGAGCTAGGGTCAGACATTGAGACTGCTTAGGTGAACAATCTCTGTTAAATACTACCTTTGACTTTGATGCAGTCAAAAGGTTCACTTGCTTATGCTGACAGTCTATCATAGCGTTGTGATTCACCAACCAATCCACTCCTAGGATTACATCAAATTCCCCTAGCTGTATTGGAATAAGGTTCACAAGAAACTTATGCCCCTTAATATCCATACTACAATTTCTATTAATAGTTTTAACATGAATTTTCTCATTATTCGCAATCTTTACGCAAAATGGTACATCTAAGTTTTCACATGGTATATTCAAATTTTTAGAAAAACCTTTAGATACAAATGAACAAGTAGCACCATAGTCGAATAATACATATGCGCTTAAAGTGTTGATAGGGATGATACCTGTTACCACGTCCTATGAAGCAATAGCATCCCTCACCGACATATTAAACGTTCATGGCAGTCGGTCGACTCTACTCTCTAGCTGCAGCTACTGTTGATTTATTGTTGTTTGGTGTCCGATTTACCCATCCACTCTGGTCTTTTGGTTTTGGAAAATTTTTAACTCTATGTTCTAAAGAACCACAGTTAAAACATCTAACCTTATTGGAGTTAGGACACTGAGGAGAATATTGTCCTTCTTGACCACAGGTATAACACTTGTCTTTCTTCATCCGACACTCTCCTTTATGCATTTTTCCACATGTTGTACAAGGGCCAATTTTAGTATTACTGTTCCTATTGTTATAGTTGTTAACTTTACTCACTTTCTTCCCAAAGTTGTTTGAAAAGGTATTATCCCATTCCCTTTTGTTATTATTAAACTTATCTGAACTGGATTCTCCCTTGTATTTCCCCCCTCACTTTGACTCCTTTTATCTTTGTGGAATTTAACAAGGTTCTCATTTTCTCTTTCAGCTATAATAGCTTTCTCTAGAATTTCAGGGAAAGTTTTTACTTGGAACACTGATATCTTGCTACGAATCTGGGGTTTTAACCCCTCTTCGTATCTTCAAGTCTTTCTTGCTTCCGTATCAACTTGATGCGAAGCAAACCTTGCTAACTCATTAAACTTTACTGTATATTGGGATACAGTAAGTTGACCTTGTTTCAGTTCCAAGAAACGTACTTCCATACGATCTTTTAATGATTGGGGAAAATCGTTTTCAAAGAATAGTTCCTTAAACCTATCCCATGAAACTATATCAGTTCCTGCTCGAACCTTTGTAGTTTCCCACCAATAATTTGCCTCCCCTTTCAAGAAAAAGGTGGCATAGACGATTTTCTGGTTTTCACTAACGTTAGTCACAATGAAGAATGTCTTTATTTTTGTGATCCAGGTTTGGGCCTCTACGGGCTCTGTTGTACCCTTGAACTCAGGTGGACCTACTTGTTTGAAGTCTTTAAATAGGGTATTTTGATTAGTCTGTCTACCTTGAACCGTTCCTAACAATAAGTCTACCAATTTTTGTGTAGGGTTTTCCTCATTATCTACTTCCCTCTGAGGTCTTCTTCTTGGTGGCATGTTATCTATAATCAAAAGATTAAAACAAGTATAAATACAAGTATAATTAATTCACATAAGAGTCTGATATTTCACATAGAACTTTTATTTATATTACAAACAGGAAATTACATAACCGACTAGTGGTTTATATATATCACCACTAGCTAGTACACATCAAAATTTGTGCTCTTTATTTTTACTACTAGCAGTAGTTGAGCACTTAGATTCCTATTCTATACTTAGAAATCTATGGTTTCATCAAAGGAATCCTGGATCATGTGGCATACCACTGATGGATCTATTATGTAGGCAGCCTTGTTACCCTCTACTGGATATTTGATTACTCGACACTGCAAACCGTCAAATGCACTCTGAGTCCCTCTAACATTCCTAGTTACCCTTATCAGTGCCTCCTGACTTCCCCTCTGAGCATTATGCAGTAATGTCCTCAGTCGGGTAGTATTACCCCTCTCATGCTCCAGCAAATTCTCAACCACATGTGCCCGAAATACAGTATTCGTAATGTAGATTTCAGATTGTAGTTCTATTGCTGTAATTGCTTCATTGTGCTCTTCTATTCCCATTAATTGTCCAGCCACAAGATCGTGATTCTCTTCAGCATCTAACAATTCTTGGTCATGTACTAGCTTCCCCTCCTCCAGTTCACTATCTTGTTCTGACACTATCTGAGGTGGGTTTATAACTTCTGTTATATCCTCGGTATCTGAGTTGGCCATCCTACAAAATAATTTACTTTCATTACTAGGTTTTAAGAAACTTTTCACAAAATAAAAGGCTTTTAATGTTATTTTCTGTGTAGTTAATATTTTTACGGACTCAAAGACTATATCCTAAGATACCTCTAACTTAGAGCTATAGCCTACAGCTCTTATACCAACTTGTGACGCCCCCAAATCTATACACCCGCGGTATCCGATTCGGTGCCCGCGTAATTATTCAATTAATGTATCGCCCCCAAATCTATACACCCGTGGTATCCGATTCGGTAATCACATCTAACTGAATCAACGATATTTACTCGATAAGATATAATTCCAATTCATCCTAAGTTCACAGTATCCCATAACAGATGGTGATCCATTATCAGGACAATACATAGCTGTGTTTGGATACCCTCACTTGGATATGTATAGACTGTATCTTATGAGTTTCTATTATTCATATTATTTACACAACTGAAATTCATAATATTGACAATAACATGATCAGTCCACATTGCCAATATCCTCACTCAGAATGTGTATACACTGCATCATATGAATGTTTATTATCCCTAAGACCTACATAACCAAAATCCAGAATATCAGCAATAACATGATCAATCCATATTGCCAATATCCTCACTCGGGTAGATAGTTCTTAGGGATGCTGTACTAATTCTACTATACTATTCAATCATCTAAGAATATAAAGAAACACGGTTGCGAAAACAAAAGATGATAGTATATATATAATAAGTTTGATTACATGGTTCTCATCATTGAGTACTAAGTTACAAAAAGGTCTTTAAAAGACTTTACAATATCAAGATGATAATTGAAACTAATTAAAACAAGGCATTTTCCCCTTAGTTGTTCCAGACGTTCCAGGGTTACAATCTAAAACTGCAAAGGAAATGATTTGCGAGAATGAGCTAATGATATGCTCAGCAAGTGTATAATTGTAAACAAATAGATTTTTGATATGAAGAAATGGCAGTTCAACAAGTATTTTTAACTGAGAGTTGACAACCGAATCGGAGTCATATTAACCATTTATGTCTGTCACAAGGACTTAGAAATATATATATTTCATTCGAATATGATATAGGGGATCAGCCCATTAAATATCCTAGGAGTATGCATTTCATCCTAATCGTGCCCACGTGCACTCAAGTGTTTTACTAACACAATATAAGTCCCATTTAAGGGTAATTTTTATCTCAGTATAAGATGTCTTACCAACACAATTTAGTTTGACTAACAGTTTATGCCTGATAAACAATAATGCAACATTGGCTGAATAAGTAATTCATTTCTTAAGTCATGCTGAAAACAAAAGCAATAACTTCGCAAGAACTGGTAACAACTTTGTTCGGTATACTATATCGAAAAGAATTAAAACATGGTTCAAGTACTTGCGTAAAGTAAATCGATAGGGTTTAGAATACTTGCCTGAGCGAAGAATGATTATATAACGCTACTTGAAGTATTGGTAACACCTAAATATGTTAGAACATATTTATATAATTCGTTAGTATTGATAGCAATGCCTAACTACTTAAACTATTTAAGTTCAGTCTAAGTTTGACATGATTTCAGTGTCCTAAAATATTTTTATGTATTTATTATGTCAATTTTATAGTTAAACTTTATTTATAAGCTTTATTATTATTTTTGATAATTTATTTATCATTTATAATAATTTCTGGAAGCTTAGAATAATTATTAAACATTTAATTATCTTTTTAAATGATTTTTTAAATTTTTATTTTATTTTTAAATAATTAATATTTACTTAGAATAATTTATAAAACCTTAATTTTATTTTTAAATAATTAATAATCATTTAATATAATTTTCAAAATATTAATATCATTTTTAAATAATTTATTATTATTTATAAATAATTTATTTAATTAAATTATTAAATAATTTAATTATAAATAAATACAATATTTATTGATTTTTATGTCAAAATATTACAAGTTAATTTTTGTAATTTAAAATAGTTTTTAAAACTGATTTTATAATTATTTATAATTTATTTAATAATTATTTCTATTTATTTTAATTTATTTAATTTTTAGAAATTTTTTTTGATTCTATCTGTCGCTATAGGTCTTTAGCGACGAAAAGTGTTGCCTTAGGTGTTCTTTACCTCTAAAGAACCATTTTGGTTAACGACGAGTGGTCAGTTTGACTACTCTTGATCTTGTTGGTTTAATCTATTCCTAGGTCTCTAAGTGCATCAATCGTGTAGTGTTCATGTAGTACTACAATATGGTATCCATTTCAGACTCTAATCATAACATGACTAGAAATTATTAGTGTTCAAAGTAGCTGCTAAGCCTGTTCATCAGTTTCTGGGTAACCCAGAAACATGGTCAATGTCTGTTAACGCTCTTATGGCCTCCAGATCCCTCAGTTCGTGTGATATGTTTGTGTTTTAATTGTTGTAGTTTGTAGTCTATATACCAAGGTACATATATGTGACATTTATTTGGACAGTGTATGATCCTAAGGTCTAGATCTAAGTCGGTCAAAGTACAGCCAAGGGCTATTCTTCGTGTTCATCAGGTTTCTGGAAAACCCAGAAATCTCAGTCATGCTCGGTCAACGCTATTTGACCATTAATTCCAGGAATCCTATGATTTCTTTATCTGTTAGAGTGCTTCAGTGGTGTACTTTTCATATCAAACTACAACATAGATACAAAATATAACACAAAAAACATTAAGATTGAGAGATGCATGTCGGTCAAAGTACCCTGCTCAGATGTTCATAAGATTTCTGGGTAACCCAGAAATCAGAAACGAGCGAATCGAGTAGGCACCTTGAATTGATCATATCTCTTAACCTGTTGATCCGTTTAACATGATTCCACTTCTAGTTTACTAAGCTCATGTCATACTACAACTACAATACAAGTAACACCTTAATTATTTAATATACACGGATCTACAGGCCCTGACATTCGACTGTCAGACCTATTTTTCCAGAATTTTTAGTTTGATTAAAACTTCTTTTTGATGCATCTAGACGTTATGGAAACATATTCTATGAATGCAGATCACTAACTAACATGTTATTATAAATTACTAAACATCTAAACAACATTTTTACTATAACATCAAAGATCTAGCATAGAATTAGGGTTTGTACCTTTCTTGCTTGATTTCTTCTTTCTAGCTACTGATTCTGATTTTGTGGTTGCTTGGGCTTCTTATGGCATGTACTATGAGTGTTGTAGCTTCAAAATTTCGTGGGTTTGTCCAACGATAAGGGCTGGTATTTATAGAATTGGTGTTTAGGGCTTTTTGGTCCATTTCACCTCCTTGCCTCTACAAAGATCTGATCTTTGGGGACTTGTGCTGCTTTGGGGAAGGATTCTATCTATTAAAAATTACATTGAACCTAGTCCTAAGTGGTGGCACCTACTTGTGAGCTAGTTCCTTTTAATTAGTAGCTAAATCCCATTTTAATTAACCCTAATTGCAATTAGGGTTTTGTTTTTCATGATTAGGATGTTATAATTATGTAATTAACACCTAATTAGGGTTTAGTTAACATAATTAGAGTTAAGGATAATCTAATTTAGGTTTGTACTAAGTAATTAGGGTTAGGGTTTCCTAATTTGAGATTAGGGCTTCCTAATCTAGGGTTTGCATACATCCTAATAAGCACGACAAAGCGTTTTGTCAGGGTGAGCACGATAAAGCAGCTTGAAAAATCAAATATACCGAAAAGTCCGAATACGAAAAAAAATAATTAAGCACGAGGTGTCCAAGCACGTCAATTTTCGGACAAAATTTTATTTGAACTAATTTCTTTAATAGAGTATATAATAACACAATACACTTTCAGAACGGAGAGATTTTATTTAAAAATCACGGAATTTACATAACCGGTTCTTATTAGGGTTTTGGGATCTTACAGTTATTACTAGTACTATTACATCCTTGAAGTCTTGAACAACCTTGCTTGAAGAAGAAAAAAGAGTTAGTTGATATATATTTAGAAAGAACTTCCTTCCTTCCCACTTTTGCGACCAGCTATTCCTCTTTATTCCCTCTACTTTCCTTTATCCAACTTCCTACCAAATAAACCTTGAAAACTCAACGGCCCATAGAGAAGAAAGTATTGGATATAAACTATCAGGCCAGACAAGAGATCTAGTAAGTTTTTGACACCAAAAAGAAAGGTGTATCCAACTTTCTCCATACCCATGAAAACAATTTATTCACATGAACTACATGGCAGCATGGCATAAGTTAACGCTGAAAAAAATATCAAGAATAACCACCAATCAACTTAAGTAAACAGGTTTGCATTAACGTTTCTTGTTCAACTATTTAGCTTCAGAAAATAATACGTAGAATGAACCAAACAGGCAGACAACAAATGAAACCTCTGAAGCATTCAAGGGAGAAAGAAAAAAGTCTAAAGCAGTAAGATATTTCCGGTACATCCAGGAAACAAAATAAAATAAAAAGGCCTGATATGTTTTAGGATTGTTTGAAGAACAAACCTGAATCTCAAGAACTTCTTCACCTGTGCGGGTTGGCTGACCTACAACTTCAGGCACTAAATTTTTAGCCTTGTGATAGTGCAGCGTAGCCATTACCTCTTAGCCTTCAGATAAAGAGAATTAAGATAATACAATTGATTTCTTACATCAATTATGTGATAACCGCTGAAATGAAACTAAAGTTGAGGTTATATAGATTCCTCTCTACCATAGGATAAAAATCTGGTACCTCATCAAATACGATAAGGCCATTATATTCTAGTCCACACCACTGCACAAGCTGCTGTAACCGAGAACGAAACATCTCAGAAGAATCTACCAGGCTGCTGTAAGTCAAGAACACAACTCCTTCCCTAACCCCAATAGACTTCGAATCAAGCTTAGAATAGGAGAGCTTGTTCAAAGCATGCACTACACACAAAACTTAATATAAGACTCGACTCGAGAATGCTTAAATCCCTATTTAATGGGGTTGGCAAATGTAAAAATACAAATACAACCTCCTGACCGATTACTTTATTTATGAGAAACAACACTAGGTAACATAATGAAGAGCTAGTTAGCATCAAGAAGATTCAGAAGCAAATGATTAATTACTTGGGCATTTTAAAAGCCTACATAACAAGCATGACTAAAATATGCTGAAATTTTGACAAGCAAAAGATGAACCAGGGAGGATCACATATTCTTGCACCATGAATCGTGTATGAATTAGATTTGTAAAATAATAGTTATTTTCTACAGTTGTCATCCTTCTAATTTGTACGGTTCTTTTCTAACACTTAGGAGGAGCTGTAAAACATTACTAATTAAACACTTGTCATATATTCCCCACAGCACAGGGAAATACCATGTCTCGCCACAAGGCTCATTTTTAATTGTGGTGTATAGAGAGGACAGCTTTATTGCCTTCCTCCTTGTGCAGGCCACTCTTGTCTTCATAATCTAAACTACCAACAAGTTCAATTCCAACCAAAAGTAAGAAATTCCTTACTTTTCTTTCCTTCAAGATAAACAGGAAATGCTTTATTATTATTATTATTATTATTATTATTATTATAGAAGAACTTTATTGGAAATAGGAAGAATACTCACACATAGTTGCACACAAATACACGCGTAAATATATTAGCATTAGAAATCAGAAAAAGAAAAAGAAATGTTGGTAATAAGCAACCAAATTATGATTTTCGAATTCCATCCTAGTTGTTAACATAAGGTACATTCTATGATTTCTATCCAACCAATATATGTTCAATTAAGAACTAAATTTTAGGTCATTTCCAACACCAAACTAGTAACACTAACCCCTACATTTACATAAAAAAAACACTAATACTAGCAATTAGCAGATCGAATCATTGAAATTAATAACAAGCCTGCACCCAAATCTATAACAATCCAAAATTTTAGGTAGTGAAGTGATAGAAGCAAGTTTTAGATCAAAAATCAAACCTTTGAGAAGCTTAATAATAAGCTTTTTTGCAGCCTAAGGTGGAGTAGCCTTCTTCCTAGCCAAATTGGCGGTAACGCCGCCGGTGGAGGCTCAGGAACCAGCAGGCGAGAAGGGATCAACGGCGTCGTTAGGGATGGGATCTTCGATCATGGAGTCATCTATTTCGGTGTTAAAACGGACGTGTTAGAAGTCGTTTTTATTGGTGGGGGAGGAGTCAAGAGAGGAAGAAACAACCTGAGACTTGGCCTTCTTCATCACCAAAAAATGGGGTCCTTCGGTGGCGACGCCGCTGCTGGAAGTGGTGGAGGTTGTGTTGGTGTAGGCTGAGGGCTTGAGAGAAGGCTTGCTCTTGCGGAGATCGAGCTCTGGGGTCAAATTCACTGTAGGGCTTCCAACGAAAATTAAATGTAATGATCATGTATAATCAATCCATCAGCAGCGAGAGAGTTAGAAATGTCATACCAATCGCATCGGGAAGATGCCTGTTCCTGATTCAAGATCTCGAAACTATGCGTTTTAGATCTTCATCAATGTAAAAGCACAAGCAAACTAAACTAGTTTGATATATTTTGATTTTATAGAGATGGAATTTTGTATCTATCATAACAAATCTAGAGGCTCAAAATGATTTGTTGAATTCAAGTACTCTTCCAAATTTTAGTAATTTGCTTGAGCTGTGAAGAATAAGAACTAGAGTGAGAGAGAGCCCTCCATGTTTGAGCCCTCCGCACAGCCCTCCGTGTTTTTTTAATACACAATATTTTTTTTAGAAAATGTTATAACTGTAAAACTAAAAATTGGCCCTTATAAATCCACAACGTTTTTGCATATCTAACTACAACATTTTATCAAAAAAAATGTCATGTAAAAAAATACCACAACGTTTTTTATAAAAACGTTGTCGTTTAAGTGTCATCTTTTTACTATTTTGTAGTAGTGTCATCACCCCCCAAATTTTCCTCCACTTTTAATGACATTAAAGACCCCCATGAGGCACTAGGGATCATGTAAATAAAAGTTGCATAGCTCCTCCCAAAGAGGCTTATGAAAAGTTGCAGTATTAAATTCATAAATGATAGAGCATAAATATGAGAAAGATGTATTGACTAATTGAAATTTGCAATGAATACATTGAGCATATTTCGAAATAATTATAACAATCCAAATATTAGGATTCCATCCAATCCAGATTCTGCCATTAGAATGGAATTCATAGTTAAAATCCCAACTCCAATTCCTACTAATAGTTCGAGAGATATTGAGAGCTTTACCCTGTTTCACCCTAGTTTCCACAATTCCCACAAAAGAGATATGAAGTTATAGCAAAAAATCATGTAAATCAGCCTACTTAGGTTTTTTGTTGAGACCCCTAATATTATATGTACACAATTTAACCACGAGACATGAAGAAAGAGAGATCAGTTAAGCGGGGGGGGGGGGGGGATTTACGTCCCCTCCCCTTTTTGCTTCTCTTAGAAATATGGGAAACACAAGCTCCACCTTTCTTGCTACCATTAAAATCATTTTCATCCACTTGCTTGAGCTTATTACTCAAATGATTAAGTTGCAGCAATCTTAAAGTAACAACAGTTGACATTTATAACATTAACAAAAAGTGAATCTTCAGTATACTGGCGCACACTTTTCTTAGTGACATATCTTCGAACATGTGGAGTACAGAGTAAGAGCAAAGCAACAATTCTTCTCCAACCTACTAATTATATTCTTCAAATTATCATTAGACAATTTGTGATGCATATTGAAACTCAAAAACCCTTAAAGATTAATAAAAACACGCATACAAAATATCAAAGAGATACAGGACAAACTAAGTTATGCTTAAGAATTTGGACCTAAAAGACTCAGCATATGTGCATACGGGCACACAGACCCGATTAATTAAAATAACTAAAATGAAATGAGTTTGCAATTGCAATTGTAATTGCACAGACTGGGTTATCTCACAACTCAGCACAAGCAGTTCACTTTGGGGGAAACCCCTTTATCAAACTACGTTCTCTTTCCCAATAATGTCTTTGAAACTATCCCTTGATAGAATGGAAATACATTATATATTGTCTTTTCTAATAAATTTCATTGTCAACTAAACAGAACAAGTTCATTCACAAGAAACATTAAAAATTTCAACATCTTTTTTATTCTCTGAAACATTTTCTCAAACACCAAGAAAACAAATATAATGGCATAGTAATAATTATAACAAAGCGCTTACTTTTGGAACCGACTTTGCATAGCTTTCCATCAACTATGAGAGGGTCGGAGCCAGTTGTTCTAGTGGTAAGCCCACGAGCAAAGAAGAAAGAAAACAGAGAATTCTAGGTTACAGAGCAGTATATATGTTTTACTAATTTGTAGTTATAAATTCTTCTCCTCATTGTGTGTGTATATGTGGACAGTGGAGAGGAAGAGGGAAAAGAAGTGAGAGAGGGAATCGTCGACGGTGAAGAAGGAAGAGGGAATCGCCGGTGAAGAGGGAGAGGTAAAAGGAAATCCCAGGTGAGAAGGAAGAGAGTGAGCGCCATAAAGTTTTAGGGAAAAAGGGAGAAATAAAATACAATTGGTTGAACTAGGGCTTATAACCTTTCCCTCTTCCGTGAAATGTATTTATACCGAATCATGTCACCCGTTCCTCTAGCACTTTCAAAGGTTTATCCAAAACTTTAGACTGTCCGAATGATTTATTAGGTTGAGCGGAAATTTTTTTTCCCCAAAATCATTTGTGTTTTGTATAGATAGATTATAATTTATATTCACCATAAATAATTCTAAAATTTTTATTTAGAACAAAACAGTGACCAATTTTATCTCTCGCAAAAACCATCTGAATAATAATATACAGTGAGTAATAATTTCTTTATTAATATTTTTTCCCTCACAAATTTTTATCATAAAATTGCGCCAAATATCATTCAACCACCTCAATTTTGTGAAGGAAAAAATATAAATTATGAAGAATATTTCTTTCGCTAATAACTATATTGTCACTATATTTGTTTCTTCATTATTCCTTCGTTAGAAAACTCCTTATGTAAAAGAATGAATTCCTTCACAAAATTTCCTTCACTACATCCTTAATTTCTTATTATTAAGTGATTAAAATATTATTAAATATTTAATAATATTAATAAGGGATTAAAATATATTTTTTTAATCCCTTATTAATATTATTAATTATTTAATAATATTTTAGTCAATTATTAATATTATTAATCACTTAATAATACTTTAATCAATCCTTAATAACCATTTACAAATGTTATTAATCACTTAATAGTATTTTAATCAATTAATGATAATATTAATCATTTAATAATATTTTAACTTTAACTTTAATCTAATATTATTAATTATTTAATAATATTTTAAATCATTATATAATATTATTAATCATTTAATAATATTTTAATCTAACATTTATTAATAACATGTTAATGTAATATTATTAATTTATTTAATAATATTTTAATCATTTGTTAAACTTATAAATAATTTATTTTGATTATTTACCATTTACTAATTACTTTATTTAACAACCCTAAAATGCCATAAATATAACCGATTATTAAAAAAACTCCTTGTACTATACATGAAATAATTTCAGTATTATAATTGTTTATAAAATGAAAATTCACCAACTATATTTAAAATAAATTAAGCATTATAACTGCTTGTAAAATGAATATTCGTTTACTATATTTGAACTAAATCGAGCATTATAACTGCTTATAAAATGAATATTCGACTATTATATTTGAGATAATTTCAGCATTATAATTGCTTATAAAATGAATATTCTTACTAAATACTTCAAGAAAATAGGACATAGTAATTGCTTAAAAGTATATATTTTCTACTTTATAAGAGAAATAAATCGAACATTATAACTACTTGTAAATAGAAATTTTGTACTATATACTTAAAATAATTTGGGCATTATAATTGATTGTAAAAGTATATTTTTACTAAATATATAAAGAAAAATGAAAATAATAACCACTAGAGTAAATACCTCTTGAAGTTGCACGCTTTAATTGGTTTCTTTGCAATCTCGCAAGAACTCTCTCTTTCTAATTCATGATTATAACTTTGCTTTGTAAATTGGTGAAGACCTAATGAACTTAGCTCTTTATTTATAGAAAAACATAGTTTTGATAATTGCATGTTAGGGGTCGGCTTATTACAGTTTGCACCTGGCTTATTACTGTTTGGTACCTAGGTTATAATAGTACCTCATTAATTCACCTTAGTCCCTCAAAATATCATCCATAAGGTGACATCATCATGATAACATCATCATTATGACATCATTTTTGTGTTTCTTTAAGGCTGATGTCATGCTTACATCATGTTTGCATCATCTGTGTTTCTTTAAGGATGATATAATGCTTACATTATGCTTTCATCATCTCTTCTCTGATTGGTCGATTTAAGTTCACATGGATTGATTTTATTTTAATTACTAAATTTAGCTTATTAAAAAAAGAAAAGGGTGTTTTGGTCATTTCACACATAAAAGGGCATTTTGGTCATTTCATAAATAATTTTAAGGGTAATTTAGTCATTTCAAATATTTCCCTTAAATTGTAACCCTTAAGATTTGATAATTAGCGTCAGGGTTTGCAAATTAGGGTTAGGATTTTCAAATTTTAAATTAGAGTTTCTAAATGAACATTAGGGATTCTAACTGCACATTAGGATTTTCTAATTAAGCATTAGGGTTTCCTAATTAGGTTTACACAATTGCATTCCATCTAATCAGTACTTAACATTAATCATATAATGTACATACACATAATCTTAAATACAATTATAATAATAACTGTATTAATATACAAAGCCCTATTCAAATTAGGATTTTGATCTGCTATTCACCTTTACCTCCTTGACATTTCTTAGTCAATAAATAAATTGACTAACTTGCTAAATTCATATCACACATGCTCAAAATAATACTGATAACAATAATGATAATAATATAAAAAAATAAAAAATAAAAATTTATTCATAAAAATATAATCGTATAAAAGTTATTACAACAAATAAAGGGTATTAGAATAATTTATGATATTAAATTATTTTAATAAATATGTTACATTAAATATTTTATTTAAAATACATTATAAAATATGTAGTGTATTGTGTATAATATATATGTGTGTATATATTTTAAAGGTATGTAACACATGGATATGTGTATGGTACTGATTTTGTAAACAAAAGAGGAAGCAGGAGCTATGATAGGGAATATACTCTAATAGATATAGTAGTTGAGTCATTTGTGTATTAGCATGAGGTGGGATTCAATTGATCAAAGGAAGCTGAGTCAGGCAAATAAAGAAGGAGCTGTGGCTTTGTGAGAAACTAACAAATTACTAAGCAAAGCTAAATCAACCTAGACTCATTTACTCAGCAATCCTATAGTTTGTGAGGAGCAAGCAAATTTTCTCCTATAAATTCAAAGCCAAGGTTCAGTCTTTCATTTCTGTTTCTTCTTCTCCACCCGACTCCCTGCCCAGCCCCTGCCATCCCAATTGTTTTCCGGTCCAAACTATTCCATTCGGATAAAACATGAAAATTAAGCATTCAAGGATTGAATAGCAGCTGAGAATTTAGAGAGAGATCCATATTATAAATAAGCTAATAAGAGGTATGTATTCCTTTGTTTTATGTTTTTATGAGTTTACATATAAGCTGAAATTAGTTAGAGCATTCACAATAGTTTCCTTATCTTTATCCCTACTCTGCAGTGCTATTGGGTCATTTTGCATGATAGAGATTCAATTTTTTTATTATGTACCCAACAGATTCCTTATATTGAATCTTTAAATATTAATTGCTCATTGAGGCATTCACGTGAATGACATTGCCTACTCTAATACCATGTCGATGAATTCAGTCCAAAAAAAGTTCTGGTAATTTAATTAACCAACAGTATAGGACTGCAAAGCTTGACTTTTCCAATGGGGACTTTATGGGCACGGAGGGGATGTTCCTGTGATGAGATTTTTGCCAAGTTCATTAGAAAATTCCCGGCATCGAAGTCTAAATAAAATTAATGCCATATAAATAATGATTCAGAAACATATACCAAATCATAAACTTGATTTAGAATTGCAAACAAAAATGGAAAAAATAACCGATAATAATCTAACTTAAATAGATTCCCATTGCATGAAGTTGGTTGATACAAAAACTTTTTGAGGAATGTGAATTAAGTACATAAGAGGCTCAAAATAAGATGGAAAAAGAAAATCAGCAAACATAAAACAGCCATCGAGTAAAAATACAGATTGACGCTGAGAGGCGGGATTTGTTTCTTCAAGATCAAACAAATAATGAAGGTCAAAATCATGAAACAAACAAAGGTCAAAATCAAACAAAAAAAAAGATCAAATTGGAACCCTAGATTTTGTTTTTCTACAAAATACCTTCGAATTAAATGATTCGAGATGCTGCAAATGTGATTTGGAGAAGAAGATAGCTGGTGAAGAGGACTGTTAAAATAATTTTGGAGAGGGACGTTGAAGAAGCTTTGGAAGACGAGATTGCAAATGACTATTTTTCCTTTACCCCTTTCTAAAAATGAGGGTGTGAAATGTCATTTTACATAGATAGGAAACGGTCTTTTGATTCCCTCATCCTGAGGAGTAAAATCATATATAGGGATTAAAATAGAGAATTAAATAAGGATAAGGAAAATGTTAGATACTGATTTATTGATATATTCTTCAAATGTAGGGATAAAGAGTTTATTGGGAAAACTGTTGTGAATGCTCTTAGTTAGCTTGACTGAGAATTTACAATAGAAGCATTGGGTAATTGATCATGCTTTTATGGATTGGTAATGGGAATTGAGTTTTTGTATATTAAAATTATGGAATCAAATGAAATTGAAAACTTGGAAAGTTAGTAAGCTAACTATTGTAATATACATATTCATGTATGCTTTTCTCTTTGAATTGGATTTTGTGGACTAAATTAGAGCCATGGAGATTAGCGTGGTTGTGCGGAGTAATATGGTTGGCGCAAGTGGTTTGAATACGCAACCCCAACCTTTAGAAATCACTCCACAATAAGTACGCACGAGTTATGTTCGATAAAATATCATAGTAAGCTAATTTGGCTAAAAACACATAATTTGACGGAGCTGAAACCTAAGATAGCTTCGTACAACCCAAACTAAGTTAACTTAAGCGTTTCATGGCATTAAACCAAGTCGGAGCGCATTTTAACGAAAAATGAAAATTTGAAAAGTTAGTGCTCGTGCCAATTTTTGACGCACTAATCGTACTGCGTATCAAACCCGAAATGGATGGCTCATATTTTTTAAAAATAATCACATATACCAAGTATAACATGTTTGAAAATGAGTGCGATCCGATAAGCGAGCTAGGAGTTACAAATTCGCAAAGTAGCTACGCGAGGAAGAGGGCTGGCTGCCCAGCAGCAGCAGCCACATGGTTGCGTTATGCAGCAGCCTTGCGGGCCTGTTTTGGCGCACATTTTGGTTCGATAAAAATACTCGAAACATGAGTCTAGTATTTTCTAAAAATAGGTGGATATACCACCTACAACATATCCAAACTTGGTCGGGATTGGATTGGTGGATTAGGAATTAGAAAATCGTAAAGCAGGCGTCATGGCATAAGGGCTGCTGCATTGCAGCAGTAGCGCACGGCAGCGCGTCAGAGCACAGTAGTGCACAACACTTGGGCCTCGCCCAGTTGCTCGTTGTTTTGACTTTGCTATGCTTGTTGACGATTTTTGAAGATTTAACTCGTGAAATGGAATAATTTAAGCAACATAAAGCCATATAGAAGCGATATAAGTATACAAAATCATTCGAAGTGAAAAAAAAGAGAAGAAAATGAAATTATGAGTATGCTATTGAAACTCAAAGTTTACATATAACAGTAGAAGATATTCATGTAATGGAATATGAACGATTTATAAACCAAAATTATAATGTATTAATGATTCTAAAACTATGTTAGAAGCCTTTTGAGCGTAAAATGGTTATTGCAAGCAAAAGTCTATGAAATTTTAATAAAACGCAAAAGTTTTTCAAAACAAAAACAAAGGTTATTAGTTAATATAATACGAAGGAATTAGCCTATTTGATTTTCAAATATATATACATATGTACACGTTATGTGACATGATTGAGTAACTGACATGTGGGCATAAATGTGAACATAACTATGTTGGAACATTTTGCTAGTTAATGGCCATAATAAGCCGAAACCTTGAAAATTCTACAGAAATATGAAAGTTTTTCTAAAACAAACACAGAAAAGTGTTGTTATAACTTATGTGAATGTTTACAACTATGAAAGCTATGTGATGTGAGTATATGGCTAATATGTGCATACATGTGTACATAATTGTGTAGGGTACAAGAAGTGAGGTTAAACTAGAATTTATAACGGTAATCACCGAACAAGGCAAGTATCTAATTCATACTTTTTATTGAGCAAATATCTGGAAGTGATCATATTGATCAAGTTCTTTCCATTCTTGGAAATATTTTGAGCTTATTTCTTTTGTGAGCAAGGAATGTATATTGATATGCTAACACGAGTTTGCTAACTAGTGTAATCTAACATTTATATGTCCCTTTCTTTATATTTACTTCAAAAATTCCCAACTTAGTTATTCATGAGCAAGTATTCTTATTTTGCTTACTTTTAACAAGTATTCTAACTTACACAAATTTTATATTGTGCGAGTTATCTACAGTGGTATGTTTATACAGGTTTCCTAACTTGTGTAATTCTATTGATTATTCAAATTTCTTCCATTGTCTTAATAATTATACTGTATTGCAAATCTGGGAATATTATTGATTTAGGTAGAGCGTTCCATCCAAATTGTTTTGGTTTGGAATTTAAGGCTGAGAACAAAATCCTCTATTTGGGAAAACTTTTATTGTGCCGAAAAGGCAACGAAAACAAGCATGTAGTGTTGATCAACGCAGGGCATAAAGAGCTGATCACTCATCGTGCCCGGGAGTTAGTCGGTTAAATAGTTGAATTACTGTTATACCAATTTATAGCAAGAAAAATAATGTTCAAGGTCCACTAACCGCTCAACATCTATAGTCACTACATTGTTTCAAAAATATAAGCGACTTGATATGTTATTTGAGAAATAATCTCCATAGGTTCAAAACTATCGATCTGTTGTAGAAGTATTCTCAAAGAAAATATTTAAGTCTTCCATATACTATCTATTGCATGTTATTACTTGCTAAGCAATTGAATCCTCATTCTTGCTTTGAAATTAAATGTTTTCAGTGAAACCTGAACGCATTGAAGGATCTGGCAAAGACAAAGGAAAGAAGAAGGTGGATGATTAACTGCTATCTGTAATAATTAGACGTTTTGTAATAAATAGATTTTTGTATGAGATATTAATTTATCTATCATGTAATAAAGTATTTAAAGATTCTTTTACCTGGGTAGCAAACTATGATGTAATATTTCTAAGTATTTTATATATTAAGCAGGTTGAATGAATGGTATTGTGAAGCACCAAGTATGGGTTGCAACTACCTGAATTTGGGGGCGTCATAGGAATGACATTTAATTTCATCATAACCGCCTTTGGCGCATAAATATTTTCCAATTTTGGGATGTTCATACTCAGTCTGGAGTCCGAACCAAAGAAATTTAGTTTTACGACTCTATCATAACCAATAATATTCAACGACACATTTCAAACTATGTCTAGTCGAGTTAAATAGCTTAGACAACTTTTAAACCATATATGCAAACTAATATTGAATAGTATGCATCAATACTTGTAATGTCAAAGAATTTTGAGTTCAAGAATACTTGTTCAAATACAATAACTTATACAAGTGAGAACACTTGCATAATCAAACTTAGAACACAAGAACATAACAATTTTCGATTATATATGAATCACATGAAGATCATATTGAAATACTTGTAATCAATGAACGAATCGAATAGAATTCGAGAACTTACATAAATATAAATGAATTAAGAATACTTATTGAACCACAGAGCCATTGCATGAAGACAAAGGTTTAGATACATGCTCAATAAAGGTAGAGTTCAGATACTTGTCTTGATCGCTGCTTACTGCTACGCAATATAGTTTAATCTTTTATGAAAAGGCCTATCATTAATAAGAGTGATCTCTTAATTAGAATAATATATAATTATTCATCGTACTACTATATAACATATTATCTAACATTTAATCACCTACATATTAGCTACTGCATTAAATCGTTAGTAATATTATCATCCTTTGATAATATCATATCATCATTGTCTTAAACTCTTGTCTAATATTATTAATCTTTAATAATATTTTATTCACTTTCTAATATTATTAACCATTTAATCATATTTTAATCCCTTATTAATATTATTAATTATTTAATAATATTTTAGTCACTTAATAATATTATTAATCATTTCATAATATTTTAATCAATCTTTAATAACCATTTACAAATATTATTAATCATTTAATAGTATTTTAATAAATTAAAAATATTATTAACTATTTAAAAATATTTTAATTTAACTTTAATCTAATATTATTAAACATTTAATAATATTTTAAATCATTATATAATATTATTAATTATTTAATAATATTTTAATCTAACATTTATTAATAACATGTTAATCTAATATTATTATTTTATTTAATAATATTTTAACCATTTGTTAAACTTATAAATAATTTATTTTAATTATTTACCATTTACTAATTACCTTATTTAACAACCCTAAAATGCCATAAATATAACCGATTATAAATAAAACTCCTTGTACTATACATGAAATAATTTTAACATTATAATTGTTTATAAAATGAACATTCATCAACTATATTTAAAATAAATTGAGCATTATAACTGCTTGTAAAATGAATATTCGTTTACTATGTTTGAAATAAATCAAGCATTATAACTGCTTATAAAATGAATATTCGACTATTATATTTGAGATAATTTCAGCATTATAATTGCTTATAACATGAATATTCTTACTAAATACTTGAAGAAAATCGGACATAGTAAC
The DNA here is from genome assembly GCA_020205555.1 of Panax stipuleanatus. Lineage (NCBI taxonomy): Eukaryota > Viridiplantae > Streptophyta > Magnoliopsida > Apiales > Araliaceae > Panax > Panax stipuleanatus. The sequence goes on from CM035123.1 coordinate 17,185,587, forward strand.
TGCTTATAAAAGTGTATTTCTACTTTATAAGAGAAAACAAATCGGATATTATAACTGCTTGTAAATAGGACTTTTGTACTATATACTTAAAATAATTTGGGCATTCTAACTGATTGTAAAAGTATATTTTTACTAAATATATAAAGAAGAATGTAAATAATAACAACTAGAGTAAATACCTCTTGAAGTTGCAAGCTTTAACTGATTCTTTGCAATCTCACAAGAACTCTCTCTTTCTAATTTTTGATTATAACTTTGTTTTCTAAATTGGTGAAGAACTAATGAACTTAGCTCTCTATTTATAAGAAAACATAATTTTGATAATTGCATGTTAGGGGCTCGGCTTATTACAGTTTGCACCTAGCTTATTACAATTTGGTACCTAGGTTAATTACACTTTAGTACCTCATTAATTGCACCTTAATCCTTAAAAATATCATCTATCAGGTGACATCATCATGACATCATCATAATGACGTCATCATGATGACATCATCTTTGTGTTTCTTTAAGGCTGATGTCATACTTACATCATGTTTGCATCATCTGTGTTTCTTTAAGGATGATGTCATGCTTACATCATGTTTGCATTATCTCTTCTCTGATTGGTCGATTTAAGTTCACATGGATTGGTTTTATTTTAATTACTAAATTTAGCTTATTAAAAGAAAATAAAAGGGTATTTTGGTCATTTCACACATAAAAGGGCATTTTGGTCATTTCACAAATAATTTTAAGGGTAATTTAGCCATTTCACATATTTCCCTTAAATTGTAATCCTTAAGATTTGTTCATTAGCATTAGGGTTTGCAAATTAGGGTTAGAATTTTCAAATCTTAAATTAGGGTTTCTAAATGAATATTAGGTTTTCTAACTGCACATTAGGGTTTTCTAATTAAACATTAGGGTTTCCTAATTAGGTTTACATAATTGCATTTCATCTAATCAGTACTTAACATTAATCACATAATGTACATACACACAATCTAAAATACAATTATAATAATAACTGTATTAATATACAAAGCCCCTATTTAAATTAGGGTTTTGAACTGCTATTCACCTTTACCTCCTTGACATTTGTTAGTCAATAAATAAATTGACTAACTTGCTAAACTCATATCACGCATGCTCAAAATATTACTGATAACAGTAATGGTAATAATATAAAACAACTAAAAATAAAAAAATTATTCGTAAAAATATAATCGTAAAAAATTCTGGGTCCTTACAAGTTCTCAAGCATGTAACGGCCACATGTAACCAAGAATCAAAAGGTTTTCACAAGTTTTTCTAAATAAGCTTTCATAAGCAAAGCCTATGATAATTACGAAACTGCGTGATTTGATAGTGTGCCACTATGTATGTGTATGTGTTTGAACATGGGTATGATAAGTGTGTAGGATAGTTAGTTATGTATCGAGCTTGTATAACTAACGAATGTGTATATACCTAACTATGATACAATAGGACGTTAAAGTGACGTTAAGCTTTACAATCATAATCTACGCTCAAGGAAAGTTCCCTAACTTTCACAACTTTGAATATTGTGCGAGTTCGAATTATTGTTATATCAACCCTATATATATTTAGCAAATGTCTATACTTGTACAAATCATTATTCACATTCAAAAATTGAATATATATCTTGATTCATGTTGCGAGCATTGAACTTATTGTTCCTAAATGCATTGTAAAAATTGTCTAAGCTATTTGATTCAGCTAGACTAAAATCAAGAGTTAGAAAGCAATTCAAACCAATTGCTTTGGTGCGGAATCTTATAAATCTATTGAGATGAACAACCATCATTGAAGGGGAATTTATATAACTGTCGGGGAACCGACATGCGCACAAACAACATGTTTAAGTATTATGCATAATGTAAGGTACTTTAGGCTGATCACCTGTTGTACTTGTTTATATTGAATTTTCAGTGAAATACTGTTAATTCTAGCAGGAGTTTGTAGTCCTTAGTGACTGCTCAGTATTGAAATCCTATTTATGGGAAAATGATGAAATCTTTGAATTCTTTTGTTAACATCTAAGTCTATAACGACTTTCTGTTTACAATTCAAAGGATATATTTGGAACTATTGAGATTTCTTGTTTAAAACATTATTCTTTAAACTCTCGAGCTATCTTACATCATTATACGTTTGAGATTATCATCTTGACACTTATGCCTATTCACCCTTATTCTTATATACTTGCTGAGCAAATTTGTTGCTCATTCTTACTTTCCTTAAACATTTCAGTTAAAGTAGAGCCATGTGGACCCTCAGTCAAAGATAAGAGAAAGGGTAAGGCTATGGATTAGCTTTAGTACTCTATGCTAGAAGTTAATATTATCATGTTGTAATAAGACTTATTTAATATTATGTGGTAAGTTATGTTTGAACTTAAGTAATGCAATATGTTATAGTAACGGCTACGAGACTTGGGCAAGAATAATTATGTTAAGTCAATGTAAAATATTTTATTATTCCACTGCATGAGTTATTAGTGTATTATTAGAATTAGATCATGAAGCACCGAATTCGAAATATAAGTGTCTGAATTTGGGGGCGTCACATATCTTCCCAAGAGCAAGATATCCAGATAAATTTCAAGTCCTGGAGTTTGAGAAATACAATGGATTGGGCGATCTCTACACCCACCTAAAGGTATACATTGGCGAGCTAGGATCCTATGTCGAAGTTAAAAGTTTTAGGATGCAAATTTTCCAGAAGAGCCTTACTGGGGAGGCTCCAACTTGGTATGCTAGGATTGATAACTCCAAGATCCATAGTTGGGAGGAATTGGCCCACGTCTTCCTCAAGCAATACAGCTTACAGTCTCAAATGGCTCTTGATCGATACCAAGTAACCAAAGGTGAAGAAGCCAAGCAATGAATCATTCTGAGAATATGCGAAAAGATGGAGGCGCATGTCAGCCCAAGTTATCCCACTGATGGATGAGGCTGAAATGGTAATGACCTTTGTTGAGATCAGGAAGCACCTTACTATGAGAGAGTCCTAGCAGGGATAGGAAAATTGTTCTTTGAGATGATAAAATATGGAGAGATGGCAAAAGTGGGCTTAAATTATGGTAAGATTAATGACCTCACAACTTTAGAAGCAGTCACATAACATATACAATCTGGCAATTATGCGAGCGCTCCCAAGAGAGTACACAAGAGGAAAGAAGAGGATGTCTCCCTGATATTACCAGGACAATCCGCGCATAATAACAACCGTCCACCTATTCAGAAGTAGGGCAATTACACTCCATTCCAACCACCTGCGAATCCCCAAAACCCTACGGCACATAAGGGCAAGGAAATAGGCAGAAAAGGGTGTTTACTTCCTTGGGAGACTCATTGGAGAATGTATTTGCGCTACTGGTTGCGCCAAAGTAAATCACCGAACTCGCTCCACATATCGATGCTAAAGGAAGATAATATAACCCCAACAAGAGGTGTGCTTATCACTCCGGAGCCCCAAGGCACGACACTCAAGATTGCTGGTCATTAAAATAAAAAATTCAGAATATGATTGACAATGGAGAGATTGTGGTCAAAGCACTGGAGCAACCCATTGTCAACAATAACCCCCTACATCAGCATATTGTAGGAGTAAATATGATCAGCATGGGAAACAGAGAAAATCATAAATACCTGAGGAAGGTGGGAGAAGCTCTACCACCTGCTAGGATTAATCCCTCAATGAGGGGGTACGCGAAAGAAAGGTATATGTTGGAGCAAGAAATGGCCTTAATCAAGGTGCAAGTAAACCAGTTATCAGAGGTAATCGTGTACCAACGTCAGGCGATGCGACAACTAATCAACTAGGTCCTCTGTGACACCCCCAAATCTGGGTACTTCGTTTACACAAGACTTGGTGCTCACTATCTAAATAAAATACAACTATTGCCCAATAATAAAGAATTTCAAACATAAATTACAACCTTTATAAATACTTAAAATCTTTCTTATCCAAAGGATTACAACTTCTCTCAAAATATCCCAGGGTTTTATCTAACCTTAACATAAACAATAAATGCGGAATTAAATTATCATAACATAAAGTCTTGTTACAATTCATAATCAAATAAAACAAGTCTTCACTTGTTTATCTTGCCTTTTCTCTTACTCGTTGATGACACATCAACGTTCTCGACTTTAGCTGCAATGGTTATTTAAATTGCAAGAGTGAGCAAACAAAAGCTCACTTGGAATAACAATAATAATAATAACGACATCAACTGAATAACTTCAAGAGATTTGAAGAACTTTTCTTTCATTAACAATAAAGAATTGAAATATAATTCTTTCATCAATAGTTTAAATTTTGAATATTGAAATCATCTGAGGGTCATAAGACCTTGAAATTTATCCTAGGTTATAAACATTTATATTTAAAACCGTTAACAGTCGTTTAGACTATGGACCCTTAACTCGTACTTAGGGGGATCAGCCATTCATACCATGTATTGTGCACAACCATTTAACGCTTTCGCATAGTAACCCCCTAATTAATAGGGTTGTTCATCTCAGTATTTGAATACAAGTTCGCACCAAAGAAAGTTTGGTTTGGATAACCTTAAAAGGATAATTTAGAATTCAGCGTTCATCAACTAAAGAATAGTTGAATCGACTTACAATAATTTAGAATAATTCATCAATAAGGAATTACGAAATAATTTATGCTTTAAAAATAACTTAAAGCATTTGAAAGACTTAATAGACCTTACTTGAATAATTAAGTCAAGGTCACATCAATTCATAAATGGACTTTGCTAAGATATTTACTCAATATATAAATTATAGAGAATACAATAACTGCCATAAACGAAATCAAGAAAGGATAGAACAACTTGCCTCGAGCTCAAGCTACAGTTACTATCACGTTCCTTCAAATTTCCTACATATATATAATTAAAAATAATAATATAAATTAGTTATCACGTAATTAATTCACATAATTAGTTAACCCATTAGGTTAACTCACTCCTCTGTAATTATTAAGTAATTAATAATTAATTATCACATAATTAATCACATCACATGTTCACATAATTAATCAAATAATAATTATGTACTCATATTAATTAAATTATAATTTAAAAAAATTATAATTTAAATTAAACAATTCATTTTAATTATAATTACATCTTACATTAATTAAATTATAATTAAACAAATTATAATTTAAATTAATCATTCACTTTAATTATAATTTATCAAATTATAATTATATTTTATATAAATAAAATTATAATTCAATAAATTATAATTTAAATTAAACATGTACTTTGATTAAAATTGATCAAACTAAATTTATGCATTTATTAAATTATAATTAAACCAATTATAATTTAAATTAAATAATTATTTTGACTATAATTAATCAATTTCAATTCATGAACTAATTAAATTATAATTTATAATTTATAATTTAAATCACACATTTTCTTTAATTATAATTATTGAAATTATAATTACATTTTATATTTTATAAATATAATTCATTACTGTCCATTTAGCATTTTAATTTAATTAAAATGCTTTATAATTTATTACATATTAAATCTTATAATTTTGTACAATTAAAAATAATTTTCTACCCAATCTGCAGGACCAGCACGATCGCACTCCAAATGGCCTTGGGAGCGGTGCGGCTGCGCCACTGCGCAGACAAGTCTGACAGTTCGCTAACTTTGCAGAGAAAAAGCCAATTTAGCTTATTTCTCCACATTAAGTTCCCAATTCAGAACCCATAAATCACATAAACTATTGTAGAAACATTAGTTTATGATTCTAATTATATTCTAACACATGTATTCTCAAAACACATAATCTAAAACACTTAATTTTGTAAAAATTAGAGAAAAATTATTTTTCAGTGTTCTTGATAAAATTGAACACTGTGAATTCATTTTTAAACCAATTTACATAATTCCAAGCATAATCAATTCGTTTCTAAATATACTAACATAATCTACAATTAATTTAAACAACAATTAACAATCAAACATGAATTTTGATTTTAAAAGAAAACTATCTATTTTCAAAATACTTTACTGTCATTTCATCATCTTTATATGAATTAAATCACTAACTTATGCATACAATTCATATATAAGCATGTTATGAACACAAATTAGATATATATACATCATGTTATACAATTTCATGAAAAACTCATATTTACAGAGAATGAAACTTGAAGAACATACAATTTTTAGTAGTTATAAGTTCAGATATTATACCCTTTTTGCTTATTGAAACAGAGAAGATGATAGTTGTTGATTTCTCAAGCTTCTCCTCCATCTTCTTCCTCTTTTATCTTTTTTCTCTATAACTCTCTATTTCTTTCTTCTTTATTTTGTTCTTCTAACTTAACTAACGTATGTTATACTGACATAATATACTATACATATTATACATATAATTATATAATATATATAACTGACATATACTTATATTATATAATAATTGTCATTTAATTTTCCTTAATAAATTGTCAGTATTATTTTTTTTAAAAAAAATCAAAAGCCATAAGACTTTATTTGGCAAAAACCTATTAATTTTAAAAACTAGCTTTTTAATAGCTATGGCCATGTTTGGTAAAACAAGATTAAAAAAAGGGCAAGGGCCCTGTTTGGCAAAACTAATTTAAAACCCTTTTTATTATTTTAATAAATTATTTAGCACATATTTTTAATATTACACTTTAATTAATTAAATCTTAACATTCTAATTTAATTAATTAAACGCTAACATCAATTAACCATATAAAAATTGCCACTAACAATCATAATTACTTGTTAATTATAATTTCATGTAACAATTACCACATAAACTTCATCTAATTTAATTATCTCAATTAAATTAGAACTATACCATAAAATTATTATACATCAATTAAATTAAATATTAAATATTTATTTAATTAATATATTACACTTAATTAAATTACTCCACAATAATCACATAATTTATTTATTTAACTCAATAAATAAATCAATAAATTAATTAAAATATTTATTTAATTCAATAAATATTTTAAAATTCATATAAAATTCTCATTCGTTACATCCTCCAAGGGCAAACAACTACCGCTTCCCCTAAGGTCATCCCGATTTCAAAAGGAGACCAGATTCGCCTCCTGGAATTTACAGCCAAGCTAAAGTTCACCCCTCTAGGTCAGTCTAGGGAAGAGATCTTACGCATGTTAAATAATAAAGGAAAGATCACGGAGTTGCTACTGCCCACTAATCCTCAGTCGAAATGGTTCGAGCCTACTAAAACATGCCTCTATCATTCAAGTATCCTGGCCATGCCACCGAGGAATGTTTGGCCCTATGTTATCTAATCTAGAATTTGATCGAAGCCGGTGAGTTGGAGATGATAATTAATGTTGAGATCCTCCTCGACGAAGAAATGATATATCCTACCAGGACAGAAAGTTCAGAAGAGATGTTAGCAGTCACAGTTACATAGAGGGAACCTACAATGTACCCATAGCCATCTGAGGAATAATCGACGAGATGGAGTAGGCTCTTGTGGAAATAGTTGCTCCGTAGCCCCTAATATTAACCACTTAACCGCAAATCCCCGTATCTAGCTTGAAAAAAGTTTAGTGGAACTGCAAAAAAGATATAAGGCCGGCAACTGAATGTACTGTGATCTTGCAGAAAGATAACCCATTGTACCTCCCCGGGCAAATGGTGAAGCTGACAACCAAGACTTTAGGAAAAGTACATGAATGAAAGGTTGTGGATTTCCTCACTAAGATAGGACACAATGAAGCAAAGATAGTGAAACAGCTAAAGGAGGCACCACCCAAAATCTCTATCCTAGACTTGGTACTAGCCTCTGAGGACCATCGCCAGATTTTAATTCGAGTGTTAGAAGAAACACACCTGCCCAAGACAATTGACACCGAGAAGTTCCACCAAATGATTGGTCATGTACTCGACAATAATGTTATATCATTTACCGATGAAGATATACCGGCTGAAGGAACCGAGCACCGCAAACTGCTGAACGTTATAGTTATATTATCGAGGTATGTGATATGAGGGGTACTGATTGATGATGTCTCTGCTTTAAATATCTGCCCATAGGACACCCTAGAAAGGATGATAATTAACCCTAAAAGGATCCGGGACATTCATGTCATGGTTAGAGCTTTTGACTGGTCACAGAGGGACACAGTGGGGGAAATCGAGCTTCCCACAGAGATCGGCTCATACACTTTCAACATATCATTCCAAGTGTTAAACATTACCACCGAATACAACCTGTTGTTGGGACGACCGTGGATTCATATTGTTAGAGCTGTTCCCTCCACTCTCCACCAGCAATTAATGTACATTGTCGATGGTAGCTTGGTCACCATCAGCGCTGAGCCAGAATATTAAAATTATACACAGGGAGAGATGCCTCTGATCAGTTTAAACGAATGTATTGAGATTGCGAGTTTTCAAGCATTTGAAGTGAGCACTCCTCATTATCACCCGGTCGGTTTGCCAGCATTAAAACCCAGAATATCTCCAAAGGTAATGACAATAGGTCAGGAGATGCTCACCCGAGGATACACCATAATCCCCACAAGAAGATGTCAATCCACCTGTTAACTCCTCTCATGACAAACTTCAACGAAGCGGGTTTCAAAGAGATATAGAGAAAGGTCCCCGCCAGTGTGTCGAACCACCTAATACCGAAGGTCAACTGGATCAATGACGCAGAAGCCAATGAGGAAGTGCCAATTGCAGATGCTGGAAAAAAAATCTGAAGCGAGAATTTTCTGAAGGAGATCCAGCTGCGATTTGTGAGCAGTTTTTGCCTCTCCCATGCCGAAGATGCCACTGAAGATCCCAATGAGGAAAGCCCATCATACGATCAGCCTATCCTCCCCTTCATTAACTGGGCAAAAATAAGTGTCCCGATTGAGAATTCTGATCCAAATTCTGAGCCAGTTATGGTTCTCATCAAGGATATCGATGGTCCTAGCAACATCTCCATCTCAGTCATCCCCGGAGATCTGACCACTAATAACTGGATGATCACCCCTCAGATTGTTCGAAAAGGGTAAAAATAGGAAGATGGTCTATGGGCTGGAATGAGGCATTTCATTTCAATTTTTACTTTATTTTATCTGCAGCTTGTTATTTCCTTTTGTCATATTAACTGTTAGAGATTTTTGTATTTGAAAACCGTTATATATATATATATATATATATATATATATATATTAAGCAATCAAGTTTTATTCTCAGGTTTTCAAATTTGAGAGTTTCTACCCGTGTCAATGATTTGCCGAATTTGAACAGTGACTACGATTTAGATATAGAACTGGACTTCGACTTAATGGGAATCAAGCAAGAGGAAGTGGATGATGAAGAGGTTCCCACAGAAATCAAATGATGGGTTGAAGACAAACCCAAACCCAAGCTCGAACAAACCATCACTATCAATATCGGAACCTCCGACAATCCTAAAGAACTCCAAATCGTAACCAATCTCCCCTCTAGCCAATAAAATGAAATAATCTAACTCCTAACCCAATTCGAGGATATTTTTGTCTGGTCACATTAGGACATGATCGGCCCATCCACAGACATAGTCGTCCATCGATTACCAGTCAAAGAATGGTTCAAGCCTGTTAAGCAAAAGCTAAGAAGGTTAAAACCGGAATAGATCATGAAGGTTAAAGAACAAATCATTAAACAATTCAAAGCAGGTACCATTATGGTGTGAACCTACCCTGAATGGCTATCCAATGTCATCCTAGTGCCAAAGCCGGGGGGAAGGTATGAGTTTGCATGGATTACCGAGATCTCAATAAAGCCAACCTCAAGGATGATTTCCTAGTACCTTTCATTCATGTGTTAATAGATAATACGACATAGTACAAGATGTACTTATTCGCCAATTGTTTTTCTAGATACAACCAGATCATAGTTGCTAAAGAAGATAGGGAAAAAACCTCCTTCATCACCCCTAGGTCACTTTCTGTTACAAACGATTGGCCTTTGACCTCACCAACGTCGGTGCTACTTATCAGAGGGCTATGATGGCCTTGTTCCACGATCTGATGCACAAAGAGATCTAAGTTTATGTGGAAGATATCAACGTAAAGTCTTTAAAGGAGGATGACCATAATGCCCATCTCCGGAAGTTGTTTAATCGCCTTCGCAAATACAACTTGAAGCTGAACGTAGCAATGTGTGCCTTCGGCGTGAAATCTGAAAACTTTTGTGATTCTTTGTGAGCAACCGAGACATTGAATTGGACCCAGTCAAGATAAAAGCCATCACCGAGATGCCCATGTCGCAAACCGAGAAAGAGATCTAGGGGTTCTTGGGAAGGATCAACTTCATCAGCCGATTTATATAACAGTTGACAGCCACTTGTGAACCAATTTTAAAGTTATTAAGATAGAACTCCTCCAGAAAATGGAATGAAGACTATCAAAAGGGTTTTTGCATCATCCAAAAGAGGTTGATTGAAGCACTTGTCCTGGTACTCCCCTTTTTATATACATATAAGTTAACTCCAACGCCATGTGCTGCATGCTAAGGCAAAAATACAATATAGGCAAGGAAAGGTGATAGTAGTGTGCATACAAGCCAATCATGTATGATGATAAAGCACATACTTTGTAAACAATCTTATTTATTTATTAATAAAATATTCTTTTAAGGCATTTAAAGTATCTACATAATGCTGTTTTTATAATATGTAAATAACCCATAGTTTTAAGCAATGCTTTTAGAATCATGATGTTGATCATGCTAATGAGATCTAAATTCTTAGAAAGCTTAAAAACTAAAATAGTTCCCAATTGTGGGATTACTAAAATGGGGATTAGTAAATCCGAATAGATTGGTACATATATTGCTTGCTCATTGGATGAGGATGACTGATCTCATGGTCATTTGTGTGGAGACACTAAAGCAAGTATATAGGTGCTTATTGCAGAATATGTTCACTGAACGTGACTCGCTATGGAATACCTAATGAAGTTTTACTCGCGTGTCAATAGGAATTCCTAATGTGATAGTAGTACAAGTGATCCTTGGACTTGAGATCATCATAGTATCTTGTATGTAACAAATTTTACTTTGACTTATTCCTTAAGGCCTTTTAAGGCATATATAGGGTATGCTTGGGTATAATGAGTTGCATATGGAGATAATGTATGATCAATAAAGAATCTACTACCTCTAGTAAAAGAGTAGATATGTCCTACGTGATTCGTTAAATGACAACCCAGGAATCCTTGGCCAAGGTAGAATAAAATTAGAAAGAGGTTTCTAATTTGTATTATTTGGAGTTGTGCGTTTTCTAATTGAAATACATATGATTAAATAAATTAAGACTTGACGGTAAATCCATGTCTTATATTTAATTGAGACATTGTATGGTGGAAGAATTGAATTGTACGGTAACTATTAACTCACAAGTTCTTTTATGATTAATGTTAAAATCTATATTATCTGGAAATTCGTTGATTGCTAGGGAGGCTTCTCCCTATTGTAGAATAAATGTTATTTATTTAAATAGATTATTAGTTTAATTTATTTATTTAAATAAGATTAGAATTGTTCTAATTGATTTATTCACAACCGGTTTAATATGGAGAACCTAAAGGGTCACACCATAAAAAGAAGAAGAATTATTTCAGAAGAAAATGGCATGATAGTAATAATGCATTAAGTGTAATTAATTTAATCTATTGTGATAGAATAAATTAAATAGTTTCATGTTTATTACTTAATATTTTAGAAATATTAAATTGAATTAATAAGAGGAGTCTTATTATTATTATTATTACTATTATTATTATTATTATTATTATTTTAATTATAAAGGAGTTTAGAAATTAATATAATATCAGTACTCTCTCTCAATCCTAATAAGATTAGGATATAAATTAATTAAAAGTGTTTAATTAATTAATTAAATAAAATCCTATTCTAATTGGATTAGGAGGGTTAACCTAATATATATATAAGAGAGTCTTATATTAGAAATAAGGTACGCGAATTTTTCAAGAGTTGGGAGTACACATATTCTATAGAGATAGAAACAAGGGTTAAGCCAATAACTCATCTTCCTGAGTTCTTCATCTTCCTTGGTGGATCACCATTGGAGGCCAAACATTTGGGTGACTTACATTGATCAAGGGAAGGAGCCACTACAGAAGAATCAAAGGAATCAAAAGAGTAGAACTTGTACCTGAGGAAGCTTGGATCTTCAAAGGTATAATTTCGTTCTCTCTTTTCTGTTATTGATAACTAGCACAAAGCATGATCATGGTTATGAGTTTGTATAAATTTTTGAAAACCTATGTTTCGCGCTTCCGCCCTATTTATGAGATTTGATTGCATGATTGTGTTACGTACAAACCCAACAGTGGTATCGAAGCCTAACTTTGTGCTAATTATCAGTTATATAATTCCATGTATGAATTGATGTATGATGGGATCAGATTTTCTGGACAAAATAGATTTCTGGTGATTCTGTAGACGAACGGCGCAGCTGCCCAGTTTATTCCCAGCGCAGCTGCGCCGGTCTGCAAAATCCGGTGTCCCAGGCTTCCTGTGCAGCTGCGCAGCAGCCCAGTACATTCTTGGCGCAGCTGCGCCGGTACCTGGACAGACCCTAAAAATTGATTTTATTTAATTACGTAAACTGTTTATTTAATTAATAAAGTTTTAAAATAAAGACATTTATTTTATCTGAAATATGATTTCAGATTTAGAAAATTAAAGGAGTTTAATTTGGATTTATTTTTGATTAAAATAAAAGAGTTTATTTTGTTTCAAAAATAAAATTTAGCAAAACTTTTGTCCATTAAATGACATCGATCTATACCTGGAATAGCTTTATAATTCATGAGATAAATGGAAATTTATTGTTGCATATGGTGATGTGTATGATCATAAATGGGGTTGATTATGGACTATGACCAATGTGATTGAATTTTATTTTAGAAGAATGCATGAATGAATGGGTTTTAATAAATGGGGTCTGTGTACCTCGCCTTATATGGTTCTATTTATTCTCGATGTAAATTCTATCTCCCTCCTATGTACTGATAGTAGTGTGCATACAAGCCAATCATGTATGATGATAAAGCACATACTTTGTAAACAATCTTATTTATTTATTAATAAAATATTCATTTAAGGCATTTAATTATCTACATGGTGTTGTTTTTATAATATGTAAATAACCCATAGTTTTAAGCAATCTTTTTAGAACCATGATGAGATCATGCTAATGAGATCTAAATTCTTAGAAAGCTTAAAAACTAAAATAGTTCCCAATTGTGGGATTACTAAAATGGGGATTAGTAAATCCGGATAGATTAGTACATATGTTACTTGCTCATTGGATGAGGACGACTGATCTCATGGTCATTTGTGTGGAGACACTAAAGCAAGTATGTAGGTGCTTATTGGAGAATAAGTTCACTGAACGTGACTCGCTATGGAATACCTAATGGAGTTTTACTCGCCTGTCAATAGGAATCCCTAATGTGGTAGTAGTACAAGTGATCTTTGGACTTGAGATCATCATAGTATCTTGTATGTAACAAATTATACTTTGACTTATTCCTTAAGGCCTTTTCAGGCATATATAGGGTATGCTTGAGTATAAAGAGTTGCATATGGAGATAATGTATGATCAATAAAGAATCTACCACCTCTAGTAAAAGAGGAGATATATCCTACGTGATTCGTTAAATGACAACCCAGGAATCTTTGGCCAAGGTAGAATGAAATTAGAAAGAGGTTTCTAATTTGCATTATTTGGAGTTGTGCGTTTTCTAATCGAAATATATATGATTAAATAAATTAAGACTTGACAGTAAATCCATGTCTTATATTTAATTGAGACATTGTATGGTGGAAGAATTGAATTGTACGGTAACTATTAACTCACAGGTTCTTTTATGATTAATGTTGAAATCTATATTATCTGGAAAGTCGTTGATCGCTAGGGAGGCTTCTCCCTATTGTAGAATAAATATTATTTATTTAAATAAATTATTAGTTTAATTTATTTATTTAAATAAGATTAGAATTGTTTTAATTGATTTATTCACAACCAGTTTAATATAGAGATCCTACATGGTCACACCATAAAAGGAAGAAGAATTATTTAAGAAGAAAATGGCATGATAATAATAATACATTAAGTGTAATTAATTTAATCTATGGTGATAGAATAAATTAAATAGCTTCATATTTATTATTTAATATTTTAGAAATATTAAATTGAATTAATAAGAGGAGTCTTATTATTATTATTATTATTATTATTATTATTATTATTATTATTATTATTATTATTATTATTTTAATTCTAAAGGAGTTTAATGAATTAATATAATATAAGTACTCTCTCTCAATCCTAATAAGATTAGGATATAAATTAATTAAAAGTATTTAATTAATTAATTAAATAAAACTCTATTCTAATTGGATTAAGAAGGTTAACCTAATATCTATATAAGAGAGTCTTATATTAGAAATAAGGTACGCGAATTTTTCAAGAGTTGGGAATACACATATTCTATAGAGATAGAAACAAGGGTTAAGCCAATAACCCATCTTCCTGAGTTCTTCATCTTCCTTGGTGGATCACCATTAAAGGCCAAACATTTGGGTGACTGACATTGATCAAGGGAAGGAGCTACTACAGCGGAATCAAAGGAATCAAAGGAGTAGAACTTGTACATGAGGAAGCTTGGATCTTCAAAGGTATAATTTCGTTCTCTCTTTACTGTTATTGATAACTAGCACAAAGCATGATCATGGTTATGATTTTGTATAAATTTTTGAAAACCTATGTTTCGCGGTTCCGCCCTATTTATGTGATTTGATTGCATGATTGTGTTACGTACAAACCCAACAGTGGTATCAAAGCCTAACTTTGTGCTAATTATCAATTATATAATTTCATGTATGATTTGATGTATGATGGGATCAAATTTTCTGGACAAAAACAGATTTCTGGAGATTCTCTAGACGAACGGCGCAGCTGCCCAGTTTATTCCCGGCGCAGCTGCGCCGGTCTGCAAAATCCGTTGTCCCAGGCTTCCTGCGCAGCTGCGCAGCAGCCCAGTACATTCTTGGCTCAGCTGCGCCGGTACCTGGACAGACCCTAAAAATTGATTTTATTTAATTAAGTAAACTATTTATTTAATTAATGAAGTTTTAAAATAAAGATGTTTATTTTATCTGAAATATGATTTCAGATTTCTAAAATTAAAGGAGTTTAATTTGGATTTATTTTTGATTAAAATAAAAGAGTTTATTTTGTTTCAAAAATAAAATTTAGCAAAACTTTTGTCCATTAAATGACATCGATCTATACCTGGAATAGCTTTACAATTCATGAGATGAATGGAAATTTATTGTTGCATATGGTGATGTGTATGATCATAAATGGGGTTGATTATGGACTATGACCAATGTGATTGGATTTTATTTTGGATGAATGCATGAATGAATGAGTTTTAATAAATGGGGTCTGTGTACCTCGCCTTATATGGTTCTATTTATTCTCGATGTAAATTCTATCTCCCTCCTATGTACTGATAGTAGTGTGCATACAAGCCAATCATGTATGATGATAAAGCACATACTTTGTAAGCAATCTTATTTATTTATTAATAAAATATTCACTTAAGGCATTAAATTATCTACATGGTGTTGTTTTTATAATATGTAAATAATTCATAGTTTTAAGCAATGTTTTTAGAATTATGATGAGATCATGCTAATGAGATCTAAATTCTTAAAAAGCTTAAAAACTAAAATAGTTCCCAATTGTTGGATTACTAAAATGAGAATTAGTAAATTCGGATAGATTGGTACATATGTTGCTTGCTCATTGGATGAGGACGACTGATCTCATGGTCATTTGTGTGGAGACACTAAAACAAGTATGTATGTGCTTATTAGAGAATAAGTTCACTGAACGTGACTCGCTATGGAATACCTAATGGAGTTTACTCGTCCGCCAATAGGAATTTCTAATGTGATAGTAGTACAAGTGATCCTTAGACTTGAGATCATCATAGTATCTTGTATGTAACAAATTATACTTTGACTTATTCCTTAAGGCCTTTTAAGGCATATATAGGGTATGCTTGGGTATAATGAGTTGCATATGGAGAAAATGTATGATCAATAAAGAATCTACCACCTCTAGTAAAAGAGGAGATATGTCCTACGTGATTCGTTAAATAGCAACCCAGGAATCCTTGGCCAATGTAGAATGAAATTAGAAAGAGGTTTCTAATTTGCATTATTTGGAGTTGTGCGTTTTCTAATGGAAATACATATGATTAAATAAATTAAGACTTGACAGTAAATCCATGTCTTATACTTAATTGGGACATTGTATGGTGGGAGGATTGAATTGTACGGTAACTATCAACTCACGGGTTCTTTTATGATTAATGTTGAAATCTATATTATTTGGAAAGTCGTTGATCGCTAGGGAGAATTATCCCTATTGTAGAATAAATGTTATTTAAATAGATTATTAGTTTAATTTATTTATTTAAATAAGATTAGAATTATTCTAATTGATTTATTCACAACCGATTTAATATGGAGAACCTAAAGGGTCACACCATAAAAGAAAGAAAAATTATTTAAGAAGAAAATGGCATGATAGTAATAATGCATTAAGTATAATTAATTTAATCTATGGTGATAGAATAAATTAAATAGTTTAATGTTTACTATTTAATATTTTAAAAATACTAAATATAAATTAATAAGAAGAATCTTATTATTATTATTATTATTATTATTATTTTAATTCTAAAGGAGTTTAGAAATTAATATAATATAAGTACTCTCTCTCAATCCTAATAAGATTAGGATATAAATTAATTAAAAGTGTTTAATTAATTAAATAAATAAAAACCTATTCTAATTGGATTAGGAGGGTTAACCTAATATCTATATAAGAGAGTCTTATATCAGAAATAAGGTACGTGAATTTTTCCAAAGGTTGGGAGTACACATATTCTATAGAGATAAAAACAAGGGTTAAGCCAATAACCCATCTTCTTGAGTTCTTCATCTTCCTTGGTGGATCACCGTTAGAAGCCAAATATTTGGGTGGCTGACATTGATCAAGGGAAGGAGCCACTACAGAGGAATTAAAGGAATCAAAGGAGTAGAACTTATACCTGACGAAGCTTGGATCTTCAAAGGTATAATTCCATATTCTCTTTTTCTGTTATTGATAACTAGCACAAAGCATGATCATGGTTATGGGTTTGTACAAATTTTTAAAATCCTATGTTTCGCACTTCCGCCCTATTTATGTGATTTGATTGCATGATTGCGTTACGTACAAACCCAACAGTAGTATCAGAGCCTAACTTCGTGCTAATTATCAATTTTATGATTCCATGTATGAATTGATGTGAGAATTGGATCGATTTTTCTGGACAAAATCGTTTTCTGCAAGTTTTTGAGACGAACGGCGCAGCTGCGCAGCTGCTCAGTTCATTACTGGCGCAGCTACGCCGGTCTGCAAAAACTGGCGCTTCAGGCTTCCTGCGCAGCGGCGCAGCTGCCCAGTTCATTACTGGCGCAGCTGCGCCGATTCCTGAACAGACCCTGAAATTTGATTTTTATTAATTATGTAAACTGTTTATTTAATTAATAAAGTTTTAAAATAAAGATGTTTATTTTATCTGAAATATGATTTCAGATTGCTGAAATTAAAGGAGTTTAATTTGGATTTATTTTTGATTAAAATAAAAGAGTTTATTTTGTTTCAAAAATAAAATTTAGCAAAACTTTTGTCCATTAAATGACATCGTTCCATATATGGAATAACTTTATTATTCATGAGATGAATGGATAGTTATTGATGCATATGTTGATGTGTATGATAATAAATGCGGTTGATTATGGACTATGACCAATATGATTGGAATTTATTTTGGATAAATGCTTGAATGAATGGGTTTTATAAAATGGGGTCTGCGTACCTCGTCTTCTCTATTTTTATTCTCAATGTAAATTCTATCTCCTTCCTATGTACTTCCCCTTGACTGCTGATCAAGGTTTCTATTTAATTATAGTTTATGCAATAGAAATAGTTAGAATTATCTTGAAGAAACTGGAGACCAAGGAGTAAGGAGCGCGTGAAGACACATTTGTATGGAGCCCGGGTTTAAATGTAATAGTTATATTTAAATTTAAATTCTTGTACTCCTAGGTTTGACCTTTTGGTTCACTTAGTGGCTCTAGTGAACCAAACTAGAATAAAAGTCCATAATCAATCCGGGTAGAATATAGTATTCTATATTGCATGCTAAATATTATATATATTATATTTTATGCAAACATGCTTCGCATGTTTAATAAAATAACGCGTATTTTATATATATATATATGCATGCGCGCTAAATAAGATGAGACAAATAATAACAAACCCCTCAAAAAAATAATATTAAGTCCGAAGCGTTCAAATGATATTTGGAATATCGAACGTCTCCTTCTAGCTTGATTAATTAATAGAGTATTAAATATTTAATATGAGTTTGTTGTGCTATCCACAAGGCGAGTATTGAGTATTTAAGATGTTAATTAATCACATTTGATGATTATCAAGAAAATTAAATGATCTAGTCTTGTTGTGCTATCCACAAGGACGAACAATTTTTTTTTTGAATTTATGAAAGTGCTAGGTTGGACTTAACTTAAATCATTTTAGTTCAGAGGTGCACACACATGACCATTATGATTTAAGAGACAAAAAAAAGGAGTTACATGGTGATGTAATTGACAAGAGTTGTCTACCTATTTATTTGTATATCGCTTGTTGTGCTATTCACAAGGTTATATACATTTGAAATGGGATCCTTAATCTCACTAGCAAATCTTTAATTAGATGTTGCCGAACTATATAAGTGAGGGTAATATAGTTTGATGAAAATAGTGGGAGATACCAATTTAAAATAAAGACCTAAATTTATTTTGGTATTTAAAGTTAATAAAATGAATGTTTGCTAAAAATGTTGTCTTTTCACATGCAGAATTTTAAAAATGTCAAAATCACTAATCTCACTACGAAGCATACTTGATGCAAACAACTTTACCGGGCCGAATTACGAGGACTGGCTAAGAAATCTGAGAATTGTTCTCACTGCTTAAAAGATTTCTTATATCCTAAATTCAACTGTCCCTGAATCTATTTTGGAGGCAGCCTCTGAGGAAAAGATTGACACTTTCAATAAGTGGCAAGATGATGCATCTGTGGCTCAATGCATTATACTCACATCCATGAATAACGAGCTTCAGCGTCAGCACGTAAACATGGATGCTCCTGCTATGCTGCTTCACCTCAAGGATTTATATGGTGAACAGAGTAGGACTGCTAGATATGAGATATCTAAGGAGCTCTTCCGATCTCGGATGACCGAGGGCACTGCCATAGAGAGTCATGTCCTGAAGGTGATCAATTTGATTGAATGCCTTGGACAGCTGGGGTTCGTCACGGATGGGGAGCTGAGCCAAGATTTGGTCTTGCAGTCACTCCCCGAGACTTTCTCGTAGTTTATGATTAATTTTCACATGAATAAGCTCGATGTCAGCTTGCCTGAGCTGTTTAACATGCTAAAAACTGCAGAAGGTCACTTCCCATCCAAGAAGAGCCATGTCTTGTTGGTGGATTCTTCCAATAAAAGAAAGAGGCCCAAGGTATCTTCTAAAAAGAAGAAATCCAAGAAGGCTAAGGGAAAGGGGAAAGAAAAGGAACAAAAGAAACCTGAACCAGCTAAAGGAATGTGCTTTCATTGCAACGAGCCAGGACATTGGAAGAGGAACTGCAAGAAGTTTCTGGCAGAGAAGAAGCTTGGAGAAGCTTCGACTTCCAATCAAGGTTTGTTTATGATTGAAATTTATTTTTTTGAAAGTCATAATTCTACTTGGGTATTGGATACCGGCTGTGGTTCTCACATATGTAACATTGTGCATGGACTGGTCAAAAGTAGAAAGCTGAACAATGATGAGGTGATCCTACGAGTGGGGAATGGAGCAAAGGTTGCTGCATTTACTGTAGGAACTTATTGTTTAGCAATGCCTTCGGGCAAGTCCATCTATCTTAATAACTACTATTATGTTCCGAATATTATTAAAAACATTATTTCAGTTTATGTATTGGATATGGAAGGTTTTGACGTTATTATAAAGAACAGTGGTTGTTCTATTTATAAAGACGATGTTTTATATGGTATTGGAAATTTGTGAAATGGACTTTATACACTTGACTTACAAGAAAATATATTTCAAATTGAACAAACTAAGAAAAAGAAAAGAGATGATATTAATTATACCTATATGTGGCACTGTAGACTCGGTCATATCAATGAAACAAGATTATCCAAGTTGCATAAGGATGGGCTCCTCGAGTTATTCGATTATGAATCATATCCAACTTGTGAATCTTGTCTCATGGGTAAAATGACTAAATCTCCTTTTAGTGGAAAAGGAGAAAGAGTTATAGAGTTGTTGGCATTGATTCACATAGACGTTTGTGGACCTATGACAACAAGTGCACGGGGTGGGTATTCTTATTTTATTACTTTCACTGATGATCACTCAAGATTTGGATATATATATTTAATGAAATACAAATCAGAATCATTTGAAAAGTTAAAAGAGTTCAGAAGTGAAGTAGAGAAACAAATGGGCAAGAGTATCAAGATACTTCGATCAGATCGAGCTGGAGAATACTTAAGCGGTGAGTTTCTCAATTATCTCAAAGAAAATGGTATAATCTCACAATGGACTCCTCCAGGTACACCACAGTTAAATGGAGTATCTGAAAGGAGAAATCGAACACTGTTGGACATGGTTCGATCCATGATGAGTTTTACCAATCTTCCAATATCCTTCTGGGGATATGCTCTAGAAAGAGCTGCATACCTACTTAATAAGGTACCTACCAAATCCGCCCCAAAGACTCCATATGAGATGTGGAAGGGGAGAAAACCAAATTTTAAGCATGTTAAGACTTGGGGTTGTCCAGCTTATGTCAAAAAGTTTGAAAATGATAAGCTACAGACTAAATCCAATAAGTGTAGATTTGTGGGATACCCTAAAGAAACCGTAGGGTATTATTTCTATCATCCAACAGATCAAAAGGTGTTTGTTGCGAAACATGCTGCCTTCTTGGAGAAAGAGTTTATCCATGAAGGGGTCAATGGGAGTAAGATATATCTTGAAGAAGTTCAAGAACCACAAATTACCACGGATCAAAGTTAGGTACCTAACCAAGTAGAAGAACCTACTGTACCACACCCTGTTCGTAAATCTCGAAGAGTACCGAAGTTACCTGAGAGGTATGGATTCGTTATAGAGGATGACGATGAGGTACACATCATGAATGATGATGATCCATTGAATTACGAACAGGCTATGAGTAATAAAGACTCAGGGAAATGGCTTGAAGCCATGAAATCTGAAATGGACTCCATGTATGAGAACAAAGTATGGACTTTGGTTTCACCACCTGAAGACATTAATCCTATTGGGTGTAAATGGGTTTTTAAGAGAAAGACTGGAGCAGACAGGATGGTAGAGACCTATAAGGCCCGACTGGTTGCAAAAGATTTCAAACAAAGACAAGGAGTTGACTATGACGAAACCTTCTCACCATTAGCTATGCTCAAGTCCATTCGAATTCTGCTTGCGATTGCAGCCTATAACGACTATGAGATCTGGCAGATGGACGTGAAAACGACCTTCCTCAATGAGAAACTTGAGGAGGATGTGTATATGACACAGCTAGAGGGATTTATTTCAAAAGTTAGAACAAATCATGTCTGTAAGCTACAACGATCCATTTATGGGTTGAAGCAAGCTTCTAGTAGATGGAACATTCGTTTTGATGAGACAATCAAAGAGTTTGATTTTATCAAAAACGAGGATGAACCATGTGTATACAAGAAGGTTAGTGGGAGCGAAGTATCATTCCTTGTATTATATATTGATGATATATTACTGATAGGGAATGACATTCCTATGTTACAATCAATTAAAATCTGGTTATCTAAAAACTTCTCCAAGAAGGACTTGGGTGCAGCATCCTATATTTTGGGGATAAAGATCTATAGAGATAGATCTAAAAGGATGCTCGGCTTATCCCAATGAACGTACATTGATACGATGCTAAAGAGGTTTAGCATGGAAGATTCCAAAAGAGGTCTCATGCCGATGAGCCATGGAATACATCTCTCCAAGAATTAGGCCCCAAAGACACCTGAGGAGAGAGACCGTATGAGTAATATCCCTTATGCTTCTGTAATAGGATCTATCATGTTCGGTATGATATGTACTAGACCGGATGTTGCTCATGCACTTAGTGTAACGAGCAGATACCAGTCGAATCCAGGAGAAGAGCACTGGAAGGCAATGAAGAATATCCTAAAGTACTTGAGAAGGACTAAAGATATTTTTCTTGTCTACGGTGGGTCTTAATTAAAACTCGAGAGATTCACGGACTCAAGTTTTCAAATAGACCAAGATGACAGTAAATCTGTTTCAGGGTATGTGTTTATCTTGAACGGAGGCGCAGTGAGTTGAAAAAGTTTCAAGCAGCAAACAGTTGCTGATTCAGTGATAGAGGCAGAGTATATAGCTGCAAGCGAAGCTGCAAAGGAAGCTGTTTGGATGAAGAAGTTCATAACTTAACTTGGTGTGGTTCCTAGCATTGGAGAAGCAGTTCATGTATACTATGACAACACCAGAGCGGTTGCACAGGCTAAGGAACCCAGGTCTCATCAGAAATCCAAACACGTGTTGCGGCGATTTTACTTGATCAGGGAGAACATTGAAAGAGGAGACGTCACCTTGGAGCGTGTGGACTCTCAAGACAAAATTGCAGATCCATTTACTAAAGCTCTAACACAACAGCAGTTTAATCATTACTTAGAGAAGATGCGTATGAGATACCATGGCGATTGGCTTTAGTGCAAATGGGAGATTGATAGTAGTGTGCATACAAGCCAATCATGTATGATGATAAAGCACATACTTTGTAAACAATCTTATTTATTTATTAATAAAATATTCTTTTAAGGCATTTAAATTATCTACATGGTGCTATTTTTATAATATGTAAATAACCCATAGTTTTAAGCAATGCTTTTAGAATCATGATGTTGATCATGCTAATGAGATCTAAATTCTTAGAAAGCTTAAAAACTAAAATAGTTCCCAATTGTGGGATTACTAAAATGGAGATTATTAAATCTGAATAGATTGGTACATATATTGCTTGCTCATTGGATGAGGATGACTGATCTCATGGTCATTTGTGTGGAGATACCAAAGCAAGTATGTAGGTGCTTATTGGAGAATAAGTTCACTGAACGTGACTCGCTATGGAATACCTAATGGAGTTTTACTCGCCTGTCAATAGAAATTCCTAATGTAATAGTAGTACAAGTGATCCTTGGACTTGAGATCATCATAGTATCTTGTATGTAACAAATTATACTTTGACTTATTCCTTAAGGCCTTTTAAGGCATATATAGGGTATACATGGGTATAATGAGTTACATATGGAGATAATGTATGATCAATAAAGAATTTACCACCTCTAGTAAAAGAGGAGATATGTCCTATGTGATTCGTTAAATGACAACCCAGGAATCCTTGGCCAAGGTAAAATGAAATTAGAAAGAGGTTTCTAATTTGCATTATTTGGATTTGTGCGTTTTCTAGTCGAAATACATATGATTAAATAAATTAAGACTCGACAGTAAATCCATATCTTATATTTAATTAGGACATTGTATGGTGGAAGGATTGAATTGTACGGTAACTATTAACTCACAGGTTCTTTTATGATTAATGTTGAAATCTATATTATTTGGAAAGTCGTTGATCGCTAGGGAGGCTTATCCCTATTATAGAATAAATGTTATTTATTTAAATAGATTATTAGTTTAATTTATTTATTTAAATAAGATTAGAATTGTTCTAATTGATTTATTCACAACCGGTTTAATATGGAGAACGTAAAGGGTCACACCATAAAAGGAAGAAAAATTATTTAAGAAGAAAATGGCATGATAGTAATAATGCATTAAGTGTAATTAATTTAATCTATGGTGATAGAATAAATTAAATAGCTTAATATTTATTATTTAATATTTTAGAAATATTAAATATAAATTAATAAGAGGAGTCTTATTAATATTATTATTATTATTTTAATTCTTAAGGAGTTTAGAAATTAATATAATATCAATACTCTCTCTCAATCCTAATAAGATTAGGATATAAATTAATTAAAATTAATTAATTAATTAAATAAATAAAACTCTATTCTAATTGGATTAGGAAGGTTAACCTAATATCTATATAAGAGAGTCTTATATTAGAAATAAGGTACGCGAATTTTTCAAGAGTTGGGAGTACAAATTCTATAGAGATAGAAACAAGGGTTAAGCCAATAACGCATCTTCCTGAGTTCTTCATCTTCCTTGGTGGATCACCATTAGAGACCAAACATTTATGTGGCTGACATTGATCAAGGGAAGGAACCACTACAAGGGAATCAAAGGAGTAGAACTTGTACCTGAGGAAGCTTGGATCTTCAAATGTATAATTTTATTCTCTCTTTTCTGTTATTGATAACTAGCACAAAGCATGATCATGGTTATGGGTTTGTATAAATTTTTGAAAACCTATGTTTCACGTTTTTGCCCTATTTATGTGATTTGATTGCATGATTACGTTGCGTTCAGCTGAGAGCACTACTCTGAAATTGCTGATTTGTAATCATGCCATCTATCTCTATATATATTTCTTTAAATAATGGTATTCATGCTTGTTAATGAATCAAGTATGTATGTATATATAATATGTTAATCAGAGCAACAGAAAAGCTTAGCTAGATTGATTATCAATTTGGATAAGAAAAATGGAAAGCATTGCCTACAAAAGAAAAAGGAAAAAAAAACGTGAATCATGCCTGCTGCCGCTTGTAAACCAACTTTATATATATTATAATTTAATAAGTATTTGGCATGAAACTTAAAAAAAAAAACTGATAATTATAAATTGAGTTTAGGCGAATTATCCAAGACTACTTAGTAAATTTAAAATATAAATATTTT
Organism: Panax stipuleanatus; assembly: GCA_020205555.1. Taxonomy (NCBI): domain Eukaryota; kingdom Viridiplantae; phylum Streptophyta; class Magnoliopsida; order Apiales; family Araliaceae; genus Panax; species Panax stipuleanatus. The sequence continues at coordinate 17,210,758 of CM035123.1, forward strand.
AAAGAAATCATGTTTAATAATAATAATAATAGAATTAGTATATTAACGAGTTAAAAATGGAAGAATATTTTTACAATTGTACTTATATTTATTATTATTTTGTTTAATTAGTTCGGACGGAGGGAGTCTAAACGAGTCGAATTTGGAATATAAAAATTTGGGTATTACATTGCTTGCTTTAGGTACGGATTTCGTACTCCTTCAGCGATAATCCTTTTAATTTTTTTATGTTCGTTTTGCTTTTCGTTAGATTTTGTTTATTGTTTCACATGATTGTCCATTCTCAAATTCATGTGATAGTTTTATTTTGGCGTTGATATTTGAAACTCATATTTGTACTCTTTAGACTAGTGTATCATGTTTAGTATTTATTTTGATATTTGTAGAAAGTACATGTTAATATTTTTGGAGACTTTGTGTTGATGATTCGTTTCAGTTTAACAAGTACGTATTAGAACCCCTTTGTATTGCTATTATGTCGCATGTGTTGTGACATGATATTTTTGTTAGAATATACCGTGGACTGATCACACCGCCACGGAAGGTGTCATGCCTCGGTGCCAAGAGGACATGCCTGTGGTACCCCCACAGGTGGTTATAGCTCAGGTATACCCTACGATAAACTCTGACATTATTTTGATTACTTGTGTGGCATTATTTGACTTGCCTATGTGGCAAGGTATACTTTTGAGCTCGGTATGAAATAACACCCAGCCATTTGATTCATCCTATTATTTCGTGTTGTTAGTTTTGTTCGTTACAGTTCAGTTCAATTATTGAGTTAGTTATCTCAATTCTCTATTTTGTACTCTATATCCGTACTGGGCATTTGGCTTATACTGTGTTTTTTTTCGGTAGGTAATCATGGGGATCAAGGGCTAGTGTGATGAGAGCTCCCTTTTATCCAAATGGTTTAAAAATATTCTTTTTAGGATTAATAGATTATTTATTTGGAGTTGTAATAAATATTTCAGATTCTGGTTTGGAACAGTTTAACATTTATTCTGGTTTGCCCTTTTAATATTTATTGGTTATAAATACTATTCTTTTGTGGCGTAGAGCTTCCGTTCAGTTTTGTTGTGTTTTGAGTAACCTTTCTTTCTATTTTGGAAAGGGGGTGTTACAAAGTTGGTATCAGAGCTTAGGTTCTTTCTTGTAGAAAACCTATTTAGGTTTGACCTGTGAGTTATGGGTAGATTTCTGGGTTAGTGTTTCGTTCAGTTTGATATTTTGTTTAGCTATTAAATCAGGTTATATTTGAATTCGCCTATAATCTATTTTTCTTCTATCCGTCATTATATTTCATAAATGGCTCGTAATTCGTTAGCGTTGCTGGGAGGCAATGGTGGGGGAAGGGGCGAAGAGTAGCCCAATACGTAGCCTAAACAACCTGAATAATACTACGTTGACTACCTTGGTGAATTATGCAGTTAATCAGGCTTTGCCATAATTGGTGGCACAAGTCGTACAGGCAATGCAACAACTGCCATAGATTCTTGATCAGTGAAAGTCGAGAAATAATGTTCGACACGCAAACGAAGAGGAATGGAATGCAGATGGTGTTAATCAGCATGTGGTTTTGACGTACGTGTGGTTAGAAGGTTTCAAAAACAAAAACCCAATTCATTCAGTTTAGCTATTTGTCCAATTAATGTAAAGAATTGGATTGCTCATTTAGATAATATCTTTGATTTGTTGGGGCGCTCGAATAACCAAAAGGTGTTGTTGGCTACTTATAAGCTAGAGGGAGTGCTAATGGTGGGAATGATATAGCTAGAATTAGAACAGAGGTTATCAACAGATGCCTTAGTAAGGGCATAATCTTCAGCTTCAGCTTCAGCTTCCTCAACAAGATCAGAATCGCCAGCAGTGGCAGAATCGTCAGTTGTGGCAAAATTAAGGTCTTTATCCGAGACAAGTTGGTAGGGGTAACCCTAATTTTTTTTTCGATAGCTCCTGATGCTACTTGTTGGGGTCATTATCCGGGAAGGCAGTGTCATAGAGTTATCGGTGCATACTTTTTGTGTGAACAGATGGGTCATATTGCTAGAAATTATACCAGTCCACGTGGTAACAGTGAAGGCGGTGATAATGATGGCAATAGAGGTCATCGTCAGTGTAGTCAGGTGCCATATACTGTTCCTGGTATTCCTTTAGTTGGCAGTCGTGATGGTGTTATTTTGTTTGATATTGTTTCTACTCATTCAGTTGTTGCTCAGTCTTTTGTTCGGCACCTGAGTGTGCCATCTCAGTCCTTAGATTCTATTATGTCTATTGCTACCCCGATGGGGACTTTTGTTATTATGTCTTATTTATATCGAGGGTGTCCGATCAATTTTGGAGATAAGATCTGTAGGGCTAATCTTCTTCTAATGTGTATGCACGATTTTGATGTTATTCTCGGGATGGACTGGTTGGATAAGCACCAGGCCACTATCGACTGTCAGGCGAGGAAGGTTATATTTGGAGATGTGAAGTCTCCAGAATTCGTGTTTTAGGGTTCACAACCGAGTAGAGTGGTGAAGTTAATTTCAGCTTTGAAGGTTGAAAAGTTAGTGGCAAAGGGTTGTGAGGGGTATTTGGTATATATAAAAGATACCTCTAAGGGTGAGTCGTATTGAGGATATTTCAGTTGTTCGTGACTTTTTCGATGTGTTTTCTGAGGAGTTGTCAGGGTTGCCACCGCAGCGGAAAGTTGAGTTTACTATTGAGCTTATTTCTGGTGCGGGGCCTATCTTTAAGGCGCTGTATCGGATGGCACCATTGGAGTTACAGGAGTTGAAGGAGCAGTTGCAAGAGCTATTAGATCGTGGTGTGATTCGGTCGAGTGTTTAGCCATTGGGTGCTCCAGTTTTGTTTGTGAAGAAGCAAGATGGGTCTATAAGGCTATGCATAGACTATATGGAGTTGAACAAGATTACGATCATGAATCGGTATCCATTGTCGAGGATTGATGACTTGTTTGACCAACTTCAGTTGGCAAAATATTTTTCAAGGATAGACTTGAGGTCGGGTTACCATCAGTTGAGGGTAAGAGATGAGGAGGTCTTTAAGACAGCTTTTCGTACTCGCTATGGGCATTACGAGTTTCTGGTGATGCCATTTGGGTTGACTAACGCTCCAGCGGTGTTTATGGATTTGATGAATTGGGTGTTCAAGGAGTACTTGGACCAATATGTCTTTGTCTTTATTGATGACATTTTGGTTTACTCCAAGTCTAGGGAGGAGAATCTTCGAACAGTGTTAAAAATTTTGCAGAAAGGGAAATTGTATGCTAGATTCTCTAAATGCGAGTTTTGGTTAAAGCAGATTGCATTTTTGGGCCACGTTGTTTCTGCTGAAGGCATTAAGTTGGATCCTACGAAGGTTGAGGCTATCGCTAAATGGCCGAGACCTACTACAGTGATAGAGATTAGGAGTTTCTTGGGTTTAGCAGGGTATTATAGGAGATTTGCGGAAGGATTCTCTTTGCTTACTTTGCTATAAACTCAGTTGATGAAAAGGGCATGAAGTTTGTGTGGAATGAGGAGCACGAGAAGAGTTTCGAGGAGTTAAAGAATTAACTTGTGACAGCTCCCATACTTACATTACCGTCGAGGACAGGAGATTATAATATTTATATTGATGCTTCTAAGAAGGGCTTGGGGTGTGTTTTGATGCAACACGGTAAGGTGATTATTTTTGCTTCTAGGCAGCTTAAACCTTACGAGGTGAACTACCCCACTCATGATTTGGAGTTGGCAGCAGTGATCTTTGCTCTAAAGATTTAGAGGCACTATTTGTATGGAGAGACTTGTGATATCTTCACCGATCACAAAAGTCTTAAATACATTTTCACTCAAAAGGAGCTTAACATGAGGCAGAGGCATCAGTTGGATCTTCTAAAAGATTATGATGCGAGAATTTAGTATCACTTAGGGAAGGCAAATGTGGTTGTAGATGCTCTTAGCCGAAGGAGTTCAGGAAGTGTAGCAGCTCTTATTACACAACCTTAGCTTATTTCGGATATGGAACTGCTAGATTTAGAGTTGGGTTCAAATGGGCAATTGATAGGTATGAGAGTGGAGCCGCTCTTATCTCGCGAGTTAAGGAAGCTCAAAAGGAAGTTGGGAAATTGTGGAGTATGGCGCAAAATCTGGAGGAGGGCAAGCAGCCCGACTTGACCATGGTGTGATTTGGTTGGGTGAGCGGTTGTGTGTGCCATCGGATGCAATCATTTGGGAGGCTGTGTTAGCGGAGGCTCATAGTTCATCATTTTCTATTCATTCAGGTTCTATAAAGATGTAAACAGATTTGAAGGAAAACTTTTGGTGGAATGGGATGAAGCGAGATGTGGCTGAATATGTTGGAAAGTGACTCACTTGTCAATAAGTGAAGATAGAATATAACCGACCTAGTGGGTTGTTGCAACAATTACACATTCCAGTGTGGAAGTGGGAGGATATCATGATGCATTTTGTGACTGGTTTGCCGAAGACTTTCTGGAAGAATGATGCCATCTGGGTTGTGGTGGACTGGTTGACTAAATCGGCACACTTTTTGGCGATCCACGAGGGTTACTCGATGGATAGGTTGGCACATATCTTTCAGCAAGAAATTGTTAGACTTCATGGTACTCCGGTGTTTATTATTTCGGATCAGGACCCACGATTTACTGCACAGTTTTGGAAAGGGTTTCAACGAGCTTGGGGTACTCGGCTTAACTTTAGTACTTTTTTCCATCCGCAGACCGATGGGAAGTCCGAGCGAACTTTTCAAAAGTTAGAGGACATGTTGAGGTCTTGTGCACTTGAGTGGTCAGGTAATTAGGATGATTATTTGAGCATAGTTGAGTTTGCGTATAACAACAGTTGGCACGCAAGTATTGGGATGGCTTAGTTTGAGAAGTTGTATGGTAGGAAGTGTCGGGCACCAACTTGTTGGGATGAGGTTGGCGAGAGGGCCATAGAAGGGCTTGAGTTAGTTCAAATTACCACAGAGAAGGTAGTGGTGGCTAAGGAGAAATTGAAATCGGCTCGATCACGGCAGAAGAGTTATGCTGATAAGCATAGGAGGACCTTAGATTTTGAACCTGGTGAACATGTGTTTCTACAAATTTCTCCTTGGAAGGGAATTCGGCGATTTGGTCTGAAAGGGAAGCTTAGTCCTCGTTATATTAGCCCATTCGAGATTTTGGAGTGGGTTGGTGAGGTTGCATATCGGTTAGCTTTACCTCCACAGCTAGTTGTGCACAATGTGTTCCATGTGTTGGTGTTGAGGAGTTATCAATATCATCCGTTACATGTGGTGCAATATCCGTTCGATAAGATTCGTGATGATCTTACTTGTGTGGAGCAAGTCGAGGCAATTTAGGATCGTTAAGAGCGGGTTATGAGTAGAAAGATAATTTCGTTTAATAAGGTTTTATGGATAAATCATTCAGAGCGAGAAGCTACATGGGAGATGGAGGAGTCTATTCGAGCGGAGTATCAGCATCTTTTTGATAATTAGGTTCGTTCTTTCCTTCTGATTCCGAGGACGGAATCGTTTTTTAGGGGTAAGTGATGTAATACCCGGAAATTTAAATAAATAAATAAATGACTTTTTAAAAATTTTGTTTAAATTTTAGTTTGACTTTTCTTGTGTTTGGGTCAAATTGTATTTTAATTATGTGGACTACATTAATTGGGCCTTAAAATTAATAGAGTTTAATTTATATTTATGGGTAAAATTAAAATTCTATTTAAATTAGGGGAGTCCATCAGTTATATAAATAAATTTTTAAACACTAATCTATCTCACGTACATCTGATAACTGAAAAAAAGGGCGCAGCCACTGACTGTTACGGAAGGGAGAAAAAGAAAAGAAATTGGATTGCACTTTGATATCCGGATATAGGTAAGTTGGCATGTGTAGTTATTCATTCTATTAATTAATTAAGTAGTGGGGATAATTGCGTCAGTAGAGAGCACTGCTCTGAAATTGCTGATTTGTAATCATGCCATCTATCTCTATATATATTTCTTTAAATAATAGTATTCATGCTTGTTAATGAATCAAGTATGTATTTATATATAATATGTTAATTAGACCAATAGAAAAGCTTAGCTAGATTAGTTATCAATTTGGATAAGAAAAACGGAAAGCATTGCCTACAAAAGAAAAAGGAAAAAAACGTGAATCATGTCTGCTGCCGCCTGCAAACCAACTTTATATATATTATAATTTAATAAGTATTTGGCATGAAACTTAAAAAAAAAAAAAAGAACTGATAATTATAAATTGAGTTTAGGCGAATTATCCAAGACTACTTAGTAAATTTAAAATATAAATATTTTAAAGAAAACATGTTTAATAATAATAATAATAATAGAATTAGTATATTAACGAGTTAAAAATGGAAGAATATTTTTACAATTGTACTTATATTTATTATTCTTTTGTTTAATTAGTTCGGACGGAGGGAGTCTAAACGAGTCAAATTTGGAATATAAAAATTTGGGTATTACATTGCTTGCTTTAGGTACGGATTTCGTACTCCTTCAGCGATAATCCTTTTAATTTTGTTATGTTCATTTTGGTTTTCGTTAGATTTTGTTTATTATTTCATATAATTGTCCATTCTCAAATTTATGTGGTAGTTTTGTTTTGGCGTTGATATTTGGAACTCATATTTATACTCTTTAGACTAGTGTATCATGTTTAGTATTTATTTCGATATTTGTAGAAAGTGCATATTAATATTTTTGGAGACTTTGTGTTGATGATTCGTTTCAGTTTAACATATACGTAATAGAACCCCTTTGTATTGATATTATGTAGCATGTGTTGTGACATGATATTTTTGTTAGAATATTCCGTAGGGTATACCTGAGCTATAACCACCTGTGGGGGTACCACAGGCATGTCCTCTTGGCACCGAGGCATGAAACCTTCCGTGGCGGTGTGATCAGTCCACGGCGTCTCCGTTTTGTGCTCCGGTGGGAGTTGGCCAATTGGAGTTTTGTTGTGAGAGGCGTATGGGTCGACCCTAGTTTTCTGTTCTGTTCTGTTTTGCGGAGTGGCGATGTTTGTGTCAAACACGCCTTTCGATTTTGCATGCATCTGGATTGCCCAGTTCGATGTATGATTGCCTGTGTGGCATTATTTTGATTGCCTGTGTGGCATTATTTGACTTGCTTATGTGGCAAGGTATACTTTTCAGCTCGGTATGAAATAACACCCATCCATTTGATTCAACCTATTATTTCGTGGTGTTAGTTTTGTTCGTTACAGTTCAGTTCATTTATTGAGTTAGTTATCTCAGTTCTCTATTTTGTACTCTATATTCGTACTGGGCATTTGGCTCATACTGTGTTTTTCTTCCGGCAGGTAATCATGGGGATCAAGGGCAAGTGTGACGAGAGCTCTCTTTTATCCAAATGGTTTAGAAATATTCTGTTTAGGATTAATAGATGATTTATTTGGAGTTGTAATAAATATTTCAGATTTTGGTTTGGGCCAGTTTGACATTTATTCTGGTTTTCCCTTTTGATATGTATTAGTTATAAATATTATTCTTTCGTGGCGTAGAGCTTCCGTTCAGTTTCGTTGTGTTTTGAGTAACCTTTCTTTCTATTTCGGAAAGGGAGTGTTACACATAACCTTTTTTAAATTACAGATATCACGAATAATGGTTATAACAATTTCGTATATCAATTTACAGGACTTACATTTAATATTAAAATTAAATGAAGTTAGAAAAACTTGTCTATTATCACGATCGGCTACTTAAGTTATTTGAAAGTATGCTTGGAACCTATATATGTTATAACAATCATTAGAAATGATAACAATTAATTTCTAATTAAACTATTAGTGTCTGGGTTGATTTTGGAGTCCGTTCGATTATTTATAGCTTTATTAAATATCTATCGAATTAGTTTTTCGATAAACTTTATTTAAAAGTTTTAATATCCTATTTAGATATTTTAGTTATTATTTATAAAAAAAATTCAAATGATCAGAATAATTTTAAATGATTTAATATCATTTAAAATGATTTTTAAGTTATTAATATTATTTTTAAATATTTAATAACCATTTAAAATGATTTTTAAATCATCAATATTTTTTTAAAATAATTTATTTTATTTAATAATGATTTTTAAAACGTTAAAACTATTTTTACATAATTTATTTAATATAATTATTAAATAAATTTATTATCATTAATATTAATTTATTAATAAAATTCCATCCCAAAATATTAAAAGTTCTTCAATATAACTTAAAATATTTTCTAATACTTTAATATCATTTTAAATGATTTTTAAAATATTAAAATTATTTTTAAGTAATTTATTTAATATAATTATTAAATAAATTTAATATCATTAATATTTAAATAAATTGAGCATTATAAATGCTTGTAAAAATAAATATTCGTGTACTATATTTAAAATAAATCGAGCATTATAACTGCTTTATAAAATGAATATTCTACTATTCTATTTGATATAATTTTAGCATTATAACTGCTTATAACATGAGTATTCTTACTAAATATTTGAAGAAAATCGGACATAGCAACTGCTTATAAAAGTGTATTTTTTCTACTTTATAAGAGAAATAGATCGGATATTAAAACTGCTTATAAAAGTATATTTTTTACTTGATAAGAGAAATAAATCGGACATTATAACTGCTTGTAAAAGTATAATTTTTACTAAATATATAAAGAATAATGAACATAATAACCACAAGAGTAAATACCTCTTGGAGTTGCAAGCTTTAACTAATCCTTTGAAATCTTGAAACTCACCAAAAACTTTCCTCTCTCTCTCTACCAAAATTCTCCTCTCTCTCTCTCTCTCTTTAACCATATTTTTGGTTTTTTAAAAAATGAAGAAAAATGACTCCTATTTATTAGAAAACATAGTTTTAATAATTACACATTAGGGGCTCGGCTTTTTACAGTTTGCCCCCGACTTATTACAGTTTGGTACCCTGGTTCATTACACTTTAGTACCTCATTAATTGCACTTTAGTCCCTCGATGACATCATGATGACATTATCATGATGACATCACCTTTTATGTTTCTTTAATGCTTGCATCATGCTTGCATCATCTGTGTTTCTTTAAGGATGATGTCATGCTTGCATCATGCTTGCATCATCTCTTCTCTGATTGGTTGATTTAAGTTCACATGGATTGAAGGGTATTTTGGTCATTTCACATATAATTTTAAAGGTAATTTGGTCATTTCGCCTCCAAAAGGGTATTCTAATAATTTTCCACATAATTTTAAGGGTAGTTCTGTCATTTCCTATGTTTTTCTTAAAATTTAACCCTTAGGGTTTGATAAATAACATTTGGGTTTGCTAATTACCATTAAGGTTTATAAATTAGAGTTTAGGATTCCCGAATAAGAATTTAGGGTTTCCTAACTGCATATTAGGGTTTCTAATCTACCATTAGGGTTTACTAAGGTTATACCGTATCTGATCAGCATTTGATCATAATCCCTTACTATACACACACAATCATAGATACAATTATAATGACTGTATTAGCTATTAAATCCCTATTCTTAATTTGGGTTAGAATTTTCATCAATTGAACTAGGGTTTCATATCTGAATATTAAAGTTCTTAATATAACATTAGGGTTTTCTTATGTTACCCTTATCTGATTCATACTTAACCCTTAACCACATACTGTACACACATAAAATCACACAATTATATTAGTCTTTCACAAAAAAAATTTAATCCATAACTCTATTGTAATATCCAAGATTTTGTATGTAATTTATTAATTATCAATAAATGAATTTATGTGAAACTCTGGTGTGATTTCTTTAATTAGATGTATATGTGTTATACATGTATGTATTTTAAGTTATGGAATGTGAGGGATTTAAATAAGTTGGGTTGGATTAATATAACTATTTGATTTGGTTATGGAATTAATTCTATTAATTTCATGGGAAGGTATTAAAGCATGAGTTTGAGTTCGGAGCGGAATTTAGAGACGCGGACTGCGTGTTTAAGTTTGGAACGTCGAAATTAGTCAGGATAGACTGAAACCACAAAAATGTGTCACGGTTAACTTTTTATTCCTATGAGAGTGTATGGGTTTGAAAACTACCTTTCAAAACATCATTTTCATATCTTGCCTAAAAAAGGAGTTTTTGCAAATCAAATCAAATCCTTCGTATATAGGTTCAATGAAACAAAGCACCACTTTCAATCAACAAAGCATAGGCTCAATTTCTTCTAGCATTCATACACACACATTGCAGATTTAGAAGGAAAATATTGAAAAAATACGGCACCGTGTTTTCATAGGAGTTGTGGGGTGCCTAACACCTTCCCCACACTTAACCAAGCCCCTGAACTTAGAACTTCGGCTTCAAGCTTCAGTTTTGATAGTGTCCAGCAATTGGGCCAACTTTCAAACAAAAAACTCAGTTGAGTTGGTACAACCATTTTAAATCTACCAACTGGCGACTCTGTAAAACGTTCAAATTGTCAACATGATACATGTTGGCCTTTTCAACATGTTAAGTAATTCAAGAAAGCTTGCATCCATCTAATTCATGTGAAAATTCACAACAAATTGTGAGAATGTCTCAGGGAGTGACTTCAAGACTAAGTCTTGACTCAACTCCCCATCCATGAATAGCCCAAGTTGTCCAAGGCGTTCAATCAGATTGATCACCCTTAGGACATGAGTCCCAACGGCAGTGCCCTCGGTCATTCGAGATCGGAAGAGCTCCTTAGATATCTCATATCTAGCAGTCCTACTTTGTTCACCATACAACTCCTTGAGGTGAAGCAACATAGTAGGAGTATCCATGTTTTCATGCTGACGCTGAAGTTCGTTATTCATGGATGCGAGCATGATGCATTGAGCCACATATGCATCATCTTGCCACTTTACAATAGTTGCAATCTCTTCCTCAGAGGCTGTTTCTAGAACAGTTCCAGGGACAGGTAAATTTAGGACATAAGAAATCTTTTTAGCAGTGAGAACTATTCTCAGAATCCTTAACCAGTCCATGTAATTTGGTCCGGTTAGTTTGTTAGCATCAAGTATGATACGCAGTTAAATTAGTGATTTCGACATTTTTAAATTTCTTCATTTGAAAAGACAACATTTTAGCAAACAATCATTTAATTAATTTTACATACGAAAATAAATTAGCACAACAAATGTGATAAATTAACATCTTAAATACTTAATACTTGCCTTGTGGATAGCACAACAAACTCATATTAAATATTTAATACTCTATTAATTTTATCATGCTAGAAGGCGACGTTCGATATTCCAAATATCTTTGATCGCTTTAGACTTAATATAATTTCTGTGATGGGTTTGTTATTATTAGTCTCATCTTGTTTAGCGCGCATGCACACACACACACACACACACATATATATATATATGTATATGTATATATACACACACTACTAGCATGCACATATAGAATACTATATTCTACCCGGATTGATTATAGACTTTTATTCTAGTTTGGTTCACTAGAACCACCAAGTGAACCAAAAGATCAAACCTAGGAGTGCAAGAATTTAAATTTAAATATAACTATTATATTTAAACCCGGGCTTTATACGAATGGGTCTTCAAGTGCTTCTTGCTCCTTGTTCTCTAGTTCTTCAAGATAATTCTAACTAGTCCTATTACATAAACTATTTAATTTAAATAGAAACCTTGATCAGCAGTCAAAGAAAAGTACATAGAAGGGAGATAGAATTTTAAATCAAGAAAGATTAGAGAAAACGAGGTACGCAGACACCATTTAATAAAACTCATTCATTCAAGCATTCAACTAAAATAAAATCCAATCACATTGGTCAATAGTACATAACAACCCCATTTATTTTCATACATATCACCATATGCATCAATAAATAAAACATTTAATATATACACTGATATCGATTTAATGGACAATTCTAGTTAGTTTCGAAAACCAATTTCAACTCTAATTAGTTATCATAGAATCCAATTCTAATTAAAATAAACATCTTTATTTTAATCCAATTCCAAGTCTAATAAACTCCTTTTATTAATATGGAATTACAGAAAAAATATTTAATTTTAATTTTTAATTAAAATAAACCTTTTATCTTAATTTTAAAATACAAAACAATTCTTTATTTCTGGTTGGTTGGCGCTGCAGCGCTGCTAGTGATCTAGCATCCGGCGCTACCACGCCATGTAACAAAAACAGAGACAGCTGGCTAGCGCTGCGGCGCTGCTGAAGTACTATCCTCAGGCGCTGCAGCGCCACGTCAGCATCAGGGATACGGAGCCGGCGCTGCTGTAAAGCCTGGGACAGCCGCTGCAGCGCCGCTAGGCAGTGTCTGTTTTCTGATTCGCGAATTGTGCAGTTTTTCTCCAAAAACTTAATTCTTAGCCAACTATCATGCCCAATTAAATTGTTCAAAACACGTATCAGTATATATATCAAATCTAAACAATTAATAACTGGCATAAGAGTTTGGCTCTGATGCCACTGTTAGGTTTATAAGAAATTACGGGCGCAATCAAATTGCAAAATAGCAGAAGCATGGTAAAATTAGGGATTGATTTCTTGTTCTTCGCGATCTCCTTGAATTTTCTAGATTGATTCCTTCCTTTGATCAACGTTAGCCACCCAAGTGTTTGGCCTCTAGAGGTGATCCACCAAGGAAAAAGAATTGCTTAAGAAGGAGGGTGGTTGGCCAAACCCTAGTTTTCTATTCTCTATAGAAGAAGAGTACTCTCCAACAATTGAAATTGCATCAACTGATATTTAATATAAGACTCCTCTTATATAGATATTGGTCAACCCTTCTAATCCAATTAGAAATAGGGTTTCATTTAATTAATTAAAATCCTTTAATTAATTAAGCTTCCCAACCTTTTGGGAATAATAAAATTAAACTCTTTTAATTAATTTACCTCCTAATCTTATTAGAAATAAATGAGAGCACTAATATTAAATTAATTTCTAAGCTCCTTTAGAAATTAAAAAAATAATAATATTAATAATATTAATAAGACTCCTTTTATTAATTTATATTTAATATTTCTAAAATATTAAATAATAAATATTAAGCTATTTAATTTATTCTATCACTATAGATTAAATTAATTACACTTAACATATTATTACGATTATGTCATTAACTTCTTAAATAATTATTCTTCCTTTTATGGTGTGACCCTTTAGGTTCTCCACATTAAACCGGTTGTAAATAAATCAATTAGAACAATTCTAATCTTATTTAAATAAATAAATTAAACTAATAATATATTTAAATAAATAATATTTATTTTACGATAGAGATAAGCCTCCCTAGCAATCAATAACTTTCTAGATAATATAGATTTCAACATTAATCATAAAAGAACCCTTGAGTTAATAGTTACCGTATAATTCAATCCTTCCACCATACAATGTCCCAATTAGAAATAAGACATGAAATTACTGTCAAGTCTTATTTTATTTAATTATATGTATTTCGATCAGAAAATGCACAACTCCAAATAATACAAATTAGAAACTCCTTTCTAATTTCATTCCACCTTGGCCAAAGATTCCTGGGTTGTCATTTATCGAATCACATAGAACATATCCCTTCTTTTATTAGAAGTGATAGATTCTTTATTGATCATTCATTATCTCCATATATAACTTATTACACCCAAGCATACCCTTTGATATACCCTAAGGGTCTTAAGGACTAAGTCAAAGTATAGTCCATTATACACAAGATACTATGACGATCTCAAGTCTGAGGATCACTTGTACTACTATCACATTTGGAATTTCTATTAACAGGCGAGTAAAACTCCATTAGGTATTGCTTAGCGAGTCACATTCAGTGTACGTATTCTCCAATAAGTACCTATATATTTGCTTTAGTGTCTCCACACAAATGATCATGAGAACAATCATCCTCATCCAATGAGCAAACAACATATGTACCAATCTATCCGGATTTACTAATCCTCTTTTTAGTAATCCATCGATTGGGAACTATTTTTGTTTTAAGCTATCTAAGAATTTAGAACTCATTAGCATGATAAATATCATGATTCTAAAATCATTACTTAAAGCTATGGGTTATTTACATATTATAAAAACAGCATCATGTAGATAATTAAATGCCTTTAATAAATGAATACTTTTATTAATAAATAAATAAGATCTTATCCAAAGTATACACTTTATCATCATACATGATTGGCTTTTATACATACTACTTTCAATCTCTCACTTGCACTAAAGTCAATCGTCATGGTATCTCATACCCATCTTCTCTAAGTGACAATCAAACTGCTATTTGTTAAAACTTTAGTAAATGGATCTGCAATGTTGTCTTGAGAGTCTACACGCTCTAAGGTGACGTCTCCTTTTTCAATGATCTTCCTAATCAGGTAAAATTGCCGCAACACGTGTTAGGATTTCTGATGAGACCTGGGTTCCTTAGCATGTGCAACAGCTACGGTGCTATCATAGTACAAAAAGACTACTCCTCCAATGCTAAGAACCACACCAAGTTCGGTTAAGAACTTCTTCATCCAAACAACCTCTTTTGTAGCTTCACTTGTAGCTATGTACTCTGCCTCTGTCACTGAATCAACAACTATTTGCTGTTTGGAACTCTTCCAACTCACTGCGCCACCATTTAAGGTAAACACATACCCCGAAATGAATTTACTGTCATCTTGGTATATTTAAAAACTTAAGTCTGTGAAGCCCTCGAGTTTTAATTCAGACCCACCGTAGATAAGAAATACATCCTTAGTCCTTCGTAAGTACTTTAGGATATGTTTCATTGCCTTCCAGTGCTCTTCTCTTGGATTCGACTGATATCTGCTTGTTACACTAAGTGCAAGAGCGACATCCGGTCTAGTACATATCATACCGTATATGATAGATCCTATTATTGAAGCATAAGGAATCTTACTCATACGATCTCTCTCCTCAAGTGTCTTTGGGGCTTGTTTCTTGGAGAGATGTATTCCATGGCTCATCGGCATGAGACCTCTTTTGGAATCTTCCATGCTAAAACTCTTTAGCATCAAGTCAATATACGTTCCTTGGGATAAGCCAAGCATCCTTTTAGATCTATCTTAATAGATCTTTATCCCCAAAATATACGATGATTCTCCCAAGTCCTTCATGGAGAAGTGTTTAGATAACCCTATTTTGATTAATTGTAGCATAGGAATATCATTCCCTATCAGTAATATATCATCAACATATAATACAAGAAATGAAACAGCGCTCCCACTAAACTTCTTTTATACACATGTTTCATCCTCGTTTTTGATAAAATCAAACTCTTTGATTGTCTCATCAAAATGGATGTTCCATCTACGAGAAGCTTGATTTAATCCATAAATGGATCTTTGCAGCTTACAGACTTGATTTGTTCCAACCTTTGAAACAAATCCCTCTAGCTGTGTCATATACACGTCCTCCTCAAGATTCCCATTGAGGAAGTCATTTTCACGTCAATCTGCCAGATCTCATAGTCGTAATATGCTGCAATCGCAAGCAAAATATAATAGACTTGAGCATAGATACTGGTGAGAAGGTTTCATCATAGTCAACTCCTTGCCTTGGTTTGAAACCTTTTGCAACTAGTCGGGTCTTATAGTTCTCTATCTTGCCATCTGCTCCAGTCTTTCTTTTAAAGACCCATTTACACCTAATAGGCTTAATGCCTTCAGGTGGTGAAACTAAAGTTCATACTTGGTTCTCATCCTTGGAGTACATCTCGGATTTCATGACTTCAAGCCATTTCCCTGAGTCTTTATTACTCATAGCCTGTTCGTAATTCAATGGATCATCATCATTCATAATGCGTGCCTCATCGTCTTCCTCTATGACAAATCCATACATTTCAGGTATCTTCGGTACTCTTCCAGATTTACGAATAAGGTGTTGTACAGTAGGTTCATCCACTTGGTCAGGTACTTGACTTTGATCCGTAGTAATTTGTGGTTCTTGAACTTCTTCAAGATATATCTTACTCCCACTGACCCCTTCATGGATAAACTCCTTTTCCAAGAAGGCAGTATGTTTCGCAACAAACATCTTTTGATCAGTTGGATGATAGAAATAATACCCTCGTGTTTCTTTAGGTTATCCCACAAATCTACACTTGTTGTATTTACTTTATAGCTTATCATTTTCAAACTTTTTGACATAAGCTGGACAACCCCAAGTCTTAACATGCTTAAGATTTGGTTTCCTCCCTTTCCACATCTCATATGGGGTCTTTGGGGTGGATTTGGTAGGCACCTTGTTAAGTAGGTATGCATCTGTTTCTAGGGTATAACCCCAGAAAGAAATTGGAAGATCGATAAAACTCATCATAGAACGAACCATGTCTAACAATGTTCGATTTCTCCTTTCAGATACTCCATTTAACTGTGGTGTACCTAGTGGAGTCCATTATAAGATTATACCATTATCTTTGAGATAATTGAGAAACTCACCGCTTAAGTATTCTCCACTTCGATCCGATCGAAAAATCTTAATACTTTTACCAGTTTGTTTCTCTATTTCACTTCTGAACTCTTTGAACTTTTCAAATGATTCAGCTTTGTATTCAATTAAATACACATATCCAAATCTTGAGTGATCATCAGTGAAAGTAATAAAATAAGAATACCCTCCCCGTACATTCGTTGTCATATGTCCACAAACGTCTGTGTGAACCAATGCTAATAACTCTGTAACTCTTTCTCCTTTTCCACTAAAAGGAGACTTAGTCATTTTACCCATGAGATAAGATTCACAAGTTGGATATGATTCATAATCAGATAGCACTAAGAGCTTATCCTCATGCAACTTGGATAATCTTGTTTCATTGATATGACCGAGTCTACAGTGCCACATATAGGTATAATTAACATCATCTCTTTTCCTTTTCTTAGTTTGTTCAATTTGAAATATATTTTCATGCAAGTCAAGTATGTAAAGTCCATTTCGAAAATTACCAACACCAGATAAAATATTGTTATTATAAATAGAACAACTGTTGTTCTTTATTATAATGTCAAATTCATCCATACCTAATATGGAAATAGAAATAATGTTTCCAATGATATTCGGAACAAAATAATAATTATTCAAATTAATGGATTTGCCTGTAGGCAGTGCTAAACAATAAGTGCCTACAGCTAATGCAGTAACCTTTGCTCTATATCCCACTCGTAGGAAAACCTCATCCTTGTTGAGCTTTCTACTTTTGATCAGTCCTTGCATTGTATTATATATGTGAGAACCACAGCCAATATCCAATACCCAAGTAGAATTTTGACCTTCTGAAAAATAAATTTCAATCATAAACAAACCTTGATTTGGATTTGAAGTTTCTTCAAGCTTCTTCTACTTTTGTTCTACAAGGAAATCCTTGTAGTTCCTCTTCCAGTTACCCGACTTGTTGCAATAGAAGAACATTCCTTTGCTATTTGGATCAGGTTTATTTTGTTTCTTCCTATTCACCTTGCCCGTAGTCTTCTTAGATTTCTTCTTTTCAGAAGATACCTTAATCCGCTTCCTTTTCTTGGAAGAATCATCCTCCATTAAGATATAGTTCTTCTTGGATGGGAAGTGACCTTCAGCAATTTTCAACATGTTAAGTAATTCAGGCAAGCTGACATCCAACTTATTCATGTGAAAATTCACAACAAATTGTGAGAAGGTCTCAAGGAGTGACTGCAAGACTAAGGCTTGACTTAACCCCCCATCCACGACGAACCCAAGCTATCCAAGGCGTTCAATCAGATTGATCACCTTTAGGACATGAGTCTCAACGGCAGTGCCATCGGTCATTCGAGATCGGAAGAGCTACTTAGATATCTCATATTTAGAAATCCTACTTTGTTCACCATACGACTTCTTGAGGTGAAGCAACATAGTAGAAGCATCCATGTTTTCATGCTAACGCTGAAGCTCATTTTTATGGATGCGAGCATGATGCATTGAGCCACAGATGCATCATCTTGCCACTTTACAAAAGTGGAAATCTCTTCCCCAGAGGCTGTTTCTGGAACAGTTCCAAGGATAGGTAAATTTAGGACATAAGAAATCTTTTCAGCAGTAAGAACTATTCTCAGATTCCTTAACCAGTCTGTGTAATTCGGTTCGGTTAATTTTTTAGCATCAAGTATGCTAAGCAGTGAAATTAGTGATTTCGACAGTTTTAAATTTCTGCATGTGAAAAGACAATATTTTAGCAAACATTCATTTAATTAATTTTACATACCAAAATAAATTAGGTCTTATTTTAAATTGGTATCTCTCACTATTTTCTTCAAACTATATTACCCTCATTTATATAGTTCGACAAAATCTAATTAATGATTTGCTAGTGAGAATAAGAATCATATTTCAAATATATATAGCCTTGTGGAAAGCACAATAAGCCATATATAAATAAATAGGTAGACAACTCTTTGTCAATTACATCAATATGTAACTCCTTTTATTTTGCCTTTCAGATTATTTTGATCAAGTGGTAGCACATCTGAATTAAAATTATCTGAGTTAATTCCAACCTAGCATTCCATATATTCAAAAAAAAAAAATATTGTCCTTGTGGAAAGCACAACAAAATAATATTGTTCGATTTTCTTTATAAGCATCAAATGCGATAAATTAACATCTTAAATACTTAATACTTCCCTTGTGGATAGCACAACAAACTCATATTAAATATTTAATGCTCTATTAATTTTATCATGCTAAAAGGCGACGTTCGATATTCCAAATATCTTTGAACGCTTTAGACTTAATATAATTTCTTTGAGATGTTTGTTATTATTAGTCTCATCTTGTTTATCGCGCATGCACACACACACACACACACACACACACACATATATATATATATATATAATACACTTCATTTTATTAAAATATGCGAAGCATGTTTGCGTAAAATATAAAATATATATATATATATAATACTAGCATGCACATATAGAATACTATATTCTACCTGGATTGATTATGGACTTTTATTCTAGTTTGGTTCACAAGAGCCACCAAATGAACCAAAATGTCAAGCCTAGGAGTGCAAGAATATAAATTTTAACATAATTATTACATTTAAACCCGGACTTCATACAAATGAGTCTTCAAGCGCTCCTTGCTCCTTGTTCTCCAGTTCTTCAAGATAATTCTAACTAGTCCTATTACATAAACTATTTAATATAAATAGAAACCTTGATCAGCAGTAAAGAAAAAGTATATAAGAGGGAGATAGAATTTTACATCAAGAAAATTTAGAGAAGACGAGATACGCAGACACCATTTAATAAAAACTCATTCATTCAAGCATTCAACTAAAATAAAATCCAATCACATTGGTCAATAATCCATAATCAACCCCATTTATTTTCATACATATCACCATATGCATCAATAAATAAAATATTTAATATATACATTGATATCGATTTAATGGGCAATCCTAGTTAGTTCCGGAAACCAATTTCAACTTTAATTAGTTATCATGGAATCCAATTTCAACTCTAATTAGTTAGCATGAAATCCAATTCTAATTAACATAAACATCTTTATTTTAATCAAATTCCAAATCTAATAAAACTCCTTTATTAATCTAGAATTACATAACAAACATTTAATTTTAATTTTTAATTAAATTAAACCTTTTATCTTAATTATAAAAAACAAAACATAACAAATTTTTATTTCTGGTGGGGTGGCGCTGCAACGCTGCTAGTAAACTAGCATCTAGCGCTGCCGCGCTACGTCACAAAAACAGAGACAACTGGCTGGCACTGCGACGCTGCTGAAGTACTATCTTCAGGCGCTGCAGTGCCACGTCAGCAGCAGGGACACGGAGCCGGCGCTGCTGTAAAGCCAGGGATAGGCGCTGCAGCGCTGCTGGGCAGTGTTTGTTTTTCTGGTTCGTAAATTGTGAAATTTTTCTCCAAAAACTTAATTTTGAGCCAACTATCATGCCCAATTAAATTGTTCAAAACACATATCAGTATATATATATATATATATATATATATATCAAATCTAAACAATTAATAACTCGCATAAAGGTTAGGCTCTGATGCCACTGTTAGGTTTGTAAGAAATCATGGACGCAATCAAATTGTAAAATAGCGGAAGCATGGTAAAATCAGGGATTGATTCCTTGTTATTCGCGATCTCCTTGAATTTTTGGGATTGATTCCTTCCTTTGATCAACGTTAGTCACCCAAGTGTTTGGCCTCTAGAGGTGATCCACCAAGGAAGAGGATTTGTTCAAGAAGGAGGATAGTTGGCTAAACCCTAGTTTTCTATTCTTTCTAGAAAAGGAGTACTCTCCAACAATTGGAATTGCATCAACTGATATCTAACATAAGACTACTGTTATATAGATATTGGTCAACCTTTCTAATCCAATTAAAAATAGGGTTTCATTTAATTAATTAAAATTCTTTAATTAATTAGGCTTCTAAACCTCTTGGGAATAATTAATTAAACTCTTTTAATTAATTTACCGCCTAATCTTATTAGGAATAAATGAGAGTAATAATATTAAATTAATTCCGAAACTCCTTTAAAAATTAAAATAATAATAATTGCAATAATATTAATAAGACTCCTCTTATTAATTTATATTTAATATTTCCAAAATATTAAATAATAAACATTAAGCTATTTAATTTATTCTTTCACCATAGATTAAATTAATTACACTTAATGTATTATTACGATTATGTCATTACATTCTTAAATAATTCTTCTTCCTTTTATGGTGTGACCCTTTAGGTTCTTCATATTAAACCGGTTGTGAATAAATCAATTATAACAATTCTAATCTTATTTAATTAAATAAATTAAACTAATAATCTATTTAAATAAATAATATTTATTCTACAATAGAGATAAGCCTCCTTAGCGATCAACGACTTTTCAGATAATATAGATTTCAACATTAATCATAAAAGAACCCTTGAGTTAATAGTTACCATACAATTCAATCCTTCCACCATACAATGTCCCAATTAAATATAAGACATGAAATTACTGTTAAATCTTATTTTATTTAATTATATGTATTTCGATTAGAAAATGCACAACTCCAAATAATGTAAATTAGAAACTCCTTTCTAATTTTATTCCACCTTGGCCAAGGATTCCTGGGTTGTCATTTATCGAATCACATAGAACATATCCCTTCTTTTACTAGAAACAGTAGATTCTTTATTGATCATTTATTATCTCCATATATAACTTATTATACCAAAGCATACCCTTTGATATACCGTAAGGGTCTTAAGGAATAATTCAAAGTATAATTCATTATACACAAGATACTATGATGATCTCAATTTTTAGGATCATTTGTACTACTATCACATTAGGAATTCTTATTGACAGACGAGTAAAACTCCATTAGGTATTCCTTAGCGAGTCACATTCAGTGTACTTATTCCCCAATAAGCACCTAGATACTTGCTTTAGTGTCTCCACACAAATGATCATGAGATCAGTCATCCTCATCCAATGAGCAAACAACATATGTGTCAATCTATCCCAATTTAGTAATCCTCTTTTTAGTAATCCATCGATTGGGAACTATTTTAGTTTTAAGCTATCTAATAATTTAGATCTCATTAGCATGATCAACATCATGATTCTAAAAGCATTGCTTAAAACTATGGGTTATTTACATATTATAAAAATAACATCATCTAGATAAGTAAATGTCTTTAATAAATGAATACTTTTATTAATAAATAAATAAGATCGTTTCCAAAGTATATGTTTTATCATCATACATGATTGGCTTGTATGCATACTACTTTCACAAGCCAATCTTGTTTGATGATAAAGCATATACTTTGTAACAATCTTATTCATTTAATAATAAAAGAATTATTTAATTAAAGACATTTAATTATCTGCATGGCGCTGTTTTTATAATATGTGATAAACCCATAGTTTTAAGCAATACTTTTGGAATAATGATGATGATCATGCTAATGAGATCTAAATTCTTATATTAAAACTAAAATAGCTCACAATCATTGGATTACTAAAAAGTGGATTAGTTGTTGGGTTTGTACGAAATTATGGCGCAACCAAATTGCAAAAATTAGCGGAAGCATGGTATATCAAAGTTTAAATTTTTTTTTACAAAATCATTACTTAGATCATCCTTTATGCAAATTATTAATTTAAAACGATAAATAAGAAATTATAGAATTCATACCATTGTAGAACGAAGCTTCCATAAGTACAAGTTCAACTTTTTATTCTTCGCAATCTCCTTGAATTATCTGGGTTTGATTCCTTCCTTTGATCAACGTTAGCCACCCAAGTGTTTGGCCTTTAGAGGTGATCCACCAAGGAAAAGGAATTATCAAGAAGGAGGGTGGTTGGCTAAACCCTAAGTTTCTATCCACTATAAAAAAGGAGTACTCTCCAACAATTATAATTGCATCAACTGATATCTAACGTAAAACTCCTCTTATATAGATATTGGTCAACCCTACTAATCCTATTAGAAATAGATTTTCATTTAATTAATTAAACTCCTTTAATTAATTAGGCTTCCCAATCATATTGGGATTAATTAATTAAACTCCCTTAATTAATTTGCCTCCTAATCTTATTAGGAATAAATGAGAGTACTAATATTAAATTAATTCCTAAACTCCTTTAGAAATTAAAATAATAATAATTATAATAATATTAATAAGACTCCTCTTATTAAATAATATTTAATATTTCTAAAATATTAAATAATAAACATTAAGCTATTTAATTTATTCTATCACCATGGATTAAATAAATTACACTTAATGCATTATTACGCTTATGCCATTATCTTCTTAAATACTTATTCTTCTTTTTATGGTGTGACCCTTTAGGTTCTCCATATTAAACCGGTTGTAAATAAATCAAATAGAACAATTCTGATCTTATTAAAATAAATAAATTAAACTAATAATCTATTTAAATAAATAATATTTATTCTACAATAGGGATAAGCCTCCCTAGCGATCAACTACTTTCCAGATAATGTAGATTTCAACAGTAATCATAAAAGAACCTGTGAGTAAATACTGACCGTACAATTCAATCCTTCCACCATACAATATCCCAATTAAATATAAGACATGCAATTACATTTCAAGTCTTATTTTATTTAATTATATGTATTTCGATCAGAAAATGCACAACTCCAAATAATACAAATTAGAAACTCCTTTCTAACTTTATTCTGCCTTGGCCAAGGACTACTGGGTTGTCATTTAACGAATCACATAGGACATATCTCTTTTTTTAATAGAACTGGTAGATTATTTATTGATCATTCATTATCTCCATATGTAACTCATTATACCCAAGCATACCATTTGATATACCCTGAGGGTCTTAAGGAATAAGTCAAAGTATAATTCATTACACATAAGATACTATCATAATCTCAAGTCCAAGGATCACTTGTACTACTATCACATTAGGAATTTCTATTGACAGAAAAGTAAAACTCCATTAGGTATTCCATAGCGAGTCACGTTCAGTGAACTTATTCTCCAATAAGCACCTACATACTTGCTTTAGTGTCTCCACACAAATGATCATGAGATCAGTCATTCTCATCCAATGAGCAAGCAACATATGTACCAATCTATCTGGATTTACTAATCTCCTTTTTAGTAATCCAATGATTGGGAACTATTTTAGTTTCAAGCTTTTTAAAAATTTAGATCTCATTAGCATGATCAACATCATGATTCTAAAAGCATTGCTTAAAATTATGGGATATTTACATATTATAAAAACAACATCATGTATATAATTAAATGCCTTTATTAAATGAATACTTTTATTAATAAATAAATAAGATCGTTTACAAAGTATATGTTTTATCATCATACATGATTGGCTTGTATGCATACTACTTTCAATCTCCCACTTGCACTAAAGCCAATCGTCATGGTATCTCATACCCATCTTCTCTAAGTGACGATCAAACTGCTGTTGTGTTAAAACTTTAGAAAATTGATCTGCAATGTTGTCTTGAAAGTCTACAAGCTCCAAGGTGACGTCTCCTCTTTCAATGATCTTCCTAATCAGGTGAAATTGCCGCAACACGTGATAGGATTTCTGATGAGACCTGGGTTCCTTAGCATGTACAACAGCTTCGGAGCTATCACGGTACAAAAGGACTGCTCCTCCAATGCTAGGAACCATACCAAGTTCAGTTATGAACTTCTTCATCCAAACAGCCTCTTTTGCAGCTTCACTTGTAGCTATGTACTCTGCCTCTGTCACTGAATCAATAACTATTTGCTGTTTGGAACTCTTCCAACTCACTGCGCCACCATTTAAGGTAAACACATACCCCGAAATGAATTTACTGTCATCTTGGTATGTTTAAAAACTTGAGTCTGTGAAGCCCTCGAGTTTTAATTCAGACCCACCATAGACAAGAAATACATCCTTAGTCCTCCGTAAGTACTTTAAGATATTTTTCACTGCCTTCCAGTGCTCTTCTCCTGGATTCGACTGATATATGCTCGTTACACTAAATGCATGAGCGACATCTGGTCTAGTACATATTATATCGTACATGATAGATCCTATTGCTGAAGCATAAGGGATCTTACTCATAGGTCTCTCTTCTCAGGTATTTTTTGGGCCTTTTTCTTAGAGAGATCTATTCCATGGCTCATCGACATGAGACCTCTTTTGGAATCTTCCATGCTAAACCTCTTTAGCATGGCATCAATGTACGTTCCATGGGATAAGCCAAGCATCCTTTTAAATCTATCTCTATAGATCTTTATCCCAAAAATATAGGATGTTTCTCCCAAGTCCTTCATGGAGAAGTGTTTAGATAACCAGATTTTAATCGATTATAGCATACGAATGTCATTCCCTATCAGTAATATATCATCAACATATAATACAAGGAATGAAACAGTGCTCCCACTAACCTTCTTGTACACATATGGTTCATCCTCGGTTTTGATAAAATCAAACTATTTGATTATCTCATCAAAACGGATGTTCCATTTACGAGAAGCTTGATTCAATCCATAAATGGATCGTTGTAGCTTACAGACTTGATTTGTTCCAACCTTTGAAACAAATCCCTCTGGCTGTGTCATATACACATTCTCCTCAAGTTTCCCATTGAGGAAGTCGTTTTCACGTCCATCTGCCAGATCTCATAGTCGTAATAAGCTGCAATCGCAAGCACAATCCGAATGGACTTTAGCATAGCTACTAGTGAGAAGGTTTTCTTCATAGTCAACTCCTTGTCTTTGTTTAAAATCTTTTGCAACCAGTCGGGCCTTATAGGTCTGTGACGCCCCCAAAAATAAGTACTTAAAACCTGCATTTGGTGCTACACGATTCTAAATATTAACAAACTTAAAGCATTATTAAACTAAAGTTATTACATCAAAGTGCTTCTATCCCAAGTACGAAAACCTTAAATAATTCTTAACATGATAGGTATGTAGTAATGTCACCCAAAAACCTATCTATTACATAAGATACTTCTAGCTATGCTGACATTTTTCCTTTGCCCTTATCCTTTCCAGAACTCTCACCTTCATCTTTCTTAACTGAAAATATTTATAATAAAGCAAGAATGAGCGTTTAATTGCTCAGCAAGTATAATAATCAATAATTAACATACAAAAGAAATAAATGTTTTCAGCTGATTTCGCTTTCACAGTAAACAAATCTGTAAAGCAATTAACATAAACTGTGACAATAATCTCAATTTTTGAAACGACGTAGTGATTTAAATATGCTAAGTCGTTTAATAACTCAAGAACTTGCTTCTTCTTTTTTTAAAAGGGTTCAATCAGAAATTTTATCTATGAACCGACATGGTCTTACGAGCACGATGGGTGATCAGCCCTTTATGCCCTGCAATGATCAATACTATCTAAGTGGAACAAATTCTTTCAGTTCCTATTTGCCATCCCCAGGACGCAATATAAAAATAACCCCAAGTTAGGGAGGTTCTTGCTCATTATAATCCATTTAGAAGAATAAAATAAATGGATAGCTTAATTAAATAATTATATTTCAAGACTTAATATGAAAGAATTTGAAATATATCAATTGTACATTTATACTGAGTTTTATTCAATGTATACATCGTTATCTCATGCAATTTTCGAAGCTGACTGGAATAAAAATTCCATCTCTATAGCATTATATATAAACGAGAAGAATTAATTTCTTATATATAATTAAACTGAAAATATTACCCCAAAGGAGTAAATTATAAATAATAACTGTTGCATACAATAACCGCAAAAGTTTAAGAAACTTACTCAATTTAAGTATGAGAAAAGTTAAGAAACTTGCCTTATAAGGAGATTATCACACAATTCTAATTTACAGTCCCCTCACAATCCCTACATAATTATATTCACAAGCATACTTATGTTAGATCATAATATATATCATCAACATGCATGTTTATTTATTAATAATTTTTAGTTCATAAACCAACATTATTTACACAAATCATAAATTTCAACTTGTTTCATTTAGGAATTTATTCCATTTTAACCATTCATTAATGTGTAATGGTCCCTTACAATATTAATATGTAAATATTTTACATATTTGAACTTAAACCTTAAATATTCTTTTTTACGAATATTTCACAATTTATTATGCGAGTTCGGTTCATAAATAGCTTACATTTAGCTTTTATAGCAAAATTTAACTTGCTATATTATTTCTAGAGTAATAACAATTTTTTTTATATTATTTTACTCCTTCACAAGTCGCTCGGCTCAAAAAGGTCATTTCGGGCCTCAAAAACCACAAAATATCACTTTTATGACTTATAGGAATTTTTAAAGGTCTTTCGATTTATTTTGTCTCACAAAATAATTTTATAGGCCATGCGAGTTTCTATTTTGTCAAAATAAGAAATTTTATATTTATTACATATTTATATTGCTTAAATTATGCCCGAAAGTTAGTTTCTGGGCATAAAATCTCATTTTCGGTCAAAACTCGCCTCGTAAGCCTTTATTAACTTTAATAAATCTTAAAATGTTGACGAAACGCGAATCGGAACGTCGAACGTCAAAATCGCTCGACGCGTCGACGTTCGTCGTCGCCCAATTTTGTGATCCGACATGCCTATTCGCCTATTTTTAATTCTCAAACCACAAGTCGGATAATAGTGAATTTTTGATATGTTATAGACCTCATGGCGTAGTATTTTTACCAAAAATTACCTCGCTAAAACAGTTCGTGGAAGCCCCTCAAAAACTGCCTCAAAATAGCATGCAGCCAACTGCACAGCAGCGTGCCCGAGCGGCGCTGTGTGGCGTGCGCGCGCGCGGCGTGCGGCTGGCAGCGGCCTGCTGCTCTGCAGCACGGCTTAGCGAGGTGCCTACTTTGCGATTTTCTCATACGCTACCCGTAACTCCGTTTAAGCTGATTTTTGGATATGTTGTTTATGGTATGACAAAGTATTTTTAACAAATATTAGAACTGAAATTTAAGGATGTTAGACTGACCAAACAGTGTACTCAAAATGGCTGCCCGCAACAGTTTTCAACTTTGCAATTTTTGTTCAAAACTCGCCTCGACCCAAACCAGCCAGACTTTCTTAACAACTGACCTTAGTTAATCATATATTGACTCGTTTAAGGTTTCACCTCCTTAAAATTATGTGTTCTTGCTCGGATTTATTCTTTATGGCTTTAATACAAATATATAACATGCATTCATAGTTTCGTTTGATTTTCTAGCAGTTTATTAACGATTTCTCCCATATTCAATCCTTATATCTTCTCACAACGCCAATACACCACCCAACATTATTATTATCATGAATTCATAAATAATTCATGTGCAAAATTCGATCAAATCAACGGACTTAAATAACTAGCGTTTATTAACAAACTTAGTTTCATTCTTTGGATTTAGAATCCATACAACACCCATAATACCCTTAAATGAATCAAAATAGATGGATTACAAAGAAAGTTCATGAGAAATCACATCATACACTACTAACTTCAATAAATGAAGTTTAGCAATTAATATTACATTATTACATAACTTTGAGAAAATTCAAATTAAATAAGTATTTATACCTTAAACTCCTTATCTTCTAATAATCCAAGCTTTGATATCCTACTACTAATACTATCCTTTGTCTTCCACTTGCCCAAGCTCACACATACACACACTTCTCTTACTTAATCATTTTTGGAAAAATCAAAATTCAAGCATATTGAGAGAGAAAGAGGCCACGGTTTTTGGAAGAGGAGAAGAAGACTTTTTGATTATTTGATCTAGTCAAATTTCCTTGGGCTCTAAGTCTTTCAATGGTGTAGCCTTTACATTTCTTCCTCTTCTCTCTATACACGACAACAAGGAGGAGATTTGGACTATTATTTGCTTGCCCACAAAGCTTGGAATAGTAACCAATTAAAAATAAAATTAATCTAATTAGCTTGGTTAATTAATTACCCAATCACCCCCTTTTATTCCCTTATTGAGTAATTATTCTACCAATATTAGTAACTAGGTTTTGACATCCTAATTACTAATTTATTAACTTAATACATTACCCACTTGGAATCATATAAAATATATATTCCACTCTTAATACACATTAAGTATATATTCCAAAAATATACCCTAACATATATTAGATTCTTATTACATATTTATTTTATAATACAAAAATAAATATGCCACCTATAATAACCAATAATAACCAATAATAACCAATGCAAATCTGAATTAGTTGCTCACATAAGATATTATAAGAGAATATATAATATCCTTTTTCCCATTCTCATAAATTCAAACAAGAATTTATTTATCTCATTGAGATATTATAATATACATATCACTCTTTCTTGATTAAAATAATTCCCTATAAGAATTTATTTTAATATCTCTAGTTAAGGTGTATAGTTATTATACATAAACCACCTCTTCCTTTCTTTTTTCACAATTGCTCACAGCAATGATCAATTCATTGGGTAATAATTAAATACATATGCAGAACATATAATTATTAAATCTCATTTACATGCTACATTAAACATGCACAATTCACATATAGTAAATAAATAAATAAATAATTTATTCACTATTTTAATATTATTATTATAACAGAAATATAAGAAAGTTCCAGGTTCTTACATTCTTCCCCTCTTATAAAGATTCCGTCCCCGGAATCACAAAACAAACTTATTCAAACAACTGCGGATAATTTACTTTCATCTTCTCTTCTAATTCCCAAGTTGCTTCCTCAACATTGTGGTTTCTCCACAATACCTTTACTGAAGATATTACTTTATTCCGTAAAATTTGCTCCTTCCTATCTAGTATCTTAACAGGAATTTCCTCATAAGTTAAGTCTTTCTCAAACTGAATCGGTTCGTATTCTATCACATGTTTATAGTCTGCTTTATATGGTCGCAAAACCGACACATGAAAGACATTATGCACATGTTCCGATTCTGGAGGCAGGGCTACTTCATATGCTACCTCACCGACTTTCTTTAAGATCTCAAATGGTCCTATAAAACGAGGATTCAATTTTCCTCTCTTGTCGAAACGAATCTTTCCTTTCCATGGGGACACTTTTAGAAACACGTGTGACCCGACTTTAAAATCTCTCTTTTGTCTATACTTATCGGCATACTTTTTCTGACGATCCTGGGCTGTTATCAATCTCATCCGTATTAATGTAACAATCTCTGCAGTTTGTTGTACCAATTCAGGTCCTAACAAACTACGTTCCCCAACTTCATCCCAACAAAGAGGTGTTCGACATTGTCTTCCATACAATGCCTCGTACGGCGGCATACCTATACTAGCATGGTAGCTATTGTTGTACACAAATTCTACCAATGGCAAATGGTCATCCCAGCTCCCTTTAAAGTCCATCACACAAGCTCGTAGCATATCTTCTAAGGTTTGTATTGTTCTTTCGCTTTGTCCGTCTATCTGAGGATGATAAGCTGTACTCAATCTTAATTGTGTTCCCATATGTTCTTGCAAACTCCTCCAAAAATTCGAGGTAAATCTGGGATCACTATTTGACACAATTGATACTGGCACTCCATGTCTAGAAATAATTTCTTTGATATACAGCTTAGCTAGTTGATCCAGGTTATATTTAATCTTTATCGGCAAGAAGTGTGCTGACTTTGTTAATCGATCCACTATAACCCAAATAGCGTCTAGTCCTTTTTGCGTACTCGGAAGTCCTACCACGAAATCCATCGTGATATGTTCCCATTTCCATTCAAGGACCCCCTTGGTTTCTGATGTTCCGCTTTTACTCTTTGACAAGTTAAACATTTACTTATATACTCTGCAATCTCTCTTTTTATACTTGGCCACCAAAAATACTGTCAAAGGTCTTGATACATCTTTGTACCCCCAGGGTAAATTATGTACCTCGAACAATGGGCTTCGTATAAAAGTTCTTCTTTTAATAACAACACTGATGGAACCCAAATTCTTCCTTCAAAATGGACTACTCCATTATTATCAACTCTAAATTTGGTTTCTTTTCCTTCAAAAATTTTCTCCTTAACCTTCACACACTCTTCATCCCCAAGTTGTGCTTCCTTAATTTTCTCCACTATAGTTAAACCATCTGCCACAAAATATAATTTTTCTTGTGATTCCACCGAAAATTTCACCACTAATTCCATTTTCTCCATTGCTATTATTAACTCCTCTTGAGCAGTTAGTACCATCAATTTCTCTCGACCTTTCCTGCTTAGAGCATCGGCCACAACATTTGCTTTGCCTGGGTGATAAAAAACTTCACAATCATAATCTTTAATCAACTCCAACCACCTTCTTTGCCTCATATTCAATTCTTTTTGTGTGAAAATATATTTTAAACTCTTGTGATCTGTGTATATTTCACACTTTTCACCATATAAATAATGTCTCCATATTTTTAAAGCGAACACTACCACTGCTAACTCCAAATCGTGGGTAAGATACCCCTTCTCATAATTTTTCAACTGTCGAGATGCATAAGCAATAACTTTTCCATGTTGCATAAGCACACATCCCAATCCTTTATGTGAGGCATCACTATAAACCACAAAGTTGCCCGTATTATCTGGTAGATAACACCGGTGCGTTACTTAGTTTTCTTTTAAGTTCCTGAAAACTTGCTTCACATTTTACTGTCCACTCAAATTTCACCGCCTTCCTTGTCAAGTTAGTTAACGGAGTAGCTATCTTTGAGAAATTTTCAATAAATCTCCTACAGTAACCCGCTAATCCTAAGAAACTACGCACCTCTGTTGGCGTTTTTGGTTGTTCCCAATTTATTACTGACTCCACTTTTGCTTGATCTACCGATATTATTTCATTGTCAATTACATGACCCAAAAACTGAACCCTTTCTAACCAAAATTCACACTTGTTGAACTTCGCATATAACTTTTCTTTTCTAAGTGTTTCCAACACAATTCTCAAATGTTTTGCATGTTCATCTTGCGTCTTGGAATAAACCAAAATATCATCTATAAACACAACCACAAACTTATCCAAGTACGGCTTGAATACTCGATTCATCATATCCATGAATGCGGATGGTGCATTCGTCAATCCAAACGACATTACCAGAAACTCATAGTGCCCATATCGAGTTCTTAATGCTGTTTTTGGAACATCCTCCTCTCTTACTTTCAACTGATTGTATCCGGTTCTTAAATCTATCTTTAAAAAGTATTTCGCCCCTTTTAATTGATCAAACAAATCATCGATCCTAGGCAACGGATATTTATTTTTAATCGTTACTTTGTTCAACTCCCTATAGTCGATACAAAGTCTCAATGATCCATCTTTCTTCTTTACAAACAACACTGGAACCCCCCAAGGAGACGTACTAGGTCGAATGTACCTCTTATCTAATAATTCTTGCAATTGTATCATCAATTCCTTCATTTTCACAGGAGCCATCCTATACGGTGCTTTCGAAATTGGTGTCGTACCTGGCGCTAAGTCAATCACAAATTCTACCTCTCTATCCGGTGGAAAACCAGGTATTTCTTCTGGAAAAACATCTATAAATTTATTTACCACTTTAATTTGTTCTATTTTCCCCATTTCTCGTTGAGTATCCACTGCATAAGCTAGATACCCCTCACACCCTTTTTGCAACAACTTCTTTGCTTGCATCACTGACAGACAACGAGATTGTCTTGGAAATTTAGTACCATAAAACACCAACCTAGATTGCTTTGTAGGTTTAAGGTTTACTAATTTCTTTTGACAATCAATGGTTGCCCCATGTTTAAATAACCAATCCATTCCCAATATAACATCAAACTCCCCCAATTGAATCGGAATCAAATCCACATTTAGACTAAATTCCTTTATTATAACACCATAATCCTTATAGACATGCTCTACAGGAATCACTTCTTTATTGGCAATCTCAATTTTTAAGGGAATCTCTAAATTTGATAAAGGCATTTCTAACCGTCTAGCAAATTCATGGGATACGAAAGAACAAGTTGCTCCAGAATCAAACAAATACATAAGCATTAATATTGTTGATTGAGACGATACCTGCAACTACTTCCCTTGATGCCACCGCATCCTGCACCGTCATATTAAAAGTTCTGGCGACCGGCCTATTCTGCGGAGTTAAACCTGGTACTCCTACTTTCCCGCTACTATTTCCTTTGTTTCCAGTTCCTCCTTCAGTTCCCTTCTTCGGACAATTCCTTGCCAAATGATCCAATGCTCCACAAACAAAATAACCAAGACTCCTCTTTGGATTAGGGCAGTTTGGAGAGATATGACCTTCCTGTCCACATTTGTAGCACACAGTCTTTCCCTTCAGGCAAACTCCAGAATGGTTCTTACCACAATTCTTACAAGGTTCAAACTTTTTCTTCTGCTGACCACTAGGATAAACATTTCCAGGGTTATTCCATTTCCTCTTTTTATTAATTCCACTTCCACTACTTATTTCTGTCTTAACCATTCCCTCAATCTTTCCTTTGTTTTTCTGATCCTTTTTGTAAAGATTCATTGCCTCACTACCTCCCTCAGCTATAATTGCCTTTTTAAGAATTGCACCAAAAGATTCGATTTGCAGAACGGACAATTTATTATAAATCCAAGGCTTTAATCCTTGCTCGAAATGCCTTGCCTTCCTCTCCTCAGTAGCCACATGGTGTGGAGCAAATCGAGCCAGCTCATTAAATTTAGCTGCATACTGTGATACTGTCATATCATTTTGTTTAAGTTCCAAAAATCGAACTTCCATCCTACTCTGCATACCAGGAGGAAAATAATTCTCAAAAAAAATTTCTTTAAATCTTTCCCAAGTTATTATTCCTGCGCCTGCTCTTGCCTTATTTGCTTCCCACCAGAAATTCGCTTCCCCTTTTAACATATAAGTGGCAAAAGAAGTTTTCTGCTCAGCCCCAACCCTTGCTATTTCAAATGCTTTCTCAATTTCTTGTATCCAAGATTGAGCTTCTAATGGTTCAGTAGTACCTCGGAATTCTGGTGGTCCAACAGTTTTAAAATCTTTGAAACTAGCCACATGTACTACCGGTATATTCACATTAGGAACATCTCTATTTTGAAAAGCTCCCACTAAACGGTCTATAAACTGTTGCATTGGATCCTCTTGACCTCCACCTTGATTATTATTATTTTTATTATTTGGTTCTTCATCCCTATTTCTGTTTATGTTTCCTACTGGTCTTCCTCGACCTCGACCTCGAACTCTTCGCAACATTATCTGTTTAATAAAATTTATTATTACTAAACTATTGCTTACACACACATATATATATATAACAAAAAAATTTATGCACAAAAAAAAACACATCCAATATTTTATTAAATATTAAACATGTTCTTTTACATATTTCATAGCATTTCTAGCTATTTACATTTCATAGTCACTGTACATCAAAAGGTGTTTCTTTTTCTTGCTTGAATCCTTAACTACTACTAAGTTAAGATTGCCAAAAAGTATTCCCAATATTAATACCAAAAGTTGGGATCACCTACTTGCTACCATATTTACACATATTTACAAAAGTTTCCCCAAAAGTCACATTGTTTTTATGAAAACCCAACCACTAGACTCCCTCGTGTCCCGCAACATTAATTCCCACACGCTCATCTTCTGCAATAGCTATCACTCGGGCACGAGTGATTGAATGCCTATACTGTCCTACCTCATTGGGATACTCCCAAACTGCTGCTTGTACCCTTTCCAGAGAAGTATTATATTCCTACCCCATTTCCCTAGCCTTCTTTTTCCATATTTTCAGATTATACTCTACATGACGGGTATGCTGGTCTGATTCCTCTTGCCTCTGTAATTCATAAGTCCTGATGTTCTGGAGTTCATGATAATCTATTTGCAGATTCTGCAGTTGACCCTCTAAGTATTGGTTTCTATTCCCAGCTACCTACAACCTGGCTATCAAATCTATCTTCTGGCCCATCAAATTATGAATCATAGCTCCTAATTGAGCTAAAGCTTCCTGCATCCCTAGCGATATATCCGCAAACTCATTATCCTCTAGAGCTCCATCCAGTTCATCTAGAAATAATCCCTCATTAGGATCCTCATTTTCCTCAAGCTCGGAGTCTATCTCTACCACTGGTACTTGTATATGCACATGTTGTGGTTTTATCGGTGGTTGACCTATCTGCTCTTCAAATTCTACCTGGACCTCAGACATCTATAAGAAAATGATAACAATAATTTCATTAGAACTTATTATATGCATTTAAATATAAATAACAATTAACAGTTGTCTATATATTATTTTATTATCACTGTTATTCTTATAAATGAATTTCTAATATTCATACTACTTAACTCCAGATAAATTATCTCCCTCATTTTCTAAATAATTTATCTTAAGGTTCCAACCCAAGGTAACCCAACCTAAGGCTTAAACCTACGGCTTTGATACCAACTTGTGACGCCCCCAAAAATAAGTACTTAAAACCTGCATTTGGTGCTACACGATTCTAAATATTAGCAAACTTAAAGCATTATTAAACTAAAGTTATTACATCAAAGTGCTTCTATCCCAAGTACGAAAACCTTAAATAATTCTTAACATGATAGGTATATAGTAATGTCACCCAAAAACCTATCTATTACATAAGATACTTCTACCTATGCTGACATTTTTCCTTTGCCCTTATCCTTTCCAGAACTCTCACCTTCATCTTTCTTAACTGAAAACATTTATAATAAAGCAAGAATGAGCATTTAATTGCTCAGCAAGTATAATAATCAATAATTAACATACAAAAGAAATAAATGTTTTCAGCTGATTTCGCTTTCACAGTAAACAAATCTGTAAAGCAATTAACATAAATTGTGACAATAATCTCAATTTTTGAAACGACGTAGTGATTTAAATATGCTAAGTCGTTTAATAACTCAAGAACTTGCTTCTTCTTTTTTTTAAAAGGGTTCAATCAGAAATTTTATCTATGAACCGACATGGTCTTACGAGCACGATGGGTGATCAGCCCTTTATGCCTTGCATTGATCAATACTATCTAAGTGGAACAAATTCTTTCAGTTCCTCTTTGCCGTCCCCAGGACGCAATATAAAAATAACCCCAAGTTAGGGAAGTTCTTGCT
This sequence comes from Panax stipuleanatus, assembly GCA_020205555.1. Classification (NCBI taxonomy): domain Eukaryota; kingdom Viridiplantae; phylum Streptophyta; class Magnoliopsida; order Apiales; family Araliaceae; genus Panax; species Panax stipuleanatus. Next base: position 17,246,427 of record CM035123.1, read on the forward strand.
CATTATAATCCATTTAGAAGAATAAAATAAATGGATAGCTTAATTAAACAATTATATTTGAAGACTTAATATGAAAGAATTTGAAATATATCAATTGTACATGTATACTGAGTTTTATTCAATGTATACATCGTTATCTCATGCAATTTTCGAAGCTGACTGGAATAAAAATTCCATGTCTATAGCAATATATATAAACGAGAAGAATTAATTGCTTATATATAATTAAACTGAAAATATTACCCCAAAGGAGTAAATTATGAATAATAACTGTTGCATACAATAACCGCAAAAGTTTAAGAAACTTACTCAATTTAAGTATGAGAAAAGTTAAGAAACTTGCCTTATAAAGAGATTATCACACAATTCTAATTTACAGTCCCCTCACAATCCCTACATAATTATATTCACATGCATACTTACGTTAGATCATAATATATATCATCAATATGCATGTATATTTATTAATAATTTTTAGTTCATAAACCAACATTATTTACACAAATCATAAATTTCAACTTGTTTCATTTAGGAATTTCTTCCATTTTAACCATTCATTAATGTGTAATGGTCCCTTACAATATTAATATGTAAATATTTTACATATTTAAACTTAAACCTTAAATATTCTTTTTCACGAATATTTCATAATTTATTATGCGAGTTCGGTTCATAAATAGCTTACATTTAGCTTTTATAGCAAAATTTAACTTGCTATATTATTTCTAGAATAATAACAATTTTTTATATTATTTTACTCCTTCACAAGTCGCTTGGCTCAAAAAGGTCATTTCGGGCCTCAAAAATCACAAAATATCATTTTTATGACTTATGGGAATTTTTAAAAGTCTCTCGATTTATTTTGTCTCACAAAATAATTTTACAGGCCATGCGAGTTTCTATTTTGTCAAAATAAGAAATTTTATATTTATTACATATTTATATTGCTTAAATTATGCCCGAAAGTTAGTTTCTGGGCATTAAATCTCATTTTCGGTCAAAACTTACCTCGTAAGGCTTTATTAACTTTTATAAGTCTTAAAATGTTGACGGAACGCGAATCGGAACGTCGAACGTCAAAATCGCTCGACGCGTCGACGTTCGTCGTCGCCCAATTTTGTGATCCGACATGCCTATTCGCCTATTTTTAATTCTAAAACCACAAGTTGGATAATAGTGAATTTTTGATATGTTATATACCTCATGGCGTAATATTTTTACCAAAAATTACCTCACTAAAACAGTTCGTGGAAGCCCCTCAAAAACTGCCTCAAAATAGCCTGCAACCAACTGCACAGCAGCGCGCCCGCGCGCGGCGTGCGACTGGCAGCGGCCTGCTGCTCTACAGCACGACTTAGCGAGGTGCCTACTTTACGATTTTCTCCTACGCTACCCGTAACTCCGTTTTAGCTGATTTTTGGATATGTTGTTCATGGTATGGCAAAGTATTTTTAAAAAATATTAGAACTGAAATTTAAAGATGTTAGACTGACCAAACAGTGTGCTCAAAGTGGCTGCCCGCAACAGTTTTCAACTTTGCGATTTTTGTTCAAAACTCGCCTCGACCCAAACCAGCCAGACTTTCTTAACAACTGACCTTAGTTAATCATATATTTACCCGTTTAAGGTTTCACCTCCTTAAAATTATGTGTTCTTGCTCGGGTTTATTCTTTATGGCTTTAATACAAACATATAACATGCATTCATAATTTCGTTTGATTTTCTAGCCGTTTATTAACGATTTCTCCCATATTCAATCCTTATATCTTCTCACAACACTAATACACCACCCAACATTATTATTATCATGAATTCATAAATAATTCATGTGCAAAATTCGATAAAATCAACGGACTTAAATAACTAGCGTTTATTAACAAACTTAGTTTCATTCTTTGGATTTAGAATCCATACAACACCCATAATACCCTTACATGAATCAAAATAGATGGATTACAAAGAAAGTTCATGAGAAATCACATCATACACTACTAACTTCAATAAATGAAGTTTAGCAATTAATATTACATTATTACATAACTTTGAGAAAATTCAAATTAAATAAGTATTTATACCTTAAACTCCTTATCTTCTAGTAATCCAAGCTTTGATATCCTACTACTAATACTCTCCTTTGTCTTCCACTTGCCCAAGCTCACACATACACACACTTCTCTTACTTAATCATTTTTGGAAAAATCAAAATTCAAGCATATTGAGAGAGAAAGAGGCCACGGTTTTTGGAAGAGGAGAAGAATACTTTTTGATTATTTGATCTAGTTAAATTTCCTTGGGCTCTAAGTCTTGCAATGGTGTAGCCTTTACATTTCTTCCTCTTGTCTCTATACACGGCAACAAGGAGGAGATTTGGACTATTATTTGCTTGCCCACAAAGCTTGGAATAGTAACCAATTAAAATTAAAATTAATCTAATTAGCTTGGTTAATTAATTACCCAATCACCCCCTTTTATTCCCTTATTGAGTAATTATTCTACCAATATTAGTAACTAGGTTTTGACATCCTAATTACTAATTTATTAACTTAATACATTACCCACTTGGAATCATATAAAATATATATTCCACTCTTAATACACATTAAGTATATATTCCAAAAATATACCCTAACATATATTAGATTCTTATTACATATTTATTTTATAATACAAAAATAAATATGCCACCTATAATAACCAATGCAAATCTGAATTAGTTGCTCACATAAGATATTATAAGAGAATATATAATATCCTTTTTCCCATTCTCATAAATTCAAACAAGAATTTATTTATCTCATTGAGATATTATAATATACATATCACTCTTTCTTGATTAAAATAATTCCCTATAAGAATTTATTTTAATATCTCTAGTTAAGGTATATAGTTATTATACATAAACCACCTCTTCCTTTCTTTTTTCACAATTGCTCACAGCAATGATCAATTCATTGGGTAATAATTAAATACATATGCAGAACATATAATTATTAAATCTCATTTACATGCTACATTAAACATGCACAATTCACATATAGTAAATAAATAAATAAATAATTTATTCACTATTTTAATATTATTATTATAACAGAAATATAAGAAAGTTCCAGGTTCTTACAAGGTCTCTATCTCGCCGTCCGCTGCAGTCTTTCTTTTAAAGACTCATTTACACCCAATAGGCTTTATGCCTTAACGTGGTGAAACCAAAGTCCAAACTTGGTTCTCATCCATAAAGTCCATCTCGGATTTCATGGCTTCTAGCCATTTCCCTGAGTCTTTACTACTCATAGCTTATTCGTAATTCAATGGATCATCATCATTCGTGACGTATACCTCATCATCATCCTCTATGACGAATTCATACCTGTCAGGTATCTTCGGTACTCTTCCAGATTTACGAATAGGGTGTTGTACAGTAGGTTCATCCACTTGGTCAGGCACCTGACTTTGATCCGTAGTAATTTGTGGTTCTTGAACTTCTTCAAGATATATCTTACTCCCACTGACTCCTTCATGGATAAACTTATTTTCCAAGGAGGCAACATGTTTCGCAACAAAAACCTTTTGATCAGTCGAATGATAGAAATAATACCCTAACGTTTCTTTAGGGTATCCCACAAATCTACACTTATCGGATTTAGTTTGTAGCTTATTATTTTCAAATTTTTGGCATAAGCTGGACAACCCAAAGTCTTAACATGCTTAAGATTTGGTTTCCTCCCTTTTCACATCTCATATTAATCTTTGGGGCGGATTTGGTGGGCACCTTGTTAAGTAAGTATGCTGCTGTTTCTAAGGCATAACCCCAGAAGGAAATTGGAAGCTTGGTTAAACTCATCATAGAACGAACCATATCCAACAATGTTCGATTTCTCCTTTAAGATACTCCATTTAATTGTGGTGTATGTGACGCCCCCAAAATAGGTCCAGTCAACCCAACCCATTATGAGTCGCCAAATACATGGTACAGAATTCAAATACAATCTTTTACATCACACGGTCGTGCAAAATACGACCACACAACTGTGAGTGTCAATACAAATATATAGAAAATATTAACATTCAAACTAAGTCCTCATTACAATTATTATCACACTATTTATTAGAAATAGTGAGGACTACTACTGCTCTAACTCGGACCATCACTCTGTCCCCCGACTAGTTCCTGCAACATTCTCATTTCCTGAAGAGGACAATAGATGAAAAGGATAAGCTCAACTAATCCAGTAAATAATATTATGACTAAGATAATAAAGAATAATTTATCGTTAGTCTTCAACAAATCAGATAAAATATTATGGACAACAAGTTTTATATCAACACTTGCAGCGGAAATAACAATGCATCAGAAGAATTAAGTAATAAATAATGTCTACTATCTTCTATGATTTGAAAGTCCATAATCAATATTTTATCCTTGTAACATCAATCAATATATATCTTGAATCAAATATTCATTTTTGTACTACGGGCCAAAGATATTCATCAGGTAATCATTCATCTTTGCACTACAGGCCAAAGATATTCATCAAATAATCATCCATCTTTGCACAACAGGCCAAAGATATTCTTTTGTATCACCATTTAAGACTGAAGATGATGAAAAATATTTTAAAGAACGAATCCAGTGAGATAAAGGACAAAAATAAGGGATTCGTAATTTAGTTTATCCAAGTTCAAGAATTCTCCATAATAATTAATTGTGGAGCAAATTCAAGAATGAAGAACAAAACTTCGATCCAATCAAAGATAGAACCCATATAGTCAACTTGGACAAATAGAAGAAAATTTAATTTTTCCGTGAATAGTGCCGTATACGTGAATAGTGCCGTATACATAAATAGTAACCCCTAGCGAAAAAGTAAGAATTTCACAATAAAATTCATGCCAATATTTTGGTATAATGATATTGAAAAGAATAACATCACTTACGAAAGAAAATAACATCCCTTACCTCAAAAGAACAGTACTTCTAACTGAAATTTCAAGTATAATGCTGAAAGAAACTTGCACTGAATAGCAACACTCAAAGTATCTAAATACGCTCGATATTATATAGAGAGAAAATTTCTAATTCTGGTGTGATTTTCAAATTCTAATTCAGCACCGTAATTATAAAAAAATGCTTAGAATGCCAAAGCAGAAAATTTAATAAAATAAATTTTTTTAAAAAAAAAATCTGCCCGCCTGTTGACCAAAATCCATCAGCCACCAGTGGGGCCCACCTCCCATAAAAAAAACTTTTTTCTTAAAAAAAGAAATTTTAACCCCAAAAATCACTTCCGACCCAAAATTCTAGAACTTCAATAATTCATGAAAAATAACCCTTTTATCAGAAAAATACAAATTTTATGTCATTTTCATAGGAAATTATATTCTCTACAACTTTGTAGAAGAAAGTTTTTTCAAATTCCAAACATAAATTGTCCGAAATCCATAAACGGATGATTTTTCACACCAAAATACTGATAAAAACACCTCATCACTAATTCCTTCTTTTATATCCACAGAAATAAATATTTCCTTATCATATAAATCAATAATTAATTATTCGCAAATAATATTACAGAACTACAATATTGACAACTAGGTCGTTCCTAGGAAAGAGGGGGCCTTCTGATAAGGATTTCTCCTTACTAGCGCGCAATTAAATAACCCCTCCTAGTCAGAACTTCCTTAGACATTGCCAATAATGTTATCTAATAATATTATTCAAATAATATGAATTGTTGATCTATTAATGGAAAATACTGTGCAGTGATAATTATTGAATTAACAATAATATAAAAATACAGTGCAATACCGTGTGCTACTGTGCAACAACGCGTATTACTTTATTTTACCCACCGGGTATTCCAACAGTGTTAACAACTACGCCGTTATTTTAAAAACTCATTCGTGTCATTTTCTTCATCCGACAGTTTTTCGTTATGGGGCCCACATATGGCTGCACCGTCGTACGAATATTCCCCGACAGCAAGAATATTCCACGACCAAATGAATATTCCCCGACAACAATGAATATTTTATAACCACCTGCTTATTTAAAATATTTGCGCATTTTACCCGTAACATTTCACATTATCAAATTAACCCCTGACTATTTCAAAATAATATATAGAGGAAATTCAATTTTTATTCATAAAAGTTGGGGTCTTACAACCTCCCCTCCTTATGAAATTTCATCCTCAAAATTGACGTGCGTACCTAGTGTTTCGAAAAGGTGAGGATACCTTGCTTTTATTTTCCATTCTAACTTCCAGGTCATTTTCTCAATAGCATGGTTCCTCCACAAAACTTTGACTTGTGGTATAACCTTTGTGCGTAGGACATGCTCCTTCATATCGAAAATCTTGACAGGTACCTCCTCGTACGTTAAATCTTCGGCTATCTCATCCGGTTCTAACTCAATAATGTGGCTCTAGTCTTTCTCATATTTACGTAACACAGATATGTGAAACACGTTATGAACACGAGACATGCTTGGAGGTAATGCGAGTCTATAGGCCACATTTCCTACTCGATCAAGAATCTCAAATGGACCAATGAATCGTGGATTGAGCTTTCATCTCTTTCCAAACCTCGTAACTCCTTTCCACGGAGCAATATGTAACAATACATGGTCCCCAATATTAAATTCTACGTCCTTTCGATGAAGATCCGCATAACTCTTTTGTCGATTCTGTGCCGTTTGTATACGTTGTCGGATCATTTGGATCTTTTCTGTAGTCATACGTACCAACTCCGGTCCCAATAATGTTGCCTCACCCAGCTCATCCGAACACACTGGAGAACGACACTTTCTCCCATACAATGCCTCGAATGGAGCCACACCTATACTTGCCTGATAACTATTATTGTAGGAGAATTCCACCAATGGTAGGTACTTATCCCAACTACCTTTGAAGTCTAGAACACAGAGTCTCAATAGATCTTCAAGAGTTTGAATAGTCCTTTTCGATTGCCCGTCCGTTTGAGGATGATATGTCGAACTGAATCGTAAGTCCGTGCCCATAGCTTTCTGCAAGCTAACCCAAAATCGTAAAGTAAATCTTGGGTCACGATCCAAAACTATGGATACTGGCATGCCATGCAACCTCACAATCTCATTCACGTACATACGAGCAAGACGTTCAAGGGAATAGGTCTCCCGTATCGGCAAGAAATGAGCAGACTTGGTTAATCTATCAACAATAATCCAAATCGCATCTATGCCTTGAGAAACCTTGGGAAGACCCGTAACAAAATCCATGGTAATGTGTTCCCACTTCCATTTCAGAATCTCCAGTGGTTTCAATAGACCCTTCGGCACTTGATGCTCTTCCTTTACACGTTGACAAGTTAAACATCTCAAAATAAACTCCGCGATATCTCTCTTCATATTGCTCCACCAAAATGTATGTCGAAGATCACGATATATTTTGGTACTCCCAGGATGGATTGCAAACGGTGTGTTGTGTGCATCTATCATGATTCTATACTTCAAATCAGAATCGTTAGGAACACAAAGTCTGGAGTTGACTCGGAGTATTCCTTCTTCATCGATTCTTGCTTCTGGAACCGCACCTTCTTCTTCATCTTCATCAGCTCCGGATCCGTAGCTTGAGCAGCTTTAACTTTATCAATCAAAGCTGGTTCTACGTGTATACTTGACATCATTATGTGGGTCCCCGGAGTCTTGAACTCTATCTCCATCTTTTGTAATTCACACAGAATAGGCCTTTGTGTGGACATCATCGCACTCGTTCTCGCATATGATCTTCTACTCAACGCGTCAGCTATCACGTTTGCTTTTCCCGGATGGTATTGGATGGTATGATCGTAATCTTTCAACAGCTCAAGCCAACATCGTTGCCGCATGTTGAGTTCCTTCTGAGTGAAAAAATATTTAAAGCTCTTATGATCCATATGAATCTCCACTTTCTCCCCGTACAGGTAGTGTCTCCAGATCTTCAATGCGAAAACGACTGCTGCCAACTCTAGATCATGAGTAGGATAATTCCTCTAATGCTCCTTGAGTTATCGCGAGGCATAGTCTATGACTTTCCCATGTTGCATGAGAACACATCCTAACCCTTTGCCCGAAACATCGCTGTAGATAACAAATTCATCCGAACCAGATGGTATTGTCAGAACAGGTGCCGAGATAAGTTTCCTCTTGAGCTCTTGGAAGCTCTTCTCGCATTCCTCACTCCATACAAATTTTGTATCTTTTCGAGTCAACTGAGTTAATGGAGTAGCGATTCGAGAAAATCCTTCCACGAATCTCCGATAATAACCAGCTAAGCCCAAAAGTTATGTACTTCGGTTGCTCCCAACTTTGTATTGCTTCAATCTTTGCCGGGTCAACAGATACTCCATGTTTCGATACCACGTAACCAAGGAATGCTACTTCCTCAAGCCAGAACTCGCATTTCTTCAACTTAGAATATAACTTGTTTTCACGAAGTCTTTGAAGTACCAGCTTCAAGTGGTGCTCATGATCTTCACGGCTTTTGGAATAGATGAGGATGTCATCAATAAAGACAACCACAAATTGATCCAAATACTCCTTGAATACACGGTTCATCATATCCATGAAAGAAGCAGGATAGTCAATCCAAAAGACATGACTAAGAACTCATAATGTCCGTATCGAGTTCTAAAGATAGTCTTCGGAATATCCTCAGTTTTAATCTTCAGCTGATGATATCCAAAACAAAGATCGATCTTTGAAAAGAATTGTGCTCCTTGCAAATGGTCGAGCAGGTCATCAATATGAGGTAGCGGATACCTATTCTTGATGGTGACATAGTTCAACTCCCGATAGTCAATACAAAGTCGCATACTCCCGTCTTTCTTCTTTAAGAATAAAACAGGAGCACCCCAAGGAGACGTACTAGGATGAATGAAACCGATGTCTAACAACTCCTGTAGTTGGACCTTTAACTCCTAAGTTCAATAGGAGCCATTCGATATGGAGTTTTAGAAATGGGATTTGTACCAGGCTCAAGGTCAATAAAGAATTTAACTTCACGTTCTGGGGGTATACCGGGAAGTTCTTCGGGAAATACATCAGAAAACTCATTAACAACAGAAATATTATTCAAATTTGACGTATTTTGGTTTAGATCAGTGACATAAGCTAAGAAAGCTTGATATCCATTTTTCAATAAACGAATAGCTTTGTGACTTGAAATGACATTGACTGATTTTAGTGGTTTGGTTGTTTGGATTCGCACAACAGGTTGGTTAGGAATATAAAAACTAACAACCTTACGAAAATAATTAATTTTGGCATGGTAAGTGGTTAACCAGTCAATTCCTAAAATCACGTTAAATGCAAGTATTTTCAAATATATAAGATCAACAGGTAAGGTAAGGGTACCAATCTGAATCAAGCAAGATTTGTAAACTATAGATGTAACTAAGGTTTCTCCTAACGAAGTTTCAACAGATAAGTCAAAGTCTAACTTCTCAGGTGTCAAATTTAATCGCTGAGCACAAGCAGGTGAAATAAAAGAATGGCTAGCACCGGTATCTAACAAGGTGTAAACTTCGCAAGAGTTTATGATTAGCTTACCCGTAATCACCTCGTGTGGGTTCCTCGCATTTTGGGCTGTCACGACAAACGCTCTTGCAGGAACCACCGACTTTGACTTGTCTGAAACCGCCTTTGGAATCATCACCCCCGCTGGACTTGGTTTCGCTACAGGACAATCTCGAGCTATATGTCCTTCTTTTCCACAGCTATAGCATGCTTTGAATTGTTGTGGGCAGTTTGGGCTAATGTGTCCCTCTTTCCCGCATTTATAGCATACGACCGGTGGTCGTTCTCCTCCCCTAGAAATAGTTGATGCTGGTGCTGATGTCGACGTCTTCACGTTCTCATTGTTGTACATTCTCTTCTTGAAATCTCCCCCCGATTCACTTTTTCTACTATCATGGCCACAATTACCACCGAAGTGGTAACCGCTTCTGTCATACTTTTCTCCCCGCTGGTTGTCATTGCTCCGATGACTGCTGCCACCGGTACGACCCTGATTGTGGTCCCTCGGTTGAACAGACTCATTATCCCGCTCTAATAATTGAGCCATATTCACAACATCTGAATATAAAGAAAATTTATGAGAAATGAGGTATTGACGTATTTCGGGTTTCAAACCTCTCACAAACATCCGCGTCATACGTTCCTCATTCTCTACCAAATGAGGTGCAAACCTGGACAACTCCGCGAACTTAGCCTCGTACTGGGACACAGTCATGTTATTTTGTTCTAGTCTGATAAACTCTACCTCCTACATATGACGAATACTTTCAGAAAAGTACTTGTCATTGAACAGTTTCTGGAACGCTTCCCAAGACATCTTAAGTGCGGCAGGCTGGGTACGCTTCACAGACTCCCACCAGTAATCAGCCTCTCCACGGAACATAAAGGTGGCGAATGGAACCTTCTGTTCCTCCGTGCATCCCAAGACATCAAATATCATGATGATTTTCTTAACCCACGTCTCTGCCTTGATTGGATCTGGCTTTCTCTGAAACTCTGGTGGTCCCAACTCTTTGAACTGCTTGACAGTGATAATTCGCGTGTTGTTATTATCTCCACCTGTATTTTGCACACGAGTCTCCCTCGTCTGATTTTGCATGAACTACAAAAAGCTTCTAAACATCTCATCATTTATCATCTGATCAGTGTTGTTTTCAGGATGAACATTGCCTTCCTGTTGCACGTTCTCCTAGTTGGTGATTAAAGGTGTCTCCACAGTCTCATTCACTCCATTGTTAACATTCTCAGCTGCCATTCTCAAACACTGCCATAAAACAAGGGTTAATTAAATAAATTAACATATCACATAATAACCCTATGCTCCGACTGACCAATTAAATACCACATAAGCTTAGGTAGGACATACTAGTGAAGGATTTACTCGTCTCTCCCCTACAAGTTTTATTCCCCGATCTCCGCCAGAGATCATATCACTAAGCTCTGATACCAACTATGACGCCCCCAGAATAGGTCCAGTCAACCCAACCCATTCTGAGTCGCCAAATACATGGTACAGAATTCAAATACAATCTTTTATTTCACACGATCGGGCAAAATACGACCACACAACTGTGAGTGTCAATACAAATATGTAGAAAATATTAACATTCAAATTAAGTCCTAATTACAATTATTATCACACTATTTATTAGAAATAGTGAGGACTACTACTGCTCTAACTCGGACCATCACTCTGTCCCTCGACTAGTTCCTGCAACATTCTCATTTCCTGAAGAGGACAATAGATGAAAAGGATTAGCTCAACTAACCCTATCATCCAGGGAAGGACAATGTAGTGGCAGATGCTTTAAGCAGGAAGAGCAGAGAAAAGTTTATTGTATTGACAGAATAAGAAGAATTAGTAAGAAAAATGGAGAAAATGGAGTTGGAGGTGAAAAAATTCAAAGAATTCGGATAAAGTAATAGAAATGGAAACAAGTCCAACCTTATTAGGCAAGATGAAGGAATCACAAGACAATGATGAAGAATGCAGTAACATCAAGAAGCGGTTAGTTGAAGGCGAAGAGTTGAAGTATAAAATTGATGGCACTGGATTGTAGAGATTTGAAGGACGAATTTGGGTACCTGCAGTTGATAGTAGTGTGCATACAAGCCAATCATGTATGATGATAAAGCACATACTTTGTAAACAATCTTATTTATTTATTAATAAAATATTCATTTAAGGCATTTAATTATCTACATGGTGCTGTTTTTATAATATGTAAATAACCCATAGTTTTAAGCAATGCTTTTAGAATCATGATGAGATCATGCTAATGAGATCTAAATTCTTAGAAAGCTTAAAAACTAAAATAGTTCCCAATCGTGGGATTACTAAAATGGGGATTAGTAAATCCAGATAGATTGGTACATATGTTGCTTGCTCATTAGATGATGGTCATTTGTGTGGAGACACTAAATCAAGTATGTAGGTGCTTATTGGAGAATAAGTTCACTGAACGTGACTCGCTATGGAATACCTAATGTAGTTTTACTCGCATGTCAATAGGAATTCCTAATGTGATAGTAGTACAAGTGATCCTTGGACTTGAGATCATCATAGTATCTTGTATGTAACAAATTATACTTTGACTTATTCCTTAAGGCCTTTTAAGGCATATATAGGGTATGTTTGGGTATAATGAGTTGCATATGGAGATAATATATGATCAATAAAGAATCTACCACCTCTAATAAAAGAGGAGATATGTCCTATGTGATTCGTTAAATGACAACCCAGGAATCCTTGGCCAAGGTAGAATGAAATTAGAAAGAGGTTTCTAATTTGCATTATTTGGAGTTGTGCATTTTCTAATCGAAATACATATGATTAAATAAATTAAGACTTGACAGTAAATCCATGTCTTATATTTAATTGGGACATTGTATGGTGGAAGGATTGAATTGTACGGTAACTATTAACTCATAGGTTCTTTTATGATTAATGTTGAAATCTATATTATCTGAAAAGTCGTTGATCGCTAGGGAGGCTTATCCCTATTGTAGAATAAATATTATTTATTTAAATAAATTATTAGTTTAATTTATTTATTTAAATAAGATTAGAATTGTTCTAATTGATTTATTCACAACCCGTTTAATATGAAGAACCTAAAGGGTCACACCATAAAAGGAAGAAAAATTATTTAAGAAGAAAATGGCATGATAGTAATAATGCATTAAGTATAATTAATTTAATCTATGGTGATAGAATAAATTAAATAGCTTAATGTTTATTATTTAATATTTTAGAAATATTAAATATAAATTAATAAGAGTAGTCTTATTAATATTATTATTATTATTATTATTTTAATTCTAAAGGAGTTTAGGAATTAATATAATATCAGTACTCTCTCTCAATCCTAATAAGATTAGGATATAAATTAATTAAAAGTATTTAATTAATTAATTAAATAAAACCCTATTCTAATTAGATTAGGAGGGTTAACCTAATATCTATACAAGAGAGTCTTATATCAGAAATAAGGGACGTGAATTTTTCAAGAGTTGGGAGTACACATATTCTATAGAGATAGAAACAAGGGTTAGGCCAATAACCCATCTTCCTGAGTTCTTCATCTTCCTTGGTGGATCACCGTTAGAGGCCAAACATTTGGGTGGCTGACATTGATCAAGGGAAGGAGCCACTACAGAGGAATCAAAGGAATCAAAGGAGTAGAACTTGTACTTGAGGAAGTTTGGATCTTCAAATGTATAATTCTATTTTTCTCCTTCTATATTCACTGATAGTTGATGCACAAGAATGATCATGGTTATGGGTTTGTATAAATTTTTGAAAACCTAGTTTTTGCTCTTCTGCCCTATTTATGTGATTTGATTGCATGATTGCGTTACGTACAAACCCAGCAGTGGTATCAGAGCCAATCTTGTGCTAATTGTTAGTCTATGTGATTCCATACATGTATAATATGCGATTGGATCGAGTTCTGGGCAACAAAATTTTTTCAGATTCTGCGAAGCTGCGCAGCTGCGCCGGTACAAGGCAATATTGCTGCGCAACTACACAGGTTACTGTTCCTGGTTTTCATGCTGCGCAGCTGCGCCGATTCCCTTTACATTCCTGGCGCAGCTGCGCCACTGGACAGGAACTGAATTTTTTTTATATTTAATTAAATGAATGGTTTATTTAATTAATAAAGGTTTAAAATAAAGATGTTTATTTTATATGAAATGAGATTTCAGAATTGTTTAAATTAAAGAGTTTAATTTTGAATTGTTTTTAAAAGAAATAAAGGAGTTTATTTTTCCAAAAACAAAGTTTAGCAAACTTTTGCCCATTAACTGATATTAATACATATATGGAATGAATTTATTTTCATGAGATGAATAAGTTTTATTGATACGTATGATGATATGTATGGTAATAAAAGGGATTGATTATGGACTTTGGCCAATGTGATTGGATTTTATTTTGGTTGAATGCTTGAATGAATGGGTTTTATAAAATAGGGTCTGCGTACCTCGTCTTCTCTAGTTTTATTCTCGATGTAAATTCTATCTCCTTTCTATGTACTTTCCCTTGACTGCTGATCAAGGTTTCTATTTAATTTTAAATAGTTAATGTAATAGAGATAGTTAGAATTATTTTGAAGAAATTGGAGAGCAAGGAGCGCGTGAAGACCCGTTTGTATGGAGCTCGGGTTTAAATGTAATAGTTATATTTAAAATTTAAATTCTTGCACTCCTAGGTTTGACCTTTTGGTTCACTTGGTGGCTCTAGTGAACCAAACTAGAAGAAAAGTCCATAATCAATCCGGGTAGAATATAGTATTCTATATTGCATGCTAAATATTATATATATTATATTTTATGCAAACATGCTTCGCATGTTTAATAAAATAATGCGTATTTTATATATATATGTGCATGCGCGCTAAACAAGATGAGACAAATAATAACAAACCCCTCAAAGAAATAATATTAAGTCTGAAGCGTTCAAATGATATTTGGAATATCGAACGTCGCCTTTTAGCATGATTAATTAATAGAGTATTAAATATTTAATACGAGTTTGTTGTGCTATCCACAAGACGAGTATTGAATATTTAAGATGTTAATTAATCACATTTGATGCTTATCAAGAAAATTGAACGATCTAGTCTTGTTGTGCTATCCACAAGGACGAAATTTTTTATTTTTTGAATTTATGGAAGTGCTAGGCTGGACTTAGCTTAAATTATTTTAGTTCGGATGTGCACACATATGATCATTATGATTTAAGAGGCAAAATAAAAGGAGTTACATGGTGATGTAATTGACAAGAGTTGTCTAACTATTTATTTTTATATCGCTTGTTGTGCTATCCACAAGGTTATATACATTTGAAATGGGATCCTTAATCTCACTAGCAAATCTTTAATTAGATGTTGCCGAACTATATAAGTGAGGGTAATATAGTTTGATGAAAATAGTGGGAGATACCAATTTAAAATAAAGACCTAAATTTATTTTGGTATACAAAGTTAATAAAATGAATGTTTCCTAAAATGTTGTCTATTCACATGCAAAATTTTAAAAATGTCAAAATCACTAATCTCACTACGAAGCATACTTGATGCAAATAAGCTTACCGGCCCGAATTATGAGGACTGGCTAAGAAATCTGAGAATTGTTCTCACTACTAAAAAGATTTCTTATGTCCTAAATTCAACTATCCCTGAATCTGTTTCGGAAACAGCCTCTGAGGAAGAGATTGCCACTTTTAATAAATGGCAAGATGATGCATCTGTGGCTCAATGCATCATGCTCGCATTCATGAATAACGAGCTTCAGCGTCAGCACGAAAAAATGGATGCTCCTTCTATGCTGCTTCACCTCAAGGAGTTGTATGGTGAACAGAGTAGGACTGCTAGATATAAGATATCTAAGGAGCTCTTTCGATCTCGGATGACCGAGGGTACTGCCGTCGAGACTCATGTCCTAAAGGTGATCAATTTGATTGAACGCCTTGGACAGCTTGGGTTCGTCATGGATGGGGAGTTGAGTCAAGACTTGGTCTTACAGTCACTCCCTGAGACCTTCTCGCAGTTTGTGGTTAATTTTTACATGAATAAGCTAGATGTCAGCTTGCTTGAGCTGCTTAACATGCTGAAAACTGCAGAAGGTCACTTCTCATCCAAGAAGAACCATATCTTGATGGTGGATTCTTCCAATAAAAGGAAGAGGCCCAAGGTGTCTTCTAAAAAGAAGAAATCCAAGAAGGCTAAGGGAAAGGGGAAATAAAAGGAACAAAAGAAACTTGAACCAGCTAAAGGAATGTGCTTTCATTGCAACGAGCCGGGACATGGGAAGAGGAACTGCAAGAAGTTTCTAGCAGAGAAGAAGCTTGGAGAAGCTTCGACTTCCAATCAAGGTTTGTTTATGATTGAAATTAATTTTTCTGAAAGTCATAATTCTACTTGGGTATTGGATACCGGCTGTAGTTCCCACATATGTAACACTGTGCAGGGACTGGTCAGAAGTAGAAAGTTGAACAATAATGAGGTGATCCTACGAGTGGGAAATGGAGCAAAGGTTGCTACATTAGCTGTAGGAACTTATTGTTTAGCAATGCCTTCGGGCAAGTCCATTTATCTTAATAATTGTTATTATGTTTCGAATATTATTAAAAACATTATTTCAATTTCTGTATTGGATATAGAAGGTTTTGACGTTATTATAATGAACAATGGTTGTTCTATTTATAAAGATGATGTTTTATATGGTATTGGAAATTTGCGAAATGGACTTTACATACTTGACTTACAAGAAAATATATTTCGAATTGAACAAACTAAGAAAAGGAAAAGAGATGATATTAATTATACCTATATGTGGCACTGTAGACTCGGTCATATCAATGAAACAAGATTATCCAAGTTGCATAAGGATGGGCTCCTCGAGTTATCCGATTATGAATCATATCCAACTTGTGAATCTTGTCTCATGGGTAAAATGACTAAATCTCCTTTTAGTGGAAAAGGAGAAAGAGTTACAGAGTTGTTGGCATTGATTCACATAGACGTTTGTGGACCCATGACAACAAGTGCACGGGGTGGGTATTCTTATTTTATTACTTTCACTGATGATCACTCAAGATTTGGAAATGTGTATTTGATGAAATACAAATCAGAATCATTTGAAAAGTTCAAAGAGTTCAAAAGTGAAGTAGAGAAACAAACGGGCAAGAGTATTAAGATACTTCGATCAGATCGAGGTGGAGAATACTTAAGCGGTGAGTTTCTCAATTGTCTCAAAGAAAATGGTATAATCTCACAATAGACTCCTCCAGGTACACCACAGTTAAATGGAGTATCTAAAAGGAGAAATCGAACACTGTTGGACATGGTTCGATCCATGATGAGTTTTATCGACCTTCCAATTTCCTTCTGGGGATATGCCCTAGAAACGGCTGCATACCTACTTAATAAGGTACCTACCAAATCTGCCCCAAAAACTCCATATGAGATGTGGAAAGGGAGGAAACCAAATCTTAAGCATGTTAAGACTTGGGGTTGTCCAGCTTATGTCAAAAAGTTTGAAAATGATAAGCTACAGACTAAATTCGATAAGTGTAAATTTGTGGGATACCCTAAAGAAATCGTAGGGTATTATTTCTATCATCCAACTGATCAAAAGGTGCTTGTTGCGAAACATGCTACCTTCTTGGAGAAAGAGTTTATCCATGAAGGGGTCAGTGGGAGTAAGATATATCTTGAAGAAGTTCAAGAACCACAAGTTACCACAGATCAAAGTCAGGTACCTGACCAAGTAGAAGAACCTACTGTACCACACCCTATTTGTAAATCTGGAAGAGTACCAAAGATACCTGAGAGGTATGGATTCGTTATAGAGGATGACGATGAGGTACACATTATGAATGATGATGATCCATTGAATTACGGACAGGCTATGAGTAATAAAGACTCAGGGAAATGGCTTGAAGCCATGAAATCCGAAATGGACTCCATGTATGAAAACAAAGTATGGACTTTGGTTTCACCACCTGAAGGTATTAAACCTATTGGGTGTAAATGGGTTTTTAAGAGAAAGACTGGAGCAGACGAAAAGGTAGAGACCGATAAGGCTCGACTGGTTGCAACAGGTTTCAAACAAAGACAAGGAGTTGACTATGATGAAACCTTCTCACCAGTAGCCATGCTCAAGTCCATTCAGATTTTACTTGCGATTGCAGCTTACAACGACTATGAAATCTGGCAGATGGACGTGAAAACGGCCTTCCTCAATGGGAAACTTGAGGAGGATGTGTATATGATACAGCCAGAGGGATTTATTTCAAAAGTTGGAACAAATCAAGTCTGTAAGCTGCAACGATCCATTTATGGGTTAAAGCAAGCTTCTCGTAGATGGAACATTCGTTTTGATGAGACAATCAAAGAGTTTGATTTTAACAAAAACGAGGATGAACCATGTGTATACAAGAAGGTTAGTGGGAGCGCAGTATCATTCCTAGTATTATATGTTGATGATATATTACTGATAGGGAATGACATTCCTATGTTACAATCAATTAAAATTTGGTTATCTAAAAACTTCTCCATGAAGGACTTGGGTGAAGCATCCTATATTTTGGGGATAAAGATCTATAGAGATATATCTAAAAGGATGCTCGGCTTATCACAAGGAACGTACATTGATACGATGCTAAAGAGATTTAGCATGGAAGATTCCAAAAGAGGTCTCATGCCGATGAGCCATGAAATACATCTCTCCAAGAAACAGGCCCCAAAGACACTTGAGGAGAGAGACCGTATGAGTAAGATCCCTTATACTTCTGCAATAGGATCTATCATGTACGGTATGATATGTACTAGACCGGATGTTGCTCACGCACTTAGTGTAACAAGCAGATACCAATTGAATCCAGGAGAAGAGCACTGGAAGGCAGTGAAAAATATCCTAAAGTACTTCAGTAGGACTAAAGATATTTTTCTTGTCTACGGTGGGTCTGAATTAAAACTCGAGGGATTCACGGACTCAAGTTTTCAAACAGACCAAGATGACAGTAAATCTATTTCAGGGTATGTTTACCTTGAACGGAGGCGCAGTGAGTTGGAAGAGTTCCAAGCAGCAAATAGTTGCTGATTCAGTGATAGAGGCAGAGTATATAGCTGCAAGTGAAGCTGTAAAGAAAGCTGTTTAGATGAAGAAGTTCATAACTGAACTTGGTGTGGTTCCTAGCATTGGAGAAGCAGTTCCCGTATACTGTGACAACTCCGGAGCGGTTGCACAGGCTAAGGAACCCAGGTCTCATCAGAAATCCAAGCACGTGTTGCGGCGATTTCACTTGATCAGGGACATCATTGAAAGAGGAGACGTCACCTTGGAGCATGTGGACTCTCAAGACAACATTGCAGATCCATTTACTAAAGCTCTAACACAACAACAGTTTGATCGTCACTTAGAGAAGATGGGTATGAGATACCATGGCGATTGGCTTTAGTGCAAGTGGGAGATTGAAAGTAGTATGCATACAAGCCAATCATGTATGATGATAAAACATATACTTTGTAAACGATCTTATTTATTTATTAATAAAAGTATTCATTTAATAAAGGCATTTAATTATCTACATAATGTTGTTTTTATAATATGTAAATATCCCATAGTTTTAAGCAATGCTTTTAGAATCATGATGTTGATCATGCTAATGAGATCTAAATTTTTAAAAAGCTTGAAACTAAAATAGTTCCCAATCATTGGATTACTAAAAAGAAGATTAGTAAATCCAGATAGATTGGTACATATGTTGCTTGCTCATTAGATGATGGTCATTTGTGTGGAGACACTAAAGCAAGTATGTAGGTGCTTATTGGAGAATAAGTTCACTAAACGTGACTTGCTATGGAATACCTAATGGAGTTTTACTCGCATGTCAATAGGAATTCCTAATGTGATAGTAGTACAAGTGATCCTTGGACTTGAGATCATCATAGTATCTTGTATGTAACAAATTATACTTTGACTTATTCCTTAAGGCCTTTTAAGGCATATATAGGGTATGCTTGGGTATAATGAGTTGCATATGAAGATAATGTATGATTAATAAAGAATCTACCACCTCTAGTAAAAGAGGAGATATGTCCAATGTGATTCGTTAAATGACAACCCAGGAATCCTTGGCCAAGGTAGAATGAAATTAGAAAGAGGTTTCTAATTTGCATTATTTGGAGTTGTGCATTTTCTAATCGAAATACATATGATTAAATAAATTAAGACTTGACAGTAAATCCATGTCTTATATTTAATTGGGACATTGTACGGTGGAAGGATTGAATTGTACGGTAACTATTAACTCATAGGTTCTTTTATGATTAATGTTAAAATCTATAGTATCTGGAAAGTCGTTGATCGCTAGGGAGGCTTATCCCTATTGTAGAATAAATGTTATTTATTTAAATAAATTATTAGTTTAATTTATTTATTTAAATAAGATTAGAATTGTTCTAATTGATTTATTCACAACTTGTTTAATATGGAGAACCTAAAGGGTCACACCATAAAAGGAAGAAAAATTATTTAAGAAGAAAATGGCATGATAGTAATAATGCATTAAGTATAATTAATGTAATCTATGGTGATAGAATAAATTAAATAGCTTAATGTTTATTATTTAATATTTTAGAAATATTAAATATAAATTAATAAGAGGAGTCTTATTAATATTAATATTATTATTATTATTTTAATTCTAAAGGAGTTTAGGAATTAATATAATATCAGTACTCTCTCTTAATCCTAATAAGATTAGGATATAAATTAATTAAAAGTGTTTAATTAATTAATTAAATAAAACCCTATTCTAATTAGATTAGGAGGGTTAACCTAATATCTATATAAGAGAGTCTTATATCAGAAATAAGGGACGTGAATTTTTCAAGAGTTGGGAGTACACATATTCTATAGAGATAGAAACAAGGGTTAAGCCAATAACCCATCTTCCTGAGTTCTTCATCTTCCTTGGTGGATCACTGTTAGAGGCCAAACATTTGGGTGGCTGACATTGATCAAGGGAAGGAGCCACTATAGAGGAATCAAAGAAATCAAAGGAGTAGAACTTGTACCTGAGGAAGTTTGGATCTTCAAAGGTATAATTCTATTTTTCTTCTTCTATATTCACTGATAATTGATGCACAAGAATGATCATGGTTATGGGTTTGTATAAATTTTTGAAAACCTAGTTTTTGCGCTTCCGCCCTATTTATGTGATTTGATTGCATGATTGCGTTACGTACAAACCCAACAGCAGTACCAGAGTTAAAAGAAAAGATTTTGCAAGAAGCGCACAGTACAAGATATTCAATACACCCAAGAAGCACGAAGATATATCAAGATTTGCGTCAACATTATTGGTGGCCTAACATGAAGAGAGAGGTTGCTGAATGTATCAGCAGATGTTTAACTTGCCAAAAGGTTAAGGCAGAGCATCAACGACCCAGTGGACTGTGACACCCCCAAATCCGGGTACTTCATTTCCACACGATTTGGTGCTCACTATCTAAATAGAACATACATCTACCCAATAATAAGAAATGTAAAATTAATTACAACCTTGAATGAATAATAAAATCTTCCTTGAAAAGGAATTACAACATTATCCAAAATCATCCCAGGGTTTATCTAACCATAACATAAATAATAATGTAGAAACAAAAACATAACATAAAGCCTTATTACAATCAAAATCAAAAGATAACAAGTCTTCACTTGTTCATCTTGCCTTTCCATTTACTCGTTGACGGAACGTCAACGTTCTCAGCTTTAACTGCAAGGGATTATTAAATATGCAAGAGTGAGCAAACAAAAGCTCTGTAACGACCCCAAAATTCATACAATATAATTCTCATCCTCGATCGTTAGCAATACATCTTTAATCTATCTTTACATCATTATTCGATATTAAAATCACTAAAAATGCGAAATATTTAAAACTTTTTAAACTCTATCTTTATTGTCTTGAATCGCAACCTTTACATTACATCTATTCGATTCAAATATATACCATGAATCTTTACAACAAAACGACTATACAAGTCTTACATCATAAATCAATATCCACTATACATCGGATAGCTCAACTTTACAACTTACCAATTACGTTACAATCAAAACATCAAATACAATTTGATATTTAACATAAGTAATATTATTGAACATTGATTCCTATAATTCACTTAACACGTATCTTTACCTTGCATCTTGGACGGTTATTTGCAAGAGTGAGCTCGACAGCTCAGCAAGTTCTAACAGTTTTCATGCATCACATAGCACATAATTAACATGCTCAACATTAAAGTAACATGGCATACATGCTTTAATTACATAACAAATATAAAGATTGAGTTCCTTACTCAATCAACATTATTAAATCAATCAATGTAGTCATAAATTGACTTTAACATTTCATGCTTGCAACGTATATAACATAGCATACTCTTTGCAATATAATTTAAAACAGTTCATAATATCATCAAGTTCACATAGAAAATAGGAACCGAAAGACTTGTATGGCTCGTAGATTACCAAATACTGAAAAACAGCTTAATATAATCTACTTCATTATCCTACATAACGTATTACAATACGCATTAATTATTAGTCACCTAGCAACGCTTATCAAACGTCTAAGTAAATACTATTTTATGCTTTCTAATTCTCTTCTATTTACTCGTTTGACACTCGCTGTCAAATCATATGTATAATTAACAATATCAGTTAATTATCACATAGCTAATCCTCAACGCTAGTTAACCAACTTAGGTTAACTTATTCCTCATTAACTAAATATTTTAATAATTGATTATCACGTCACATAATCATATAACTTCTCATAATTAATCAATTAATAATTACATACTCATATTAAATTATAATTAAATAAATTATAATTTAAAACATCCACTTTAATTATAACTAATCAAATTACATCTTATGTTAATTAAATTATCACTAAATAATTTATAATTTAATATAAACCATTACTCTAATTAATCAAATTATGATAATTATAATTTACAATTAATCAAACTACATCATGCATTAAATTATAATTAAACCAATTATAATTTAAATTAAACAATTACTTAGATTATAAATAATTAATTTAAATTCGTGCACTCATTTAAATAAATTACAATTTATTCTACACATTTACCTCAATTATAATCACATAACATATTAATCAAATTATAATTAACAAAATTATAATTTAGGTTAAACTTTTACTTTGATTATAATTAATCAAACTATATTCATTATAATTTAACAAATTATAATTTAAATTAAACCTTTACTATAATTATTTCAAATTACAGTTACACATCATGTTAACTAAATTATAACTAAATAAATTACAACTTAAGCTAACCATTTAGTTTAATAAATCAAATACTAATTTAAGATTTTCACAACCTTCTTCCTTTTCTATTTTGAAATCGTCAAATATATACTCATAATATCTTCTTGCAAATATTGGTTCATGTTAACACATAACCAATATCTTAAAGCTTTGTTTGGTAAAAAAAAATATTTTTTTTAAAACAGGTTTTTAAATAGTTAAGGCCATGTTTGGGTAAAACAGTTTTCAAACAAAAGTAAGGGCCTTGTTTGGGAAAAATCATTTAAAAACTCTTTTCTTTATTTTAATAAATCCTTTTAACACATACTTTAATGTTACCCTTTAATTAATTAAATCTTAACATTCTAATTTAATTAATTAAAAGTCTAACATCAATTAAGCACATACAATTGTCACATAATTATAATTAATTGCTAATTATAATTGCATGTAACACTCATCACAGTACTCATCTAATTTAATTATCTCAATTAAATTAGAACTATAACATAAAATCATATATCAATTAAATTAAAAACTAAATATTCATTTAATTAATATACTACACTTAATTACATTACTCCATAAAAATCACATAATTATTTATTTAAATCAATAAATAATTTAATTAAAATATTTATTTAATCCAATATATATTAAAATTAACATTTAAATTATCTTCACATAAATTCGCATATTTCACCATATATGACACGTATTCATATACTCAAACTCAAAACATCAGATAATAAGAATTTTATTTATTAAATTCTCATTTATAAATTCAAAAAATCTGGGATGTCACATCCTTCCCTCCTGTAACGACCCCAAAATTCATACAATACAACTCTCGACATCGGTCGTTAACAATACATCCTTATTCAGACTTTACATCATTAATCAATGATACAATCACTAAAAATATGGAATATTTAAAACTTTTATATTATTCCTTCTTTATTATCCTTGAATCTCAACCTTTATCATTACATAACTTTGATTCAACCTTATTTCATGAATCGCTTCGTCAGAGTTATTATAAACTAAAACTTACAACCACTTTCAATAACCCTTATACATCGGGTAACATTTAAACTTTACAACTCAACATCTGTTAACCATCATACATTATCAAATACATTATCTGAAACCTTAAACAGGGTCCAAAACGATAACAATTTAGCCAAAGTATATAAATCTTCATGCATTACATCTGATTCATTTCTTTCAAGTAGCACATAGCGTTACCTTGAATCCTTAACTTGCAAAAGTGATTATTTGCAAGAATGAGCTCGACAGCTCAGCAAGATCTAACAGCTTTCATGCATCACATAGCACATAAATACATGCTCAACATACATCTCATAATAATTAAAGTAACATGGCATACATGCTCTACTTCACATAACAAATATAAAGATTGAGTTCCTTACTCAATCAACATTCTTTAATCAATCAATGTAGTCATAAATTGACTTTAACATTTCATGCTTACGACACATATACAACATATCATGCTATTTGCAAAATAATTTAAAATAGTTCATCATCAAATTCACGTAGAAAATAAGAACTGAAAGACTTGCCTTGATCGTTGTTTACCAATAACAGTTTAACAGCTTACAGATATCTGCACTTCACGTGCCCTACACAATTATATAATCATGCACATTAATTATTAGTCATATAGCAATGCACATTAGTTGTAATGTAAACTTTACTCTACATCTCATAACCCTTCCTATTATCAATACACAACATTCAATTTGATGGTGTTAACTTTCGACTTATATCCCACTATATTTTTTTTTAATAATATTCGAAATTCATTCAAGTGTTTAAGTCCTGCTAGGACTACCTATTGGTTTTATATTAACCACACT
The DNA here is from genome assembly GCA_020205555.1 of Panax stipuleanatus. NCBI lineage: Eukaryota > Viridiplantae > Streptophyta > Magnoliopsida > Apiales > Araliaceae > Panax > Panax stipuleanatus. Next base: position 17,271,202 of record CM035123.1, read on the forward strand.
TCATATATAATAATGTTCGTTACATTAGAATCGAAACACTATTTAAGTGTATTACCACATTACACGGCGTTTCGACGTTTATACGTCACACGCCTAACTCGCCTCTTCTGCATGTGATTTGCATGCTCCTATATTGGGTTACATTACTCTATAATATTTCATTCTTATTAAAAATATAATATTAAACAAGGTCATACACACTCGTTACGGCATTGAGACGCTTGCACGTTTGTACGCCAAACTTGCCTGTTCGAATGCCCAAACGACACGCATTTGTGCACGCTTAGCACGCCCAACCAAATTGTCTAATACTAAAGGGTTAATGTTAAGTATCATTATAATACCTAATAGTCATGTTATGGAAGTTAGAACATCATTTTACATGGTCGGGAGCATTACATGTGCATACGTGCATGCCCGACGCCCCCCGATTGCCTCCAAAAACACATTAGTCCCAAAAATGACCATTTTGATCCTAACTAACGACCTCAAATTGAAACACTTAAAGAACGAAAGTTGTAGGCCTACTCGTGCTCGTTCCGGATCATCTTGAATCACCTCAATCCGAGTCCGTATGAAACAGTTATGGTCATTTTACCACAGGAGGTCAAAACAGTCCCGGACTGAATTTCCCTCCCGGCGCAGCTGCGCCCCAAACAGCCTTGGGGGCAGCGCAGCTGCGCCCCTGGCAGCCTGTTACATGATTTTTCTTTCCAGTTTGTGGTTCTGTCGAATTTTCTAACCCTTTCCTCCTTCCAATCATCATAAATCAAGCTATACACATCCGATTGAGTCTGTTTTCGACTCTATGGATTCGTAATTCATAGAACTACAACATAGCAAGGAAATCCATAATTTACATAACCATTATCTAACCTAAATTTTGACTCAAAACCCATGTTCATACTAAACTTTCATGTTTTAACATGTTTAGCGAATTCATTCACAACGAATTCGTTTCTTAACCAAATTGATTCATTCAACTTGCATTTTTTTTTCGTTTTTCAATGTTCCTACAACATTCATCATCAATTTAAGATTTTCATCAAGATTTCATAACTAATATTTGACTCCAACTAAGCCATAACATACACATTACATCAAGAACACAAGTGTTTCATCCTTAGCGTAATTTCACGAATTTGATTACTCTAAAACCAATTTTAGATGATATAGAATGGATTACACAAACCCATTAACATCTACAACCAATTCCTTCATAATTCAACCCTAGAAATCTATATTTAGATAAACAACTTAAGAACACAAAAATAAGTTTTATAATCAAATTATTACCTTTGATTCGTTATAACACTTGAAAAATCTTCTTCTTTTCTTCCTTCTTTGATTCTCACAAAGTTCTTCTCAATACAAAGAGAAGTTCTTCTCTTTCTCTATCAATTTTCTATCTTCCTCTCTTCTCTATGTTTTGTTCTGCTTTCTTAGGCTTAGGAAAATATACGTAAGAAAATATAACTGATGGACATGGGTTACGTTATAATAATTATGGGTCTCAGCAGTTACAACCCACCAAGGGTCATAAGACCTTGTTTGGCTAGTTCACTATATAATCCTTTTAATTTATTTTAATCATTCACTTATTATATAGTTTACAAATGTCACATATAATTTAATTAAATCATGTTTAATCAAATTATTTAGCAAATATAACTCCACTTTTATTTAACAAATCATTACCTTTCTAATTTAATTATTTAATTAAATTAGAACATCACCAACATATTAGCATAATAAAATACGCACAAATTATAAAATTGTTTATCATCAATTTACTTAATATCATCATACATGAATAAATTATTCCATAATAATTTCCATCAAATATTTACTTTATTTAATAAATATCTCAACTAAAATATTTATTTTACTCAATAATTATCATAACTATTTACGAAATTCTCAATCAAATTACATTAAAATATTATATTTTTAGGTAACATACCTTCCTCTCTCATTTTATTAAAACAAATATATTCACATTACTTCATTATTTCATTAAGTGAATTACTCACATCATTTATGAAATTAAATTCATAACAACTATAGTGCCAACAAGGCATAATAATCAAATTATATTATTCCATAATATAATATCAACTTAATTAACTTAATTCCCTTTTCAAACAATTTCGTTTCCCTTCTTTAATAGCTAAAATAAATTAACTACTAAACCTCATTCCTCCAACCTATGAATATATATATATATATATCTTCTATATTCACACCACATCATATACTTCACCACATCATATACTTTACCACATATATACACATATCCAAACTCAAAACATCTCGTAATAAGAATTTTATTTATTAAATTCTTATTATAATAATTTTTAAAAATTCGGGTTGTCACACCTTCTTATAAGGATTCCGTCCTCGGAATCACCGAAACCCTACCTTACTCAGGTTTTCATCATATTTCTTTAAAAACATTTATCGTTGAATAACTTCAACACATTACATTAATATAGGTTTTATATTTCCTACTACATTCAGTTCTTCAACAAATTTTAGGTTTTATTTCATAACCCACAATTATGTTTCAAATATTATATATTCTCTAACTCGTTCATTTCCTTTCTAAGGATCATTATTTCATACTTTACTCGTCGAATTAATATATTTCGTACTTCACCATCTATAATTATTCGGGTTATCACATTCACCCATTCTTCTAAGAATTTTGTCCTCGAAATTTAAGTCTACCAATCTATATATATCATTATATCAAAACAGATTTTACGTTAATCCCTACTCACTAGATTAAGGCGTTCAACAACTACTACGTTCTAAAGAATAATAAGAATCTTCCACAATTGCTCAATAATTGGGAAGCGATATAAATAACTTAGGAATTTAAAAGATTTCAAATCATGCTGAGTGGTCGCAAGACCTTGAACTTATTTTTAGGTTTATTAGTGCTTCACCCCCGGTACTTCACACTATAAAACCGCATCGGTACTCTAGGTGGCCAGCCTATCGTACCCCTACGTCGGGCCCAAACGTAGTACATCGTAACGACTATATGTGTTACATTCGGAACTATAGTCTCCGATAACATGTCCCCCTTTTATAGTGTTGTTCACCTCAGCTTCTTAACATCTGAATTCGCACCAAAATAATTTGGTTTGGCATAGTTTGACCAAAAACGCTCGAATTTCATAAACATCTTTCAATATTTGTCTAGCTGAATCAAGTAGCATAGACTTCTAGCAACAATTCAGACATCAATCGAAATATATATATATATATATATATATATGTATATATATTTTTAACTAACTCAATAAAATTCTATATTTTTTTTTCGTTTAAGGAAACTAAAAGTAAATAAATCCTTTTTTTTATATAGTTTAAGGAAACTAAAATAATAATAAATCTTTTCAGAATATCCTGATACCGTATCGTATTACTGATACGTTGAGGATTTCGTCATTACATGACGTCGTCATACTACATCATACCATAGTGGGCTGACGATCATACGATCACATCCAACACTAGGTTTAACTACATTGATAACTTCTTCGATTTTTGTCTCTACACCATATCAAATGATGCATAGAACACATAAAATACATTTTGAAATTTTGAAATTATTTTTGTCTAGCTGAAGCAATTAGCATAGACATGTGAATAATAGCACTATTTTAAAAAATTCATTGGTTCCATCATTTGATCCAATGCTTTTCAAGAAAACAAGAGTGCAACATCAACACGAAGTCAATAAATTTTGAAAATCTAGCAAAGCTAGAAGATTTAGAATATAAAACTTTCTCCATCAATTAAATTTTTACTCCTTCATTACTTAATCATTCTATCAACCTTAAACAACATCAATGCTTCCTACACTATAACTTTTCTATGCCCAGTATAGTTCATCAAACTTACCACACTTTGGAAGTTCAGGAACTTGCCATAATAATATGAGTTGAAGAACTTGTCCTAGCAATACGTAGTCAAAGAACTGATCAGAGACTGTCCATATTCTTAGGGGTTCACAACATACATACGATTATGAGTCACGATCTTACCATAAGTATGAGTTTTAAGAACTCGCCTGACCTTAAGATCATCTAATGTAATCTTACTATCATCTAATCTAACTTTCTATTATTTCTAAATATCAAATATAAATATGAGAAAAGAATCACCTTCATGTCATATATGTATCGATAGCGTGACACCAACCTTCCAATGATTATCAATATGATAAGCCAAGTGTAAGGACAAAACCCTGCCCATACAAAGATTTGTACAACTCAGTCACCACATGAGTCCTCAGTTGAAATCCCACTTAACTCTATCTTACTTATAACATCTCGTTCTATACTCGATACAGACTTTCTGTATCTCATCATTTATAACTCCTCGTGAGTTAATCTCGTACTATATCATAGTACATTCTCGTTATAGTCTCAAACTATAACTATGCAATCATTACAGACCATCTGTCTTTCAACTTTAAAAGATCACGCCGTGATCTTATTCTATAATCATCTCCCTTATGATTCTTTCTTATCTCATTATCGTTTTGTTTTAAAACTTCTTATCTTTTTCTTTCATCATGTTATATCATGACCTCATTATGATTTAATCTTATAGACTCCGTCTATTCATCGTTATTCGTCATCTTTATTATTGGAGTTAGGTAACTCCTAATTCTCATCTTCATATCTCTTCAAGATTCTTCTTTGAATCTTCGTGTTTATTTATTAACTCTTATTTTAAGAATTTCTAACTTCGTTTATAAAGTTCAATAATTTATTCGAGTTTTATTCCTCGTTATTCTCACCTTCTTCTTATAACATTTATAGGACTTAACTCATCCTATATATCTACGTATGTGAAAGGAATCACCTTTTTGTTATACGTAACTTAACTTCTCATTCTCGAAGGTCATAGCCTAAGGTACTCTTACCTAAGGTGTATAACCTATCGGCTTTGATACCAACTATAACGACCCGAAAATTTATACAATATAATTCTCAATCTCGATCGTTAGCAACACATATTTAATCTATCTTTACATCATTATTCGATATTAAAATCACTAAAAATGCGGAATATTTAAAACTTTTTAAACTCTATCTTTATTGCCCTGAATCGCAACCTTTACATTACATCTATTCGATTCAAATCTATATCATGAATCTTTACAACAAAACGACTATACAAGTCTTACATCATAAATCAATATCCACTATACATCGGATAGCTCAACTTTACAACTTACCAATTACGTTACAATCAAAACATCAAATATAATTTGATATTTAACATAAGTAATATTATTGAACATTGATTCCTATAATTCACTTAACACGTATCTTTACCTTGCATCTTGGACCTACAAAACTGGTTATTTGCAAGAGTGAGCTCGACAGCTCAGCAAGTTCTAACAATTTTCATGCATCACATAACACATAATTAACATGCTCAACATTAAAGTAACATGGCATACATGCTTTAATAACATAATAAATATAAAGATTGAGTTCCTTACTCAATCAACATTATTCAATCAATCAATGTAGTCATAAATTGACTTTAACATTTCATTCTTGCAACATATATAACATAGCATACTCTTTGTAATATAATTTAAAACAGTTCATAATATCATCAAGTTCACATAGAAAATAGGAACTGAAAGACTTGCCTGGCTGGTAGATTACCAAATACCGAAAAATAGCTTAATATAATCTGCTTCATGATCCTACATAACGTATTACCATACGTATCAATTATTAGTCACCTAGCAACGCTTATCATAGTTCTAAGTAAATACTACTTTATAATTTCTAATTCTCTTCTACTTATTCGTTTGACACTCGCTGTCAAATCATATGCAAAATTAACAATATCAATTAATTATCACATAGCTAATCCTTAACGCTAGTTAACCAACTTAGGTTAACTTATTCCTCATTAGCTAAAAAATTTAATAATTGATTATCACATCACATAATCATGTAACTTATCATAATTAATCAATTAATAATTACATACTCATATTAAATTATAATTTAAAACATCTACTTTAATTATAACTAATTAAATTACATCTTATGTTAATCAAATTATCACTAAACAATTTATAATTTAATATAAACCATTACTCTAATTAATCAAATTATGATAATTATAATTTACAATTAATCAAACTACATCATGCATTAAATTATAAGTAAATCAATTATAATTTAAATTAAACAATTACTTAGATTATAAATAATTAATTTAAATTCATGCACTCATTTAAATAAATTACAATTTATTCTACACATTTAACTCAATTATAATCACATATCATATTAATCAAATTATAATTAACAAAATTATAATTTAAGTTAAAATTTTACTTTGATTATAATTAATCAAACTATATTCATTATAATTTACAAAATTATAATTTAAATTAAACCTTTACTATAATTATTTCAAATTACAGTTACACATCATGTTAACTAAATTATAACTAAATAAATTACAACTTAAGCTAACCATTTAGTTTAATAAATCAAATACTAATTTAAGATTTTCACAACCTTCTTTCTTTTCTATTTTGAAATCGTCAAATACATACTCATAATATCTTATTGCAAATCTTGGTTCATGTTAACACATAACCAAATCAATTTAGGTTTTAAAACTGTACAAATACTTTAAGTTTTCTGCCTCTGCTCAGGTACTGGCGCAGCTGCGCCACACATTGCCTTGACACTGGCGCAGCTGCGCAGGTGTCAAACATGAGCAAACCCAGCGGCGCAGCTGCGCCGTTTCTGCCTTTGTTACCCTCGCAGCTGCGCCGTAACGCATACAGAAACAGTGCAGACTGCTTCTTTGCTTCACTGTTCTTCCCCAATATACCAACAATTGACAATTCTAAACTACTCAGACAGTGTAAAGCATACATGTGCAACCATACACATGTACAACATAATTCAAATCATAAAAATCATATAAGTAATCAAAATCAAAGGTTTTAAAAACAAATTTTGCTATTTTCACAAAAATTCATATTTTTCACAAAATAATTCACCATAAATCAAATTCTCAACCAATTAAATTCATAATTCATGTATTATCTTCGTTATTGAAGATAGTATCATACAAAAATCCAAATATGTGTATATCACATAAGTAATTATAACAAATTTTAATTTCTGAAAATCGTACATAGCATACAATTCACTTATATGAACACAACTTATATATTCAATTCATCGTTATACAAATTTCTCGTTAACTCACAAATACAGAGAACTAATACTTATGAAGAATCATAAAAACATATTTAAAAACAAGAATTGTGATTATAACCTTGCTTTGTTTAGAAGAACAAGATGAAGATGGTGGTGTGTTTGACTCTCTCAAACTTCATCTTTTTCTTCTTCTTTCTCCCTCCTTCTCTTTTCTCTCTATCTTTTCTCTGTGTTTTCTCTTCTCTTTCTCTGCATTTCTTTTTGTTTCTAACACTGACTATTTTCTCTAACTCTTCTAACTTCTAAACTAACGTATATTATAATACTATAGATATAATATATATATATATATAACATATATACATAACATGTAACTTATACTATATTTATGTATATACTAACTCCCCTAATAAAGACATAGGTTACAAATTTTTTTGAAAACCAAAAGCCTTAAAGCTTTGTTTGGTAAAAACAATATTTATTTTAAAAACAGGTTTTTATATAGTTAAGGCCATGTTTGAGTAAAACAGATTTAAAACAAAAATAAGGGCCTTGTTTGGAAAAAATCATTTAAAAATTCTTTTCTTTATTTTAATAAATCCTTTTAACACATACTTTAATGTTACCCTTTAATTAATTAAATCTTAACATTCTAATTTAATTAATTAAAAGTCTAACATCAATTAAGCACATACAATTGTCACATGATTATAATTAATTGCTAATTATAATTGCATGTAACACTCATCACATTACTCATCTAATTTAATTATCTCAATTAAATTAGAACTATAACATAAAATAATTATATCAATTAAATTAAAAACTAAATATTCATTTAATTAATATACTACACTTAATTACATTACTCCATAATAATCACATAATTATTTATTTAACTCAATAAATAATTTAATTAAAATATTTATTTAATCCAATATATATTAAAATTAACATTTAAATTATATTCACATAAATTCGCATATTTCACCATATATGACACGTATTCATATACTCAAACTCAAAACATCAGATAATAAGAATTTTATTTATTAAATTCTCATTTATAAATTCAAAAAATCTGGGATGTCACATCCTTCCCTCCTTATAAGGATTCCGTCCTCGGAATCACCGAAACCCTACCTTACTCAGGTTTTCATCATATTTCTTTAAAAACATTTATCGTTGAATAACTTCAACACATTACATTAATATAGGTTTTATATTTCCTACTACATTCAGTTCTTCAACAAATTTTAGGTTTTATTTCATAACCCACAATTATGTTTCAAATATTATATATTCTCTAACTAGTTCATTTCCTTTATAAGGATCATTATTTCATACTTTACTCGTCGAATTAATATATTTCGTACTTCACCATCTATAATTATTCGGGTTATCACATTCACCCATTCTTCTAAGAATTTTGTCCTCGAAATTTAAGTCTACCAATCTATATATATCATTATATCAAAACAGATTTTACGTTAATCCCTACTCACTAGATTAAGGCGTTCAACAACTACTACGTTCTAAAGAATAATAAGAATCTTCCACAATTGCTCAATAATTGGGAAGCGATATAAATAACTTAGGAATTTAAAAGATTTCAAATCATGCTGAGTGGTCGCAAGACCTTGAACTTATTTTTAGGTTTATTAGTGCTTCACCCCCGGTACTTCACACTATAAAACCGCATCGGTACTCTAGGTGGCCAGCCTATCGTACCCCTACGTCGGGCCCAAACGTAGTACATCGTAACGACTATATGCGTTACATTCGGAACTATAGTCTCCGATAACATGTCCCCCTTTTATAGTGTTGTTCACCTCAGCTTCTTAACATCTGAATTCGCACCAAAATAATTTGGTTTGGCATAGTTTGACCAAAAACGCTCGAATTTCATAAACATCTTTCAATATTTGTCTAGCTGAATCAAGTAGCATAGACTTCTAGCAACAATTCAGACATCAATCGAAATATATATATATATATATATATATATATATATTTTTAACTAACTCAATAAAATTCTATATTTTTTTTTCGTTTAAGGAAACTAAAAGTAAATAAATCCTTTTTTTTATATAGTTTAAGGAAACTAAAATAATAATAAATCTTTTCAGAATATCCTGATACCGTATCGTATTACTGATACGTTGAGGATTTCGTCATTACATGACGTCGTCATACTACATCATACCATAGTGGGCTGACGATCATACGATCACATCCAACACTAGGTTTAACTGCATTTATAACTTCTTCGATTTTTGTCTCTACACCATATCAAATGATGCATAGAACACATAAAATACATTTTGAAATTTTGAAATTTTGAAATTATTTTTGTCTAGCTGAAGCAATTAGCATAGACATGTGAATAATAGCACTATTTTAAAAAATTCATTGGTTCCATTATTCGATCCAATGCTTTTCAAGAAAACAGGAGTGCAACATCAGCACGAAGTCAATAAATTTCAAAAATCTAGCAAAGCTAGGAGATTTAGAATATAAAACTTTCTCCATCAATTAAATTTTTACTCCATCATTACTTAATCATTCTATCAACCTTAAATAACATCAATGTTTCCTACACCATAACTTTTCTATGCCCAGTATAGTTCATCAAACTTACCACACTTTGAAAGTTCAGGAACTTGCCACAATAATATGAGTTTAAGAACTTGTCCTAGCAATACGTAGTTAAAGAACTAATCAGAGACTGTCCATATTCTTAGGGGTTCACGACATACATACGATTATGAGTCACGATCTTACCATAAGTATGAGTTTTAAGAACTCGCCTAACGTTAAGATCATCTAATGTAATCTTACTATCATCTAATCTAACCTTTTATTGTTTCTAAATATCAAATATAAATATTAGAAAAGAATCACCTTCTCGTCATATATGTATCGATAGCGTGACACCAACCTTCCAATGATTATCAATATGATAAGCCAAGTGTAAGGACAAAACCCTGCCCATACAAAGATTTGTACAACTCAGTCACCACATGAGTCCTCAGTTGAAATTCCACTTAACTCTATTTTACTTATAACATCTCGTTCTATACTCGATACAGACTTTCTGTATCTCATCATTTATAACTCCTCATGAGTTAATCTCATACTATATCATAGTACATTCTCGTTATAGTCTCAAACTATAACTATGAAATCATTACAGACCATCTGTCTTTCAACTTTAAAAGATCACGCCGTGATCTTATTGTATAATCATCTCCCTTATGATTCTTTCTTATCTCATTATCGTTTTGTTTTAAAACTTCTTATCTTTTCCTTTCATCATGTTATATCATGACCTCATTATGATTTAATCTTATAGACTCCGTCTATTCATCGTTATTCGTCATCTTTATTATTGGAGTTAGGTACCTCCTAATTCTCATCTTCATATCTTTTCTAGATTCTTCTTTGAATCTTATTGTTTATTTAACAACTCTTCTTTTAAGAATTTCTAACTTCGTTCATAAAGTTCAATATTTTATTCGAGTTTTATTCCTCGTTATTCTCACCTTCTTCTTATAACATTTCTAGGACTCAACTCTTCCTATACATCTACGTATGTGAAAGGAATCACCTTTTTGTTATACGTAACTTAACTTCTCATTCTCTAAGGTCATAGCCTAAGGTACTCTTACCTAAGGTGTATAACCTATCTGCTTTGATACCAACTGTAACGACCCCAAAATTCATACAATATAATTCTCATCCTTGATCGATAGCAATACATCTTTAATCTATCTTTACATCATTATTCGATATTAAAATCACTAAAAATACGTAATATTTAAAACTTTTTAAACTCTATCTTTATTGCCCTGAATCGCAACTTTTACATTACATCTATTCGATTCAAATCTATATCATGAATCTTTACAATAAAACGACTATACAAGTCTTACATTATCAAGCAATATCCACTATACATCGGATATCTCAACTTTACAACTTACCAATTACGTTACAATCAAAACATCAAATACAATTTGATATTTAACATAAGTAATATTATTGAACATTGATTCCTATAATTCACTTAACACGTATCTTTACCTTGCATCTTGGACCTGCAAAAATGGTTATTTGCAAGAGTGAGCTCGACAGCTCAGCAAATTCTAACAGATTTCATGCATCACATAGCACATAATTAACATGCTCAACATTAAAGTAACATGGCATACATGCTTTAATTACATAACAAATATAAAGATTGAGTTCCTTACTCAATCAACATTATTAAATCAATCAATGTAGTCATAAATTGACTTTAACATTTCATGCTTGCAACATATATAACATAGCATACTCTTTGCAATATAATTTAAAACAGTTCATAATATCATCAAGTTCACATAGAAAATAGGAACCGAAAGACTTGTCTGGCTCGTAGATTACCAAATACTGAAAAACAGCTTAATATAATCTGCTTCATTATCCTACATAACGTATTACTATACGCATCAATTATTAGTCACCTAGCAACGCTTATCAAACGTCTAAGTAAATACTACTTTATGCTTTCTAATTCTCTTCTATTTACTCGTTTGACACTCGCTGTCAAATCATATGTATAATTAACAATATCAGTTAATTATCGCATAGCTAATCCTCAACGCTAGTTAACCAACTTAGGTTAACTTATTCCTCATTAATTAAAAATTTTAATAATTGATTATCACATCACATAATCATATAACTTCTCATAATTAATCAATTAATAATTACATACTCATATTAAATTATAATTAAATAAATTATAATTTAAAACATCCACTTTAATTATAACTAATCAAATTACATCTTATGTTAATTAAATTATCACTAAATAATTTATAATTTAATATAAACCATTACTCTAATTAATCAAATTATGATAATTATAATTTACAATTAATCAAACTACATCATGCATTAAATTATAATTAAACTAATTATAATTTAAATTAAATAATTACTTAGATTATAAATAATTAATTTAAATTCGTGCACTCATTTAAATAAATTACAATTTATTCTACACAATTACCTCAATTATAATCACATAACATATTAATCAAATTATAATTAACAAAATTATAATTTAGGTTAAACTTTTACTTTGATTATAATTAATCAAACTATATTCATTATAATTTAACAAATTATAATTTAAATTAAACCTTTACTATAATTATTTCAAATTACAGTTACACATCATGTTAACTAAATTATAACTAAATAAATTACAACTTAAGCTAACCATTTAGTTTAATAAATCAAATACTAATTTAAGATTTTCACAACCTTCTTCCTTTTCTATTTTGAAATCGTCAAATATATACTCATAATATCTTCTTGCAAATATTGGTTCATGTTAACACATAACCAATATCTTAAAGCTTTGTTTGGTAAAAACAATATTTTTTTTAAAACAGGTTTTTAAATAGTTAAGGCCATGTTTGGGTAAAACAGTTTTCAAACAAAAGTAAGGGCCTTGTTTGGGAAAAATCATTTAAAAACTCTTTTCTTTATTTTAATAAATCCTTTGAACACATACTTTAATGTTACCATTTAATTAATTAAATCTTAACATTCTAATTTAATTAATTAAAAGTCTAACATCAATTAAGCACATACAATTGTATTGTCACATAATTATAATTAATTGCTAATTATAATTACATGTAACACTCATCACATTACTTATCTAATTTAATTATCTCAATTAAATTAGAACTATAACATAAAATCATATATCAATTAAATTAAATACTAAATATTCATTTCATTAATATACTACACTTAATTACATTACTCCATAATAATCACATAATTATTTATTTAACTCAATAAATAATTCAATTAAAATATTTATTTACTCCAATAAATATTAAAATTAACATTTAAATTATCTTCACATAAATTCACATATTTTACCATATGTGACACGTATTCACATACTCAAACTTAAAACATCAGATAATAAGATTTTTTTTATATTAAATTCTCATTTATAAATTCTAAAAATCTGGGATGTCACAAGCTCACTTGGAATACAACAATAATATAACATAACTGAATAACTTTAAAAGATTTTAATAGCTTTACTTTCATCAACAATAAAGAATTGAATAATAATTCTTTCATCAATATTTAGAATTTCGAATTTTGAAATCATCTAAGGGTCAGAAGACCTTGAACTTTGTCCTAGGTTATAAACATTTCTATTTAAAACCTTTGACAGTCATATAGACTATGGACTCTTAACTCTACTTAGGGGGATCAGCCCTTCGTACCATGTATTGTGGACAAATATTTAACGCTTTCGCATAGTAACCTCTCCTAATAAATAGGGTTGTTCATCTTAGTATTTGATTTAAGTCCGCACCAAAGAAAGTTTAGTTTGGATAGCTAAAAGAAAATTTGGAGTTTCAACTATCATCAACTAAGGAGTAGTTGAATTGACTTATAATAATCAAGAATAATTCAATAATAACGAATTATGAAATAACTTATGTTTTAGAATTTAAACTTAAAGCATACAAAAGATAAGATAGACCTTACTTGAACAATTAAGTCAAGGTCACTTTAATTAAATCATGAACTTTAAACAAGTATTTGTCCATTGCAGAAATAAAAAAGAAAACCTCAAAAAATATTTGAATTTAAAACACTTGTATAATAATAACAAGTTTGAGTTTAGAAAACTTGCATATAAATAACAAGTTTAAGAATAGAAGACCTGCCTCAAGCGCAAGCTATAGTTACAACTCACGTTCTTTAACACTTCTTACACATATATATTTAACCATAATAATCTAAATTAGTTAACACATAACTAATTCACATAATTAGTTAACACCTCTAGGTTAACTCATTCTTCTATAATTATCAAGTTAATAATTAATTATCACATAATTAATCACACCACATAATTACACATTCACATAATTAATCAAATAATAATTATGCACTTTATATTAATTAAATTATAATTAAACAAATTATAATTTACAATTAATCAACATGCATTTATTAAATTATAATTAAGCATATTATAATTTAATTTAACATATACTTTGATTTAAAATAATCAAACTATATTCATTATAATTTAACAAATTATAATTTAAATTAAACCTTTTTTTTAATTATAATTAATCTAATTATAATTACATAATATATATTTTATTAACACAATTTAATATTGTCTATTTACCATTTTAATGTATGTCCATCATGTCATAATATTAAATACATAAAATTAGCTTTGCAATTTACAAAAGAAAATAACAAAGTTTCTTTTCTGCCACCACCCCCCCCCCCCCCCGCGCCGGGGTGGGGGTTTAAGCCTTGATAGGCCCGCCGAGGCGGGCCCCTTGCAGCGTCGGCAGACAAGCTTGCGAACTGTGCAAAGAAAAAACTAATTTGACTTATTTCTCCACATCGAGTTTCGAATTTAGCCAACCAATTGCATATAATCTTTATAAGAAACATAAATTTAAAGCTTTTAACATGTCTTAGCACATTGAATCATTAAAACACAATTTCATGATTTTTGAAGAAAAGCCATTGTTAAGTGTTCTTAATGAAATTGAACATTGTACTTTTGTTTCTACTTCAAAATACCCAATTCAAAACATATTAAAGTCTTTTATAAACATGATATCATTATATAGCATCAATTTAAACAAAATTTAACAATCAAACATAAACTTTTGATTTTAAAAGAAAACTATGCATATTTTCAAAGTTTTCCACTATGATTCTTGATGAACATGAATCTCTCATGTTCATCATATATCTACGAATTTATAACTTAATTAAACATGAGATTCATATACCAGCATGCTATAAACATAATATATATATATATATATATATATAAATTATGTTTATACAAGTTTCATAAGAATTCAATTAACAGATAACTTAAACTCATGAAGAACATAAAAACATATATAAAGAAAATAAAGGAATTGAGATTATACCCTTAAGCTAATTGAGGTGAAGAAGATGATGATGATGTTTGTTGGTATGACAAGAATTCTCTCAAGCCTTTCCTTCATCTACTTTTTCTTCTCTCTTATTCTTCTCTCTTATTCTTCTCTCTAACACTCTGTTTCTTTCTCTCTGACTAACCTTTGTTTTGTTCTAACACTGACTAAACTAACGTATGACTAATATACGTATATTATAACTGACAAAATATAATATATATATAATAATGGTCAATTAAACCCATAATGAATTATCAGTTATAATATTTTTGAATTTAAAAGCCATAAGGCTTTGTTTGGCAAAACTTAATATATTTTTAAAAAATAGATTTTTAAGGACTTAAGGCATTGTTTGGTAAAATTCATTTAAAACAAGTGCAAGGGCCCTGTTTGGCAAAACCTTTTAAAACAAAAGTAAGGTCCTTGTTTGGTAAAACTTTTTAAAACAGTTTTAGGGGCCTTGTTTGGGTAAAACTAATTTAAAAGCCCTTTTTATTCTTTTAATAAATCTTTTAACACATATTCTAATGTCACACTTTAATTAATTAAATCTTTAATATACTAATTTAATTAATAAAAGCTAACATTAATTAACCACATAAAAATGCCACATAACAATTTATAATTACTCGCTAATTATAATTTCATGTAACAATTATCACATAAACTTCATCTAATTTAATTATCTCAATTAAATTAGAACTACTCCATAAAATCAATATACATCAATTAAATTAAATATTAAATATTTATTTAATTAATATATAACACTTAATTAAATTACTCCACAACAATCACATAATTTATTTATTTAACTCAATAAATAAATCAAATCAAATATTTATTTAATTCAATAAATATTTAAAATTAATATATAAAATCTCATTCGTTACATGGACTATTACAACCGTTAGAAATTTAGGAATGGAAATTGGAGCATGTCGCGATGGATTTTGCGGTAGGACTTTCAGCGAAGCAAAAAGGTTATGATGCTATGTGGGTGATTGTTGATCGTCTTACAAAGTTAGCACACTTTTTGTCGATTAGGATCCGGTATACTTTGGATCAACTAGACAAATTGTATATCAAGGAAATAATTTCGAGACATGGAGTGTCAGTATCAATTGTGTCTGATAGAGATCCGCGCTTCACGTCAAACTTTTGGAGGAGTCTTCAAGAAAGAATGGGGACACATCTAAGGTTAAGTACCGCGTATCATCCACAGACAGATGGGTAAAGCGAGAGAACGATTCAAACACTAGAAGACATGCTCAGAGCCTGTGTGATGGACTTCAAAAGAAGTTGGGAAGATCATCTTCCATTTGTAGAATTTGCATATAACAATAGTTATCATGCAAGCATTGGGATGCCACCGTATGAAGCTCTGTATTAGAGGAAATGCAGAACGCTTTTATGTTGGGACGAGGTAGGTGAACGAAGAATGTTGTAAGAACCGTGAATTTCATGAATAAATATTAATTTTGATATTAATAAGAAAATGAATATTTATTTGAATATAAATATTTATGTGTTATGAGATGAGTAATTCAATTAATTTTAAATTGAATTTACGATAATTAAGAGAATATGGAGAATTACGATAAACTCGTAGAATGCCTTGTGTGGCGCGAGAATGGATATGATGATGATTTAATTAATTAAAGGATGAAGGAATTAATAAGTGAATAATTAATTAATATTATATTATTAATTTATTATTATTGTAAGCAATAAAATGTTAATGAGTAAATGATTAATAAATATAATATAATTTATATTTACTCGATTAATTATTATGTGCAAGGTATGCGATAATTAAACATATAATATATAGTAGTTACATCTATATTATAGTGTGACACTTAAATGAGACTATATAATATATAAAAACTATATAGTAAGATTTAATGAATGATGTAAGTTACATAAATAATGCTTATGTGACAAATATGTGATAAGTAGATACATTAAGGTGTATGTATGAATATTATAATATACTAAATAAACAATTGTTATTTACTGATTATTTCAATAAATTCATATAATTGAAATAATAAATTTGGGTTAATATGGTGTGACAATACCCAATTAGATTTTATTCGGTATTAGCAAAATGTACATGGATTATATTATGTGTCTAAGATATATACCCCAACTTGCTAAATTGTAATAATTAAAGGTTCATGTGTACACTCAAATGGAATTTATAACCTAAGTGTGTGTATATATATATATATATATATATATATATGTGTGTGTGTGTATATGTGTTATAAAACTGAATATGTAGTATATTATTTTGCCAAGTTGCTGAGATATAGCCTTGTCCCACATTCATTGTCATTTCTCTTCATGTGTGCACTCAATAGCCTAAGCCTATTAGTTGCTTCTCAAACTCAGCAAACATAGCCAGTAATCATCAATGGGGAGTGGGCTCAATAGTGGAAATCAACAACTACCAACTACTCTTCCTTAACCAATGTATTCTAATCTTTCCCGTGGGTTTGAAATGGAGTAGAATAACATTGTATGTGTATTGAATTTTCTATAAATAAAGCTCCCTCCATCTCATTTGATTTTGCTGAGATAATTTCTAAGTGTTATAGAGTGAATTGAGAGTGAATATATATTAGTGGAGAGATTCTGAGATTAAAGGAAATCATATAGCAGCAAATTCAACTAGCAGAGGTATAACTTAGAATGTTCTTCATTCTTGAAATTCTAAGTTCTGGATTATGCATGAATTCCATGTTAATTGGATCGAGTAATGATTGATAGTTGTTATTTAAGTTAGTATTTATGTTAGGACTGTAATGTGGCTGAGTTAGAATAGATTTCGTAAGAAAATTTTATATTTGGGTTTGGTTTCTGCCGAGCAGAAGCCATTTTGGTTTTGGCCGAGAAGGGGCGCAGCTGCGCCCATTTTGTACTAGGGCGCAGTGCAGTTGCACCAGGCACCAATTTTGATTTTGATTTTCTGTTACAATCTGCTATGTGCTAACATGTTGATATTACTTAGACATGAATGAAAACAGGTTTAACATGTATATATATAAGTACCTTAACATAGCATGAACGAGTTTGACTTCATTAGTGTACGTTTACTAAAGAAAGTATAAGTTTTGAAAATAGACTTAACACATACCATAATATTTATGTTATGGCTTTTTGAGCATGTTTGTATGGTCTAAATATGCATGAAATGTTAATCTAAAGTGTTGAGTAAGCGCTAGCATACATGGTGTATGTTGAGAATGATTTCAAAAACAAAACTTAAACTTTTTCCAAACTAAGTTGTATGAACATGATGTATCTATATTCTGATATTTTTGAACATACATGATAGTGCTTTTAACATCACTTAGATGGCCTACATGTGCACGTACTTTGTTAGATACTGGGAAAGTTAGTTAAGCATGTATAAGACATGATTTAAAGTAATAGATTATGTTAGCTATGCGCATATGATGTAAACTTTTATAAATATGCATATTAACAGATTATATGACCACCTCACATGTTTACACGACGAACATAGTAGCCTATATGATTTCATGACCTTGTATGGCCTTAAGTCATTAGAGATATTAATCTAGAACTATAACATATAAGTTGAACTTGGAAAGATTATGTAAGCATGAAAGTCCCTTTAACATGTGTATATACTATGTGGAAATGTATGTTTATGTTTTGGACAGAAGCAGCAGAGCAAAGCTCAACTCTGGTCTGGCCAGGGGACAGCGCAGTTGCGCTGTCCCTAGGCTTAACCGGGGCGCAGCTGTGCCAGCATGAAATCTTATTTGAGTATTCTGCTTGCTTTCTGATTTTGTCAATTGGTTTACAATGATACTCTAAACTATTAAAAAGAGTTTGATTGATACTGATCGTATTCAAATATGATGATGATATGGTATAAAGATTGTAAACTTATAAAAGGAACTCTAAAGATAATAAAGACACAATCGATTAAGCGTTGTAAATAAATATAATGCTATACGTGGTATAACTATGTAGCAAGGATAAGACTTAAGTATGTATTTTTTATGTGTGGTAATATATGTTGTTAAACTGTGTAACTAATGGATATATTTATACACGTATCTATGTTACTTGATTTCATGGTGTCCTATAAACCGATTTTGTGCTACATGTGTAGAAGTACGTAATGACGTACGTATAGGGTTATACGACTAAGTTAGAATCGTATATGTATATTTAACTTACATATCGAGTTTGTGTATTGAATGTACTTAGCTAATGAATATCCTATATACGTAAATATGTTATAATAGGGTTCGAAAAGTATCGATAAGCTAAAGGTTGATAAACTACGCTTGAGGCAAATTTTCTAACCCTACTCTTTATTGAGCATTCTTAAGCTTGTGCTATTATTGGTCGTACAAGTAAAACATTGAAATTATTATTCATGTCTTATGACTTAATACTTCGAAGCTAAGATAAAGTTGTTTACTTTCTTGAACTTATAATTGTTCTTATATACATTGAAAGAGCGGTCTATCCCACTTGATTCGTCTAGACCTATATCAAGAATTTGAAAAGCGATCCAAACCAATTTCTTGGTGCAGAAATCTTTTATTGATTGAGATGAACAACCCTCTTGAAGGGGAAAACTATATATTGTTAGGAGACCGACGTGAGCACTTGAGTACGATTGAACGATATTCATAACGTAGGGTACTGTAGGCTGATCACCTGTTGTACTTGTTTTATTGGATTATCAACATATTTGTGACAACCCGAGAATTTATAAGATTAATAAAATCTTAAATGATTAAATAAAGTTTAAATAAACCTAGACTGAAAATAGAGTATGGATTTAATTTTTTTTAAAGGACTTATATGGTTTTTTGTATTGTTTATATATTTATTTAACATATAAAGAGAATTAAGAATAAATTCTCATAACCTAATATATATATTAGGTATAGAAATTTAATAATCTAAGGGTTATAATATGTAAGGATGTTAGTATTTAAATTTTTTACTAACCTAAGAGATTAAGTTTATTATCTCAATTTATTAATTTTATTAAAGCAAGTCTAATTGGGTTAAGTAATTAAATGTACATGAGTAAGAATTTGAATTACAAGTGTGGGGAATAAAAATCTTAATTGAATAATTAGGATAAGATAGAATTAAAAGTAATTTACATGGTCCAATTATTTACTAGCAAGCCCAAGTAATAAATAAGGAGCCCAAACATTAATGGCCCAAGCTTAACCAATTGAGGAGGGATATTTTGGGCATTTTATAAAGCCAAATATAACAATAAAAAGAAAACAAAGTTGGGGATAAGGGAGGAGAATTCGGTCAACAAGGAACAAGGAAGAAAGGAGAGCATGTGAGCTCATCATTTTACTTACCAACTCTCAACAACTCCCCACCAACTCCCCTTATGTGTCAAGCACTAATTCAACCAACACTCATTACTAAGCTTGCAAGCAACCTCATAATTATTAGGGAAGAGAGAAGTTGGAGAATAATATAGATATACATTAATTACATATCTATACATTTTTTTAAACTAAAAATCTAATGACTTCCTTTTTCATCTTTTATTTTATTTCATTTTCCTAACTAGCAAAACAAACAAGAGTGAGACAAGAGAGAGAGGAGAGGGACGGTGGGAAGAGGGAGAAAGAGAAGGAAGCTTTGATCTTTCTTCTACTCTAAATCATCATCTACTTTGAAAGATTATGAAAGGCTAGCAAGAGATTAAGGTATAAACCATCTTTGATTGAAGTTATTCTTAGTTGTTTAAACCAAAATTTGGATTTATGTTCTTGAACTTCTAAACTCTAGATCTACATGATATAGAGTGTGTTATGTGTAGATCTAACCATTTGGTGTATCAAAAGTTAGATCAAAAGAAAGAAAAAGGAACTATGTTTTAAAAATTTAGAAAACTATAATTTTCTTAGCATAAATTATGTTTTGCTTGAATTTGGTGTATGTTTGGTGTAGTAGATCATAGATCATGATAGATCCATGATCTTAAGGTGTATTACTATGTATTATGATGGTTTATGATGGCTAATGTTAGATTAATCAAGAGATCATGAAAGTTTTCTTATAAAACACAAAACTGAAAAAATTAGATTTTTAGAAAACGTAACATAAAATTCAAAAGACCATATCTCCTCTTCTATTTCGAATTTTTGAGTGTGGTCAATTTCTGGACTTAGATCTATGAGTCTTCTAACTTTTTCAAGTGGAATCACTGAAAAATTCTATGTAGATTCTCATCTGGACAGTTTTTAGTAAAGTAGGAAAAAACTGAAAAGTTGAAAATGCAATCTGTCCGAAAATTCCAAGGATAGTTTCGCATACTTATTTTATGAAATAAATTTCAATCTTTTGGGACATTAAAATATATGTTATAAAGTAGCTTGTGTTCAAAAATGAGCTCATTCTGACTTAAATTGAGCAAGTTATGACCATTTCAATATTTATATTTTTTGATGAAAATCGCTATAACCGGAGTTGTATAACTCTGATGGCCACGAAATTTAAACTGGAGGCTCACGTTAACATGTGTAAGATCCCGCCAAGAGTTGGGAATTTCTGAAGTTAAGCGTGAGGTAGCTAATTTCTTAAGGAATTAACTAGAAATGGATTTTTGAAAAATACTAAAGGATTTTGAAAAATTCCTGAAAAATTATTTTTGTGTATAAAATCTGTGTATATATGTTTGACCAAAAGATAAAAAAAAATAAGGTGAGTTAGTTAAAAAGGGGGAATCCAGCTTGCTGGATTGCAATCTAGTTTATTGGTTGGCCATCAGGTTGCTGGATTGAAGGATTAATGAATCCAGGCTTGCTGGATTAGATGTTTGGATAATCTAGGTTGCTGGATTAGTGGTTAGTTGAATTCAGGCTTGCTGGATTGGATGTTAGTTTGAATCTAGGCTTGCTAGATTGGAGGTCAGTTGAATCCAGTTTACTGGATTGGAAAATAGTTACTAAATTGAAATTTAATCTGAATCCATGTTGCTGGATTAGGTATTCGGCTTACTTAATTATAAAGGACATATAAAATGAAAGACTAAGTGTTAATTCACAAGTTATATGATAAAGTAGTGTTAAGTCTAAGGTAGTACAGTCGTACCCTTTAATGGTTGAGGTATAGTAGCTGGGCTAAACGACTCCTTTATATGGGGACGGTATCTATGAATTAGTAACCGATCTAACTCACTGTGAAAACAGTGTAAACGAGACAAAAACTTATTTGTTAGTTGTTTGTGGGAAACCACTCAGTATACTATATTGAATACTATTAAAAACTCGATGTGTACTAGGTTTAGACTTGTATATATGTATAGTGTTAAGTTTATCTAATATTTGACTATGTGGTTAAGTGTTAGATATTTTACTTTTAAAGTAATAGGCTGATGAGATAAAGTATGTTATACTAATTGAAAGATCAATCTTATAACTGATAGGTCTTTACAATAAAGCAATTAACTTAAATTGCGTAGCAGTAGTCGACGGTACATGCAAGTTTCCTAACTTGAACTCGAGTTGTTATTGTGAAGCATGTTTGTGATTAATTATTGTTAATTATTTACATCTATACTCATTATTGATTCGCACTTAGTGCATGTTGTATATGTTCATCAGGTATGAAAGGCTGATCATCTTCATTACCATTTGGTTAAGTTAAATTTGTTCACGTTCATTGTTGGCTATTCATCATTATTGATTCATGTTCTTTCACAATTCTTATATTGTTGAAAGTTTGTCATCTTATTATTATTTTTAATCATGATATATCTTCATTTGAACTTAAACTTGCTGGGCAAACTTGTTAGTCACCCTTGCTATATCATGATAAATTTTTTAGATTAAGACAAAACTTCGGATACAGGCAAAGGCAAAGACAAGTTCCAGGATGGAGTTTTGTACGGTTAAAATTGTAATAGTATTGAATGCAAATAACATTGTAAGTCGTGTAGAGTATGAATGCATGTATTAAGTTAAGGTTACAGACCTTGGAAATTATGTGTAAAAGTTTATAGTATAAATAATTTATGTTTATATCTTTCGCGATAGTTATAGAAATGATGTACCAGGTCCAGGGTTCTGGGGACCCGGATTTGGGGGCGTCACAATATTACTGTTAATTCTAGTAGAAGTTCATAGTCCTTAGTGACTGCTTAGTATTCATTATTCTTGAACTGTGAAAATGTTAAACCTTGAATCTTATTGATATATTTTGGTCCTTAGCGACTGTTGTTGAAAACTATTGATACTTCTTGTTATTCTCGAACTATCCTTTATTGTCATACCCGTGGGAATTGAAAACTATATTGTCCCCTTATTGCTATATTACTTGCTGAACAAACTTGTTGCTCATTCTTGCTTTTCCCTAAAAACATTTCAGTTTAGACAGAGCAAGGCGGTCCCTCGGGCACTGACAAGGGCAAGGGCAAGGCTACGGAGTAGCTTGTGCTTGATTAGAACTATTGTGATTGTAATAAGTTTATCTTCTATTATGTATTAGTTATATTAAGTATGCTTAAGTATGTTTAAGCTATATAAGAGGTGTTTAAGTTACGAAACCTTGGGCATGAATGGTTATATTAAATAAATGTTATCTATTCGTATGTGTTATTCCGTTGTGCGAGATATTATTATCGTATTAGTCATTGAATACTTAGAATGTGACAAATCGAATTCGAGACTGTGGCGGTCCGAATTTGGGGGCGTCACAACTGTTGGGGCCATAATTGGTGTAGCAGACCGTATAGATCATCAAAGTAATACGAGCTCGACTGGTATTAGCTCAGGATCGACAAAAGAAGTATGTAGATCTTCATCACAAAAAAAGACTTTAAAGTGGGAAGCTATGCGTTTCTAAAGGTATCTCCATGGAAGGGGAAGATATGATTTGGGAGGAAAGGTAAACTGAGTCCGAGATTTATTGGACCATTCAAAATACTGAAGAGGATAGGCGAAGTGGTGTACGAGGTAGCTCTACCTCCTGAACTGGAATATATTCACAATGTGTTTCAAGTGTCAGTGTTGCGTTCGTACAAGCCGGATTACAAGCATATGATATCGTATGAACCGATTCAAGAACAGAAGGACTTATCAAACGAGGAGATTCCTGTAGAAATTTTGGATAGGAAGGAGCAAAAGTTAAGGAATAAGGTTATACCTTGTGTCAAAGTTCAGTGGAGAAACCACAATGCTGAGGAAGCTACGTGGGAAATTGAGGAAAAGATGACGAAGAATTATCCGAATCTTTTTGAGTAACCTTAGTGAAATTCCGGGGAAGGAATTGTTATAAGGAGGGGAGAATGTAATAACTAAGAATTTCCGTGTCACATTGTAGTTAAATAAATTTATTAATTATTAATGATATTGACGAATTTGTGATATATGGTGATGACTAGGGATTAAGTAATTATGTGACTAGTGTGCTACGAGTATTTAAAGGAAGTCTCACTAATGAGTTAATTAAGTTAGTGGACTAACCTAAGTATTTTAATAATCCAGGAAATTAATTAAGGTATTGAACCCTAATTACATACTCAATATACTTGAATATAGTAAGTCTAATTGGGTTATGTAAATGAATTAACATTATTGGTTGACGAGAATATGAATAATAATGAGTGTTAGTTCAAGTGATAATATATTTAATGGACTATGAAGGATAAGTAATTTAAACAAGCCCAATTGTTTATTTAAGCATTGAACTTGTAGATAATTTGGTTTAAGAGCGACTAAACTGTTAAACTGGCCCAATATTAGATGTATAAGTCAAGTATATTAGTAGCCCAATTAATTTGTTATGGATGTAATGAACGTAAAATTTTTAAACTCCATTATTAATTAAATATATGATTTAATTTTAATGAGTTAGTTTTGTAAGCTTATTTATACCTTGTGTGGTTTTGTGAGTTTGAGCCTATGTGAATAATTGCTAGAAATAATTAAAGAGAGTCACTAATGGTTTATTTAAATTAGTGGACTAGCCCTAAGACTTTTATATCAATGATTGATAAGAGTGTCAGTAATTAAATATTCAATTTAATTGAATATAATGAAATGATTAATTGTGATTATAAAGGATAGACGATTAACGAGTAATTAAATAATAATATGTCTGTTAACTATTCTATTGAGAAATCGAATATTAATGAGCAAATGATTAATAAATATAATAAGATTATATTTAATCGATTAATTGTTTATGCAAGTATGCAATAATTAGACCTTTAAAATATGGTAGTTACCTATATATTATATATTATATATAGTACAATATGACGTATTAATATGGCTATATATTATATATATAGACTATATAGTAAGATTAATTGCATTATGTGAGTTACATAATATTATTGCTTATGTAACATGATGTGTGTGGGTAGACCTTAATGTATACCTTATTACCTTATATTAATATCAATAAACAATTGTTAATTGATAATGATTTCAATAAGTTATTATAAATATAATAATAACAGTTATGATAATAAGTAATAATAATACCCAATTGAAATATATTCGGTATTAAGGAAATTTACATGGATTATATATTAATATATATGTGTACCCCTACTTGTTAATAGTAATTGTTTATTGGGACTACATTGTGACACATTAATTTATAACTTAAGTTATATGAAATGAAATGAGTATATATATTATATAACCTAAGTGTTTACTACTACACTTGGTAACTGCTATTTTGCTGAGTTTTATTATTTGTCCCATAATAAGAGCCCATTTCTTCCTCACGTGAACTCTAGAGACTAGTCTACTCCTTCTCAATTTCATCAAAGTGTAGCCAATGATTTCAAGGGGAGTAGGCAAAATAGTGTTCTTCAACTACCCTACCAACTAATTTCATTAACCACCATGTTCTTACTTCTTCCATTGGATTGAATTAGTGAGTAAAGTCATGGACTAGATAATGAATTGTCTATATAATGAGCTCCCACATTCTTCATTTTCTTTTGTTGAGATATTGTCTAGTAGAACTTGTATTCTTATTTTTCAGTTTAGTTAAGGAGAGTGATATAGCAGCAACTCAATTAGGCAATTGCAGAGGTATATTTTCCTTATCATGTTCTTCATTTCTGTAAACTTGCTAAAATCTTAATTCTTGGATTGATCATGGATTGATTAATGAAGTGATTAGAATATGATTTTTAAGTAGTATATAAGTTCACAAGTATATTAGAACTGTGTTATATAATAGATGAAATGATTTTGGTGTAGAAAATTTGGATTTGGCTTTGTAACTGCCGAAGCAGAGCAGCTTCAGGCCTGGCCGGACACCGGCGCAGATGCGCCAGGCCCTGGTCATAATTTTTGTCTTCTGTTAAGTTTTTTTATATGCTAACTGGTTGGTATCAATTAGAGCAAGTATGTGGACATGATTAACACACATATATGAGTATCTTGGCATAGCATGATGTATGTATAACATGATAGTATACACTATTGATGAAAAGCTTTATGATTTTAAAATGAACTTATGGTTTTTAATATTAAATTTGACATATGTGTATCACGTGTGTATTCTGATTTTGTGAACCCGATCGTATGGTCTAAATAGATATGAAATGCATGTCTAAAGTGTTGAGCACACACTAGCATACATGATTGAAAGATTCAAATGATTTTAAAGGAAAAACTTAAGAACCTTGAAAACAAACTTGACAAACTTATATCTTGTAAATTCTGACCATTTGAATGTGTTTATATGGTTTAGATATGTGTTTCAAATGCATATGAATTATATGTTGAGATGCCTTGCATGTACTAAGTTGACTTAGTGTAATTTTCAAAGAAAACTTAGGATTTGGAAGCTAATATCATCAATTACCATGTGAGCTACGTTATGATCATGCAAGCATGTATATTGGGATTCATTATGCCTATAGACATTGTGACGTGAGAATCATTTTGGGTTAAACATAGATATCACCTATGCACACGTATTCAAGAAATGAATTTTAAGTATGAACTATGTGATTAAAGTATACATGTGTAGTATACGCACGAGCATGCATACTTAGTATTGTTTAGCCTTGTTATGTGGTAATATGACCGTAGTAGCGGACCCTTGAAGCATGAACTTGATTTTCTTAAAGTGTAAGAATAACTGGCATTGAACCTTATAACTTTGAATTATAGACAGAACCTTGCAATATATGTATCTTAAACTGTATTGCATGCTTAAATTGAAGTGCTATGTGTTCAAGCCTATATTGATGCATAGAGGCTAGATATTCTATAGTTATTAAATCTAAGACAAGATTAGATGTTTATGGACTCAGGCATAGTAAATTGACTTACGCGAACTGTGTAATAGACCTATCTGATGATTAGATTCTTGTAAGTATAGACTCATATTAGTTTACACATGCTAATTGAAAGACCGACTTGTTAATATTAGGTCGTTTCAACAAGTTTAATTAAAGCTAGAATTATCTGTAGCTGAGCAAACATGCAAGTTCTCTAACTTACACAAACTCGTATAATGTGCAAGTTTCCTAACTTCATTTGATTGTTATATTGAAAGCAAGTTTCTGAACTTCACTCTATATTGTGCAAGTTTCCTATCCTTCTCATATTGTATTGAGCAGGTTATTGTTGAATTGAACATTATTTATTTAAGCTTGAACTTTATTTCCAAGCATATTTTAAGTGGTTTAATTACTTTACAATTATTCCACATCGATCTTATTGACACTCGCACTTGGTGCACTTGAGTTCGTACAGTCTTAGACTTGTACATTATTTAAAGTTTTATAATTCTTGAACTACGTCAGATAGAGTCTGAACCCTTGTTCGGTCAGAAAATTGTATAAAATTTTTTAAAAGCTATCCAGACCAATTAATGGTATGGATTCTTAGACTGAAAAGAACACCCCTTATATATAGGGGAGTACCCCAGGTATCTAATATAAGATACAAACAGCATAGAGTTGAATGTTATGCATATACATAGCGTACGTGAGGCTGATCCCCTGAAGTACTTATTCTGTAGTCAGTAACCGAAGGGTCAATCAGCTATTGATTCCATTGGAGTTTTATAGTTCAAAGTCTACTTGACTATCTGTTATTCTAAAAGCAATTATTATCCTTGCTTTTGTTGCTCATATTGTTGAATTCCTTGTCAGATATATTCCGTTCATCATGATATATCCTTTATTGTTCTATTTAAACTTGTTGAGCAAACTTGTTGCTCATTCTTGCTATATCATGACTTCTATTGCAGTTAAGCCCGAGACATCAGGAAAGGACAAGGGTAAAGGAAAGATGTAGTAATAGTTTGCAATGAGTAGACTTTACTTTATGCTTAGTTTAATTACGATTAATATAATTTGAACCCTAATGACTATTCTAGGGTATGTTGGTATGGTTGTATTAAGGTTATCGAATCTTAGGACTAGTAACACCTTTTGAATGAACGACATACGTTTATTATATTTTCGCATTTAGTTATTGTATGTTGTTTAGAGGTGGATATTTGTACTGTATCGTGGCGATCGAATCGGGGTTAGAGAAGCCGAATTCGGGGGTGTCACAATGGAGGCCCAAGATCATTAGTAGCCCAAAATAATTATTATCGTATTAGTCATTGAATAGTTAGAACGTGACAAACCGAATTCGAGACTGTGGCGGTCCGAATTTGGGGCCGTCACAGGTTGGTATCAGAGCTGTAGTTATAAAACTTAGGAGCGAGAGTCCTGAGATTATAACTTAAGAGAACTTAGAAGATAGAAAGGAATGAGACTCATGTAGAGTTTTCTTAGAGAGACTTAGCGTGTTATGGAATATAATTTCATTATATACAATGAACTTATGTTTTATCTAACATTCTAATGAACTTATCTAACTTTCTGAGTTTGACAATGAGGACGAGATAAAGGTAGAGTCCGATCCAGAGGAGGAGCCTATGGAGGATGAGCCCATGGAGGACTCTGACGAGGTTACTATAGAGGAGCAGATGCTAGGAGAGTACGAGGAGCGGATCCTAGAATTGAACTGCGGAGTTCAGGAGCTAGAGGCTGAGGCTCAAGAGAGGGAGTCTGAGTTCCAGAAGCTGAGGAACGAGGACCACCAGAGGAAGCTAGTGATGCAGGAGATGGAGGTAGAGATTGCCTACCATAGAGAGGCAGGGATCCAGATGGGGACTTTCTTTCATAGGTCGGTATCTTGGAATGTGGATTTGGCAGGAAAACTAGAAGAGGTGGAGCAGAGAGAATTGAGCGAGAAGACGGAGAAGGAGGCTCTTCGTACTCAGCTAGAGTTGGAGGTGATGGATAGGATCCACTTCGAGGAGAAGTGGGAAGCTGCTAATGAGAGGGCAGCTGACCTAGAAGATGAGGTCAGATGCAAGAAGAGAAAGGTGAACAAGATGGAATACGTGTTTTGCTCAAGCACCACTACCCGGCAGAGCAAGGACAAACCCGACATACCATGAGCAGAGAGTTGATGGCGTATATAACGCAGATCGAGTACAAGAGCGCTGTGGAGCGTGGGATGTTGGGCTGAGATCCCTTAGTTAGTGATGGTAGCATTAGTAGTTACTTTATGTGATGTATATAATGATGTAACCCTAATCTTTTGTGTAAGATATGGGATAGTTATGTAAACCCCGAGTAGACTTATGTTAGAGGGGTAGTATGTTAGTGTTTTCCCCGTCTTTTATGATATTAGGGGATATATGTTGACATTTATAGCAGTATGCTAAGAATAATTATGTAATGAAATGATTTGGAATATGAATATAAATGAATCTTGTTTCAGAAACATTTTATAAATTTGATTTCGTTTTAGCATTAAAGAAATACTTAAGTAATATAATTGAATAATAAAAGTAAAAATTTTGTGATGCAGAAAATGTCGCCCAGACGTAGATTAAATGCACCTGAGGAATCAGTGAACAATGAGAGAGAACAAGTAGACCCGATCCATAAGTTCGTGGATTTGTTAGAAGAGGCTCTTAGGGGAAGGAACAACAAACCCATTCGCCCCAATCCTCAGGCTGCCCCAGTCACGAATTTCAAAGACTTTAGGAGCGTAGGACCTCGAGAGTTTGAAGGTACTACCGATCCAATCATTGTGCAGACTTGGATAAAAGAGATAGAGAAGGATTTCACCATCGCTCGTGTGGGTGAAGACCAGAAGGCGGTATTCGCTACGTATATAATGAGGGGCAAAGAAAACTACTGGTGGAAGGCTAATCAACAAAGAGAGGGATAAGGGATAATAGCATGGGAGAGATTCAAGACTCTATTTTTCGAGAACTACTTTTCGAAAAGCATGAAGAACAGAATGGAGGTTAAGTTTTTAGAACTGAAATAGGGTGATATAACGGTGGCGCAGTATGCGGCTAAGTTCGACGAACTAGTGCGGTTTGCAGAACACCAGGTAAGGGATGAAGAGAGGAAAGCAAGATGTGTTGAGCAAGGACTAAAGCCTTGGCTAATTAATAAGGTGTCAGTTCTTCAGATTGTTTCCTTTGCGACATTGCTGGAGAAGGCGATCATTGCGGAAGGTGGCAGCGAAGCCTTAAGTCTATATAACAAGGAAAAGAAGTTTAAGAATACGGGAGGAGAAAGCCGTAGAGGAGGAAGCAGAAGTGGAGGAAGTAATTTAGGATAGAGAAAGTGGAAGAATAACAACAACAACAACAAAAATAATCAGTCGAGAAATTTTTGTGGAGGTTTTAAGAAGAGGGCAGAAGGATGCCCAAAATATGGGAAGAATCATCAGAGCGAGTGCTGGAAGGGGCGCAGTACTTGCTACAATTACGGCCAGGATGTACACATTTCACCCAACTGCCCGAAGCCAAAGAAGATCCAATGGTGTTTTGCTTGCGGCTCAACAAAGCGCTAGATCAAGGATTGCCCGAAGAAGGGTAGCAGCGGAGGAAGTGTCCAATAAGGGGGAGGCAACAAG
The DNA here is from genome assembly GCA_020205555.1 of Panax stipuleanatus. Lineage (NCBI taxonomy): Eukaryota > Viridiplantae > Streptophyta > Magnoliopsida > Apiales > Araliaceae > Panax > Panax stipuleanatus. Next base: position 17,302,402 of record CM035123.1, read on the forward strand.
TTAATGATCGGCGGACCGACACAATCCAATCGCCCAACTTCTAGGACGCAGTAGCTGCGAAGGACGTGGTGTCAAGTATTATCCCAATCAATGATATAAATGCATATGTATTATTTAATTCGGGCGCCACCTGTTCTTTTGTATTTGAAGGATTTTCTAGTCAACTTAATTTACCCTAAGAACGATTAAGGAATCCTTTAGACATAGAAGTTGCAAAAAAAGAAGTGATCCCTGTAGAATTCATATAACAAAATTGTCGCGCAAACATTAGAGATCATGAACTGAGCATAGACTTAATTCCGATTAGATTGGGAGAATTTGACGTGATATTGGGAATGGATTGGTTGTATAACCATTCTATGATAATTGACTATTAGAATAAAAGTGTGAACCTTCAGACTCCGAGTAAGTCTATGGTAGTGTTTTATGATAGCTCATCGCTTAAGCAATCGTGTTGTCTTACGATGATGTAGGCCAAGAAATTATTAAGAAAATGATGTGTAGGTTATTTAGCTTACATCATAGATACTCAGAAAAAGGGAGTAGAAATTAAGGATATATCTGTAGTAATAGAATTCCAAGATGTATTTTCGGACGATCTGCCTGGTCTTCCGCCAGACAGAAATAGAATTCGTAATAGACTTAGCACCGGGAACGACACCGATTTCGAATGCTCTATACTGTATGGTGCCAGTAAAATAAAGGAATTGATGATACAACTGCAAGAGTTACTAGATAAAGGTTACGTATGGCCGAGTGTGTCTCCTTGGGGAGCACTAGTGTTGTTTATTAAAAAGAAGGACGGATCGATGAGGCTCTATATCGATTATCGAGAATTGAACAGGGTAACGATCAAGAATAGATATCCACTACCAAGGATAGATGACCTTTTTGATAAACTAAAGAGAGCAAAGTGTTTCTCGAAGATATAACTATGGACAGGTTATCACCAATTGAAGGTACAGGAGGAAGACATACCAAAGACTGAGTTTCAAACCCATTATGGACACTACGAGTTTTTGGTAATGTCATTCGGATTGACTAATGCTCCTGCAACATTTATGGACTTGATAAACCAAGACTTCGAGCCATACTTGGACAAGTTTGTGGTAGTTTTCATCGACGACATCTTGATCTACTCAGAAACAGAGGAAGAACACGCCGAACATTTGAAGATCGTTTTGGGGGCGCTAAGGAAGGAGAAGATGTATGCGAAGTTTTCTAAGTGTGAATTTTGGATGGAGAAGGTTCAATTTTTAGGACATGTGGTGGATAAGAATGGAATCTCAGTAAACCCTGTGAAGGTAGAAGAAGTAAGTAATTGGGAGCAGCTGAAAACACCAACAGAGATAAAGAGTTTCTTATGGTTAGCTGGGTACTATCGAAGATTTATCCAAGATTTTTCTGAGATAGCAACTATGTTGACCAATCTGACGAGGAAGACGGTAAAATTTATATGGATGGACAAATGTGAGGAAAGTTTTCAGGAGTTGAAGAAGAGATTAAGCGAAGCGCCTGTATTATCATTACCAGATGATGCGGAAGGTTTTGTGGTGTATAGTGATGCATCGCACTAGGGACTTGGCTGTGTGCTCATGTAACATGGCAAGGTCATTACGTATGCATTATGACAAATAAAGGATTACGAAAAATGATACCCTACTCATGACTTAGAGTTAGCGACAGTAGTTTTTGCGTTGAAGATATGGAGACATTATTTGTACGGAGAGAAATGTGAGATATAAACGGACCACAAAAGTCTGAAATATATCTTCACACAGAAGGAGTTGAATATGAGGTAGAGGAGGTGGTTAGAATTAATCAAGGATTATGACCGTGATATTCTTTCTCACATGGGAAAGGCAAACGTAGTTGCCGATGCTATGAGCAAGAAAGGAAGGGAGAAATTATTTCACTTGACGACTCAGGAGGAATTAATATGAGAAATGGAGAAGTTGGAAATAGAGATGAAGGGACCTGAGAGGTCTAAAGAAAAGTTATTTGTAATGGAAACTCATCCAACCTTGTTGGATAGAGTGAAGGAATCACAAGAAAAAGGTGAAGAGTGCGAGAAAATCAGAAAGAGGATTGCGGAGAATGAAGAGGAAAGATTCAGAATGGATAAAAACGGTATCTTGAGATTCGAAGGGAGAGTATGGGTGCTAGCGGTAGCCGAATTGAGAGAAGAAATTTTGCACGAAACACACAATATGACATATTTCGTTCATCCGGGAGGCACAAAAATGTACCGAGATCTGTGGCAACATTTTTAGTGGCCCAATTTGAAACAGGAAGTCGTAGAGTGCGTTAGTAGATGTCTTATTTACCAATGCATCAAAGCAGAGCATCAGAGGCCAAGTGGTTTACTTCAATCATTGGAAATACTAGATTGGAAATGGAAGCACATTACGATGGACTTCGTGGTGGGACTCCCAGTCACGCAGAAGGGTTATGATGCCATTTGGGTTATCGTGGATTGACTAACGAAGATCGCACATTTTTTACCAATTAAAATCTGATACAGTTTGAATCAGATAGCAAGCTTATACGTAAAGGAAATTATTTCACGACATGGAGTGTCGGTGTCAATTATTTTTGATCGAGATCCACGTTTCATGTCGAACTTCTAGAAAAGCTTGCAAGAGAGGATGGAAACACAGTTAAGGTTGAGTACTGCGTATCATCCTCAAACCGACGGACAGAGTGAACGAACAATACAAATGCTGGAGGACATGCTTAGGACTTGAGTGATAAACTTTAGGGAAATTGGGACGACCCCCACCCTTAGTGGAATTTGCGTATAACAATAGTTATCATGCGAGTATCGGCATGCCACCGTACGAAGCTCTTTACAAAAGAAAGTGCAAAACGCCGTTATGTTGGGATGAAGTCGGAGAACGACGAATGTTGGGGCCAGAATTAGTACAACAAACTGCAGACGTGGTGACAGTGATAAGAGCCAGGCTGGTAGCAGCTCAAGATCGCCAGAAAAAGTACTCAGATCTACATCAGCAGGACCGAGACTTTAAAGTCGGTAGTTTCATTTTCTTGAAGGTATCTCCCTGGAAAAGAAAAATACAATTTGGAAAGAAGGAAAAATTGAGTCCGAGATTGATAGGACCATTCAAAATATTGAAGCGAGTGGGCGAAGTGGCATACAAAGTAGCATTACGATCTGAGTTGAAGCACATCCACAACGTGTTTCATATCTCCGTGTTGCGTCCGTACAAGGCCGACTACAAGCACGTGATTTCTTATAAGCCCATTTAAGTAGAGAAGAACCTGGCGTATGAAGAAATTCCTGTCCAAATATTAGGTAGGAAATAACAGATATTACGAAATAAAGTCATATCCACTGTAAAAGTACTTTGGCGAAACCACGATGTCGAGGAGGCTACGTGGGAATTAGAAGATAGGATGATGAGGGACTATCCCCATCTTTTTGTGTAACCTTGTAACAATTTCGAGGACGAAATTTTTATAAGGGGATGTAAGAACCGTGAATTTCATGAATAAATATTAATTTTGATATTAATAAGAAAATAAATATTTATTTGAATATAAATGTTTATGTGTTATGAGATGAGTAATTCAATTAATTTCAAATTGAATTTATGATAATTAAGAGAATATGGAGAATTACGATAAACTCGTAGAATGCCTTGTGTGGCACGAGAATAGATATGATGACAATTTAATTAATTAAAGGATGAAGGAATTAATAAGTGAATAATTAATTAATTAATATTATATTATTAATTAATTATTATTGTAAGCAATAAAATGTTAATGAGTAAATGATTAATAAATATAATAAGATTTATATTTACTCGATTAATTGTTATGTGCAAGGTATGTGATAATTAAACATATAATATATGGTAGTTACATCTATATTATAGTGTGACACTTAAATGAGACTATATAATATATAGAAACTATATAGTAAGATTTAATGAATGATGTAAGTTACATAAATAATGCTTATGTGACAAATATGTGATAAATAGATACATTAAGGTGTATATATGAATATTATAATAAACTAAATAAACAATTGTTATTTAATGATTATTTCAATAAATTCATATAATTGAAATAATAAAGTTGGGTTAATATGGTGTGACAATACCCAATTAGATTTTATTCGGTATTAGCAAAATGTACATGGATTATATTATGTGTATAAGATAATACCCCAACTTGCTAAATTATGATAATTAAAGGTTCATGTCTACACTCAAATGGAATATATAACCTAAGTATATATATATATATATATATATATATATATATATATATATATATCTATATATATGTGTGTGTGTGTGTGTGTGTGTATATGTGTTATAAAACTGAATATGCAGTATGTTATTTTGACAAGTTGTTGAGATATAGCCTTGTCCCACATTCATTGTCATTTCTCTTCATGTGTGCACTCAATAGCCTAAGCCTATTAGTTGCTTCTCAAACTCAGCAAACATAGCCAGTAATCATCAATGGGGAGTGGGCTCAACAGTGGAAATCAACAACTACCAACTACTCTTCCTTAACCAATATATTCTGATCTTTCCCTTGGGTTTGAAATGGAGTAGAATAACATTGTTTGTGTATTGAATTTTCTATAAATAAAGCTCCCTCCTTCTCCTTTGAGTTTGCTGAGATAATTTCTAAGTGTTATGGAGTGAATTGAGAGTGAATATATATCAGTGGAGAGATTATGAGATTTAAGGAAATCATATAGCAGCAAGTTCAACTAGCAGAGGTATAACTTCCATGTTCTTCATTCTTGAAATTCTAAGTTCTGGATCATGCATGAATTCCATGTTAATTGGATCGAGTAATGATTGATAGTTGTTATTTAAGTTAGTATTTGTGTTAGGACTGTAATGTGGCTGAGTTAGAAAAGATTTCGTAAGAAAATTTTGTATTTGGGTTTGGTTTCTGCCGAGCAAAAGCCATTCTGGTTCTGGCGTAGAAGGGGCGCAGCTGCGCCCATTTTGTACTAAGGTGCAGCACAGCTGCGCCAGGCACCAATTTTGATTTTCAGTTTCTGTTACAATTTGCTAAGTGTTAACGTGTTGATATTACTTAGACATGCATGAAAACAGGTTTAACATGTATATATAAGTACCTTAACATAGCATAAACGAGTTTGACATCATTAGTGTATGTTTACTCAAGAAAGTATAAGTTTTGAAAACAGACTTGGCACATACCATGATATTTATGTTATGACTTTTTGAGCATGTTTGTATGGTCTAAATATGCATGAAATGTTTGTCTAAAGTGTTGAGTGAGCGCTAGAATACATGGTATACGTTGAGAATGATTTCAAAGACAAAACTTGAACTTTTTGCAAACTAAGTTGCATGAACATGATGTGTCTATATTATGATATTTTTGAACATACATGATAGTGCTTTTAACATCACTTAGATGGCCTACATGTGCACGTACTTTGTTAGATACCGTGAAAGTTAATTAAGCATGAATAAGACATGATTTAAAGTAATAGATGATGTTAGCTATGCGCATATTACGTAAATTCTTGTGAACATGCATATTAACATATTATATAACCACCTCACATGTTTACACGACGAACATAGTAGCCTATATGATTTCATGATGTCGCATGGCCTTAAGTCATTAGAGATATTAATCTAGAACTATAACATATAAGTTGAACTTGGAAATATTATGTAAGCATGCAAGACCCTTTAACATGTGTATATACTATATGGAAATGTATGTTTATGTTTTGGACAGAAGCAGCAGAGCAAAGCTCAACTCTGGTCTAGCTAGGGGACAGCGCAGCTGCGCCGTCCCTAGGTTTAACCAGAGCGCAGCTGCGCCAGCATGAAATCTTGTCTGAGTATTCTGCTTGCTTTCTAATTTTGTCAATTGGTTTACAATGATACTCTAAACTATTAAAAAGAGTTTGATTGATACTGATCGTATTCAAATATGATGATGATATGGTATAAAGATTGTAAACTTGTAAAAGGAACTCTAAAGATAATAAAGACACAATCGATTAAGCGTTGTAAATAAATATAATGCTATACGTGGTATAACTATGTTGCAAGGACAAGACTTAAGTATGTATTGCTTATGTGAGGTAATATATGTTGTTAAATTGTGTAACTAATGGATATATTTATACACGTATCTATGTTACTTGATTTTATGGTGTCTTATAAACCTATTTCGTGCTACATGTGTATAAGTACGTAATGACGTACGTATAGGGTTATACGACTAAGTTAGAATCGTATGTGTATATTTAACTTACATATCAAGTTTGTGTACCGAATGTACTTAGCTAATGAATATCCTATATACGTAAATATGTTATAATAGGGTTCGAAAAGTATCGATAAGCTAAAGGTTGATAAACTACGCTTGAGGCAAGTTTCCTAACCCTACTCTTTATTGAGCATTCTTAAGCTTGTGCTATTATTGGTCGTACAAGTAAAACATTGAAATTATTATTCATGTCTTATGACTTAATACTTCGAAGCTAAGATAAAGTTACTTACATTCTTGAACTTATAATTGTTCTTATATACATTGAAAGAGCGGTCTATGCCACTTGATTCGGCTAGACCTATATCATGAATTTGAAAAGCGATCCAAACCAATTGATTGGTGCATAAATATTATATTGGCTGAGATGAACAACCCTCTTGAAGAGGAAAACTATATATTGTCGGGAGACCGACGTGCGCACTTGAGTACGATTGAACAATATGCGTAACGTAGGGTACTTTAGGCTGATCACCTGTTGTACTTGTTTTATTGGATTATCAGCATATTACTATTAATTCTAGTAGAAGTTCATAGTCCTTACTGACTGCTCAGTATTCATTAATCTTGAACTGTGAAAAGGTTAAACCTTGAAATTTATTGATATCTTTCAATCCTTAGAGACTATTGTTGAAAACTATTGATACTTCTTGTTATTCTCGAACTATCCTTTATTATCATACCCGCGGGAATTGAAAACTATATTGTCCCCTTATTGCTATATTACTTGTTGAGCAAACTTGTTGCTCATTCTTGCTTTTTCCTAAAAACATTTAAGTTAGGACAGAGCAAGGAGGTCCCTCGGGCACTGACAAGGGCAAGGGCAAGGCTACGAAGTAGCTTGTGCTTGATTAGAACTATTGTGATTATAATAAGTTTATCTTCTATAATGTATTAGTTATATTAAGTATGCTTAAGTATGTTTAAGCTATGTAAGAGGTGTTTAGGTTACGAAACTTTGGGACATGAATGGTTATATTAAATAAATGTAATCTATACGTATGTGTTATTTCGTTGTGTGAGATATTATTATTGTATTAGTCATTGAATAGTTAGAATGTGACGAACCGAATTCGAGACTGTGGCGGTCCAGATTTGGGGGCGTCACTGGTTGGTATCAGAGCTGTAGTTATAAACCTTAGGAGCGAGAGTCCTTAGATTATAACTTAAGAGAACTTAGAAGATAGAAAGGAATGAAACTCATGTAGAGTTTTCTCAGAGAGACTTAGCGTGTTATGGAATATAATTTCATTCTATATAATGGACTTATTTTTATCTAACATTCTAATGGAGTTGTTTGTCTGTCTTGTGTTTGTGATTGTAGGATGACAGACATGGGAGGACCTAGTAGAGTGGTAGAGGAGGAGCCCCGAGATATACATGTTGTATATGAGGCATCTTTAGAGGCTGTGCCTGTGCAGGCAGTTGCACCGTCCGAGTTTGACGATGAGGACGAGATTGAGGTAGAGTCCGATCTAGAGGACGAGCCTATGTAGGATGAGCCTAAGGAGGACTCTGACGAGGCTCATATAGAGGAGAAGATGCTAGGAGAGTACGAGGAACGGATCCTAGAATTGGACTGCAGAGTTCAGGAGTTAGAGGCTGAGGCTCAAGAGAGGGAGTCCGAGTTCCAGAAGCTGAGGGATAAGGACCACCAGAGGAAGCTAGAGATGCAGGAGATGGAGGTAGAGATTGCCTACCGTAGACAGGCAGGGATCCAGATGGGGACTTTGTTTCACAAGTCGGTATCTCAGAATGTGGATTTGGTAGGAAAACTGGAAGAGGTGGAGAAGAGAGAATTAAGCGAGAAGATGAAGAAGGAGGCTCTCTGTACTCAGCTAGAGTTGGAGGTGATGGATAGGATCCACTTTGAGGAGAAGTGGGAAGCAGCTAATGAGAGGGAAGACCACCTAGAAGATGAGGTCAGATGAAAGAAGAGGAAGGTGAACAAGATGGGATACGTGTTTTGCTCAGCCATTGAGAGGGTGATCGATGATGTATACCACTACCCGGCAGAGCAGGGGCAGACCCGACATACCATGAGTAGAGAGTTGATGGCGTACATAAGGCAGATCGAGTACAAGAGCGCTTTGGAGCGTGGGATGTTAGGATAAGATCCCTTAGTTAGTGATGGTAGCATTAGTAGTTACTTTATGAGATGTATATAATGATGTAACCCTAATCTTTTGTGTAAGATATGGGATAGTTAAGTAAACCCTGAGTACACTTATGTTAGAGGGGTAGTATATTAGTGTTTTCCCCGTTTTTTGTGATATTAGGGGATATATGTTGACATTTATAGCTGTATGCTAGGAATAATCATGTAATGAAATGATTTGACATATGAATATAAATGAATCTTGTTTCAGAAATGTGTTATAAATTTTATTCCTTTTTAGCATTAAAGAAATACTTAAGTAATATAATTGAATAATAAAAGTAAAAATTTTGGGATGCAGAAAATGCCGCCCAGAAGTAGATTAACTGCACCTGAGGAATCAGTGAACAATGAGAGAGAATAAGTAGACCCGATCCAGAAGTTAGTGGGTTTGTTAAGAAAGGCTCTTAGGGGAAGGAACAACGAACTCGTTCACCCTAATCCTCATGCAGCCCCAGTCACGAATTTCAAAGACTTTAGGAGCGTAGGACCTCTAGAGTTTGAAGGTACTACCGATCCAATTATTGCGCAGACTTGGATAAAAGAGATAGAGAAGGCTTTCACCATCGCTCGTGTGGGTGAAGACCAGAAGGCGGTATTCACTATGTATATGATGAGGGGTAAAGCAAACTACTGGTGGGAGGCTAATCAACAAAGAGCGGGAGAAGGGATAATAGCATGGGAGAGATTCAAGACTCTGTTTTTGAGAACTACCTCCCGAAAAGCATGAAGAACAGAATGGAGGTTATGTTTTTAGAACTGAAGCAAGGTGATATAACGGTGGCGCAGTACGTGGCTAAGTTCTACAAACTAGCGTAATTTACAGAACACCAGGTAGGGGATGAAGAGAGGATAGCGAGACATTTTGAGGAAGGATTGAAGCCTTTGCTATTTAATATGGTGTCAGTTCTTCAGATTGATTCCTTTGCGACATTGCTGGAGAAGGCAATCATTGCAGAAGGTGGTAGCGAAGCCTTAAGTCTATATAACAAGGAAAAGAAGGGTAAGAATATGGGAGGAGAAAGCCGTGGAGGAGGAAGCAGCAGTGGAGGAAGTAATTTAGGAAAGAAAAAGTGGGATAATAACAATAACAACAACAAAAACAATCAGTCAGGAAATTTTTGTGGAGGTTTTAAGAAGAGGGCAGAAGGATGCCCAAAATGTGGGAAGAATCATCAGGGCGAGTGCTGGAAGGGGCACAGTACTTACTATAATTGCGGCCAGGAGGGACTCATTTCGCCCAACTATCCGAAGCCAAAGAAGATCCAAGGGTGTTTCGCTTGCGGCTCAACTGAGCATCGGATCAAGGATTGTCCAAAAAAGGGTAGCGACGGAGGAAGTGGCCAATAAGGGGGAGGCAACAAGTTAATGATAGGTGGACCGACACAATCCAACTGATCAACCACTAGGACCTTTAACATGATTGTCCAGGACACAGTAGCTGCGAAGTATGTGGTGTCAGGTATTATCCCAATCAATGATATAAATGCATATGTATTATTTGATTCGGGTGCCACCTGTTCTTTTGTATCTGAAGAATTTGATAGTCAACTTAATTTACCCCGAGAACGATTAGGGAATCCTTTAGACAAAGAAGTTGCAAATAAGGAAGTGATCGCTATAGAATTCATATACCGAAATTGTCGCGCAAACATTAGAGATCATGAACTGAGCGTAGACTTAATTCCGATTAGATTAGGAGAATTTGATGTGATATTGGGAATGGATTGGTTGTATAACCATGCTGCGATAATTGACTTTTAGAATAAAAGTGTGAACCTTCAGACTCCGAGTAAGTCTAAGGTAGTATTTTATGGTAGCTCATCGCTTAAGCAATCGTGTTGTCTTACGATGATGCAGGCCAATAAATTATTAAGGAAAGGATGTGTAGGTTATTTAGCTTACATCATAGATACTCAGAAAAAGGGAGTAGAAATTAAGGATATATCCGTAGTAAGAGAATTCCAAGATGTATTTCCGGACGATCTGCCTGGTCTTTCGCCAGACAGGGAAATCAAATTCGTAATAGACTTAGCACCGGGAATAACACCGATTTCGAAAGCTCTATACCGTATGGCGCCAGTAGAAATGAAGGAATTGATGATACAACTGCAAGAATTAGTATATAAATGTTAGGTACGGCTAAGTGTGTCTCCTTGGGGAGCACCAGTGTTGTTTGTTAAAAAGAAGAACGAATCGATGAGGCTCTGTATCGATTATCAAGAATTGAACAGGGTAACGATCAAGAATAGATATCCATTACCAAGGATAGACGAACTTTTTGATCAACTGAAGGGAGCAAAGTGTTTCTCGAATATAGACCTACAGACAAGTTATCACCAATTGAAGGTACGGAAGGAAGACATAGCAAAGACTGCGTTTCGAACCCGTTATGGTTACTACAAGTTTTTAGTAATGTCATTTGGATTGACTAATGCTCCAGCAGCATTTATGGACTTGATGAACAAAGTCTTCAAGCCATACTTGGACAAGTTTGTGGTAGTTTTCATCGACGACATCTTTATCTACTCGGAAACAGAGGAAGAACACGCCGAACATCTGAAGATCGTTTTGGAGGCGCTAAGGAAGGAGAAGATGTATGTGATATTTTCTAAGTGTGAATTTTGGATTGAGAAGGTTCAATTTTTAGGACACGTGGTGGATAAGAATGGAATCTTAGTAAACCCTATGAAGGTAGAAGAAGTAAGTAATTGGGAGCAACTGAAAACACCAACAGAGATAAGGAGTTTCTTAGTGTTAGCTGGGTACTATCAAAGATTTATCCAAGATTTTTCTAAGATAGCTACCCCGTTGACTAATCTGACAAAGAAGACGATACAATTTGTATGGACGGACAAATACGGGGAAAGTTTTCAGGAGTTGAAGAAGAGATTAAGCGAAGCGCCTGCATTATCATTACCAGACGATGCGGGAGGTTTTGTGGTGTATAGTGATGCATCACACAAGGGACTTGGTTGTGTGCTCATGAAACATGGCAAGGTCATTGCGTATGCATCACGACAAATAAAGGATTACGAAAAATGATACCCTACTCACGACTTAGAGTTAGCGGCAGTAGTTTTTGCGTTGAAGATATGGAGACATTATTTGTACGGAGAGAATTTTGATATATACACGGACCACAAAAGTCTGAAATATATCTTCACACAGAAGGAGTTGAATATGCGGCAGAGGAGGTGGTTAGAATTAATCAAGGATTATGACTGTGATATTGTTTATCACCCGGGAAAGGCAAACGTAGTTGCCGACGCTCTGAGCAGGAAAGGAAGGGAGAAATTGTTTCACTTGACGACTCAGGAGGAATTAATATGAGAAATGGAGAAGTTGGAAATAGAGGTGAAGGGACCGGAGAGGTCTGAAGAAAATTTATTTGTAATGGAAGCTCATCCAACCTTGTTGGATAGAGTGAAGGAATTATAAGAGAAAGATAAAAAGTGCGAGAAAATCAGAAAGAGGATCGCGGAGAATGAAGTGGAAAGATTTAAAATGGATAAAAACAGTATCTTGAGAGTCGAAGGGAGAGTATGGGTGCCAGCGGTAGCTGAATTGAGAGAAGAAATTTTGCACGAAGCACACAATATGACATATTTCGTTCATTCTGGAGGCACAAAAATGTACCGAGATCTGAGGGAATATTTTTGGTGGCCCTGATAAGTAGGTTTTATACATACTTATTGTCTACCAACTTGCTAGGATTATAGCTTAATCTCAAGTATTTTAGTGTCTTTTAATGTGTTTTATCTTTGTTTTGAATATCTTAGTCAGGAAACTCTTTTGACATGGAATGGAATTGAAAACGGCATAAAAAGGCATGGGTTGGCATGCAATTGGCAACAAGGAAAGGGTGGATGGCATGATAATGAGCTTGGACTGAGGAGATGGCAAAAGGCATGTGCAAAGGGCCCTAAGGCAGCAGAAGTGAAGGAGCAAGGAGCAAGAAGAGAAGCAGCAAAGAAAGCAAGGAAAGCAGCACCACACCAGCAAGTCACCAGCAGAAGTGCAGGCCCCGCGCATTTACGCCGTGTTAAAGTGGAAGAGCCGTGCGCCCGCGCTAATACCCAGAAGTCCAGAGTCTGCTCCGGGGACGCGCGCGACTGCACCCTAAATGTACTATGGGGTCGAGCGGCCGCGCCGGTCAAGAAGGGCTGACTTTTTGTTTTTTTTATTTCTGCTGAGTGTAGTCTATTTATGGGTTATGTTGCAATGAACGGGGGGACTTATCACTTATCAGACATCATTTATTTACAAGCATAGTTTATTTCCCATTTTCTAGGGCTAGAGAGTTTGAGGGGATTGAAGCTTCACTTCTTCTCCCTCTTTGCTCTAGTAGATTTCACATTGTTAGGGTTTCCATTGGAGATTGATTGTGGTCTGGACTTGAGCTTGCTAGCATTCTATTAAAAGGAGAACCACAAGATTTGCATTTCTCTAACTCTCTACTCTCTTACTTTCATATTTGCTTCAATGTGTAGTTCAAATCCCATAATGGTGTGTGGTTCAGAGATGAACTAACTACCATTATGGGATTCTAATGAATCTTATTGCTTAGTCTAGCTTTATATACCTCATTGATATGTATGCTTGATTTTGTATGGTTTGCCTAGCATGGTTGTATTGAATATATAGATGCTTGATCACCATCTACTGTAAAAGTTTATATGGAATTGAAAGAGGAAGTATAAGCTTAGAATTTGCCATGCTAGCATAAGTTCGTGAAATTTGAGTGTGATGAATTTTACGATTCGTTATCCGGATAAAAATATATCGGCTTACCATATGTAGCCAATAGGGAGCTTGCACTTAGACCGACATAGCTTGTAAATCACATAAACATATAGTGATTTAGGTTTTATTGGTGCTCATGTGATTTCTATCTCTTTTGTGGATATTATATGATATGGACTTGGTTTATTGAAAAATAGCCTTTTCTCACATTCGTGCTCACGGCTAGCATTCCTAAGTAATCAATCATACTTGACATGAGGTGTGTAATCTAGACGATGTAATAAGTGAAGTTAGGATCCCATATTTCTCCAATTTGAACCTCTCGTCTGTTAATTAGTTAATTTAGCTTTAAAATTTCACACTGTGATACTCTTTTGAGGAGACGAAAATAACTATAGGATTGTTGCATGATAGTTTAAATCTAATTCCTTTTCTCCGTGGGAACGATCTCGATTTATCACTTTATTACTTGTTGACCGTGTATGCTTGCACGTGTTTTATGCCTATTTTGTTAACACTGAAACTGATAGTAGTGTGCATACAAGCCAATCATGTATGATGACAAAGCACATACTTTGTAAACAATCTTATTTATTTATTAATAAAATATTCATTTAAGGCATATAATTATCTACATGATGCTGTTTTTATAATATGTAAATAACCCATAGTTTTAAGCAATGCTTTTAGAATCATGATGAGATCATGATAATGAGATCTAAATTCTTAGAAAGCTTAAAAATTAAAATAGTTCCCAATTGTGGGATTACTAAAATGGGGATTAGTAAATCCGGATTGGTACATATGTTGCTTGCTCATTGGATGAGGATGACTGATCTCATGGTAATTTGTGTGGAGACACTAAAGCAAGTATGTAGGTGCTTATTAGAGAATAAGTTCACTGAACGTGACTCGCTATGGAATACCTAATGGAGTTTTACTCGCCTGTCAATAGGATTTCCTGATGTGATAGTAGTACATGTGGTCCTTGGACTTGAGATCATTATAGTATCTTGTATGTAACAAATAATACTTTGACTAATTCCTTAAGGCCTTTTAAGGCATATATAGGGTATGCTTGGGTGTAATGAGTTACATATGGAGATAATGAATGATCAATAAAGAATCTACCACCTCTAGTAAAAGAGGAGATATGTCCTATGTGATTCGTTAAATGACAACCCAGGAATCCTAGGCCAAGGTAGAATGAAATTAGAAAGAGGTTTCTAGTTTGCATTATTTGGAGTTGTGCATTTTCTAATCGAAATACATATGATTAAATAAATTAAGACTTGACAGTAAATCCATGTCTTATATTTAATTGGGACATTGTATGGTGGAAGGATTGAATTGTACGGTAACTATTAACTCACAGGTTCTTTTATGATTAATGTTGAAATCTATATTATCTGGAAAGTCGTTGATCGCTAGGGAGGCTTATCCCTATTGTAGAATAAATGTTATTTATTTAAATAGATTATTAGTTTAATTTGTTTATTTAAATAAGATTAGAATTGTTCTAATTGATTTATTCACAACCGGTTTAATATGGAGAACCTAAAGGGTCACACCATAAAAGGTAGAATTATTTAAGAAGAAAATGACATGATAGTAATAATGCATTAAGTATAATTAATTTAATCTATGATGATAGAATAAATTAAATAGCTTAATGTTTATTATTTAATATTTTAGAAATATTAAATATAAATTAATAAGAGGAGTCTTTTTAATATTATTATTATTATTATTATTATTTTAATTCTAAAGGAGTTTAGGAATTAATATAATATCAGTACTCTCTCTCAATCCTAATAAAGATTAGGATATAAATTAATTAAAAGTAATTAATTAATTAATTAAATAAAACCCTATTCTAATTGGATTAGGAGGGTTAACCTAATATCTATATAAGAGAGTCTTATATCAGAAATAACGTACGTGAATTTTTCAAGAGTTGGTAGTACACATATTCTATAGAGATAGAAACAAGGGTTAAGCCAATAACCCATCTTACTGAGTTCTTCATCTTCCTTGGTGGATTACCGTTAGAGGCCAAACATTTGGGTGGCTGACATTGATCAAGGGAAGGAGCCACTACAGAGGAATCAAAGGAATCAAAGGAGTAGAACTTGTACCTGAGGAAGCTTGGATCTTCAAAGGTATAATTCTGTTTTTCTCCTTCCTCATTCACTGATAATTGATGCATAAGAATGATCATGGTAATGGGTTTGTATAAATTTTTTAAAAACCTAGTTTTTACGCTTCCGCCCTATTTATGTGATTTGATTGCATGATTGCGTTACGTACAAACCCAACAGTGGTATCAGAGCCAATCTTGTGCTAATTATCAGTCTATGTGATTCCATACATGTATAATATGCGATTGGATCGAGTTCTGGGCAACAATTTTTTTTTTGATTTTGCGAAGCTGCGCCGATTCCTGGCCTTCTTGTTGCGCAGTTACGCCAGTGTCTTGGCCTGGTTTTCATGCTGAGCAGCTGCGCCAGTTCCCTTTATATTCCTGGCGCAGCTGCGCCACTAACAGAATCTGATTTTTTTTTGTTTTATTTAATTAAATGAATGATTTATTTAATTAATAAAGATTTAAAATAAAGATGTTTATTTTATATGAAATGAGATTTCAAAATTGCTAAAATTAAAGAGTTTAATTTGGAATTGTTTTTGAATGAAATAAAGGAGTTTATTTTTCCAAAAACAAAGTTTAGCAAACTTTTGCCCATTAACTGATATTAATACATATATGGAATGAATTTACTTTCATGAGATGAATAAGTTTTATCGATACGTATGATGATATGTATGGTAATAAAAGGGATTGATTATGGACTATGACCAATGTGATTGGATTTTATTTTGGATGAATGCTTAAATGTATGGGTTTTGTAAAATGGGGTCTGCGTACCTCGTCTTCTCTGATTTTATTCTCGGTGTAAAATTCTATCTCCCTTCTATGTACTTCCCCTTGACTGCTGATCAAGGTTTCTATTTAAAAATAATTTACGTAATAGAGATAGTTAGAATTATCTTGAAGAAACTGGAGACCAAGGAGCAAGGAGCGCGTGAAGACCCGTTTGTATGGAGCCCGGGTTTAAATGTAACAGTTACGTTTAAATTTAAATTTTTGCACTCCTAGGTTTGACCTTTTGGTTCACTTGGTGGCTCTAGTGAACCAAACTAGAATAAAAGTCCATAATCAATCCGGGTAGAATATAGTATTCTATATTGCATGCTAAATATTATATATATATATATATTATATTTTATACAAACATGCTTCGCATGTTTAATAAAATGACGCGTATTTTATATATATATGTGTATGCGCGCTTAAAAAGATGAGACAAATAATAACAAACCCCTCAAAGAAATATTATTAAGTCTGAAGCGTTCAAATGATATTTGGAATATCGAACGTCGCCTTCTAGCATGATTAGTTAATAGAGTATTAAATAATTAATATGAGTTTGTTGTGCTATCCACAAGGCGATTATTGAATATTTAAGATGTTAATTAATCACATTTGATGCTTATCAAGAAAATTGAACGATCTAGTCTTGTTGTGCTATCCACAAGGACGAAAATTTTTCTTTTTTGAATTTATGGAAGTGCTAGGCTGGACTTAACTTAAATCATTTTAGTTCGGATGTGCACACACATGACCATTATGATTTAAGAGGCAAAATAAAAGCAGTTACATGGTAATGTAATTGACAAGAGTTGTCTACCTATTTATTTGTATATCGCTTGTTGTGCTATCCACAAGGTTATATACATTTGAAATGGGATCCTTAATCTCACTAGTAAATCTTTAATTAGATGTTGCCGAACTATATGAGTGAGGGTAATATAGTTTGATGAAAATAGTGGGAGATACCAATTTAAAATAAAGACCTAAATTTATTTTGGTATGCAAAATTAATAAAATGAATGTTTGCTAAAATGTTGTCTTTTCACATGCAGAATTTTAAAAATGTCAAAATCACTAATCTCACTACGAAGCATACTTGATGCAAATAAGCTTACCGGCCCGAATTATGAGGACTGGCTAAGAAATCTGAGAATTGTTCTCACTGCTGAAAAGATTTCTTATGTCCTAAATTCCACTATCCCTGAATCTGTTTCAGAAATAGCCTCTGAGGAAGAGATTGCCACTTTCAATAAGTGGCAAGATGATGCATCTGTGGCTCAATGCATCATGCTCGCATCCATGAATAACGAGCTTCAGCGTCAGCACGAAAAAATGGATGCTCCTGCTATGCTGCTTCACCTCAAGGAGTTGTATGGTGAACAGAGTAGGACTGCTAGATATGAGATATCTAAGGAGCTCTTCCGATCTCGGATGACCGAGGGCACTGCCGTCGAGACTCATGTTCTGAAGGTAATCAATTTGATTGAACGCCTTGGATAGCTTGGGTTCGTCATGGATGGGGAGTTGAGTCAAGACTTGGTCTTGCAGTCACTCCGTGAGACCTTCTCGCAGTTTGTGGTTAATTTTCACATGAATAAGCTAGATGTCAGCTTACCTGAGCTAGTTAACATGTTGAAAACTGCAAAAGGTCACTTCTCATCCAAGAAGAACCATGTCTTGATGGTGGATTCTTCCAATAAAAGGAAGAGGCCCAAGGTGTCTTCTGAAAAGAAGAAATCTAAGAAGGCTAAGGGAAAAGGGAAAGAAAAGGAGCAAAAGAAACCTGAACCAGCTAAAGGAATGTGCTTTCATTGCAATGAGCCGGGACATTGGAAGAGGAACTGCAAGAAGTTTCTAGCAGAGAAGAAGCTTGGAAAAGCTTCGACTTCCAATCAAGGTTTATTTATGATTGAAATTAATTTTTCTGAAAGTCATAATTCTACTTGGGTATTGGATACCGGCTGTGGTTCTCACATATGTAATACTGTGCAAGGACTGGTCAGAAGTAGAAAGCTGAACAAAGATGAGGTGATCCTACGAGTGGGAAATGGAGCAAAAGTTACTGCATTAGCTGTAGGAACTTATTGTTTAGCAATGCCTCGGGCAAATTCATTTATCTTAATAATTGTTATTATGTTCCGAATATTATTAAAAACATTATTTCAATTTCTGTATTGGGTATGGAAGGTTTTGACGTTATTATAAAGAACAATGGTTGTTCTATTTATAAAGACGATCTTTTATATGGTATTGGAAATTTGCAAAATGGACTTTATACACTTGACTTACAAGAAAATATATTTCAAATTGAACAAATTAAGAAAAGGAAAAGAGATGATATTAATTATACCTATATGTGTCACTGTAGACTCGGTCATATCAATGAAACAAGATTATCCAAGTTGCATAAAGATGGGCTCCTCGAGCTATCTGATTATGAATCATATCCAACTTGTGAATCTTGTCTCATGGGTAAAATGACTAAATCTCCTTTTAGTGGAAAAGGAGAGAGAGTTACAGAGTTGTTGGCATTGATTCACACAGACGTTTGTGGACCTATGACAACAAGTGCACGGGGTGGGTATTCTTATTTTATTACTTCCACTGATGATCACTCAAGATTTGGATATGTGTATTTAATGAAATACAAATCAGAATCACTTGAAAAGTTCAAAGAGTTCAGAAGTGAAGTAGAGAAACAAACGGGCAAGAGTATTAAGATACTTCGATTAGATCGAGGTGGAGAATACTTAAGCAGTGAGTTTCTCAATTGTCTCAGAGAAAATGGTATAATCTCACAATGGACTCCTCCAGGTACACCACAGTTAAATGGAGTATCTGAAAGGAGAAATCGAACACTGTTGGACATGGTTCGATCCATGATGAGTTTTACCGACCTTCCAATTTTCTTCTGGGGATATGCCCTAGAAACGGCTGCATACCTACTTAACAAGGTACCTACCAAATCCGCCCCAAAGACTCCATATGAGATGTGGAAAGGGAGGAAACCAAATCTTAAGCATGTTAAGACTTGGGGTTGTCCAGCTTATGTCAAAAAGTTTGAAAATGATAAGCTACAGACTAAATCCGATAAGTGTAGATTTGTGGGATACCCTAAAGAAACCGTAGGGTATTATTTCTATCATCCAACTGATCAAAAGGTGTTTGTTGCGAAACATGCTACCTTCTTGGAGAAAGAGTTTATCCATGAAGGGGTCAGTGGGAGCAAGATATATCTTGAAGAAGTTCAAGAACCACAAGTTACCACGGACCAAAGTCAGGTACCTAACCAAGTAGAAGAACCTACTGTACCACACCCTGTTCGTAAATCTGGAAGAGTACCGAAGATACCTGAGAGGAATGGATTCGTTATAGAGGATGACGATGAGGTACACATCATGAATGATGATGATCCATTGAATTACGAACGGGCTATGAGTAATAAAGACTCAGGGAAATGGCTTGAAGCCATGAAATCCGAAATGGACTCCATGTATGAAAACAAAGTATGGTCTTTGGTTTCACCACCTGAAGGTATTAAACCTATTGGGTGTAAATGGGTTTTTAAGAAAAAGACTGGAGCAGACGGAAAGGTAGAGACCTATAAGGCCGGACTGGTTGCAAAAAGTTTCAAACAAAGACAAGGAGTTGACTATGATGAAACCTTCTCACCAGTAGCCATGCTCAAGTCCATTCGAATTTTGCTTGCGATTGCAGCTTACAACGACTATGAGATCTAGCAGATGGACATGAAAACGGCCTTCCTCAATGGGAAACTTGAGGAGGATGTGTATATGACACAGCCAGAGGGATTTATTTCAAAAGTTGGAACAAATCAAGTCTGTAAGCTACAACGATCCATTTATGGGTTGAAGCAAGCTTCTCGTAGATGGAACATTCGTTTTGATGAGACAATCAAAGAGTTTGATTTTATCAAAAACGAGGATAAACCATGTGTATACAAGAAGGTTAGTGGGAGTGCAGTATCATTCCTTGTATTATATGTTGATGATAAATTACTGATAGGGAATGACATTCCTATGTTACAATCCATTAAAATCTGGTTATCTAAAAACTTCTCCATGAAGGACTTGGGTGAAGCATCCTATATTTTGGGGATAAAGATCTATAGAGATAGATCTAAAAGGATGCTCGGCTTATCCCAAGGAACGTACATTGATACGATGCTAAAGAGGTTTACCATGAAAGATTCCAAAAGAGGTCTCATGCCGATGAGCCATGGAATAAATCTCTCCGAGAAACAGGCCCCAAAGACACCTGAGGAGAGAGACCGTATGAGTAAGATCCCTTATGCTTCTGCAATAGGATCTATCATATACGGTATGATATGTACTAGACCGAATGTTGCTCACGCACTTAGTGTAACAAGCAGATACCAGTCGAATCCAGGAGAAGAGCACTGGAAGGCAGTGAAAAATATCCTAAAGTACTTGAGAAGGACTAAAGATATTTTTCTTGTCTACGGTAGGTCTGAATTAAAACTCGAGGGATTCACGGACTCAAGTTTTCAAACAGACCAAGATGACAATAAATCTGTTTCAGGGTATGTGTTTACCTTGAACGGAGGTGCAGTGAGTTGGAAGAGTTCCAAGCAGCAAACGGTTGCTGATTCAGTGACAGAGGCAGAGTATATAGCTGCAAGTGAAGCTGCAAAGGAAGCTGTTTGGATGAAGAAGTTCATAACTGAACTTGGTGTGGTTCCTAGCATTGGAGAAGCAGTTCCCGTATACTGTGACAACACCGGAGCGGTTGCACAGGCTAAGGAACCCAGGTCTCATCAGAAATCTAAACACGTGTTGCGGCGATTTCACTTGATCAGGGAGATCATTGAAAGAGGAGACGTCACCTTGGAGCGTGTAGACTCTCAAGACAACATTGCAGATCCATTTACTAAAGCTTTAACACAACAGCAGTTTGATCGTCACTTAGAGAAAATGGGTATGAGATACCATGGCGATTGGCTTTAGTGCAAGTGGGAGATTGATAGTAGTGTGTATACAAGCCAATCATGTATGATGACAAAGCACATACTTTGTAAATAATCTTATTTATTTATTAATAAAATATTCATTTAAGGCATATAATTATCTACATGGTGCTATTTTTATAATATATAAATAACCCATAGTTTTAAGCAATGCTTTTAGAATCATGATGAGATCATGATAATGAGATCTAAATTCTTAGAAAGATTAAAAACTAAAATAGTTCCCAATTGTGGGATTACTAAAATAGGGATTAGTAAATCCGGATAGATTGGTACATATGTTGCTTGCTCATTGGATGAGGATGACTGATCTCATGGTCATTTGTGTGGAGACACTAAAGCAAGTATGTAGGTGCTTATTGGAGAATAAGTTCACTGAACGTGACTCGCTATGGAATACCTAATGTAGTTTTACTAACCTATCAATAGGAATTCCTAATGTGATAGTAGTACATGTGATCCTTGGACTTGAGATCATCATAGTATCTTGTATGTAACAAATTATACTTTGACTAATTCCTTAAGGCCTTTTAAGGCATATATAGGGTATGCTTGGGTGTAATGAGTTACATATGGAGATAATGAATGATCAATAAAGAATCTACCACCTCTAGTAAAAGAGGAGATATGTCCTATGTGATTCGTTAAATGACAACCCAGGAATCCTTGGCCAAGGTAGAATGAAATTAGAAAGAGGTTTCTAATTTGCATTATTTGGAGTTGTGCATTTTCTAATCGAAATACATATGATTAAATAAATTAAGACTTGACAGTAAATCCATGTCTTATATTTAATTGGGACATTGTATGGTGGAAGGATTGAATTGTACGGTAACTATTAACTCACAGGTTCTTTTATGATTAATGTTGAAATCTATATTATCTGGAAAGTCGTTGATCGCTAGGGAGGCTTATCCCTATTTTAGAATAAATGTTATTTATTTAAATAGATTATTAGTTTAATTTGTTTATTTAAATAAGATTAGAATTGTTCTAATTGATTTATTCACAACCGGTTTAATATGGAGAACCTAAAGGGTCACACCATAAAAGGAAGAAGAATTATTTAAGAAGAAAATGGCATGATAGTAATAATGCATTAAGTATAATTAATTTAATCTATGATGATAGAATAGATTAAATAGCTTAATGTTTATTATTTAATATTTTAGAAATATTAAATATAAATTAATAAGAGGAGTCTTATTAATATTATTATTATTATTATTATTATTTTAATTCTAAAGGAGTTTAGGAATTAATATAATATCAGTACTCTCTCTCAATCCTAATAAAGATTAGGATATAAATTAATTAAAAGTATTTAATTAATTAATTAAATAAAACCATATTCTAATTGGATTAGGACGGTTAACCTAATATCTATATAAGAGAGTCTTATATCAGAAATAACGTACGTGAATTTTTCAAGAGTTGGGAGTACACATATTCTATAGAGATAGAAACAAGGGTTAAGACAATAACCCATCTTACTGAGTTCTTCATCTTCCTTGGTGGATCACCGTTAGAGGCCAAACATTTGGGTGGCTGACATTGATCAAGGGAAGGAGCCACTACAGAGGAATCAAATGAATCAAAGGAGTAGAACTTGTACCTGAGGAAGCTTGGATCTTCAAAGGTATAATTCTGTTTTTCTCCTTCCTCATTCACTGATAATTGATGCATAAGAATGATCATGGTAATGGGTTTGTATAAATTTTTTGAAAACCTAGTTTTTACGCTTCCGCCCTATTTATGTGATTTGATTGCATGATTGCGTTACGTACAAACCCAACAGGAACGGTACAACAAGTTTTTGGCGCCGTTGCCGGGGATGAGTTGTTAGTTTAATACTATTGACATTAGTTTTTGTTAGATTTATCTGACTCGAACAAATCTCTTCTTATCTCATTTCTATTTTATATTCGTTTGTGTTTCATTTACTTGTGGTTAGTTTATGCACAGTCGATCAACCAATCCTGAGTTGGTGCCTCTGCAAGAGAACATTAACGGCAGAGCTTGGAAAGCAAACACAAGAAATACTAACCAACAAGAGGAACCTGAACAACGAGAGCAAATGGCGGCCGAAGAACAGAGAGTCAAAAATAGAGCTTTGAAGGACTATTCAATACCAAAATAAATGATTTACAATCCAGCATAGTCAGGCATGCGATAGCTGCAAACAATTTTGAGATCAAACCAAGGACACTTCAAATGGTTCAGAATACAGTCCAGTTTGGGGGTGCAACTACAGAAGATCCGAATGAGCATATCCTTAGCTTTATTGAGATATGTGACACATTTAAATTCAACAATGTGTCTGATGATTCTATGAAGCTTCGCCTATTTCCCTTCACCTTGAGGGATAAAGTGAAGAGTTGGTTGCATTCATTGCCTTCAGCTTCAATCACTACATGGGAGGACTTAGCACAGAAGTTCCTCGCCAAATTCTTTCCCATGGCCAAGACAGCTCAGATGAGGAGCGCCCTGTCTCAGTTTACACAATAGCAGGGAGAATCTTTATATGAGGCATGGGAATGATACAAGGAGATGCTCAAGAAATGTCCGCATCATGGAATGCCGGACTGGATGGTAATCAGTTCATTTTATAATGGTTTTGGATGGCAGTCGAGGCCAATCATCGATGCCGCATCGGGAGGAGCTCTGTGGGCCAAGGACTATCAGACAGCCTATGACCTAATTGAAAATATGGCGACCAATGAATATCAGAATCCGATATCCAGAATGCCACAACCAAAAGTGGCGGGAGTCTTGGATGTGGATGTCGTCACAGCCCTTTCAGCTCAGATGGCAGCAATGTCAAAGAAGATAGACACTATGGCTGAAAATAGAGTTCAGCAAGTTGCTTTTGTATGTGAGTTGTGTACCGGAGCACACCCGACAGATCAATGTGCCATCACTACAGAGTCGGTGCAGTTCGTCAACAACTATCAGAAGCATCATAATCAGTTTCCAAACTCCTACCATCCAAACAATCGAAACCATCCTAATTTCAGTTGGAGCAACAATCAAAATGCTCAACAGCCTCAACCATCTCAACAACCTCAACAACAAACTCAATACCAACCTCCTCCACAACAACAACAATACCAAAGTGCCTAACAGTCCCAATATCAACCCTACCAACCAAAATCTTAGCTACAACACTCTAAGCAGCAGTATGCCCCGAGACAGTCACATCCACCCAGATTTCATCAACCCCAACATCAACACAATCCAGCTCCTAGTCAACAATCAGAGGAGAGAGCTGAGATAGAAGAACTCAAGTTGATGGTTAAGAGTCAATCGGTGTCTCTCAAAATATTGGAGACTCAAATTGGCCAAATTGCCAATGCAGTCCTCAATAGACCGTAATGAACTCTTCCAAGCAGTACGGACGCAAATTCGGGGAGAAGAGATGGCAAGGAGCAATGCCAAGCCATCACACTAAGGTCTGGAAAGCAGACTTCTGATCTAGAGGGTGGCGCGGCTGCGCCCCAGGAAGAGCAAATCCTGGCGCGCCCGTGCCCTTGTGCAGAAAATGTTGAGGTTGTTTTGGAAGATGGAAAAGATTGGGGACATGGAATTGAGCCAGAAAAAGAGGTATGTACAGAGAAAACCCATGTACCACCCCAAAGAATCAACCCTCTTGCACCATATCCACAGAGGATTCAGAAGCATAAATTGGATAAGCAGTTCGCCAAGTTTTTGGAGGTATTCAAGAAACTTAAAATTAATATTCCCTTTGTCGAAGCTTTGGAACAAATACCGAGCTACGCAAAGTTTATAAAGGGGATACTGTTAAGGAAAAAGAGGCTAGAGGACTATGAAACAGTGGCCTTGACAGAGGAATGCAGTGCTGTCTTACAGAGAAAGTTACCTCCAAAGCTCAAGGATCCAGGGAGCTTTACAATACCATGCTCTATCGGGGAGTTGTCCTTCAACAAATGACTATGTGACTTGGGGGCAAGTATAAACTTGATGCATCTATCAGTTTTCACTCAGTTGGGATTGCTGGCTCCTAAGCTGACAAGCATTTCATTGTAACTAGCCGATAAATCCATCACCTACCCTAGAGGCATTGTAGAAGACATGTTAGTAAAGGTGGACAAATTTATATTCCCTGTAAACTTTATAATTTTGGACTTTGAGGAAGACAAGAACATTCCAATTATTCTGGGGAGACCGTTTCTAGCCACCGGGAGAACACTTATAGATGTACCAAAGGGAGAATTAACTATGAGGGTTCAGGACCAAGAGGTGACGTTCAATGTCTTCAAGGCTATGAAGTTTCCCATAGATGAGGAAGAATGTTTTAGAATTAATACTGCCGACAGGATACTGCAGGAAGAGAGTGAACACTTGATAAGTATAGATCCATTGGAGAGTGCTCTACTGGGAGACTCAGACATGGAAGAGACTGATGTGGTGGAATGCATACAAATTTTGAATACGGTGCCTCAGATGCGAAAGTTTAAGATCCCCATCGAACCACTAGGACACACTAGGGAGTCATCAGTGCGACTAAAGCCTTCTCTAGAGGTGGCTCCTACACTTGACCTGAAATCTCTTTCGGATCATTTGAGATATGCATACCTGGGAGAATATTCTATGTTGCCGGTTATTATTTCCTCTACTCTATCATCCGATCAGGAGAGAAAATTGCTGCGGGTCCTTAGAGAGTTTAAATCAGCTATTGGTTGGACCATAACTGACATCAAGGAGATCCTCCCTTCCTACTGCATGCACAAGATACTCTTGGAGGATGACAACAAGCCATCAATAGAGCAACAACGGAGATTGAATCCGATTATGAAAGTGGTCGTCAAAAAGGAGATTCTTAAGTGGTTAGATGCTAGAATAATTTATCCGATCTCAGACAGCCCTTGGGTGAGCCCGGTGCAGTGGGTCCCGAAGAAGGAAGGCATGAAAGTCATGACTAATGAAAAGAATGAGCTTATACCTACCAGGACAGTTACGGGATGGAGAGTCTGTATGGACTATCGTAGACTGAATAAAGCTACAAGGAAAGATCATTTTCCTCTCCCATTCACTGATCAGATGCTGGATAGGCTGGTAGGACACGACTATTATTGCCTTCTGGACGGTTACTCGGGGTATAATCAGATTGTCATAGCCCTAGAGGACCAAGAAAAGACCACCTTCACGTGCCCATATGGCATTTTTACTTTTCGAAGGATGTCTTTCGGGCTATGTAACACACCAGCCACTTTCCAGAGATGTATGATGGCTATATTCTCAGACATGGCCGAGCACAATGTGGAAGTCTTCATGGATGATTTCTCTGTCTTTAGGGACTCCTCTGACATCTGTTTGGAAAATCTGGTATTGGTCTTAAAAAGGTGTGTTGAGACCAACTTGGTATTGAACTGGGAAAAGTGCCATTTTATGGTACAATAAGGTATTATTCTGGGCCTCAAAGTTTCTGGGAAAAGGTCTAGAGGTGGATATTGAGAAATTGGAGACCATTGAAAGTCTACCACCACCAACCTCAGTAAAAGGAGTTCATAGTTTTCTAGGGCATGCAGGCTTCTACCGGCGTTTCATCAAAGACTTCTCGAAGATTACTAAGCCTTTGTTCAGTTTACTCGAGAAGGACGTCTTGTTCAAATTCAACGAGGAATGCCCGGTAGCCTTTGAACACTTGAAAAAGAAATTAACTACGGCTCCCGTCATTACAGCACCAGACTGGTCTCTCCCCTTCGAATTGATGTGTGATGCAAGTGACTTCGCCCTGGGGGTGGTATTAGGACAACGCAGGGATAAGGTCTTTCATGTGATATATTATGCAAGCAAAACCCTGACAGACGCCCTGTTAAACTACACTGTTAGGAATATTCATAAGAATGGTATTCCTATTTTATATGATTTGATTATGATATAAATGAATGAATATGCAAGTATGCTTGCATTGATAAAAGCTGTAAAATCCTTGGTAGATAATAGGAATATATGTACAAGGACTTAGACTGAAATGATCAAATATGTTAGGTTGATCCTACATAAACAAAAAAGCTTTGTAAAGTCCTTAAAAAGAAATGATGTACAAGGACTATAAATATAAAAAGATCAAACTTGTTAGGTTGATCTTATAAAGTGTAATGATAGGCTTGTCTGATCATCGAGCACTGCACCAGTATCATAGTCTGCCAGGAGAGACATAGAAGACTCGAGAACTATCAAGGAGGAATCGTAGTCTACAAGGATAGTAGATCTCGGAGTTTGTAGTCTGACAGGAGAGATGAGAAAGGATCTAAGTGTGTCGAAAAGAACTTTCTCAGAGTGGTAGTCTGCTGAGGAAGTCATGCTCAGAATCGTAGAGACAGCCTGTCTATGAGCTGACCGAGCATCTGCCAGAGCTAAGTCAAGAATCATAGATCACACTTATAGTAGTGGAGTCTACTGATCATATCAGAGGCAGAGATCGTAGCTGAGCCAGATCAGACGAGGATAGCAAGCATGAAAGGCAAAAATCGTAGTCTGTCAAGATCTTATCTTAGAGTCGTAATGTCTGCAGAAACAAGGCTAAATCATAGTCTGTAGGACTAAGGCGTCTATAGAGGTTGCTCACAATGCCAAGGTAGAATCGTAGTGTCAACATGATTCTCAACAGATGAGCACTCCAATAGAATCCAAAGATGAAGCCTCTAGTTTGAGCTGCGAAGATACATTCCACCTGAAGGAAACCAGAGAGCACTCAATGAATGACATACAAGCTAACGAAATATCTAAGCACCAACTCAATGGTCATCCAAGTTGAGTTGTGAAGCCATTCGAGATGAAGTCTTCCACAAGCCGATCAGAAGAAGACTTCAGATAAAGTAACTTACTAGAGAAAGTTAGCAAGTGCAGTAGCTGTCAAGAGAACAGAAGACAACGATCTTGGGATTAACCAGGATCGTAGTGCTTGCCAAATGAGCAGGAACTGATGCAGTTTACACAGAGATACTGGCCAGCTTATGAAGAATAAGATAGAAGTGATTAAGCATGGGTCAGACCATTGTTGATAGGTGAGCGAGAGATCACCATGAGAAAGAGAGCTGGGTATGCCACAAATCTGATATGTCTTACTATTCAGAAGGAGGCCAGAATGACAAGTCAAGTTATTAGTTCCTAAGATCAGTCAAGGCAAGCAGAAGTGTTGAAGCACTGCACAAGTGAAGGAAGAGATGTTCTAAAATACAGATCCAAAGAACACTCTTCAGAATTGTAGTGTTGTCTTAACCAGTTAAAGAGAAACATTCGACAAGACACACTATGATCAAGGTCCAAGAACATTTGCATCAGAATCGTAGAGTTCGGGCATCTTAATATTGAAGAACTGGCAACATCTCAATATGAAGACTGACTTCCGAACGTTGCTAATTGAGGTCATCGATGCAAAAGGACAAATCATGTAGATTCGAATCAGAGAATAAGAAAGGAGATATAAAGGTGACTACCAGCCTGACACGAAATAGTGACATCTCCGAGGCGGTAGGTGAAGTAGCAGATTGCTGTGTCAGTAACGCCAAAACGGAGCTGTCACGTCACATCAGCAGTCTGCACCAAATAACTCGAGATCTGCAAAGTTATTCAAATAGCTTCCAACGACTATTTTCCAATGGGAAGATTCTGGAAGAGTATTTAACAGCTGAAGCTTCAAAGATGAAAGTGTTGCTGAGTTAAAGAATAGTTGAGTTGTTGGAATGCTACATTATTGACTCTACGAGGTCCACCAGAGATGAATAGAACAAGTCTCAGTGGCAGTGAGACTACGAAGGTGGAAGTAAAACAGATTTGAAGAAGGACTTGAACAGACTAAAGCTTTACTCAACAAGGATGAGAATGCCATTGAAGATGGCAGCTAAGCTAAGAGCTGAGAAGGCCAAGAAGATAGCATTTAGGAAAGTGGCTGAGCATAAAGAAGATTAAAAGAGCCACTCTACGGATCACCATGAAGAACCAGAAACTGAAAAGGAAAAGATGCAGATTTGTGTCTGCTTATCTATCAAGAAGGGTTCAAGGAGTGCTAAGGACCAGAAGAAAGTGACCCACATTGAAATGCCTTAGCAGCCCTATGTGGTGATGGTGCGCAGCTGACATCAAAAGAAGATGAGCTGAACAGAATGAAGATCAGCTGCACCTGAGAAGAAGTGGTCCAGACTCTACGCAGAATGCAAAAAGGGCCAAGCCAAGCTTCTAAGTACAAAGATGATCAAGCTTCAAGACATCTTAGCAGCAATGCCCCAACAACAACAACAACTACAACAACAAATAGCCAGGTCCTGAGTGGTCCTTGTCCGAAGGGACTAAATGAAGTTCCAAGCCTGATGGGCTTGAAGAGTTCGTAGAGAACTGGAGTTCCAAGGCTGCTGGCCTTGAAGAGTTCTTAGTGAACTGAAGTTCCAAGGCTGCTGGCCTTGAAGGAATCTTAGTGATTCAGGGTGCTGCCCTTCCTTAGTGGATTTCCTGCAAGAGTGCATAAAAGTGGATTAGGAGCTTGAGTCTCTGAACCACTTAAAACCCCTTGTGTCTTTTACATTCTGTCATTTACATTCTGTCTTTACATTATGTGCTTAACTGCTATAACTCTTATGTTTGTATTAACTAATTACATCTAAACTAACTCGAAGAACAATGTATCAATGTTTATCAATATCAATGAAGGGGACATTTAACTTATTCTGTTGTGCTTGAAATGATTCTTATGTTTGTCATGTGCTAACTTCTTAGCAATACAAAATAAAATAGAAAAGAGTTTAAAAATGCAAAGGATCTATTCAACCCCCCTTCTAGATCTATTGTGTGCCTACTGGGAAATATTAATTAATATCAGAGCTGGTTCTCATGATATATTCAAAAGCTAATCGCTTTGAGTCTGATCCTAGGCACAAATATTGTTCTAAACTTAATTTAGTAGTAAGTCACTTGTAAATGCAGATGAGCTCACACGTTGGAAATAATGTGTAAAGATAAATGTGTATATACACCTGAAGCTGCTTAGATTGGTCTATGTTCTTAAATGACATAACATAAAGACCAATCCTTGTCCATAGTCAATCTTGTAGTCTGAAGACCAGAGATAGGAAGTCAAGAGGTATTAACAGCAAAGAGTCAAGCATCCACCATTCTGAAAGATGAAAGGCCATGCATGCTAAGAAATGCTTATCTAGAGGAGAAAGAAGAATTTCTCAAATTTGTATTTGGCTAACCAGTAGTTGGATGTGAACCCTGAGGTTCAAGGTGATTAAAGAACTAAAGATGCCAACACATTCTTAGCTTACTTCTTCAAGGCTATGACTGATTGATCGAAGGACAACTGGAGCAACAAGCTGTCAGAAATAAATATAAAGATATGCACATCAAAGCCTAACCTCATTTTAGCAAGGTAAATGACTGTCAAGAGACTGACAGTGTAAAGGTACGGCTCCTCATTCATTATAAATGTGTACATCATGTTGCATCACCTTATGTACTATAACAGTATTCTATCAAGAGACCATATTCGTCCTAAAAAGGAGAAGAGAGAAAGTACACTAAGATTGGAAACTTAATTGCTAACAAACTTTCTCTCCATCCAAGTCTTAGGTTGAAGATAACATCTTGAAAGTCGTCTGAAATAGGTCATAAGCATATCAAGATTTAATTAATCTTAAGTGGAGTAATCCTTGCTGAAGGGTTGGTATGTATGTACAAACCTACGCTCTAAGTTTTTGATAATATGTAGAGTATGATCAGATCTAAAGGAGTATCTTGAAGATTCTTAGAAACTGATCATCTCTATGAGTCAACCAGATACAACTAAGTAATAGTGTTGATTCCTACTCTGCGAACACTCAAAATCTGTGAACATAACCAAGCAAAGGGTGAAACCATCAAAGAAAAAGAGTGTCTTAATAAAATAATTAATCTTACACACACTCACTAGCATGCATGATAAATATCACATCTAAAATCTGATACATGCATAGATATGATTATTGATGCTAAAGTTGATGTAAATTCTAGTATATAAGGAATAGGGATTTTTGAGAAACTAACCTAGCAGGACCCATTTAACCATGGGTACCAAAATAGAAATTATCTAAACCTTCAGGTACTGTGACACCCCCAAATCCGGGTACTTCAATTCCACGGTATTTGGTGTTCACTGTACAAATATCATCTATCTATCTACCCATAATAAATGCAAACCATGCAATAGATAGAAATAAATCCTCCCCTTATGGGGTTACAACATCTAAATAATAAATACAATCCCAGGTCAAACTAACCTTAAACATCTGTGCGGAAACATAAACAAACAAATAGTCTTACACAACTTTAACATAAGTCTGAAACATAAACATATAAGATAAAAAACAAGTCTTCATCACTTGTTGACCTTGCCCTTGCCTTTTCTAGTAGAAGGCTCGTCGAACCTTTCGTTCTTAACTGCAATGTTATTATAACGCAAGAGTGAGCACGGTTGCCCAGAAGTATAACAATAATATAATAACATGCGAATGAATCAAAGACTCCTGAACAATGAAAACTTGACTTCTAAATCAAGAATGAATAAAAAGAATCAAAAGAATATCTGAGGGTCATAAGACCTCGAACTATGTCCTAGGTTGTAAAGCGTTAAAACTTTAAACCTTTAATAGTCATAAGACTCTGGACTCTACTTCTCATACTTAGGGGGGTCAGCCTTTAGTACCATATTGTGCACAATATCTCAACGCTAAGCGTAATTAATCCCCTATTAAAGGGTTGTTCATCTCAGTTTGACATCAGAGTCTGCACCGAAGGAAGTTTGGTTTGGATAAGCTCAATAAAAGTTCTAGAATTTAGAACGCTCATCAACTATGGACTAGTCGAATCAATAAGGGTTCGCTAGTCTTACAAGGTTTCATAATAGCTGATACTCAATTCGAATAAAAATTCTCAAAGGTATACAACCGAATAAGTATTGTACAACTGAAATCATGCTTTAAAAGAATTATAGCATCTAGTATGAAATCTTGGACTTGAACAATCAAGAACAAGAGCTTACTCGATATAGAATACAAGTCTATGACTTGATCAATGAATAACTTTAGAATTTAAAGAACTTGCTCAATAAAAATAACTTTGGAATAGAATACTTGTTCAACGTAAAAGTAAGGTTTGAGTCTAAGAAACTTGCCTCTTGCACTAGCTACAGTTAATTCTCGTTCCTTATTAAATTCTACATATCAATACATTCATAGTATCCATTAATCACCGGTTCGATTCAATTATCGATTCACAATAGTGTTCTTCGAACTCATTATTAAACTTTTCAAATAATGGTTTAAGTTGATTAATTAACTTATTAATAATCACACAATCTAAGTTATTAATCTCGTATTAACATCTCATCATATGCATAACATGTCTTTACGTTTATTAGATTTTAAAACACGTCTTTGAATACATGAACACTTAGAAAAAAATTTAGAATTCTGCAGGCGGCGCGGCCATGCGCCATTTACTCTATGGAGCGGCACGGCCGCTCGGGGACGCATGCTCAGTTTTTTGCCAGTTCGTGAAAAACACAGAACAACCCAAATAAATCCAAATTAAACTGACGTAATGAATTTTAAGGCTACCCATAATGTAAAAACTTCACAAAAATATTTTACAACATTCCTAGCATGATTCTAAGGTTTTAAATCACGTAATTACACCAATTAAAGCATTCAATCCCACTATTTTTCATACTTTATAAAGTTTTGAAAGAAAACAAGAAATTCAACGTTACGGATTCGTTATAACACCGAATCCGTTCGTTTAACTTCCGTTTTATTCGTTTAAACGTGTGTAATTATATTAAATCGTCAATTTAAAGTTAAACCATCGATTCATGGCATAAAAATTGTACATAAGGGCCGTATGGCCATATGTACAATTTTTATACTCTGTAACTTTTTGAAAACCCAATTCTCAACAAAATTCCATGGTGTGATCACTGTGAATCATGCATACATGATATAAAGCATGTTATTAACACTTAGTAACACATATAGGGCCATATGATTAACAATCATCGACTTAGAGCATTCAATTTGCACGTAAGGCCATATATATAACTTTTCTACTTTGTGACTTTTGAAAAATCAAATTAAGCATAATTGCGTGAAATTAAGTACTTTAAATAGTGCATACATGGTATAAAACATGCTATGAACACATATTAATACATATATAATCATAACATGCATTAATCGTCAAACTAATCTTTTACAGAAAACTTCAAGTACGTTAATGGAAAAAAAAACTTTGAAAAAAACTTAATTTGACAACTATAAGAGGAGGGATTACCCTTTCTAATTGGTGAAGATGATTCAAGGATGATGATATAGACTTCTCAAATTCTTCTCCCTAAATCTTTTTTCTCAAAATTCTCTCTGACACTCTAAGTTTTATTTACTCTGATATGAATATATGAATTGATATAGTATATATGTATATAAGTATAATACGTATCATAATATATAATAGGTGAGTAGTTGTCAGTTGGTCCCTTAGTGGGTTAACTGACCAACTCCCCTTAAGGCCTTGTTTGGCTAGCTTGAGGAATCCCTTCTCATTTATTTTAATTAACTTACTATAATATAGTTTAATAATGTCACACTTTTAATTAATCAATTAATCTTATTTAAATCAATTAAATAAATTAGCATGACTCCACAATAAATCACATAGTCACATAATTAAAATTCTTATTTATTAATTATGTCAAATCATAAATTTTCTAATTAATTATTAAGTTAATTAGAATAACATTATGCTTATTGATTTACTTCATTTATTCAAATAAGCTCAATTAAATACATACTTTGAATATAAAAAATCTCCACATTAATTTAATCAATGTAACACATATAATTAAATTAATCTATCATAAATTCATCAATTAATTATTTAACTCAATAACTTAATCATCGAAAAATATTTTTTTAATTCAATAAATATTCAACTTAATTTACAAAATTACAAAAATCGCGTTCGTCACAGGTACTTGGTTTATCTGACCACAATAAGGAATGTTGAAGCAGATTGCTTCAGTCACGAAGATTCACCCAGCTGGAGGCTCAAGACATTTCAGCAATGTTCTTGTCAAAATTCATCCTATGCCAAAGCAGGTTTCTAAAAATTTGCTGAGCTACCATAATTGATGCTCACAAGATTGCTGATCTACATATGGAAGCTGACCATTCATGCCAAGATGAAAAAGATCCTATAAGCTTATTCATACAAATCATATTAACTTAGAGGGAACATTGAAGAAGTTCACATTAGTGGATCATCAAGCATTGATCATGAAGAATGCATCATAGAAGTAGAACTCCACGAGTGCGGTCTATCAAAGAGCTTAAAAAAATCATAGTGTTCTCTACGGTCAAGACTGACTCAAGCCTGTGCAAGCCAACACACAAAGATTATGGTACAATGACCACAATCATTGTGTCTCTCCAGTCTGCATCAAAGTCCGTAGTTCTGAAAAAGGAAGAAGGGCAACCAACTGAAGAAAGGCTGATAAATGTTGACGAATTGAGAGTCCCAAATGATTCTTCATTCATCCTTAGTGTATACTGAAGAAACTAAGGAAGGACTACAAGCCGGCTGTAAACACCTGTTCAGGTGTCAGATAAAGAAGACTACGTTGGTAGTTCTGTCAACAATCGTGGAGTAATCAGTTCTGAAGATAACTCTCTCTATGATGCAAGGAGGTTTACATGATAGTGATGATTCTTGTTAGAAGGAGATATGCAAGACTGCCTTCTGATGAATATGAAGAAGAAGAATTCATGCTTCTTTGAGAAGATAACATCATATATGGGGGAGCAGTGATTTGCTAAGAGCAACAGCACTAAAGGTGTAATAGACGAGAATTTTTTTATGTGTGATTCTGGGGACAGAATCCTTTTAAGGAGAGAAGATTGTAACGATTGTGATTTTATATTATAAATATTTATTGAGTTAAATAAATATTTTATGTGAATTATTTATTGAGTTAAATAAATAAATTATGTGATTTATGGAGTAAAGTAATTAAGTGTTATATATTAATTAAATAAATGTTTAATATTTATTTAATTAATGTATATTAATTTTATATTATAGTTCTAATTTAATTGAGATAATTGAATTAGATGAAATATGTGATGAAGTGTTACATAAATTATAATTAGCGAGTAATTATAATTATGTGGCAATTTTATGTGATTAATTGATGTTAGATTTTAATTGATTAAATTAGTTGTTTAATATTTAATTGATTAAAATATGACATTAAAGTATGTGTTAAAATGATTTGTTAAAATAAAAGAAAAATGATTTTAAATCTATTTTTCAAACAAGGGCTTAGCTAATAATCTGTTTTTAAATAAAGGGTTTGCCAAACAAGGCCCTTGTATTTGTTTTAAACATATTTCTACCAAACGGGGCCTTAGTTACAAAAATATTTTTTTTTTATAAACGGTTTTTCCCAAACAGAGCCTTATGGCTTTTGAATTCTTGTAACTGATAAATTTTAAATTACAAATTATTACGTATTAAGTAATATAACTGTTATAAGATTATATGTATATTACGCTAAGTTATATTACGTTAGAAAAGTTAGTCTAAAACTAAGAAAGGAGTAGAAGAAAGTACAGAGAAGAGACACTCTGTGATTTTTTTCTTAACAAAGAAGGTTGAGAGTAGTTGGAATTCTGAGAACCAAAGGAATATTATCATAGTTATTCTTACCCTCTAGTAAAGCTTAATCAAGGATTAAGGTAATAATTCACCTCTTGTTTATTAGTTTATTGTATTCTTGAGTTTTTGGTAAATAATTTGGATTGTAATTGATGGATTTGTTAATTACATGTTATATGAATTAATTGATGTTGTAATCCATTACATATATGCTATGAATGATTTGTTTTAAAAATCAAAGTACTGTAAAAATAAGTTTTATATATGAAAATAGTGTTCTTATGGAATTTCATGTATTTGGTTGATTTTAGAGTATAAATTTATGAATTATATGTGTGAATTGTGCAAATTGGTAGTTGTTCATGTTACTAGCTGCTATAACAGAAATAATGTATGCATACAAAGTTGAATTTCTTGAGAAATTGAGTTACAGTGAATGGTTTTGGAAAATATATGAGTTTTTGTGAAAATGTCAAAATTAAGTTTTTAAAACCTTTGATTGGACAAATTCAGTGATTGGTAGTATATATAGCATGAGTATTAAGGCATAGGTATGATTTACAGTGTCTGTATTGCTATATTTTTTCGTTTGTTGGCTTGTATGAGTTAATCGGTGAAACAGGTTGCCATTGCTGTCTGCCTCTGTCCGTGTTCCTGCGCAACTGCGTCGGTAACACAGCCAGAAGCAGCGCAGCTACGCCAGCTGCCTTTCATAGATTAAGCACCTGCGCAGCTGTGCCGGTGCCAAGGCCTGTGGCTGCGCAGCTGCGCCGCTAGCTGTGCAGAGGCAGTAAGTTTCGTTTGTTTGTGCAGTTTTATTTGATAGCTTATGTTAAATTGGTTATGATAATGAGCATGAATTCAATGACTATAACATGTGATTAACATGGAGTTGACAATTTCATAATTTGAGAAAAAGAAGTTTTGAAAACCTTAATATAGTATTTAAATTAAGCTATAATTGTTTAATCGTAAAATAAGTTAATTATAATTTGATTAATTATAATTAAGAGTAAATATTTAATTTAAATTATAATTCTGTAAAAATTATAATGTATAGAAGTTGATTTATTTTAATCAATTAGATATTAATTTAAATTATAATTTATGTAATTATAATTTAATAAATGCATGTTTAATTATGGATTATAAATTGATAATTGCATGATTTATTATAATTTGTGTAATTATAATGCATGATATAGTTTAATTGATTATAAATTATAAATTATTTATAATTTAAAAGGTAATTATAATTTAAGTAATTATAATTAGATTAAGTGTTTAAATTATAATTTAGCTAAATACATAATTAATTTAAGACTAAAGGATAAATTGCACCCCAAACTTTACAGATTTTTGACTTTTGCACCCCAAACTTAAAAAGGTGTCTAAGTACATCCCAAACTTCAATTAACATAACAAAAAACACACTTTCGTCACTTAACCGGTCAAAAGTGACCGATTGTGACTGTCATCCAAATTTTGAAGGGCAATTTCGATAAAACATGTTTAAGAAATAAAAAAACATATTATAATCTTCATCTTCTTCATTTCCAAACACTTTTCTTCTTTAATTTTCTCCTCTTTCTTCATTTCCAAACACTTTTCTTCTTCTTCTTCTTCTTCATCTAAATCGCCATCTTCATTTCTATCACTTTATTTTCTCTATCCTCCCTTCTATCCCCCTCCGCAGTACTCCTTTCCGCCTTAAATGGTCTCCTCTTTTTCTCTCTCCCAAGCTCAAATTCCTTCATAATCTCCTATTTTTCGATCAATTATCTCTCCTCTTGCTCCTAATCTGTGATGAATTGATCTGGCATACCCAGATTCCAAGTACTGAAAAGAAGCATACCCAGATTCCAAGTACTGTGAGAAGAATTGATCTGACACAATGAACTGAAATTTTGAATTAAGGAAGGAGGAATGCGGTTGTCGATGAAGAAGAATATGGTGGAGACGGAGATTTTGCGAATTCCCGGGTGCTCTCGTTGAGAGCTGAATCCAAATGACTTGATCCTATATTGTTGTAAGCGCAATTGGTGCAAATACAAAGGAGGTTAATGAGATATATAAGGTGTTTGACAAAAGTCCTAAGAAAAATGAAGTGTGACAATACTGTTCTATCCTCTACCATGGCTTTCCGGAAACAATACTGTTCAGCATAGACACCGTTCTATCCTCTACCATGCCTGATTCCTAAGATGCTCAAGTGTTTTACTTCAAAAGTTAACCAATATAAGTGTGACAACCGAGCATTATATGTTCCAGATAACCATCATCTCCTTCCATAAGGCGTACGTTGTACATACATAAATTATAGAGATGAAAATGGAGCATATGCTATTGACTCTCCCTCAAGGACCATATATCAAATTTCAATACCCTTTTCTGCTTTGTTCTTTTGGTAATGTAACTGACCATATAGTTGATTAGTTATTACTTATTTGCATGGGTGGATAAACTACATTTACACAAAAGAGAGAATATTGTGAGAGTGTGATGATGAGTCATTTTAATTATCTTTCCAAAAGCATTACATACTTGAAATTTTGAAAATTTAGGTGGAGTATAAAAAAGAGCAGAATGCTGAGGGCAGTAACTTTTCACTATACATTGTCAGAGATGTTAATTAAAAGAGCAGCGTAGCATGATAAGATGAGGAAACAGCAACATCAAACCTTATCTTCAATCGTTGGTTATAAGTTATCCCCATATCCTAAAATCAAAACTACTTCTGTTTTCAACAACTTAGAAGAACCTCCACTTACCAGCTGTGACTAAGAATGTGCAAATCCACACTTAAGCATCTCTAACTCAGTATTCTCTTCTGAATATAAAGTTTAATTCTCCTAATTAAAAAAAACAAATCCATTTCCTATGCTTACAATATGTACTACCTCAAATGTTATTTTTCTCCCACACTTATAAGCGAAAAGTAGCTACTAAGAATTAAAAGTAGTAGCATGTAAAGGAAGTAGTGGCGTTGATTGTCATCGTAATTGTACATCAAAGGAACCATCCTTGCAAGATTAAGAGCAGGCTTTCTGAAAGTTGCTAAAAATAAATTTGGCAAGAGACATTCCTTGTTTGGGGCAATTTGTCAAGCAGTTGGTGTGCACAGCTCCAAGAACTTAGTTTCTTGATTACATTGGCTCTAGCTCTGAATCCCTAAATACCCAAGAACCCATTTGAGATCACTTGAATCTAGAATAATTCCATCTTCAAAACAACTCACAATCGAAAGAACTTTATTGGAAGCTCTTTTATCATCTTTTTTAAGCTCAATCTTTGCTCTCAATGATTGCCTCTTAACCAATTCAACCAATTCTTTCACTTCAATCGAGACATCAATTGAATCCAATTGTAGGACATCTAAACCCACACCAATTGCTCTTATCAGCATGCGTAGCTGATTTGAGACTTGCTCGAATTTCATTAACATCCAAAGCTGAGCGTCATCACGTGCACAATCCTCCAACAAGAACTCAACTTTTTGAAAGATGAAATGAAACTCCGATAAGCTCAGAACAACCGAACTCAAAAGTTTTGATTGCCGATTTCAGATTTCTTCAAGAAAAAGTAGAAGATTTTCGATTAGACGAATCGATTCTTTTGAGTTTCTCTTGTTACTAGAAAAGAAAAAAGTCTTGTAATTACATATTGTATGTGTATGATTGATCAAAAAAGAGAGAAGGGTAGCCGGATCAACTGACTCGCAAGAACGAATGGCCGGATATTTCAAAATCAGGGAGTAAAACCATCGGAGTTGTTTATCAGTGATTTTAAAGAAGAACAAGAAAGAAAAAATAGAAATGAATTGTGCCATGAATTCAGATGAAGAAATTGGGGATGAGAAAGTAATAGAAATGAAGATGAAGATTTAGATGAAGAAGAAGAATTGGGGATATTCATATATATTTTAATTGTTTTTATTTTATAAATATGTTTTATCGAAATTACCCTTTTAAAATTTGGATGACAGGCACAACCGGTCACTTTTGACCGGTTAATTGACCAAAGTGTGTTTTTTGTTCGTTAATTGAAGTTTGGGGTGTACTTAGACATCTTTTTATGTTTGGGTTGCAAAAGTCAAAAATCTATAAAGTTTGGGGTGCAATTTGTTCTTTAGTCTTAATTTAATTATGTGACTACGGATGTGATGTAATTAACTATGTGATAGTTGATTATTATTATTTATTTTATTAGAGTGAGTTAACCATGAGGGTTAACCACTTATGTGAGTTAGTTATGTGTTAACTGATTTAGATTATTATAATTGAATGTGTATAGGAAATGTTTAAGTACGTGGTTGAGTTAAGTAGCTTGCGCGTAAGGCAAGTTTTCTAAACCCTGATCTTGTATTAATTTTTATGCAAGTCTTCTAACCCTAAACTTGTTAATTCTATACAATTTCTTGAGTTCATATATTCATTGTTGAGAATATCCTTTCCATTTCTGTATTGGACAATTGTTTATTTAGTTGAAATGATCTTAACTTATTGTTCAAGTAAGATCCAGTTATTATTTTAAATGCTTTAAGTTTACTTCTAAAGCATATGTTATAAATTATTGAAAGCCGATTCAACTAATCCTTAGTTGATGAACGTGAATTCTAAATTACCATTGTAAGCTTATCCAAATCAAACTTTCTTTAGTGCGAACTTGAATTCAAATTACTGAGTTGAACAACCCTATTTACTAGGGGAGGTTACTACGCATAGCGTTAAGATGTTTGTGCACAATACATGGTACGAAGGCCTGATCCCCATAAGTACGAGTTAAGGTCCATAGTCTTATTGACTATTAAAGGTTTAAATAGAAATATTTATAACCTAGGACAAGAGTTCAAAGGTCTTATGACCCTCAGATAAATTCTATATTCGAATTTTTAATGTTGATAGAGAATTATTATTCAATTCTTTATTATTGAAGCAAGCTAAGTTGTTCAGATTCTTTAAAAGATATTCTTTCATGTATTTATTATTGTTAAACTCTAGTGAGCTGTTGTTTGCTCACTCTTGCATTAAATAACAATTTCAGTTAAGGTTGATAACGCTGATGCTCCGTCTACGAGTAAGGGCAAGGGAAAGCAAAGCAAGTGAAGAATTGTTTAATTATTTTGAAATGATTGTAATAAGACTTTTATGTCATATTTTTATTCCGCACTTTATTGTTTATGTCAAAGTTAGAGTTACCCGAGATTGATTTTTGAGAAGGTTGTAACCCTTGTATTAAGGGAGATTTTATTATTCTGAATAAATATTATAATTTATTTTGAGATATATTGGGTAGATGTTTGTTATAATTAGAAAGTGAACACCAAATCATGTGAAACGAAGTACCTGGATTTGGGGGTGTCACAGGTTGGTATCAAAGCAGTAGGTTATGAAACCTTAGGTGGGGAAAAATCTTAGGTAGTAGCCTTATAGGTAAGATCGAAAAGATAGGTGTGCTAGGTAAAGATAATAAACTACCTTATGTGCTATGTGTTTACATTTTAGTATTCGAAGAGTGACGATTCATTATCACGTACTAATGAACTTTAAAATTTTTTTGTCAGGATGTCGAACGTTGGAGAACCTAGTCAGGCTAGAGAAGATGTACCTCAGATGCCTAGAGAGGAGGAGCCCCGTGACATACATATTGTCTGGGAGCAGCTGGTTAGGAGAGAGCCATCTCCAGTGATCACCGTAGCTGGTCGGGAGCGTGAGCTGACACCTATTCCAGAAGAAGAGGACCAGGACGAGTCTGAAGAGGAGGAGGAGGAGGAAGAGGATCCCGAAGAGGAATTCCCACCTCACCCTACTAGTGCTGAGATGTACGAGGCAGTCTACGATAGCAACGTGGAGCTTCAGGTTCGAGTCAGAGAGCTCGAAGAAACCATTCTGCAGCGAGACGAGAAGATCGAGGAAATGGCAAGTGACCTAGGAGATGCACAGTGGACCTGATACATATGGAGGTTGATAGAGATGCTGCTCGATTTGAACTGGCAAAGCTGAAGCAAGACATCCAGGAGGAGTTAAGAAAGCATGCCAGAGCTGAAGAGTCAAGCTTGAGAGCTAATCACTGAGCCGATCGAGCTGAAGGTGAAGTTGAAGCCAAGAGGGCCAAGCTGAGGGAAACAGAGTATGCTTTTCATACAGCTATAGAAAGAGCTCAGGACTGTGTTTTCTACTACCCAACTCAGTTCCAAGGTTTACCGTGGTATGTGGTGGACCGAAGAACGGCATTTCGGGTAATGGAAGAAGAACGCAGAGAGGCTGTGCGACGTATTAATATGCCTAGGCAGTGGCAGTAGCAGTAGCAGTAGCAGTAGTAGCAGTAGTAGCAGTAGAAGTAGAGCTTTTGTTTATGTGTTGTTTTTTGTAGTAAATAAAGTAAATCCCATAATTTGAGATAAGATTGGGATAAGTTAATAATGTAATTCTGCAACTTTTCCAGTTCAGGAAGGATGATGTAAATGGTAGAAATGCTATATGATTGATGTTTTAAACTACGACTAATGAATAAAAGAAGTTTATTGACGTGCTATGTGTTCTATATGAACTGAATTATTTAAAACGTTTAAGTATGAACTTGAATATTTTAAATTTTTTTTTGAATAAAGGGTCTAATAATAATATTTTCTTAACAGAAAATGCCTCCTAGAAGAAGAATAACACTTCAAAACCCCGAGGGTGCGACGAAGAACAACAATAACGATGGGACGAATCCCAACTCGATTTAGCAGTTGGTGAACCTGTTGATAGGAGCTCTTGCGAATCAGCCGCAAGTGCAGGGTACTACGTTCAAGGAATTCAAGGCAGTAGGACCGCCTGAGTTTAAAGGATCGACTAACCCTATCGAAGCTCAGACATGGGTTATGGAAATGGAGAAGGTATTTGATGTGGCTAGGGTAGGGGAAGACCAGAAGACAACATTCGTGATTTTCATGTTGAAGTCGGATGCTAGTTTTTGGTGGCAGGCTTACAAGACTCGAGAGGGAGAAGGAGTCATCACGTGGGAACGTTTCAAGGAAATGTTCTACGAGGTGTACTTTCTAGCGAGATCACAGGACCAGATGGAGGTCCAGTTCCTAGAACTTAAGTAGGGAGGGATGACGGTGTCCGAGTATGCCGCTAAGTTCAACGAGTTGGCCAGGTTCGCTACATACCAGGTCATCACTGACGCTAGGAAAGAGAGAAGGTTTGAGCGGGGACTAAAGCCCTGGCTCTACAGCAAGGTTTCCATGTTCCAGCTAAGAACATTTGCAGCTGTGCTGGAGAAGGCCATGCTTGCTGAACGAGGAAGCGAAACGGTGACAAAGTTCAACCAAGATAAGAAGAAGAAGAATGAGGTAGAAACCAAGACTGGGGGTAGCAGCGCTGTGAACCAGAAGAGGAAATGGTATGACAACACCTCTGCTGGGAGTCAGCAAGGAAGCCAGCAGAAGAGGAAGTTCGAAGCATGTGCTACATGCGGTAAGAATCACACTAGCGTGTGCATGAAGGGGAAGCGGGTGTGCTTCAACTGTGGTCAGGAAGGCCACATCGCTCCTAATTGCCCAAACCCGAAGAAGGGAGCTTGCTTTACATGTGGATCCAAGGATCACATGGCTCGCAACTGCCCTAAGAAGCTGACGGCAGGGTCAACAGGGAGCGATGGGAATGGAAGCGGCAGTACCGTTACTATCGCTGCACCATTGCAAGCTGTTCGACCCCCTGCACGGACATTCAATATGACGGTGCAGGATGCTGTGCAATCAAAAGACGTGGTGTCAGGTATTATTCTGGTCAATAGTATAAATGCATATGTATTATTTAATTCGGGTGCTACTTGTTCATTCATATCTGATGATTTTGCTAAAACCCTAGACTTAACTGTAGAAGAGTTAGTTTACCCTTTGAACATAGAGATTGTGAATAGGGAAGTTATTCCTGTTAGGAGATTTTATAAGAACTGTAGATTGGACATTAAGGGTCAGGAGCTTAGAGTACATTTGATTCCGATTAAACTTGGGGAATTCGATGTCATACTGGGTATGGACTGGTTGTTTAACCATGGGGCGATAATCGACTATCAGAAGAAGTTGGTAACGACTCCGTCGAAGTTAGTGTTCTATGGTAGCAAATCGCTTAGACAAGCGAGTTGTCTGACAGTTATGCAAACTAAGAAACTTTTGATGCAAGGCTATGCGGGATATCTAGCCTACATAGTAGATACGCGTAAGGAAAGCCCGAAGGTGGAAGAGATATCGATAGTTAAGGAGTTTGTGGACGTTTTTCTGAGCTATTTGCCAGGACTTCCGCCAGATAGGGAGATAGAGTTCGTGATCGATCTAGCGCCGAGAACTGCTCTGATTTCGAAGGCTCCGTACAGAATAGCTCCAGTTGAGATGAAGGAACTGATGGTTTAACTACAAGAATTACTGGACAAGAAGTATATTCAACCAAGCGTTTCACCGTGGGGAGCGCCTATTTTATTCGTGAAGAAGAAGGATGGATCGATGAGTCTTTGCATTGATTATAGGGAGTTGAATAAAGTTACGATCAAGAATATGTATCCTTTACCTAGGATCGATGACTTGTTTGATCAGTTGAAGGGTGCGAAGTACTTCTCAAAAATTGATTTGAGAAGCGGGTATCATCAATTGAAGGTGAGGAAGGAAGATATACCTAAAATGGCTTTTAGGACTCAATATAGTCATTACGAGTTCTTGGTGATGTCATTTGGTCTCACGAATGCCCCAGCTGCATTTATGGACTTAATGAACAGGGTGTTCAAGCCATTTCTGGACAAGTTCATGGTAGTGTTCATAGATGATATCTTGGTTTATTCCAAGACTGAGGAGGAATATGCTGAACACTTACGACTAACCTTAGAAGCCCT
Organism: Panax stipuleanatus; assembly: GCA_020205555.1. Lineage (NCBI taxonomy): Eukaryota > Viridiplantae > Streptophyta > Magnoliopsida > Apiales > Araliaceae > Panax > Panax stipuleanatus. The sequence continues at coordinate 17,347,138 of CM035123.1, forward strand.
GAGACGATAGAAGCTTTATGCTAAATTCTCAAAGTGCAAATTCTGGTTGGAACGTATGTAATTTCTTGGCCACGTGATCGACAAGGATGGTATTTCGGTAGATCCGTCGACGGTTGAAGCTGTTATGAATTGGGATCAGCCGAAGACGCCGTCTGAAGTGAGGAGTTTCTTGGGATTGGCAGGTTATTACCGTAGATTTATCCAAGACTTTTCTAGAAGTGCAACTCCGTTGACGAATTTGACTCGTAAAATAGTTAAGTTTGTTTGGACGGAGAAGTGTGAGGAGAGTATTCAGGAGTTGAAGAAGAGGCTGAGCACTGTGCCTGTTTTGTCTTTCCTGGATAGTTCGGGGAATTTCGTAGTATATAGCGATGCCTCACATAAAGGATTAGGTTGTGTGTTGATGCAGAGCGACAAAGTCATTGCCTATGCGTCACGTTAGCTAAAGGATTATGAGAAGGGGTATCCGACCCATGATCTAGAATTGGCGACAGTAGTGTTTTCCATAAAGATTTGGAGGCACTACTTATATGGAGAAAGGTGTAAAATATACACAGATCACAAGAGTCTGAAGTATATATTTACCCAGAAGGATTTGAACATGCACCAAAGAAGATGGTTGGAACTGATTAAAGACTACGATTGCGAGATACTTTACCATATGGGTAAAGCTAACGTTGTCGCTGACACTTTGAGCAGGAAAGGTCGGGAGAAGCTGAACGTGTTAACTGATCAGGATCAGTTAATAGAACAGATGGCTAGATTGGAGTTGGCGGTGAAGCTTCCGAAGGAATCAGATGAGATGTTGTTTCAAGTAACCACTGGTTCTACTCTAGTAGACACAGTGCAAGAAGCACAACTTCACAATGAAGAATGCAAGAAGATTCGGAGGAGGATAACTGATGGCGAAGAGTTCAAGTTCAAGATCGATAATGAAGGTCTGTTACGGTTTGAAGGTAGAATCTGGGTACCGCCAGTACCTGAGGTCAAAGAGGAAATTCTAAGCGAAGCTCATAGTTCTAGATATTCTATTCACCCTGGGAATATGAAGATGTACCAGGATCTCAGGCATCATTTTTGGTGGCCGAATATGAAGAAGGACGTTGCGAAATGCGTTGCGAAATGCTTTACGTGCCAGAAAGTTAAAGTAGAACACCAGAGACCGAGTGGTTTGCTACAACCGTTAGAAATTCCTGAGTGGAAGTGGGAGCACATCACGATGGATTTTGTGGTGGGTCTTCCAACGACTCAGAAGGGATTTGATGCGATATGGGTTATAATGGATCGACTGACGAAGTCAGCCCACTTTTTGCCGATCAGGGTTAAGTACAACCTGGATAAGCTAGCAAAGCTATACGTGAAGGAAATCATTTCTAGACACGGTGTTCAGGTGTCAATAGTGTCTGACAGAGATCCACGTTTTACGTCTAATTTCTGGAAGCGATTGCAAGAATGTCTGGGAACACAATTGCGAATGAGTACAGCGTATCATCCTCAGACTGATGGACAGAGCGAGAGAACGATTCAGACGCTTGAGGATATGCTGAGAGCTTGTGTGATGGACTTCAAAGGAAGCTGGGAGGATCATCTACCTTTGGTGGAGTTCGCCTACAACAATAGTCATCATGCGAGTATTGGCATGCCGCCTTACGAAGTGTTATACGGCAGAAAATGCAGAACTCCTTTGTGCTGGGATGAAGTCGGTGAACGTCGATTGTTGGGACCAGAACTGGTACAACAAACCGCCAAAATTGTGAAGCTGATCAGAACAAGATTAGTTGCTGCTCAAGACAGATAGAAGAAGTATGTCGATCTTCATCGACAAAACCGAGAATTCTTACCAGGAAGTTTCGTGTTCCTGAAAGTATCTCCCTAGAAGGGGAAGATTCGATTTGGTAAGAAGGGAAAGTTGAGTCCCAGATTTATTGGACCTTTTGAGGTGTTGCAAAAAGTTGGCGAGGTAGCTTACGAGATTGCATTACATCCGGAGCTCGAGAATATACATAATGTCTTTCATATTTCTGTGTTAAGACCTTACAAGCATGATTATAAATATGTAATAGAATATAAACCTTTACAGTTTGATAAAGACTTAACAGATGAAGAAGTGCCTGTTCAAATAGTTGATAGAAAGGAACAAGTACTTAGGAATAAAGTGATACCTTTTGTTAAGGTAATCTGGAGGAACCACAGTGCTGAAGAAGCCATGTGGGAACTCGAAGATGGTATGATGAAATCTTATCCGCATTTATTTGATTAGTTTTGTGTAACCCCTTATATATTGATTATGGGGACAGAATCCTTTTAAGGAGGAAATAATGTAATAGATGAGAATTTTTTTATGTGTGATTCTGGGGACAGAATCCTTTTAAGGAGCGAAGATTGTAACGATTGTGATTTTATATTTTAAATATTTATTGAGTTAAATAAATATTTTATGTGAATTATTTATTGAGTTAAATAAATAAATTATGTGATTTATGGAGTGAAGTAATTAAGTGTTATATATTAATTAAATGAATGTTTAATATTTATTTAATTAATGTATATTAATTTTATATTATAATTCTAATTTAATTGAGATAATTGAATTAGATAAAATATGTGATGAAGTGTTACATAAATTATAATTAGCGAGTAATTATAATTATGTGACAATTTTATGTGATTAGTTTATGTTAGATTTTAATTGATTAAATTAGTTGTTTAATATTTAATTGATTAAAATATGACATTAAAGTATGTGTTAAAATGATTTGTTAAAATAAAAGAAAAAGGATTTTAAATCTATTTTCCAAACAAGGCCTTAGCTAATAATCTGTTTTTAAATAAAGGGTGTGCCAAACAAGGCCCTTGTATTTGTTTTAAACTTATTTCTACCAAACGGGGCCTTAGTTACAAAAATATGTTTTTTTATAAAGGGTTTTACCCAAACAGAGCCTTATGGCTTTTGAATTCTGATAACTGATAAATTTTAAATTACTAATTATTACGTATTAAGTAATATAACTGTTATAAGATTATATGTATATTACGCTAAGTTATATTACGTTAGAAAAGTTAGTCTAAAACTAAGAAAGGAGAAGAAGAAAGTACAAAGAAGAGACACTCTGTGATTTTTTTCTTAACAAAGAAGGTTGAGAAGAGTTGGAGAACTAAGGGAAGATTATCAGAGCTATTCTTACCCTCTAGTAAAGCTTAATCAAGGATTAAGATAATAATTCACCTCTTGTTTATTAGTTTCTTGTATTCTTAAGTTTTTGGTAAATAATTGGGATTGTAATTGATGGATTTGTTAATTACATGTTATATGAATTAAGGGATGTTGTAATCCATTACATGTATGCTATGAATGATTTGTTTTAAAAATCAAAGTACTGTAAAAATAAGTTTTATATGTGAAAATAGTGTTCTTATGGAATTTCACGTATTTGATTGATTTTAGAGTAGAAATTTATGAATTATTTGTGTGAAGTGTGCAAATTGGTAGTTGTTCATGTTACTAGCTGCTATAACAGAAATAATGTATGTATATAAAGTGGAATTGCTTGAGAAATTGAGTTACAATGAATGGTTTTGGAAAATATATGAGTTTTTGTGAAAATGTTAAAATTGAGTTTTTAAAACCTTTGATTGGACAAATTCAGTTATTGGTAGTATATATAGCATGAGTATTAAGGCATAGGTATGATTTACAGTGTCTGTGTTGCTATATTTTTCCGTTTGTTGGCTTGTATAGGTTAATCAGTGAAACATGTTGCCGTTGTTGTCTGCCTCTGTCTGTGTTCCTGCGCAGCTGCACCAATAACACAGCCAGAAGCAGCGCAGCTGCTCCGGCTGCATTTTATAGATTAAGCACCTGCGCAGCTGCGCCGGTGCTAAGGCCTGTGGCTGCGCAGCTGTGCCGCTGGCTGTGCAGAGGCAGTAAGTTTCATTTGTTTGTGCAGTTTTATTTGATAGCTTATGTTAAATTAGTTATGATAATGAGCATGAATTCAGTGACTATAACATGTGATTAACATGAAGTTGACAATTTCATAATTTGAGAAAAAGAAGTTTTGAAAACCTTAATATAGTATTTAAATTAAGCTATAATTGTTTAATTGTAAAATAAGTTACTTAATTATAATTTGATTAATTATAATTAAGAGTAAATATTTAATTTAAATTATAATTCTGTAAAAATTATAATGTATAGAAGTTGATTTATTTTAATCAATTAGATACTAATTTAAATTATAATTTATGTAATTATAATTTAATAAATGCATGTTTAATTATGGATTATAAATTGATAATTGCATGCTTTATTATAATTTGTGTAATTATAATGCATGATATAGTTTAATTGATTATAAATTATAAATTGTTTATAATTTCAAAGGTAATTATAATTAGATTAAGTGTTTAAATTATAATTTAGCTAAATACATAATTAATTTAATTATGTGACTACGGATGTGATGTAATTAACTATGTGATAGTTGATTATTATTATTTATTTTATTAGAGTGAGTTAACCCTGAGGGTTAACAACTTATGTGAGTTAGTTATGTGTTAACTGATTTAGATTATTATAATGGAATGTGTATAGGAAGTGTTTAAGTACGTGGTTGAGTTAAGTAGCTTGCGCGTAAGACAAGTTTTCTAAACCCTGATATTGTATTAATTTTTATGCAAGTTTTTTAAACCCTGATCTTGTATTAATTTTTATGCAAGTCTTCTAACCCTAAACTTGTTAATTCTATACAATTTCTTGAGTTCATATATTCATTGTTGAGAATGTCCTTTCCATTTCTGTATTGGACAATTGTTTATTTAGTTGAAATGATCTTAACTTATTGTTCAAGTAAGATCCAGTTATTATTTTAAATGCTTTAAGTTTACTTCTAAAGCATATGTTAATTCATAATTCTTTTATTTATGAATTATTGAAAGTCGATTCAACTAATCCTTAGTTGATGAACGTGAATTCTAAATTACCCTTGTAAGCTTATCCAAACCAAACTTTCTTTGGTGCGGACTTGAATTCAAATTACTGAGTTAAACAACCCTATTTACTATGGGAGGTTACTATGCATAGCGTTAAGATGTTTGTGCACAATACATGGTACGAAGGGCTGATCCCTCTAAGTACGAGTTCAGGTCCATAGTCTTATTGACTATTAAAGGTTTAAATAGAAATATTTATAACCTAGGACAAGAGTTCAAAGTTCTTATGACCCTCAGATAAATTCTATATTCGAATTTTTAATGTTGATAGTGAATTATTATTCAATTCTTTATTATTGAAGCAAGCTAAGTTGTTCAGATTCTTTAAAAGATATTCTTTCATGTATTTATTATTGTTAAACTCTAGTGAGCTGTTGTTTGCTCACTCTTACATTAAATAACAATTTTAGTTAAGGTTAATAACAATGATGCTCCGTCTACGAGTAAGGGCAAGGGAAAGCAAAGCAAGTGAAGAATTGTTTAATTATTTTGAAATGATTGTAATAAGACTTTTTTGTCATGTTTTTATTCCGCACTTTATTGTTTATGTCAAGGTTAGAGTAACCCTGGAATTAATTTTTGAGAAGTTTGTAACCCTTGTCTTAAGGGAGATTTTATTATTCTGAATAAATATTGTAATTTATTTTGATATATATTGGGTAGATGTTTGTTATAATTAGAAAGTGAACACCAAATCATGTGGAAACGAAGTACCCGGATTTGGGGGTGCCATAAAAGGTGTCTAAGATGATTAATGAAGCAAATCCTTCAGATCTTCCAAATAGAAAGGATAGTCACTTGATTGACTCAGAAAGATCAAGTGAGAAGTTGAAGAAGCTGTGAGTTTCAGAAGAAGAAGTCCTCACTCACTACGATTGTGGAGTCATCACCAATCGTAGAGTCCAGACAAATTACTATTGTAGACGGAGAAGCTACAACAGCCTCTCAGCCTGAACAAATGGTCAGGCTGAATCTGAAGAAAATGCTAAGGCTGTATCCAAGTCAAAGAAGAGACCAGAATCATAGAAGATGATCACGAAGTGATCAGTCATGAAGAGCATACTACTGCACCTGATCAGACCATGATCAATGATGAAAAAGGAATGCAAGAACCAAGTGATGCTACTGAGAAAGAACAGTTTGAAGGTTGTGAAGAGTGTAGAAGATTATCTGAAGATATGGAGATGATGAAGCTCTGAAGACAAAATGAAGAAATGGAATTCTTGCCAGAAGATTTGAGATAAGCTCAAAAGATAAGTCAATCATGGTGCATGTCTGTCAACCACACCATGATCACTTCTGTCAAGTTCATAAAAAATAGGAGCTAACCCAAAAACAAAAATCCCAGTTACAAAGTCCCAAAACTTTGTGGCTGATGAACCAAATGAAGATCCATAGTCAGTAGTAACGCCCCAAAACGTGCTACTGATAACCATATCAACCATCCACCTCAAATCGTGGAGTGCCTAAGATCAAACATCTGATCGTAGTGTAAGAACAGAAGGATGCCACGATTGTAGCCTACACTAAAAATAACACCATTGAATATCAAGAATTGGTGAATGAACTTCCCAGCAGAGAGGTCAAATCTGATGGCAGTACTGACCATGTCTAAAGCATTTCGTCTGATAAGTGCCTAAGGGACAGACCTGATCCTTAGCGATGAGCTAAGAGGTTGGCCCTTCCTGAGATACCTTATTTTAGAAGGAATGCTAATATGAAATGCATCACAAGAATCTTTGTTGAAGCAAGCAACATCTCATCAGAAGATTACAAGTTGCAAATGAGAATTGCCAATCCCTCATAGTACAATGAAGAAGTTGTCTATTAAAGCATGACCACAGACTACGATCATCGAAGAAGATGCTGAGAGTGTAAATCAGTCTGGGAATCGTGGAGTACTGAGCTAAGACATAAGTCACTCCATGGATTGAAGAAGTCAATGGACAACAGAAGAAAAGTCAAATCTGGTTAACTGACAAGATGGAGAAGTTACAGATTGTGACCTATCAACGTCTTACAACTGTCCCACTAAGAAACGTGGAGGGAACAGTTACAAGAGGGAAATTCAAATTATTGGCAGTTTCATTTTAGAGAGTTCATCAAAAGCTGCAAACCTGTCAAATCCATAAACTTACCCTCTCAAGCCAAAACCTAAACACTTCCAAACAGTTAAACCTTCTCAAATAGATATCTTCTCTCAAATCACTTCCTGCTACCTCACAAGATCCTCATAAAGCCATAAACCCAGAAAACCTTAACTCTTCAAATGGCACATTGGCGAGTAATCACTGGCATTCAGCTCGGGACTAAGATATTTGAGAAATCTGAGAAGAAGTTCAAAGATATTCTTGAACTTGTGAAGAAAGCTAGATTCTCAGAATGCCTTGAGTCAAATACTCCAATCTATGTTAACTTGGTTAAAGAGTTCTACTCCAACATGACTACAAACTCTGGAACACTTTCTACCAAATTGACATCAATTAGTGCTTAGGTTTTCCTGACCTCGGTCTGAAAGATCTTGATGAAGTCAACACTGAAGAAGCCAAGAAGATTATGAGGTATAGAAGAAACCCTAGTCTGAAGGACATGAAGAAAAAGGAGCTTCTTGAAGAATTTAAGTTCCTCGTAGAGATTGTAGGCAAATATATACTATACAAGGACACTGCCCATGACACTTTGAGTGATCAATAGCTGAAGATCATGTCTGCGATAGTCCTGAAGAAGCGTATCAACTTTGGAGTTATTCTCCTCGACGAAGTGTCCAAATGGCTGGATAAGGCAGAAAAGAAGAGGTTAACAGGGAAACCACTCACAAAGGTTTTCCATGGAAGGCTATTGAGTATTATTCTGAAGAAGAGGGTGAAGAATAAGATTAAGGATGATGAAGGTGAAGTCCTAAACAGTCATAAGATAATGACTATACAGTTGTTTGCAAACTGGAAGAAGAATCCAATGGAGAACAAACGGCTAACACATGACAGCAGCAGCAAGAGTACTTTAAGGAAGAGGAAGCCAAGTGCTATGAAAGAAGAAGAATCTTCATCCTCTTAAGGTGCAATTATCACAGAGCCCAAGTCTGCAAAGCCTTCTAAGAAGAAAGCCAAAAAGGTGCAGAAACAAATATTAGTTCCCCAAAGAAATACATCTACTGAAGAAGAAAAACGTAGAGTCATAAGATAAAGTGGGAACTGAGAACTTTAAGGATGATTCTTCAAGGAGCAAGTCTGATAATGAAGGAGAAGTTGCAAGTCCTGTGAGAACCCGAATTTTCAAGAATGATCTATAATAAGAATTTAATAAATAAAATTCTTAAGACATGTATTGGATTTGAATATATATATATGTGTATGTTATGAGGAAGGAAGTATTGTGTTACATAGGATAATATAAACTATGTAATATGTGATTTTGTGATTAATAGATATATTATTAATATATATATTTTTATTTGTCGTAGAGACAATTCAGTTGAGATAAAGGAGGTGGATAAAATTTTCTATCGATATTAAATAATTTATAGAATTATTTTATCATAGTAAGATTGGTGATATTAAAAATCTTTAATGTATAATCACTATTTTCTTGTATATATATACTAATAACTAGTATATTTGTGATATGGGTTATTGTTAGTACTTAAACTATCCATGGATGGGTTTTTGGATAGTGAAGCATAAGTTAGCTAAGGGAATTAACTAATAAGAATAAATATTGATTAATTTAAGTTGAGAGTTATATTATGGAAACATATAATGTGAATATTGAACCTTAATTAACTATGGTGATATAGTACATGGTTTAATTTACTTAAGTAAAGGAGTGAATTAATATATGTGTTGAATATGTAATAATAGTTAGTACTTTTATATATATTACTTAGAATGGTAATATGTGAGAAAGTCTAATGTACGAATAACGTTAAATATATATACGTTATTAAAGGGAGATGGAAATCATTATATCTTTAAATGAATATTTAATATTTGAAGAAATTATTTTGGGGACAATTTATAGAAAAGAAAGAGAAATAATTATTATATATTTCTAATAAAGGATATTAAAATAAATTCTAATATTGAATTATTTTTAATAAAAGAGGGAATGTTATTTTTTTGATAACAACATTACCTTATATGTTATGAGGTAATATGTATGATTGATTAATATGGTAAATATATTAAAACATAATTGCTATATGTAAATAAATTGATGGAAATAATTTATTATAATAGAAAATAAACTTATTATCTATTCTCTATATATAATATATGTACATGTGCCATACATGTAATTATTTTAATAGATATTATATTAAGAATAATATCTTGAGACAATAAGTAAATTATTTTCTAATAATGAATGTCTTTATTTGGAGAAAGCATAATATTTTATGTTATGGTGGAATACATAATTGTTATAATAGTAATGTATTTCCTAGAGAGTTAAAGTAATAATAAGCTTAAGATTGAGCTTGTGAGAAATGCCTTGTGTGGCACGATAATAGATTCAATAATGAATTAATTAATTCATGGATGGAGGAATTATTAATTAAACAATTAATCTATGTTAATTGTTAAATTTTATATAATGGTATATTGAATTATTATTATTACGAGTGATAGCATGATAATAAGTATATTGTTTATAAATATAATAAGATTTATATTTATGTGATAATTAACCATATAAATGTTAATTAATTGTTATAGAGATTACGAATTATATTGATTGATGAGGGATGAATTAATTATTATTTTATTAATTAATTAATTACCATTGAGTGTAATAATATATAAACGAGTAGATTATTAATATGATTATAATTGCTCAACAAGTTGATATGTGCAAATGATGCGATGATTAAACTATTAGCACATGGTAGCTAACTACATATTATACATATAGTAGAAGGTGATGCATTAATATGGCTACACATGATATATGTAGACTATATAGTAAGAGTAGAAAATAAATGTGTACATGAGGTAATGTGAGTACATGTGTGAGTGAACCTTATTAAGTACCACATGAATATTATAAGGAGTAAGCAATTGTTTAATTGATAATGATTTCAATAAGATATTATAATAATAACAGTTATGATGACTAATAATAATAATACTCAATTGAATTAGATTCGGTATTAAGAAAATGTACGTGGATTATATGTGATGTATATTTATGTGTAACCTTACTTGATACATTGTAATTGGAAATTACACTTGTAGTTCATTTATAACCTAAGCTATAGGAAATGAAATATGTGTACATGATATGTAATGTATATATATAACCCAAGTGTGGTATACAATATATATGACATTAGTATGTTGAATGCAAGTTGCTGAGCTTTATTTAAGCCTTGTCCCTAAATGAGTGCCCATTCCATCTCATTTCTTCCACACGTGAACTCCCTAGCTAGCTACTCTCTTCTCAATTTCAGCAATGTAGAATTAATGATCATGGGGGGAGTGGGATTCATGATTGAATTCACCAACTTCCTTTAGTTTGAATTGGGAGTTAAGAGCTTTGTCTGGGTATCCCATTTGCCTATATATATAACTTATCTTCTTTATTGTTAACAATTGTTGAGAATTCTGTCCAAATACAAGAATAGAGAGTGAGTTTATATATATTAGTGATAGACATTCTGAGAATTGAGGGAATTGATATAGCAGCATTAGCAGCAAACTGTTACCGGAGGTATATTTCCCATTCTTGATTCTTCAATGTCTACTTCTTAAATTCGCTAGATAAGATGTTAAGTTGATTTGGAATATGTTAAGTGCTATATAAGATTGTAAACATGTTAGTTATGTAATATGGCTAGTGTAGAATTGAATTGATAAGAAAATGTTGAGTTGGGCTAAAGTTCTGCTGAAGCAGAACAGTTCTATCTCTGGCCTGCCACCTACGCAGCTGCGCCAGTTTTGTACTGGCCAGCAGCGCAGCTGCGCCGGGCCCTGAAATAAATTTTTGTTTCTTTTTTGCAATCTGTTCATGCTATCTTGATGGTATCACTTTGGACATACATGGAAGTTGGTGGTAACTCATATTACATGTTTCTTGGTACTACATGCATGATTTTAGCCATGTTAGAATGTAAATCATGAAATGGAAAGCGTATGTTTTAAAGAAAAACTTATAGTTTTAAAATGAAACTTATAGTTTTAAATATGAACGTTGACATATACGTGAGACGTGTACATTCTGATTTTTAAAGCATGATCGTATGGTTTATATGGACATAAAATACATGTTTAAAGTGTTGAACACACACTAACATACATGATTGAAGACTACATTGATTTCAAAGGATAAACTTAGAGTTTTTGGACATATATATAGGATGTCCACATTCTGATCATTTGAGCATGTATAAGTGGTTTATATATGTGTTCTAATACATGAGAGTCATGACTACGAGGTACTTTGCATATACTAAGTTACCTTTGTTGACTTAGTGCGATTTTTATGAAAACTTAGAATGTGAAAGGTAATAGCATCAAACACTGTGTGAGTTACATTATGATCATGCAAGCATGTATATTAGGATCATTATGCCTATAGACATGTTGACATGAGCATCCTGTGATGAAATGTGGATTTCACCTATGCACGCATATTCAAGAAAATGAATTTCTAAAGCATAGACTATATGATTAAGTATACATGTGTAGTATAAGCACGAGCATGCTTACTAAGTATTGTTAATCTCGTTATGTGGTGCTATGACTTTTGTAGTTGACCCTTGAGACATGAATTTGATTAGCTTAAGGTCACCAACATGAAAATCATATAACTTTGAAGTGGATATAGAATGAGCATGCTAGGTTTCAAACTTGAGTTAGTAACCTTATAAACATGAATACATAATGAACATAGTAGCGTTGCACGACTAGTTTAAGTATGACAAGGATTTTGAAAGGTGAACTTAGAAAGTTTGAATGTAATGGTTATATAAAACCCGGGAATTATGATTTCGATAAGAAACATAAGAGCAATATAGATCATGTATCTATGAGTTTTAAATATATGTCGAATAAATTTAGTTAAGTATGGATGCGTATATCTGATATGTATGAATCCATAATTGTATGATTGTATAGGAATACACGAAGTACAGATATCTTTACGCAGTTAAGTTGTAGTTGTTAAACTATGAATCAGGCAAGTCTTTCAGTTCCTATTTGATATATGAATTCAATAACTGTTAGTTGAATTATATTATGTTGTGATGATGTGAACTTATATATGAACCGTATATGAGATATGTATGAGATTGAAAGTTGATCTTTGATGATATGCTCGTTATGTGAAAAGTAACATGCTTAGTAAATATAAATTGATTATAAATGCATGAACTGAGTATAATGTTATATGCTATGTGATATATGAAAACTGTTAGAATTGCTGAGCTGTCAAGCTCACTCTTGCAAATAACCACTTTTGCAGGTTAAGGACTCACGGTAAAGACTACGTGCTTCTTGATTGATAAAGTTAAATAGTATCGCAATGAAGAGTACTATTTAGATTATTGCTTGAACCATGTTTAGGTTCTAGGAGTTGTACTTGATAGTTGTTTACGATGTTTAATACTTGTCGTATTGTAAAGATGTATTAGTTAATACATAGAGGATATTAAGTTGAGACGTAAACGTTTATACAGTAATTCGAATAAAGTGGATCATAATATAGTTTGATTCAAGGATATGTAATTGATTCAAGTTATGAAATCAATAAAATATTTTATTCAAAGAAGATTAAAAAATATTAAGTTATTCCGCATTTTTGTAACATCAAATATGATATAAGACAGGAATGGTAAATGACCAAGATTGTAACTTGTAAAAGTTTGGAGTCATTATATGAGATCCTGATAATGGAAAGAATTTATATTCTAAATTGTAATAAAGTAAGTTTTATTCTATAAGTTATGAATAAAAGATGTAATAGTTCGACGATAGTAGTATCGTGGCGGACCGGATCCAAGGTTCGAAGGAACCCGGATTTGGGGGCGTCACAAGTCGTATGGATAATCCTCAGAGTAGCCATTCTGTTGTTAAAGGAGAATCTATTCTTGAAACAGTTAGATCTCCTAGTGCTGAAGTATCAAGGAGCCCTTTTGATGATTTAAAAGACATAGATTCTGAAGAAGAAACATCTGTCCCTCCTGCTGTTGAACCTCAAGGAAGTCTGTCTGATGATTCAGAGACTTCAAAATCTGAAGATGAAGAAAGATCTGAATCTCTTGAAGTTCAAACCCCAAAAAGGAGGAAGAGTAATAGATTGCGTGCTCAAGCTATTCTCAAAAAGAGAGGAGAATCGTCTACAGCTATCATAGAACTCAGTGATGATGAGGCTGTATCAAAGGTAAGACAAATGAAGATGTCTGCAAAGAATAGCAGCAAAAGGGTGAAGACTAAAGAGCTAGAAGAGGCTAGTGAATCTGCAAAGGCAAGCTCTGCTGATAGTACTGATGATGATCAAATGCTGAAACAAACTGATGAGTCAGTTGAAGGAAGTCTACACCAGTCTGACTCCAGCTCAGATTATAAAGAAAGTAAATGAGACTCCAATCCTGAGGATGACGTGCCAGAAGATTTTCACATCCATTGTCCTGTTCAACGTAAAAGAAGAATAGTGGTAGAAATTGATGAAGAACCACAAGATGCACTTCCAAAGAAATGGATTAATCATGGGAATGGAAGGCTGCATGTGGTGAAAATGACTGCAGCACATCTACTCAACCATCGTGAAACTATAAAGCTAGACTCTTCAACCTTGATTTATGATACTGAAATCAAGGATCATGCAATAAGGTGGTTTCATCCTTATATGTTATGGGTAAAGGCATCCCTCACCAGAGACAGTGGATATCTCACATGGTGTTTTTCCCATTTTCCCAACCTAGAGCTGGTGGCACAGAACTTTCCAAGGGTCAAGAAATTTGGAACTCTGCTAATCAAAGACCAATCTCATTTCAAAGTCTATCGACATGCTGAAAATTATTACATCCCTTACGATTGTCGAGCAGATTCAGATGGTAGAAGGATTTTGCCCATGTCTATAATCGTAGAGTCATTTCACTCTACCAATGAAGATGATCAAACTGAGTTTGAAAAGCTCTATGCTTATCCAACAGTGCTGACAGATAATCCTCCATCCTTCAACGATGATTGGTACTCAATGATCTATCAGATTCTCACTACTTTTGAAAACTTGTCCAAGGGTGAAAATTATGGAGTCCAATCTAGTTCTCAGTATGAGGTTGATCAACCAGTCGCTCAGCAGCAGGCTGACCAAACAGCTGCTCAGAAAGAGGATGAACAACTTGATGCCAGATCTCTTCAGAAAGCAAGAGTTGCTAAAGCACTCTGAAGAACTGATTGAGGAGATCTCTCTTATAGATGCAGAAGTCAAGGACATGTCAACAGGAGAAGACAATGAGCTGTCAAAAAGGCTTCAAGCCAGACTCTCAGACATATCCCTCAAGCTTCAACTAAGGGATCAAGTTTTTCTAAAGGCTATGAGTGATCAGAAGGAAGAAGCTCTACGAGCTCAGAAGGCTAATGCGGAGCAAATTCTATCTCTCTCTAACAAGATTGACAATCTAAAACAGTCTCTCTCCCTCCAACTTGAGTTAAGCTAACAAGAACTCAAAATTGAGGTTTGTAACTCATCTCACCTGATGGAGAAGCTTATGTCAAATGTGGAGCAGCTGTCTCAAGTGATTAATGACAAAAAGGGGGAGAAAACGATACATCAAAAGAGACATACAAAGAGGCATTCATAAAAGAGCAAGGAGAAAAGAATGAAGGAAGAAAAGAAGAACAAGAGCAGAGATGCAAAGGAGCAGAAGAAGAAGAAGAAAGCAGCAGCAGAAGCAGAGTCATCGTCTGAGGGGGAGTCAAAAGTTGATGATCCAATGAACACAAGTATCTGAGGGGGAGCCAGACAAAGGAGAGCATGTAACTGAACCAGAACCAGATCGAGAAAAAGAAGTGGAGCATGCATCTGAGGGGGAGCAGAGGAAAGAAGAAAAATAAGAAAGAAAGATGAGTAGCTGAATAGATAATCAACAGACATCCTAGAGACATACATGGAGCAGAAAAGGTACATCTCTAACTAGTTAGGTATGTTCTGGATCCAGGATGTTGAGTGTCATAGTTTATGTAATTCCATACTATCATCAATGACATTCATGATTATCTATTTTAGAAGTACAGCTACTCACTATATATAAGATTCATCCATCTCATACCTATGGACTGATTATTTTTGTCATAATCAAATAGGGGGAGATTGTTAGGAATATTCATAAGAATGGTATTCCTATTTTATATTATTTTATTATGATATAAATGAATGAATATGCAAGTATGCTTGCATTGATAAAAACTGTAAAGTCCTTGATAGATAATAGGAATATATGTACAAAGATATAGACTGAAATGATCAAATATGTTAGGTTGATCCTACATAAACAAAACAGCTTTGTAAAGTCCTTAAAAAGAAATGATGTACAAGGACTATAAATATAGAAAGATCAAACTTGTTAGGTTGATCTTATAAAGTGTAATAGATAGGCTTGTCTGATCGTCGAGCACTGCACCAGTATCGTAGTCTGCCAGAAGAGACAAGGAAGACTCAAGAACTATCAAGGTGAAATCGTAGTCTGCAAGGATAGTAGATCTCGGAGTTCGTAGTCTGCCAGGAGAGACGAAAAAGGATCGTAGTGTGTTGGAAAGAACTTTCTCAGAGCCGTAGTCTGCTGAGGAAGTCATGCTCAAAATCGTAGAGACAGCCTGTCTATGAGCCTACCGAGCATCCGCCAGAGCTAAGTCAAGAATCGTAGATCACACTTGTAGTAGTGGAGTCTACTGATCATATCAGAGGCAGAGATCGTAGTCGAGCCAGATCAGACGAGGACAGTAAACATGAAAGGTAAAAATCGTAGTCTGTCAAGATCTGATCTCGGAGTCGTAGTGTCTGTAGAAATAACGCTAAATCATAGTCTACAGGACTAAGGCGTCTACAGAGGTTGCTCACAATGCCAAGGCAGAATCGTAGTGTCAACACGATTCAGAACAGATGAGCACTCCCATATAATCCAAAGATGAAGCCTCTGGTTTGAGCTGCAAAGATACATTCCACCTGAAGGAAACCAGAGAGCACTCAACGAATGGCATGCAAGCTAATAAAAGATCTAAGCACCAACTCAATCATCATCCAGGTTGAGTTGTGAAGCCATTCAAGATGAAGTCTTCCACAAGCCGATCAGAAGAAGACTTCATATAAAGTAACTGACTAGAGAAAGTCAGCAAGTGCAGTAGATGTCAAGAGAACAGAAGACAACGATCTTGGGATTAACCAGGATCGTAGTGTTTTCCAAACAAGCAAGAACTGATGTAGTTTACATAGAGATATTGGCCAGCTTGTGAAGAACAAGACAGAAGTGATTAAGCATGGGTCAGACCATTGTTGATAGGTGAACGTGAGATCACTAGGAGAAAGAGAGCTGGGTATGCCATAAATCTGATGTGTCTTACTATTCAGAAAGAGGCCAGAATGACAAGTCAAGCTATCAGTTCCTGAGATCAGTCAAGGCAAGCAGAAGTGTTGAAGCACTGCACAAGTGAAGGAAGAGATGTTCTAAAATACAGATCCAAAGAAAACTCTTCAGAATCATAGTGTTGTCTTAACTAGTCAAAGAGCAACATTAGACAAGACACACCACGATCAAGGTCCAAGAACATTTGCATCAGAATCGTAGAGTTCGGGCATCTGAATATTGAAGCACTGGAAACGTCTCAATATGAAGACTGACATCCGAACGTTGCTAATTGAGATCATCGATGCAAAAGGACAACTACTGTAGATTTAAATCAGAGAATCAGAAAGGAGATATAAAGGTGACTACCAGTCTGACACGAAATAGTGACATCTCTGAGGCGGTAGGTGAAGTTGCAGATTGCTGTGTCAGTAAAGTCAAAAAGGAGCTATCACATCACATCAGCAGTCTGCACCAAATAACTCGAGATCTGCGAAGCAATTCAAATAGCTTCTAACGGCTATTTTCCAACGGGAAGATCCTAGAAGAGTATTTAACAGCTGAAGCTTTAAAGATGAAAGTGTTGCTAAGAAGAAGAATAGTTGAGTTGTTGAAATGCTACATTGTTGACTCTACGAGTTCCACCAGAGCTGAACATAATAAGTCTCAGTGGCAGTGAGACTACGAATGTGGAAGTGAAGCAGATTTGAAGAAGGACTTGAACAGGCTAAAGCTTCACTCAACAAGGATGAGAATACCATTAAAGATGGCAGCTAAGCTAAGAGCTGAGAAGGCCAAGAAGATAGCATTCAGGAAAGTGGCTGAGCATAAAGAAGATCAGAAGAGTCACTCTACGGATCACCATGAAGAACCAGAAGCTAAAAAGGAAAAGATGCAGATCCATGTCTGCCTATCTATCAAGAAGGGTTCAAGGAGTGCTAAGGACCAGAAGAAGGTGACCCACAATCAAACGCCTTAGCAGTCCTATATGGTGATGGTGCACAGCTGACATTAGAAGAAGATGAGCTGAACAGAATGAAGATCATCTACACCTGAGAAGAAGTGGTCCAGACTCTACTCAGAATGCAAAGAGGGCCACGCCAAGCTACTAAGTACAAAGATGATCAAGCTTCAAGACATCTTAACAGTAAGGCAACAACAACAACAACAACAATAACAACTACAACAACAAGTAGCCAGGGCCTGAGGGATCCTTGTCCGAAGGGACTAAATGAAGTTCCAAGCCTGTTGGGCTTGAAGAGTCTGTAGAGAACTGGAGTTTGAAGGCTGCTAGCCTTGAAGAGTTCTTAGTGAACTGAAGTTCCAAGGCTACTGGCCTTGAAGGAATCTTAGTGATTTAGGGTGCTGCCCTTCCTTAGTGGATTTCCTGCAAGAGTGCTTAAGAGTGGATTAGGAGCTTGAGTCTCTGAACCACTGAAAACCCCTTGTGTCTTTTACATTCTGTCATTGACATTCTGTCTTTACATTATGTGCTTAACTGCTATAACTGTTATATTTATATTAACTACTTACATCTAAACTAACTCCAAGAACAATGTATCAATGTTTATCAATATATCAATGAAGGGGACATTTAACTTATTTCACTGTGCTTGAAATGATTCTTATGTTTGTCATGTGCTAACTTCTTAGCAATATAAAATAAAATGGAAAATAGTTTAAAAACGCAAAGGATCTATTCAACACCCCCTTCTAGATCTATTGTGTGCCTACTGGGAACTAACATGCACCACCACTGAGAAGGAGCATCTTGCAGTGGTATATGCTTTTGATAAATTCAGGTCATATTTGATTGGCACAAGGGTAATTATATACAAAGATCATGCTGCAATCAAAGACAAAAAATGGACCAAGAACTAAGTGGCTAACCACTTATCTAGACTGGAAAATACGGGGATGGATTGAAACGACAAAGTGATGATCAATGAGTCCTTCCCGGACGAGCAGTTATTCGTGGTGCAAGGCGAGATGCCCTAGTTTGTGGATTTTGCGAACTTCTTAGTGAGCAATATTATCCCGTCTGACTTCACTAGAGCCCAAAAGAAGAAGTGTCTACACGATGCTAGATGGTATAAATGGGATGAGCCATACTTATTTAGGAAGTGTGCTGATAGGATGATTAGACGGTGCGCCCTCGAGAGCAAGATGGAAAGCATACTGCGAGACTGCCACTCATCAGTTTATGGAGGACATTACTGTGGTGAGAGGACCGCCGCCAAAGTGTTTCAGGCCGATTTTTATTGGCCAACACTGTTTAAAGATGCTCATAACTTTGTCCAAAACTGTGATCGGTGCCGGCGCATGGGTAACATATCCAAGAGAAATGAGATACCTCTGAATATGATCCTAGAAGTCGAAATCTTTGACGTCGGGGGGATAGACTTCATGGGGCCTTTTGTCTCTTCTTGTGGAAATCTATATATCTTTTTGGTAGTCGATTATGTGTCCAAATGGGTAGAGGTACCAGCCTTACCAACCAATGATGCTCGGGTGGATTTACGTTTTCTGCAAAAAAGCATATTCACACGCTTCGGGACACCCAGAGCCATCATCAGTGATGATGGAACACACTTCTGCTATCATCAATTTTCTGCGCTTTTGGCTAAATACGAGGTGAATCACCGTATTGCTACTGCATACCATCCCCAAATAAATGGCCAGGCTGAGGTATCTAATCATGAGTTAAAATAGTTATTTGAAAAGATTGTGAATCCCACGAGAAAGGATTGGTCCCTCAAGCCCAACGATGCGGTGTGGGCCTATATGATTGCTTACAAAACACCACTGGGTATGTCGCCATATCAGCTTGTGTACGGGAAGGCCTGCCACCTCCCCATAGAGCTTGAACACAAGGCCTACTGGGCTATAAAGAAGCTAAATTTTGATTTAAAAGCTGCGGGGGAGAAAAGGCTTCTCCAACTTAATGAGCATGATAAATTCAGATTACAAGCCTATGAGAACTTAAAGCTGTATAAGGAGAAAGTCAAAAGGTGGCACGACAGGAAAATCATTGAAAGAACCTTTGAGCCGGGGCAAGCAGTGTTTCTGTATAACTCTCGTCTCAGACTCTTTCCAGGAAAGCTAAAATCACGATGGTCAGGCCCTTTCATGGTGAAAACAGTATTCCCGCATGGCGCAGTGGAAATCTATGATCAATACCCGGACAAGCCCTTTAAGGTGAATGGACAAAGATTGAAGCACTATTATGTCGGTGAGATAAATCAAGAGAAGTTGGCCTTGATTCTTTCTACCACTTGACCAAACCAGACAGAGTCTAGCTTATGGACTGTAAACAAGCGCTCGATGGGAGACACCCTATCATCTCTCTTCTCCCTCATATTTAATTCTTACATCATAATCTCTATTTCTCCCTCATGTTTAATTTTGGTTACTAATCTCTACATTTCCCTCCCTCCGTTTAATTCAAATCATTTTGAAAATTTTGGAATTTTTTGGACAATTGTGGTGTTTAGATGCTTATTGCCTACATTTTTGGACCTTACGCATATTTACATCTATTTTTGGGACTTGAAAGCTCATTGCCTACATTGTTTAACATTAGGCATTATTGCATATATTTTTGGTGTTGGAAGCTCATTGAACATATTTTTCAGGTGTTAGCATATTGCATATAAGCCTATAGCAAATGTTTTTGGGAATTCACATAGATATGATTCACTTATATAGCATTGCTAAGGATTTAACAATACATACATCGTACATATGAATTTTTGATTATGGAATCAAGTTATACATAATTTTTGATTGCTATGTGTGCATGAAAGTAAAGTCTTTAAATTTGCTGCTTAAGCCTTCACCTCATTGCTGCAGGAAATAAAACTTTTTTGGTCAGGCTTAAGTAAGCGCGGCCGCGCCAAGCTCAAGGTTAATGTTGCGCGGCCGCGCCAATATCCAGGCTAGAGATCCCATTTTAGGCACCCGCGCGGCCGCGCCCCAATCATAGTACAGATCCGCGCGCCCGAGCCCGCGCCCGAGCCCAGCAGCATGGCAGTTTTTAATTTGTAAAATCTGATTTAAAGCCCTATTCTATATCCATTGAACTCACGCGTTCTCTCAAAATATAACCCTCCTCTATATGAACTCTCCTTCTCCAAATCCCATTCTCTACAAACCAAACCCTCATTACTTACACAATTCACCCTTCTCTTTCTCATATCAGCTTGCTGCCCACTATACATCCAAGCCCTAACCTTGCAATTTCCCCACTTCAATACTAGAATTCCATATACCAATCCCTAACCCTAGCCTCCTCTCCCATTCCATCATCCATACCAAATTCTTTCCAGTTAGGGTTTGCTCAAGGTTTGCAAAAATTTTCAGAGACAAGTTTGGGGGTTTTGTTCAGAATTCATCATCAAGGGTTTGCACAATTTTTTTTTAGTAATTCTCAATGGGGCCAAAACGTGCACGATCTTCCGCTCCCGCGTTACCCGCTCGTAGTGACCAGGGCGACAACATCACAGTGGATTTGACTAAGTTTATCAGTATTAAGGCCCAAGTGGAGTACTATCAGATCGCAGCCAAAACAGTATTGAAAGAGAAAGACGCATTGTATAGTAACTTTGCAGCGTTTGCCGATGGTTTATTGCATTCCTTAGCCGAGGCCTTTGCTCAACAGGGGACGCTAGTGGAGTGGCCCGTCTTCGATTCTACCATGCCATACCCACCGCCAGATTCACCACCCGAGGAGGGTGGCCATGCCAATTAGTAGGGGAGTTTTCCTGACCCTTTACCTTCAATGGGGACATTAAATATTTCAAGTTTGGGGCTATTGGGTGTTATTAGTAGTAGTTGCATATAGTGTTAATTACATATAGTTATTTACATAGTAGTTGCATTCTAGTTAAATTTTGCATAAAAATTTTTCAGTTTTAGTTTATTCTATTTATTTAGTTGTGTTTAATTGCATTGCATTGCATATTCCCATGTGTTTAGCCTGTTGAATTCCAGTCTTGCCAATGATGACATTGAGATATGATAGATTTTTTTTGAACTCTATTACTAGCTTAAGCTCAGTTATATTTTTATACATGATGTAATCTATACATGTTTCTTTGATGTGACCGGATAGCACAGAATTGTCTTTATTTGCTTGCTGGCTAGATTAGTGCATGCTTGTCTTCTGAGGTGAAAAATTCTATTTTTAATTGCTAGAATTGTGTAATAAAAGCGATAATGACCTTAAGAACATAGGAATACAAGTTTGAGGGAAAACTTTGGGTATGCATGCTAAAAAGAAAAAGAAAAGAGAATAATTGTGAAAAAGAAAAAAAATAGAATAAACACATTGGCTAGCGAAGTCTTGTGGACTTTGATACTCGAGTAAGTACGCCCTAGGGGATTGTCTCTACACCCAGCGCCCTAAGGCCTTTATAGTTTGGGAGTCGTTGGTCGAAAGCTCGTTAAATGGGTATCATTGAAAGGCCTAAGAGGACCTAGCATTGCACAGTCGGGTGTAGCCGCGTGAAAAGTGAGAATATCGCCCCCGTCTGTGAATAAAAGCATAATAAGCCCTTGTTGCACCTTAGCTTGTATCTATGTGTTGGTTTAGTCATTGTTTTGTATAAATGAAAAATTCTTGACTTAAAACCTCAATTTTCCTTCCTTAGAAGTATAGCATGTGGAATCTTTACCTCTGTCAAGCTTGTTTATGACATTGCACACACACACCATATCTTAGCAACATGTTGTGATTTATGGATTGTATGTCTTTATAACCTTAGCTTGAGCTGATACTTTGTTCATAGTTCTTGTTATTTCTCTGAGGCGCGTCTTATTGGAATTCACATCATGGCTGAAATATTGGGATTCATTTTCATGTAGTTTAGTTGCATATCATGTAGTTTGTATTTGTGTCTGTTGCTTGAGGGCAAGTAATAATTCAAGTGTGGGGGTATTTGATAAGTAGGTTTTATACCTACTTATTGTCTACCAACTTGCTAGGATTATAGCTCAATCTCAGGTATTTTAGTGTCTTTTAATGTCTTTTATCTTTTTTTTGCATATCTTAGTCAGGAAACTCTTTTGGCATGGAATGGCATTGAAAACGGCATAAAAAGGCATGGGTTGGCATGGAATTGGCAACAAGGAAAGGGAGGATGGCATGATGAAGGGCTTGGACTAAGGAGATGGCAAAAGGCATGTGCAAAGGGCCCTAAGGCGGCAGAAGTGAAGGAGCAAGAAGCAAGAAAAGAAGCAACAAAGAAAGCAAGGAAAGCAGCACCACACCAGTAAGTCACTAGCAGAAGTGCAGGCCCAGTGCGGCCGCGCCGTATTAAAGAGGAAGAGTCGCGAGCCTGCGCCAATACCCAGAAGTCCAGAGTTTGCTCTGGGGACGCGGGTGGCCGTGCCCCAAATGTACTATGGGCCGCGCGGTCGCACCGGTCAAGAAGGGCTGACTTTTTATTTTTTTTATTTTTGCTGAGTGCAGTCTATTTATGGGTTATGTTGCAATGAACGGTGGGACTTATCACTTATAAGACATCATTTATTTACAAGCATAGTTTATTTCCTATTTTATAGGGCTAGAGAGCTTGAGGGGATTGAAGCTTCACTTCTTCTCCCTCTTTGCTCTAGTAGATTTCACATTGTTAGGGTTTCCATTGGAGATTGATTGTGGTCTGGGCTTGAGCTTGCTAGCATTCTATTAAAAGGAGAACCACAAGATTTGCATTTCTCTATCTCTCTACTCTCTTACTTTCATATTTGCTTCAATGTGTAGTTCAAATCCCATAATAATGTGTGGTTCAGAGATGAACTAACTACCATTATGGGATTCTAATGAATCTTATTGCTTAGTCTAGCTTTATATACCTCATTGATATGTATGCTTGATTTTGTATGGTTTGCCTAGCATGGTTGTATTGAATATATAGATGCTTGATCACCATCTACTGTAATAGTTTATATGGAATTGAAAGAGGAAGTATAAGCTTAGATTTTGCCATGCTAGCATATGTTCGTGAAATTCGCGTGTGATAAATTTTATGATTCGTTATCCGGATAGAAATATATCGGCTTACCATATGTAGCCGATAGGGAGCTTGCACTTAGACCGACATAGCTTGTAAATCACATAAACATATAGTGATTTAGGTTTTATTGGTGTTCATTTGATTTCTATCTCTTTTGTGAATATTATATGATATGGACTTGGTTTATTGAAAAATAGACTTTTCTCACATTCGTGCTCCCGGCTACCATTCCTAAGTAATCAATCATACTTGACATAAGGTGTGTAATCTAGACGATGCAATAAGTGAAGTTAGGATCCCATATTTCTCCAATTTGAACCCCTTGTCTATTAATTAGTTAATTTAGATTTAAAATCACTCTAGTTATTAATTCACACTGTGATACTAATTTGAACAGACAAAAATAACTATAGGATTGTTGCATGATAGTTTAAATCTAATTCCTTTTCTCCGTGGGAACGATCTCGATTTATCACTTTATTACTTGTGGACCGTGTATGCTTACACGCGTTTATGCCCGTTTTGTTAACACCGAAACGGCGCAACAGGCCCAATTTGAAACGAAAAGTCGAAGAGTGCGTTAGTAGATGTCTTACTTGCCAACGCGTCAAAGAAGAGTATCAGAGGCCAAGTGGTTTACTTCAACCGTTGGAAATACCAGAGTGGAAATGGGAGCACATTACGATGGACTTCGTGGTCAGACTTCCAGTCGCGCAGAAAGGTTATGATGCCATTTGGGTTATCATAGATCGACTAACGAAGACCGCACATTTTCTACCAATTAAGATCTGATACAGTTTGAATCAGTTATCAAGCCTATACGTAAAGGAAATTGGATCACGACATGGAGTGCCGGTGTCAATTGTTTCTGATCGAGATCCGTGATTCACGTCAAACTTTTGGAAAAGCTTGTAAGAGAAGATGGGAACACAATTAAGGTTGAGAACTGCGTATCATCTTCAGATCGACGGACAGAGTGAGCAAACAATACAAATGCTGAAGGACATGCTTAGGACTTGCGTGATGGACTTTAAGGGAAATTGGGACGACCACCTAGCCTTATTGAATTTGCGTATAACAATAGTTATCATGCGAGTATCGGCATGCCCCCGTACGAAGCTCTTTACGGGAAAAAGTGCAGAACGCCGTTATGTTGGGACGAAGTCTGAGAATGACGAATGTTGGGGGCCAAAATTAGTACAACAAACTGTAGACGTGGTGACAGTGATAAGAGCCATGTTGGTAACAGCTCAAGATCACCAGAAAAAGTACCCAAATCTACATCGGCTGGACCGAGACTTTAAAGTCGGTAGTTTTGTTTTCTTGAAGGTATCTCCCTGGAAAGGAAAAATATGATTCGGAAAGAAGGAAAAATTGAGTCCGAGATTCACAGGACCGTTCAAAATATTGAAGCGAGTGGGCGAAGTGGCATACAAAGTAGCATTACCACCTGAGTTGAAGTACATCCACAATGTGTTTCATATCTCCGTGTTACGTTTGTACAAGGCCAACTACAAGCACGTGATTTCTTATGAGCCCATTCAAGTAGAGAAGAACCTGGCGTTTGAAGAAATTCATGTCCAAATATTAGGTAGGAAAGAACAGATATTACGAAATAAAGTCATATTCCCTGTAAGAGTACTTTGGCGAAACCACGATGTCGAGGAGGCTACGTGAGAATTAGAAGATAGGATGAAGAGGGACTATGCCCATCTTTTTGTGTAACCTTGTAAAAATTCCGAGGACGAAATTTTTATAAGAGGGGGAGGATGTAAGAACCGTGAATTTCATGAATAAATATTAATTTTGATAATAATAAGAAAATGAATATTTATTTGAATATAAATGTCTATGTGTTATGAGATGAGTAATTCAATTAATTTCAAATTGAATTTATCATAATTAAGAGAATATGGAGAAATACGATAAACTCGTAGAATGCCTTGTGTGGCACGAGATTGGATATGATGATGATTTAATTAATTAAAGGATGAAGGAATTAATAAGTGAATAATTATTTAATATTATATTGTTAATTAATTATTATTTTAAGCAATAAAATGTTAACGAGTAAATGATTAATAAATATAATAAGATTTATATTTACTCGATTAATTGTTATGTGCAAGGTATGTGATAATTAGACATATAATATATAGTAGTTACATCTATATTATAGTGTGACACTAAAATGAGACTTGATAAGTACACAATATTCATGATTTTTTATTCCTTTACATTTGGTTTTATTACATGTTTCATGTGTATATGAGCTTAATAAGTTGTTTATTATTTTCAGGTGAATTAAAGCTAAAAGGATGGAAACAAGTTGATTTGGAGTTGAATTGAAGAGGAGTTTGACCAGCAGTTGACTTTCTCAATATTTGGAGATTCCTACATGGAATTGGATTGATATTACTATTAGAATTAGGACTTCTTTGGACTGAGATTTTATTTTCTTATTAGATTCTATTTCTTTATGGAAACTAGTTATAATTGTAATTCCTTTTAGGATTTGGATTCCTAGTTCTTATAGGATTTAGGCCCTTGTCTAGCACTATAAATAGAGGATGATAGTTAAGGTTTTATTCATTCAATCTTCTACCAACTATCATACCTCATTGAAGTGCAGACTTGGAGCATGTCAGGCTAGTTTCTTTATTCAGTTCTAAAGGGAGGTGGAACCTTGTTACAAGTAATTGATTAATTAAGTATTATTATTTATTCTTTCTTGTATAAAATTTCTTCTGATAATCTGTTTTCATTGATTATATGCTAATTGATCTAATTAATTTGATATGGCCAATTAAGTTAATTTAATCATTATCATATGCTAGATTAAGATTGATATTACGTGTAATTGATATCTGTCTTCATCACAAGTAGTAAATTAGTGATACTAATTGTGGACAAGCTTTTGTGTATTACTAAGATTATCAGAAAACAAGTTAAACAAATCAAGCTTATGTGTTTGTTGCTTGGATTAGCCTAATTCTCTATTTTTTAATGCTTCTATCATATTAAATCTAGAGAGCTTGTTCTAGGTTATATGCTAGTTGAAGTGAAGAGCTTGTTTCATACAATGAATATCTAAGGAGAATTTCGGATAGCAGAGTTTATTGTTATCTAGGGTTAATAGTTTCATTGAAGGGTAAAGAATAATAACTTGATTAATTGATTGCTGTGCTTGGTGAAACTGAACTATAGAACTAAAGTTTTTACATATTTGGTTAATCTCTTTATTTAAATTCTGCTTTTCTTAGTTTAAAATAATTTCAAAAATCCCCCATCTTTATTTTCTGTTAAAATAGTAGAATAAATCTAAAACAAACTTACTCTCTGTGGGATCGATCCTTGCTTACTACTGTGCTAATTATTTAAATTCGTGAAGTGAAAGTGAGGTTAATTTAGGAATGTAAACGACAGCTCCCAAATTTTGGCGCCGTTGCCGGGGAGTGTTATTTGTTTTTGTTTATTCTTTGTTTTCGTTTATTTTTATTATTTTCTTTTTATTTTATTTTTTTTCTTTTTGTTTTATGACTCAATCCTCTCACTCTAATTTTGATCAAGAGATAGAGAAAATTGCAGATACAAAAGAAGCTCTTGTTCCAATACTTAAAAAGGAAAAGATGGTGGTGCCGAACAACAACCGGACTTTAAAAGAACTGGCTACTCCAGACCTTGATCAGCCATCCTGTGTATTAAATATCCTACCTTAGATGTTGCTTTTGAACTTAACTACGGACTAATTCGCTTTTTGCCTATTTTTCGTGGTCTAACAGGTGAAAATCCATATACGCATCTAAAGGAGTTCCATGTGGTGTGTTCCACGATGAAATCACAAGGAGTGTCAGAGGAGCAGATCAAACTTAGACTTTTTCCTTTCTCATTAGCAGATTTGGCTAAAGACTGGTTACACTATCTTCCTTCCGGATCGATACGATCATGGACTGATATGCAAAGGCTATTCTTGGAGAAGTATTTTCCTGCATCAAGAGTTGCCAATTCAAGGAAGGAGATATGTGGAATCAGTCAGTTCAATGGAGAAACTCTCTACGAGTATTGGGAAAGGTTCAAGAAGTTGTGTTCCAGCTGCCCTCCCCACCAAATTGATGAGCAACACTTGATTCAGTACTTCTACGAGGGACTGATACCAACGGAAAGAAGTATGATCGATGCGGCTAGTAGAGGAGCATTAGTAGACAAGACACCGGAGGCTGCAAGAAATTTGATTGCAAACATGGCCGCTAACTCACAACAATACGATCATGCTCCACAAAGGGTAAGTGAGGTAAGCACGAGTGAATTGGCACAACAGATTTCTAACTTAACTGCTGTGGTGCAACAATTAACAACAGGAAACGTACCGGTTGCAAAAGTATATGGAATTTACTCAAAATCAGGGCATACAACAAATGATTGTCCCATAGTGCAAGAGGATGTAATTGTTCATCAAGTTAATGCTGTGGGGACATTCTTCGAACAAAATCCACATCAATGTGATCCTTGGGCAGAAACTCATAATTCCGGATGGAGAGATCATCCCGACTTGAGCTATGAAGGTACTAGGCCACCAATGCAACCTGTCCTTTCAAGTATGCAGCAAGATCTTCAGCAGACTCAACCTCAGTACCACACAGAAAACCAAGAAGTACCTGTCAATTCTGGGACATCTATAGAGGATATGTTCAAGGCATTCATGAGCCGAACACTACAGTTCACGAGTCAAACACAGCAGTTCCAACAGGAGACAAGAACTTCTGTTAAAGATCTAAGGGATCAAGTTGGTCAGCTTGCAACCACAGTAGGAAGGTTAGAATTTCAAGGCTTCGGGGAGTTATCTCCTCCATTTGTTGAGAACTTTAGTACAATGGGATTTGACGAAAAGGAGCAGGAGGATTCAGGGCTTACTCCAGGAACGGACTGTAATATGGAATTTGACGAAGAGAATGAACAAGAGGAAGAAGAGAATAATTTGATAAATTCTGCAGATCTCGACAAGAAAGACGTGGATTCATCTCCATCAGCACAACTAACAGAAACAAGGAGTGTTACACACCATCGTACCTTTACCATGGAATTGGACAATGCAAAGTTCCAGTTCAACGCAGATCAGGCTAAAAGGTATCTTGATAATATTAAATCTGTTTTTGTTATTGATGTTATGGATTATTTAGTGCAGGAATCTTTTGATCGAATACAATTATACGAGGAGGATTTGGTGGCTGGAAAGGAGCAAAATCATGAAGTACACAATGTTCCTCAATTAAGGAAGAAACTGTTACCAATCCACATGAAGTTCACAACTCCAATTACATAGAACGAGAGGGAAGATGTCAGGCCAATGATAATAAACAAGGGCAGCTGCTTGGGAGGCAACCCAAGAATTCAGATTTGATCTTTCTATCCCTTTTCTTTTTAATTTGTTAGTTGTAGTTCTTTCTTCTTTGCATGATTTTCTTACATTGGGGACAATGTAAGGTTTGAGTGTGGGGGGAGAGATTTAGGTTTTTATTTTATATTTAGGGATATTTAATCTGCCAATTTTGAAATGAAATAGGACCATCTTGATGCCTTGAAATTTTTTTTTAAAATTTTTTGAAAAATTTGATTTCCATAATTCTATTTTGCCTATGTGTTCGAAGGTTAAAGTCAAAAATGAGAATCAATGCTAAAAATTCAAAATCTGTTTAATGCTTAATTGGTTAATGATTGAGAAAAACTAAGTCATGATCCATAGTAATTGATTTAAATTGAATTTGTGTCTCATGAGCACTTGAACATGTGATATATGCTTAGTTGGCTAAGTTATCTGTGGAGTTATCTATGTGCACTAATCTCATGCTCTAGAACTATTGAACTGCTTAAGCGTTTTGCAGGACCATGTTAAAAAAAATAATAAGAAAAATATAAAACCAGTGAAATTGTTGAAAAAGAAACACAAGAGAAGTCATGTGGTGGGATGAGATGGAGCGTAAAATGCACTCTCCCATAAACACGTGCGGATAAGTGAGATGGAGCATAAAATGCACTCACTTACAAAAGAATGCTTGAGGAAGGTGAAACGGAGCATAAAATGCATTCACTGAAAATAAAAAAAATTAAAATGAAAAGATTCTGATAAAAAATAAAGCAGAAAAAGTATGTTTTGAGTTTTTGAGTGGTGTGCACGTTTTTTGCTCCATTGTAACTAAGTTGAGTAAGTATGTGGATCATAGACAAGGGCTTATGTGGTTACAATTTAACTTAATAAAACTCATTGGTGAAGTGGTGAGGTACTTATCTTGAGTTGATTGATGAAACGTTGATCATGTTTTTGTGGGTTTAGTGTTGATAATCATGATTTGATCTTAAAATCTTTTGACGTTATGGTTGAGTAGAGTTTCTGGAAATTAAACTTTTAGTTTACACGAGGACGTGTAAAAGACTAAGTGTGGGGGAATTTGATAAGTACACAATATTCATGATTTTTTATTCCTTTACATTTGGTTTTATTACATGTTTCATGTGTTTATGAGCTTAATAAGTTGTTTATTATTTTCAGGTGAATTAAAGCTAAAAGGATGGAAACAAGTTGATTTGGAGTTGAATTGAAGAGGAGTTTGACCAGCAGTTGACTTTCTCAATATTTGGAGATTCCTACATGGAATTGGATTGATATTACTATTAGAATTAGGACTTCTTTGGACTGAGATTTTATTTTCTTATTAGATTCTATTTCTTTATGGAAACTAGTTATAATTGTAATTCCTTTTAGGATTTGGATTCCTAGTTCTTATAGGATTTAGGCCCTTGTCTAGCACTATAAATAGAGGATGATAGTTAAGGTTTTATTCATTCAATCTTCTACCAACTATCATACCTCATTGAAGTGCAGACTTGGAGCATGTCAGGCTAGTTTCTTTATTCAGTTCTAAAGGGAGGTGGAACCTTGTTACAAGTAATTGATTAATTAAGTATTATTATTTATTCTTTCTTGTATAAAATTTCTTCTGATAATCTGTTTTCATTGATTATATGCTAATTGATCTAATTAATTTGATATGGCCAATTAAGTTAATTTAATCATTATCATATGCTAGATTAAGATTGATATTACGTGTAATTGATATCTGTCTTCATCACAAGTAGTAAATTAGTGATACTAATTGTGGACAAGCTTTTGTGTATTACTAAGATTATCAGAAAATAAGTTAAACAAATCGAGCTTATGTGTTTGTTGCTTAGATTAGCCTAATTCTCTATTTCTTAATGCTTCTATCATATTAAATCTAGAGAGCTTGTTCTAGGTTATATGTTAGTTGAATCTGGTGAAGAGCTTGTTTCATACAGTGAATATCTAAGGAGAATTTTGGATAGCAGAGCTTATTGTTATCTAGGGTTAATAGTTTCATTGAAGGGTAAAGAATAATAACTTGATTAATTGATTGCTGTGCTTGGTGAAACTGAACTACAGAACTAAAGTTTTTACATATTTGGTTAATCTCTTTATTTAAATTCTGCTTTTCTTAGTTTAAAACAATTTCAAAAATCCCCCATCTTTATTTTCTGTTAAAATAGTAGAATAAATCTAAAACAAAATTACTCTCTGTGGGATCGATCATTGCTTACTACTGTGCTAATTATTTAAATTCGTGAAGTGAAAGTGAGGTTAATTTAGGAGTGTAAACGATTAATAAGTGAAAGTGATGATTTAATTAATTAAAGGATGAAGGAATTAATAATTGAATAATTACTTAATATTATATTGTTAATTAATTATTATTGTAAGCAATAAAATGTTAACGAGTAAATGATTAATAAATATAATAAGATTTATATTTACTCGATTAATTGTTATGTGCAAGGTATGTGATAATTAGACATATAATATATAGTAGTTACATCTATATTATAGTGTGACACTAAAATGAGACTATATAATATATAGAAACTATATAGTAAGATTTAATGAATGATGTAAGTTACATAAATAATGCTTATGTGATAAATATGTGATAAGTAGATACATTAAGGTGTATGTATGAATATTATAATAAACAAAATAAACCATTGTTATTTAATGATTAGTTTAATAAATTTATATAATTAAAATAATAAAGTTGGGTTAATATGGTGTGACAATACCCAATTAGATTTTATTCAGTATTAGCAAAATGTACATGGATTATATTGTGTATAAGATATATACCCCAACTTGCTAAATTGTAATAATTAAAGGTTCATATGTCACTTAAATGGAATTTATAACCTAAGTGTGTGTATATATATATATATATATATATATATATATATATATATATATATATATATGTGTGTGTGTGTGTGTGTGTGTGTGTGTGTGTGTGTGTGTGTTATAAAACTGAATATCCAGTATGTTATTTTGCCAAGTTACTGAGATATAGCCTTGTCCCACATTCATTATCATTTCTCTTCACGTGTGCACTCAATAGCTTAAGCCTATTAGTTGCTTCTCAAACTCAGCAAACATAGCCAGTAATCATCAATGGGGAGTGGGCTCAACAGTGGAAATAAACAACTACCAACTACTCTACCTTAACCAATGTATTCTGATCTTTCCCGTGGGTTTGAAATGGAGTAGAATAACATTGTCTGTGTATTGAATTTTCTATAAATAAAGCTCCCTCCTTCTCATTTGATTTTGCTGAGATAATTTCTAAGTGTTATAGAGTGAATTGAGAGTGAATATATATTAGTGGAGAGATTCTGAGATTGAAGGAAATCATATAGCAGCAAGTTCAATAAGAAGAGGTATAACTTTAGTGTTCTTCATTCTTAAAATTTTAAGTTCTGTATTATGCATGAATTCTATAATACTCGAGAATTTTCATATATTATTAAATAATTATATTAATATAAATGAGAATTTATTTGATTATAAATGATTTTGTGTTATGAGAATGATTAATTCAATTATATTAAATTGAATATCTATGACAATTGAGAAAAATGTGGAGTTTACGATAAACTCGTTGAGAGCCTAGTGTGGCACAGTGATGGGAAATATTAATAATTATATTAATTGACGAAGAATTTTTAAGTGAACAATTAATTAATTGTTAATTGTTATTAGAGAATATTAATTGATTGTTGTGGGATATTAACTATGGTCGATTAATAATATGTGATTATTATTGCAAGAAATATAATAATAATAATCCACTTGTTTATAATTGTGCTGAGATTTATATTTGTTAATGTAATAATTAATCCTATGATTATTAATTTGGTATAATTAATAATCAATGAGGAATAAATTAATTACTATTATTGTTAATCAACGAGATAAATAGTCTATTTATTTGACCTTATGAATAATAAAACAAATAAGTGAGTGATTAATATAATAAGATTATATTAATTAATATGTGCAAAAGTGCAATACTTGAATATATAAAGTATATGGAATACAACTATATTATAGAGAGACACTCAAGTGTGACCATGCATGTATATACATAAACTATGTTATATAATGCAATGCGAATATATTACACATAGAAACCATATATTACATGAAGCATAATGTGATTATGTGATGTTAAAACTATATGTTAGGAATTCATGATAATGCTTATGTGACAATAAATATGTGGGTATACACTGTATAATATATCATGAATATATTGTAATCAATTATTGATTGTAGAATTTAATAATGTGATAGTACCTGATTAAATTATATCCAGTATTAACAGAATGTACATGGATTATATGCGTACAAGTTGCCTTCACTATATTGAAGTATTCCTTATGCAAATTTATATTGTGACATTAAGTTATAACCTATGTATGGACAATAGGTATATATAATATAACATAAGAGTAGGAAGTATGTTATGTGTGTATAATAATTTAAGTGTTGTGTACTAATAAAATGCTGAGATATGGCTTGTCCATTCCTCCTTCCTCTCATACACGTGAAAACCTCAAAGGCTAGTCTACTTCCTCATTCTTCTCCCAAGCAATCCTAGCTCATAATTATATGAGGAGTGGCTCTCATGATGCATTCCACCAACTATCTACCAACTTCTTCTTATTTAGTATGCAATTCAAATTTCCGTTAGTTTGAAATGGTAGGCAATTGCATTGTCTGTATTTTGTTTTCTCTATAAATATGGCTTCCTTCCTTCTCATTTCACCTTGCTGAGATTTTGTTTGAGTTGATAAGTTGAGAGCATATACATGTATCATTATAATAGCATTGTGAGATAGCAGCAAGCTTAATTCATAGCAAAGGTATAATTACATGATTCATGTTCTTCATTTTCATTTTCTATCAAAAATTTCAATTCTTGATTATGCCAAATTGGATTATAATTGGGGTATAGAACAATTGTTTAGCTGTTATATAGTCTTATACATGTGTTAATAAGCCAATGTGACTGATCACAATCAAGTTCGTGAAGTAAATTTGTGTTTGGGCTGGGAACTGCCGAAGCAGGGAGCTCACTGGTGCTGGCCGAAGCACGGCGCAGCTGCGCCGGTTTACTATTGAGGTGCAGCGCAGCTGCGCCGGCCTCTGGAACCAGAATCTAATTTTGTTCCTAAAACTGCTATGTGGTAGTTACTTGTATAGATAAGGCAAGCACGTGAACATGAGTAGAACATATGTATGAGTACATAGGCCTAACGTAATCATGTTTAAACCAAGATGGTATACCTTTTTGACGAAACGACGTATATGTTTAAAGAGGAACTTAAAGTTATAGAGAGAGACTTGAATATGTTATACTTATATTCTGACTTTCGATGCATGTTATTATGGTTTAGAGATTCATGAAGGATGTGATAACTTGTGTATATATGTATCTTAAGGTAACATGAACATGTTAGACTTCGTTAATAGAACTTACTAACGAAGCATGGACTTTGAACATGGACTTAACATGTTGTGTTAGAATCCATATTCTGATATTTTTAACATGCTTAATAATGAATATAACATCACTAGTATACCATACGTGTGTACTCGCTTGTTAAAATTCAATAATAAGTTAACCAAGCACGGGTTTACGCATGTTTCTAAAGTAACAAACAATGCTAGTTATGAATAAATGATGTGGACAATCGCAAGCATGTATATTACAATTTGTATGAACTTCTCGCATGTATCTATGGTTTAATTGTATACGTTGTGATTGCATGGCCACATTTGGCCTTAAGCTCTTAGAAATCCTGCACTAAGACCCTAATATGTAAAGATAAATTTAGATTTGAATACGTGTATGATATAACTACTTGTGAGCATGCCTAAATCAAGTTATATGATCACCTCGTATATTTAAAATTAACGAGCATGATAGCTTGCATGATTTTATGATGTTGTAAGGACTTGAATTGTTTAAAATGTAAGTGTAGAATCATGTTATGGAAAGTGGAACCTAGATTGCCTTGGGAAAACACGAAAGGACTTTTAACATGTCAGTATACCTGGTGTGAATGTTAGCTTGCATGACCGAACAGAAACCACAAGGCACATATCAGCCTTGGCTTAGCCAGAGGGCTGCGCAGCTGCGCCGGCCCTAGGCTTAGCCATGGCGAAGCTGCGCCAGTCTGGAATCAGAATTGAGCCAGTTGTTGATCTGATTTTTGACAGTTAGCTTATGCGATTACTTTAACTTGTAATATATGACCAGTATGCTAAGAAATGTGTTAAAAGGCATGCTAAGTAATAAAATTGAATGTTTGATTATAAACTTCCCAAGGATAAGTCCAAAAGGTATTTAGGGACTATAAAGCAACGATTAAAAACTATGTGATGACTTCATAATGTCTTGTAAACTGAAATGTGCTATATGTACGCAAAAGTATATGATGAAGTATGTGTATAGTATGCAACTAAGTTAAACGTTTATGGGTGCGTTTAAAATTACATATCATATGTGAGCATAAATGACTAATGAAAATCCTATACTTATAATACACTATAAATAGGATTCAAAAGTGTTGAATTACTTTACGTGGATAAACTACGCTAAAGGCAAGTTTCCTAACTTACACTCTTTTACGGTGCAAGTATTCTATCCTTGTATATTGTGAACTAGTTTCTTACTAAATCGTTGAATTGAATTAGCATACTTGAACTCTTAATTCATTAAAGCTATTATACATGTTGAACTTAGTATTATTCTTGAATATTGTGAAAGTGTCTATGCCATTTGATTCGGCTAGACTTATATTATTGAAAAGCGACCCAAACCAATTGATTGGTGCGGGATCTTGTATTTGACTGAGAAGAACAAACTATAACTGTCGGAGAACCGACGCGCGCACTTGAGTATGATTGATTGTTATGCATAACGAGGGTACTTTAGGCTGATCACCAGCTGTATCTGTTTTTGTTGGATTTTCAGTTTATTACTGTCAAATCCTGTGGAAGTTCATAGTCCTTAGTGACTGCTCAGTATTCAGTTATCTTGAAATCTTGAATTGAATTATTATTGAATCATATTGATATTATTCTGTCCTTAGCGACTGTTATTGAGAACTGTTGATACTCTTGCTATCCTTGAACTATCAAACTTTTCTATACCTTTTCGAGAATTGAGAATTATATCACTTACCCTTGTCGTAGATTACTTGCTGGGCAATTTGTGCTCATTCTTGCTTCCCTAAAACATTTCAGTTAAGGCAGAGCAGGGCGAACCTTCGGGCATTGATAAGGGCAAGGGCAAGGCTACCAACTAGCTTGTCTCTTTTATGTTTTTTTTATATATTTTAATATTGTATTAAGATGATGAAGTAAGACTGGATTTGATTTTGTTTAAGCTTAAGTTAGATTATGTAATAAGTCGTTAATTGATATTATTATGTAATCTATTAAGTACTGTAGGTTGCGAGACTTGGGGGAATAATTATAATAAATCATTGTAAATTATTCTAGAATAGATTTTCCACTGTGATTGTGTGATATTTAGTTATTATTATTGCGATGTATTACCATGAGCACGTGAAGAACCGAATTCGAGAGACCAAGTGGCGGTCCTGGAATTTGGGGGCGTCATAAATTCCATGTTAATTTGATCGAGTAATGATTGATAGTTGTTATTTAAGTTAGTATTTTGTTATAACTGTAATGTGGCTGAGTTAGAATATATTTTGTAAGAAAATTTTGTATTTGGGTTTGGTTTCTGCCGAGCAGAAGCCATTTTGATTTTGGCCGAGAAGGGGCGCAGCTGCGCCCATTTTGTACTAGGGTGCAGCGCAGCTGCGCCAGACACTAGTTTTGATTTTCAGTTTCTGTTACAATTTGCTAGGTGCTAACGTGTTGATATTACTTATACATGTATGAAAACAGGTTTAAATTGTATATATAAGTACCTTAACATAGCATGATCGAGTTTGACTTCATTAGTGTACGTTTACTAAAGAAAGTATAAGTTTTGAAAATAGACTTGACACATACCATGATATTTATGTTATGACGTTTTGAGCATGTTTGTATGGTCTATATATGGATGAAATGTTATTCTAAAGTGTTGAGTAAGAGCTAGAATATATGGTGTACGTTGAGAATGATTTCAAAAATAAAACTTGAACTTTTTGCAAACTAAGTTGCATGAATATGATGTGTCTATATTCTAATATTTTTGAACATACATGATAGTGCTTTTAACATCACTTAGATGGCCTACATGTGCACGTACTTTCTTAGATACCGTGAAAGTTAGTAAAGCATGAATAAGACATGATTTAAAGTAATAGATGATGTTAGCTATGCGCATATGATGTAAAATCTTGTGAACATGCATATTAACAGATTATATGACCACCTCATATGTTTACACGACGAACATTGTAGCCTATATGATTTCATAACCTTGTATGGCCTTAAGTCCTTAGAGATATTAATCTAGAACTATAACATATAAGTTGAACTTGGAAAGATTATGTAAGCATGCAAGACCCTTTAACATGTGTATATACTATGTGGCAATGTATGTTTATGTTTTGGACAGAAGCAGCAGAGCAAAGCTCAACTCTGGTCTGGCCAGGGGACAGCGCAGCTGCGCCGTCCCTAGGCTTAACCAGGGGGCAGCTGCGCCAGCATAAAATCTTGTCTGAGTATTCTGCTTGCTTTCTGATTTTGTCAATTGGTTTACAATGATACTCTAAACTATTAAAAAGAGTCTGATTGATACTGATCGTATTCAAATGTGATGATGATATGGTATAAAGATTGTAAACTTGTAAAAGGAACTCTAAAGATAATAAAGACACAATCGATTAAGCGTTGTAAATAAATATAATTTTATACGTGGTATAACTATGTAGCAAGGATAAGACTTAAGTATGTATTGCTTATGTGAGGTAATATATGTTGTTAAATTGTGTAACTAATGGATATATTTATACACGTATCTATGTTACTTGATTTCATGGTGTCTTATTAATCGATTTTGTGCTACATGTGTATAAGTACGTAATGACGTACGTATACACGATTAAGTTAGAATCATATGTGTATATTTAACTTACATATCGAGTTTGTGTACCGAATGTACTTAGCTAATGAATATCCTATATACGTACATATATTATAATAGGGTTCGAAAAGTATCGATAAGCTAAAGGTTGATAAACTATGCTTGAGGCAAGTTTCCTAACCCTACTCTTTATTGAGCATTCGTAAGCTTGTGCTATTATTGGTCGTACAAGTAAAACATTGAAATTATTATTCATGTCTTATGACTTAATACTTCGAAGCTAAGATAAAGTTGTTTACATTCTTGAACTTATAATTGTTCTTATATACATTGAAAGAGCTGTCTATGCCACTTGATTCGGCGAGACCTATATCATGAATTTGAAAAGTGATCCAAACCAATTGATTGGTGTGAAAATCTTATATTGACTGAGATGAACAACCCTCTTGAAGGGGAAAACTATATATTATCAGAAGACCGACGTGCGCACTTGAGTACAATTGAACGATATGCATAACGTAGGGTACTTTAGGCTGATCATCTATTGTACTTGTTTTACTGGATTATCAGCATATTACTGTTAATTCTAGTAGAAGTTCATAGTCCTTAGTGACTGCTCAGTATTCATTATTCTTGAACTGTGAAAAGGTTAAACCTTGAATCTTATTGATATCTTTCGGTCCTTAGCGACTATTGTTGAAAACTATTGATACTTCTTGTTATTCTCAAACTATCCTTTATTGTCATACCCGTGGGAATTGAAAATTATATTGTCCCCTTATTGCTATATTACTTGTTGAGCAAACTTGTTACTCATTCTTGCTTTTTCCTAAAAACATTTCAGTTAAGACAGAGCAAAAAGGTCCCTCGGGCACTGACAAGGGTAAGGGCAAGGGCAAGGCTACGGAGTAGCTTGTGCTTGATTAGAACTATTGTGATTGTAATAAGTTTATCTTCTATTATGTATTAGTTATGTTAAGTATGCTTAAGTATGTTTAAGCTATGTAAGAGGTGTTTAAGTTACGAAACCTTAGGACATGAATGGTTATATTAAATAAATGTAATATATTCGTATGTGTTATTTCGTTATGTGAGATATTATTATCGTATTAGTCATTGAATAGTTAGAACGTGACGAACCGAATTCGAGACTATGGCAGTCCGGATTTTGGGGCGTCACAGGTTGGTATCAGAGCTGTAGTTATAAACCTTAGGAGCGAGAGTCCTTTGATTATAACTTAAGAGAACTTAGAAGATATAAA
Organism: Panax stipuleanatus; assembly: GCA_020205555.1. Classification (NCBI taxonomy): domain Eukaryota; kingdom Viridiplantae; phylum Streptophyta; class Magnoliopsida; order Apiales; family Araliaceae; genus Panax; species Panax stipuleanatus. The sequence continues at coordinate 17,386,415 of CM035123.1, forward strand.
GGAATGAGACTCATGTAGAGTTTTCTTAGAGAGACTTATTGTGTTATAAAATATAATTTCATTCTATACAATGAACTTATATTTTATCTAAGATTCTAATGGAGTTGTTTGTTTGTCTTGTGTTTGTGATTGTAGGATGACAGACATAGGAGGACCTAGTAGAGTGGCAAAGGAGGAGCACCGAGATACACATGCTGTATATAAGGCATCTCTAGAGGTTGTGCCTATGCAGGCAGTTGCACCGTCCGAGTTTAACGACGGGGATGAGATTAAGGTAGAGTCCGATCCAGAGGAAGAGCCTATGGAGGACGAGCCTATAGAGGATGAGCCCATGGGGGACTCTGACGAGACTACTATAGAGGAGCAGATGCTAGGAGAGTACGAGGAGCGGATCCTAGAATTGGACTGCAGAGTTCAGGAGCTAGAGGCTGAGGCTCAAGAGAGGGGGTTCGAGTTCCAGAAGTTGAGGGACGAGGACCACCAGAGGAAGCTAGTGATGCATGAGATGGAGGTAGAGATTGCCTACCGTAGAGAGGCAGGGATCTAGATGGAGGCTTTATTTTAGAGGTCGATATCTCGGAATATGGATTTGGAAGGAAAACTAGAAGAGGTGGAGTAAAGAGAATTGAGCGAGAAGACGAAGAAGGAGGCTCTCCGTACTCAGCTAGAGTTGGAGGTGATGGATAGGATCCACTTCGAGGAGAAGAGGAAAGCAGCTAATGAGAGGGAAGATGACCTAGAAAATGAGGTCAGATGCAAGAAGAGGAAGGTGAACAAGATGGGATACGTGTTTCGCTCAGCCATTGAGAGGGTGATCGATGGTGTATAACACTACCCGGCAGAGCAGGGACCGGCCCGATATACCATGAGTAGAGAGTTGATGGCGTACATAATGCAGATCGAGTACAAAAGCGCTATGGAGCGTGGGATATTGGGATGAGATCCCTTAGTTAGTGATGGTAGCATTAGTAGTTACTTTAAGTGATGTATATAATGATGTAACCCTAATATTTTGTGTAAGATATGGGATAGTTATGTAAACCACGAGTAGACTTATGTTAGAGGGGTAGTATATTAGTATTTTCCCCGTCTTTTGTGATATTAGGGGATATAGGTTGACCTTTATATAAGTATGCTAGGAATAATCATGTAATGAAATGATTTGGCATATGAATATAAATGAATCTTGTTTCAGAAACGTGTTATAAATTCTATTCCTTTTTAGCGTTAAAGAAATATTAAGTAATATAATTGAATAATAAAAGTGAAAATTTTGTGATGCAGAAAATGCCACCCAGACGTAGATTAACTATACCTGAGGAATTAGTGAACAGTGAGAGAGAACAAGTAGACCCGATCTAGAAGTTAGTGGATTTGTTAAGAGAGGCTCTTAGGGGAAGGAACAACGAACCCGTTCCCCCCAATCCTCAAGCAGCCCCAGTCACGAATTTCAAAGACTTTAAGAGCGTAGGACCTCAAGAGTTTGAAGGTACTACCGATCCAATCATTGCGCAGACTTGGATAAAAGAGATAGAGAAGGCTTTCACCATCATTCGTGTGAGTGAAGACCAGAAGACGGTATTCTCTACATATATGATGAGGGGCGAAGCAAACTACTGGTGGGAGGCTAATCAACAAATAGCGGGAGAAGGTATAATAGCATGGGAGAGATTCAAGACTCTGTTTTTCGAGAACTACTTCCCGAAAAGCATGAAGAACATAATAGAGGTTAAGTTTTTAGAACTGAAGCAGGGTGATATGACGGTGGCGCAGTACGCGGCTAAGTTCAATGAACTAGCACAGTTTGCAGAACACCAGGTAGGGGATGTAGAGAGGAAAGTGAGACATTTTGAGAAAGGACTGAAGCCTTGGCTGTTTAATAAGGTGTCAGTTCTTCAGATTGATTCCTTTGCGACATTGCTGTAGAAGGCGATCATTGCAGAAGGTGGCAGCAAAGCCTTAAGTATATATAACATAGAAAAGAAGGGTAAGAATAAGGGAGGACAAAGCTGTGGAGGAGGAAGCAGCAGTGGAGGAAGTAATTTAGGAAAGAGAAAGTGGGAGAATAACAACAACAACAACAAAAACAATCAGTCGTGAAATTTTCATGGAGATTTTTAGAAGAGGGCAGAAGGATGCCCAAAATGTGGGAAGAACCATCAGGGAGAGTGCTGTAAGGGGTGCAGTACTTGCTACAATTGCAGCCAGGAGGGACACATTTTGCCCAACTGCCTGAAGCCAAAGAAGATCCAAGGGTGTTTCGCTTACGGCTCAACTGAGCACCGGATCAAGGATTGCCAGAAGAAAGGTAGCGGCGGAGGAAGTGGCCAACAAGGGGGAGGCAGCAAGTTAATGATTGGCAGACTGACACAATCCAACTACCCAACTGCTGAGACCTTTAACATGACCGTCCAGGACGTAGTAGCTGCGAAGGACGTGGTGTCAGGTATTATCCCAATCAATGATATAAATGCATATGTATTATTTGATTCTGGTGCCACCTGTTATTTTGTATCTGAAGAATTTGCTAATCAACTTAATTCACCCAGAGAACGATTAGGGAATTCTTTAGATATAGAAGTTGCAAATAAGGAAGTGATCCTTATAGAATTCATATACCAAAATTGTTGCGTAAACATTAGAGATCATGAACTGAGCGTAGACTTAATTCCGATTAGATTGGGAGAATTTGACGTGATATTGGGAATGGATTAGTTGTATAACCATTCTATGATAATTGACTGTCAGAATAAAAGTTTGAACCTTCAGACTCCGAGTAAGTCTAAGGTAATGTTTTATGGTAGCTCATCACTTAAGCAATCGTGTTGTCTTACGCTGATTCAGACCAAGAAATTATTAAGGAAAGGATATGTAGGTTATTTAGCTTACATCATAGATACTTGGAAAAAGGGAGTAGAAATTAAGGATATATCTGTAGTAAGAGAATTCCAAAATGTATTTTCGGACAATCTGCCTGGTGTTCCGCCAGACATAGAAATCGAATTCGTAATAGACTTAGCACTGGGAACGGCACCGATTTTAAAAGCTCCATACCGTATGGCACCAGTAGAAATGAAGTAATTGATGAAACAACTGCAAGAGTTACTAGATAAAGGTTACATACGGCCGAGTGTGTCTCTTTGGGGAGCACCAGTGTTGTTTGTTAAAAAGAATGATAGATCGATGAGGCTCTGTATCGATTATCGAGAATTGAACAGGGTAACGATCAAGAATAGATATCCACTACCAAGGATAGACAACCTTTTTGATCAACTGAAGGGAGAAAAGTGTTTCTCGGAGATAGACCTATAGACAGGTTATCACCAATTGAAGGTACACGAGGAAGACATACCAAAGACTGCGTTTCAAACCCGTTATGGACACTACGAGTTTTTGGTAATGTCATTCGGATTGACTAATTCTCCGAAAGAATTTATGGACTTGATGAACCAAGTCTTCAAGCCATACTTGGACAAGTTTGTGGTAGTTTTCATCGACGACATCTTGATCTACTCGAAAATAGAGGAAGAACTCGCCGAACATCTGAAGATCATTTTGGAGGCGCTAAGGAAGGAGAATATGTATGCGAAATTTTCTAAGTGTGAATTTTGGATGGAGAAGGTTCAATTTTTAGGACACGTGGTGGATTAAAATAGAATCTCAGTAGACCCTGCGAAGGTAGAAGAAGTACGTAATTGGGAGCAGCCGAAAACACCAACAGAGATAAGGAGGTTCTTAGGGTTAGCTGGGTACTATCGAAGATTTATCCAAGATTTTTCTAAGATAGAAACCCCGTTGACCAATCTGACGAGAAAGGCGGTAAAATTTGTATGGATGAACAAATGCGAGGAAAGTTTTTAGGAGTTGAAGAAGAGCTTATGCGAAGCGCCTGTATTATCATTACCAGACGATGCGGGAGGTTTTGTGGTGTATAGTGATGCATCGCACAAGGGACTTGGCTGTGTGCTCATACAACATGGCAAGGTCATTGCGTATACTTCACGACAATTAAAGAATTACGAAAAATGATACCCTACTCACTACTTAGAGTTAGCGGCAGTAGTTTTTGCGTTGAAGATATGGAGACATTATTTGTACGGAGAGAAATGTGAGATATACACGGACCATAAAAGTCTAAAATATATCTTCACACAGAAGGAGTTGAATATGCGGCAGAGGAGGTGGTTAGAATTAATCAAGGATTATGACTGTGATATTCTTTATCACCCGAAAAAGGCAAACGTAGTTGTCGACGCTCTGAGCAAGAAAGGAAGGGAGAAATTGTTTCGCTTGACAACTCAGGAGGAATTAATAAGAGAAATGGAGAAGTTGGAAATAGAGGTGAAGGGACCGGAGAGGTCTGAAGAAAAGTTATTTGTAATGGAAGCTCATCCAACCTTGTTGGATAGAGTGAAGGAATCACAAGAGAAAGATGAAGAGTGCGAGAAAATCAGAAAGAGGATCGCGAGAATATAGAGGAAAGATTTAGAATGGATAAAAATGGTATCTTGAGATTTGAAAGGAGAGTATGGGTGCTAGCGGTAGCTGAATTGAGAGAAGAAATTTTGCATGAAGCTCACAATACGACATATTCCGTTCATCCAGGAGGCACAAAAATGTACCGAGATCTGAGGCAACATGTTTGGTGGCCCAATTTAAAACGAAAAGTCATAGAGTGCGTTAGTAGATGTCTTACTTGCCAATGTGTTAAAGCATAGCATCAGATGCCGAGTGGTTTACTTTAACCATTGGAAATACCAGAGTAGAAATGGGAGCACATTACGATGGACTTTGTGGTGGGACTTCCAATCACGCAGAAAGGTTATGATGCCATTTGGGTTATCGTGGATCGACTAACGAAGACCACACATTTTCTACTAATTAAGATTCGATACAGTTTAAATCAGTTAGCAACACTATACGTAAAGGAAATTATTTCACGACATGGAGTGCCGGTGTTAATTGTTTCTGATTGAGATCCGCGCTTCACGTCAAACTTCTGAAAAAGCTTGGAAGAGAGGATGGGAACACAGTTAAGGTTGAGTACTACGTATCATCCTCAGACGGACGGACAGAGTGAGCGAATAATACAAACGCTGGAGGACATGCTTAGGATTTGCGTGATGGACTTCAAGGGAAATTTGCGTATAACAATAGTTATCATGGGAGTATCGGCATGCCACCGTATGAAGCTCTTTACAAAAGAAAGTGCAGAACACCGTTATGGTTGGATGAAATCGTAGAACGACGAATGTTCGGGCCAGAATTAGTACAATAAACCGCAGACGTGGTGACAGTGATAAGAGCCAGGCTGGTAGCAGCTCAAGATCGCCAGAAAAAGTACGCAGATCTACATCGGCAGGTCTGAGACTTTAAAGTCGGTAGTTTCATTTTCTTGAAGGTATCTCCCTGGAAAGGAAAAATATTATTTAGAAAGAAGGGAAAATTGAGTTCAAGATTCATAGGAGCGTTCAAAATATTGAAGCGAGTGGGCGAAGTGGCATACAAAGTAGCATTACCACCTGAGTTGGAGCACAACCACAACGTGTTTCATATCTCTGTGTTGCGTCCGTACAAGGCCAACTACAAGCACATGATTTATTATGAGCCCATTCAAGTAGAGAAGAACCTGGCGTATAAAGAAATTTCTGTCCAAATATTAGGTAGGAAAGAACAGATATTACGAAATAAAGTCATATCCTCTGTAAAAGTACTTTGGCAAAACCACGATGTCGAGGAGGCTATGTGGGAATTAGAAGATAGGATGATGAGGGACTATCTCCATCTTTTTGTGTAACCTTGTAACAATTCTGAGAACGGAATATTTATAAGGGGGGGATGATGTAAGAACCGTAAATTTCATGAATAAATATTAATTTTGATATTAATAATGTCGACGCCGGGCGGAAAATCAAGTCCTCGGTCTCCCTTTTGTTGAAGGCTAAGGTCTCTTTTTTCTCTTTTGGAGTTGTTTGCCCTCGTCTCTTGTCCGTGGGACGAGAGAGGAGTGCCCTGATTTCCCTATTTTATTCTTTTCCCTTTCGCTTTCGCTTTGTCTTTGGGGTTCCATTTTAAAGGATGAATTTCGTAGGAAACCGGTACCAAAATATGTGTAGACGATTTTAAAAGATTGATTTTATTGATTGGACCGATTGAGACAGAGTCGCCAGTTGGTATTTTGGGAAATGGATGTACCAACTCTTCTGGGTTTTAATAGTTTTTCGCAAGATGGTCCAATGCGTGACTCTTTGATTTGGTCTTGAAACCCGAGATACGTGGAATCCGAGGGCTAAGTTAAGCGGGGGAAGGTGTTAGGCATCCCTCGACTCCCGTGCAAGCACGGTACCGCATCTTATTAATTTTCTTATGCAAAAAGTGTGTGTGTATGTGTGTGTGTGTTTTTTTTGATTTTAAAAGCTTTATTAGTAGGTTTCTAAGTCTTTTTGGTGACTTAAAAGTAGTGTTGTACCTCTTTTGCCCCTAGGTACGAAGGATTTGATTTAATCAAAAGTTCATTTTTAGCAAGATATATGAATTGAAATGAGGTTTTAGAAAGTAAGGTTTTCAAATCCTTTGCCCGACTAGGAATCTAGGACTTCGGTACTTCCTTTTATTCTTTACATTAATTACGTGATCTACCCCGAATCGCTTTATTTCATCAAAAGCTCTTTGTGGTTTTTTCTTTGAGAAATCATTTTGATGATATGCATGCTAAAGCGTTAAGAAAGTTCGGATCATCATCGGGCATAAAAGCCATCTCGATGAACCGAGCTCCCGTAATGAAAGTTTTTACTATCACAGAATCTTGAATCCGAGCACTCGAGACTAACCCCTCAGTTTGTTTTCAAGATCCAAATATTACATGTACATCGATATTTACGTTATTTAAAGTATTTACAACGTAAAAATCGGTCCATCGTGGGAATCAAGTCTGATCCATTCGTGGATCTCGACACCGGGATTCCTAGGCTTATATGATTTATACAATATTACGTATACATAACTCCCATGACTTTGATACTAAGTGATTTCATCACTCGAAATCACCGTTCACGCCGATTCGGCCCCCCTTTTACCTCTAAATATAGATTTAGGGCTATACGGGTTAACAGGGGCGATTTAAAAATTATAAATCCATAGATATACCACGGATCTAAGCCGTTATAGCTCCCGGGTTAAAGCTTCATGCTTAATAACCTCTCAGGAGCTAGATTAGGCTTAGCTTGAGGTATATCTAGCCTCCGAAGACTATATACAATGTATCAAGCATAAAATAACTGGTAAAAACATAAAAACTACCAACTATTATATGATATGCTTAAAATACATCAAGTATAGCTAGATTCAAATAAGATACTTCATTAATCTATCATTTGAACATAGTTTACAAAGAAACCGAAGCTAAAAGTGCGCTATTTCACCTTGGGGGACGCGTGAACAAGCGTTTTGACTCCCAAGATGAAGTAAGAACACTAAGATGGCTTCTAGTAGATGCTAGATGGAAGATTTGAGCTTCAAGTTCCTTAGTTAAGGTTCAACCCGAGCCTTTCTCTCTCTAGAATGCTTAGTCCCTCTCTACAATGTGTATCTCTTCTTCTTTTTAAAATGAACTAAGTGTGGTGCTATAACCTATCGGGGAAGCCGCACACATGTATGCGGCTAGTAGCATACATGGTGGAGGCTACCCAGGTGGGACCCCCTCGGCTTGGTTATGGCTCCTTCGGTCTCAATTCGGCAGAAGTTGACGTCTGTCGTTTGATCTTTCGGACCGTATCTGACTAACGCAGCGAGATATGAACGAGTCCGACTGAGTTAGGGTTCGGAAAGTTGATACTCGTAGCCGAGATACCTTCCAGGTCCAGATATCAATCTGCAGGCTTATCTCTTGATGATACGTCGTTTGAGGTTTGCTGAGGTGGTTTTCGATGATCACTGTCTTAGCTCGTCGATCTTCGATCTGGTTGCGGTATATTCAGACTTCATTGGTCCTCTTCACCATTCTCGGGGTTATCTCTGTGTTGACCGGGATCTTTTGCCCTACTTCGGGGTTGTCTCCAAAGTAAAATGATGCTTTTACCCTCCTGCAGGGTTAGTACGACAAAAGCCAAATTTCGAGTGTCTACAGATGTCCCTCTTTGTCATGTTCATGCAATGTAATGGAATGAACACGACAAAGATTTAATAGACACATAGAATGCATGACAAGGTATATCTGATCATGCAATGTCATGTATGATCTATGCAATGGTATATGAGATGTATAAAAGGGTTACTTCCCTGGCTGGGGAAGTTAAGGATAAAGTTGTCGGGGTTAAGTCAACCTGCGTTGAATTGTAATCAACGAATTGCACCATCGGGGTCATGTCGATGCCTTCACTGGTTTGTAGCCAACGGATTCATTATCAGGGTTGAGCTGATTCCTCCACTGGGTTGTGGCCAACGGATTACATCATCAGGGATTTGTCGATCTGCGTAAGGTTGTAGCCAACGAATTACACCATTGGGGATTTGTCGATCTGCGTAGGGTTGTAGCCAACGGATTACATTCATCGGGGATTTACCGATCTGCGTAGGGTTGTAGCCAATGGATTACATCATCAGGGATTTGCCGATCTGCGTAGGGTTGTAGCCAACGAATTACATTGGGGATTTGCCGACCTGCTTAGGGTTGTAGCCAACGGATTGCACCATCGAGGATTTGCCGACCCTCACTGGTTTGTAGCCAACGGATTATATTCATTGGGGATTTGCCGACCTGCTTAGGGTTGTAGCCAACGGATTACATCATCGGGGATTTGCCGACCTGCACAGGCCAACAGATTATATTCATCGAGGATTTGCCTACCTTCACTGGTTTGTAGCCAACGGATTACATTCATTGGGGATTTGCAGACCTGCGTAAGGTTGTAGCCAACGGATTACATTCATCGGGGATTTGCCGATCTGCGTAGGATTGTAGCCAACGGATTACATTATCGGGGATTTGTCGATACCTTCACTGATTCATTGTCGGTGGATTACATCGTCGGGGTCAAGCCGACGCCTTCACTAATTCATTGTCGGTGGATTACATCGTCGGGGTCAAGCCAACGCCTTAATTGATTCATTGTCGGTGGATTACATCATTGGGGTCAAGCCGACGCCTTCACTGATTCATTGTCGGTGGATTACATCGTCGGGGGCAAGCTGACGCCTTCACAGATTCGTTGTCGGTGGATTACATCGTCGGGGTCAATCCGACGCCTTCACTGATTCATTGTCTATGGATTACATGTTGTAAGGTTGATTTTGATTGATTTACTGGTCTTTCGGCGTTCAACGTCGGGTTGTCTGATCTTCGCCAAACTTCTGCTATTTTGGAGGATTTTTAGGGTTTTTGGGGTTTCAAACTATCCCAGAAAGGCATCATTTTTCATAATGTGACCATTCTAAACCCAAAAGAGCACGTTCTGGACGTCGTGTTGCCAAACGGAATGCTAACTTAAGGTAGCCGCATACATGGTTGCGGCTAGAGCAACCATGTTCAAGGCTACCCGCGTTCGAGCTTATACCTTCGGGAGGCCTCATTTTCACCCATTCCATTCGGATTTCATCTTGTTTCTCTCTACAAAATCGAGTGTTTCTTCATCTATACTCGATTTCAGCTTGATTTGGAGCGATCCGCCACCGTATACTCCTTCAAACTACGGGTAACGCCTAAACTCCGTTCTTTCATGTTTTTGTTAAAGGCAATATATCTAACATATATATATGTATAGATGGATAAATGTGTTTATGATGCAATGCATGGATACAAATCATCTTATGGATCGTATGAATGCGAGATATTGCCATTTATCAGTTAATCTAGACATACATTGTACATATGTGTTACAATAACAGTTGAAATTGATGTTTGCATGCTTGGTTGTGATGATGTACCCTCATAAGGTGATATAATACATGCTTCGGGCATGTGGATAGTTCATTTTATAATGGAGACTCTGGCAAAAAAATTTCATAAACCAAATGTCCGAATCATAGATACATTATAGATGTACTAAGATGCAAATGACATAAACATTTAATGACACATGTAAGACATGCATGATGTGATGATCATATTTTATGGGTTTAATTTAAAATTTGCAAATGGTAAGAATATACCTGACTTGGCTTTAATTCTTACGAACTCATTGTTCAGACATGGATCCTGAGGAGCTTAGTCGTGCGACTGGATGGCCGATTTCATCGGGAGTTCGCCGGCGTAAGACCCCTCTGAGGTTCCTGTTCCACGTATTAGCCGACGGGTGCAGCGTTTGACCAATCCCGCTCGCTTGCCGGCTGGGGAGGATCAGCCACTCCTAGACAAGGACATTCCCGAGCCTGAGGCTCCGCCTCCATTCCCTACTGCGCCTAGATTTCTTTCGGGCATTGAGGTAGAGGTCCCAGATTTGCTGGGCACGGATTTGAGCCACCATCCATCCATTCACTTGCAGGCGAATAAGGTATGGGATTAATTGGTTTTTTTTGTTTTTCTTTCTACCATAGACGGGTTTTCTTAACCTTGACATCGTACAGGTGCCAGAGTTTACCCAGTTGAGGGGTAATTGGTTCAGTATCTACGCTCTGTATCAGTCACTACATCCCGAGTACAGAGAGATCGTAGATTCTTGGGGATTCAGGGCCTTCTTCACCATTGTTCCCCGTCGTACCCTGGGGGCTATTTGTAGGCTTTGGGTGAGAGATGGTTTCACCAGAGTTAGTCACTGCATCTATTGGATTGTGAGGTAATGATGACTCCCATGGATTGGAGGTACATCACTGGCTTGGAGTTTACCGGGGATAGGGTGCCCTTGGAGCCTTCTATCACCAGGGCTGTTGTGCGTGCCCTCCTAGGGTTTTCTCCTCAGGAGCAAACCTTCAAGGCTCGTAGTATTCAATCAGGATGCTTGGGCGTTGATTTAGCTCGAGGGACCTTGAAGTAGGAGTTGCCTGTTGATTTGGCGGAGAGGGATCGCATCTTTCGGCTTCTGTTCCTGACCATCATGAGGGGTTGTTTTATAGCGAATAACTCCTCCACTGTCCCCTTCAGCATGGTAGGGGCTGTTCGATATGTAGATCGTATTGAGGACTATAATTGGGGGTCGTTCACATTCGCTCTTTTCTTACATGGGATGCGACTGCGATCCGAGGGAGTTACCGACGCCTGGGTTGGATTTTTCCCGTTTCTTCTGGTAAGTCTTCTTGACCGAATTTCATTTATTTGCCTTTTGATTGATTTCTCTTTACCCACAATTAATGGAGGGTTTGTTTGAATTGACAGTTCTGGGCTTATGAGAGGCTTTCTTGTCGTCACGCTACCTCCGTCTTAGGCTTGGATAGTTATCCCATGGGACGTAGATGGCATCGGTCTACTCTGTCCGAGGTCCCGATGGCAGAGGACTTTGCCCATACTCGTCTTCAGTTGGAGACGTTGCTTGCTCGAGACATATTGTGGACCCCATATTCTGGAGAGTACTTGACCGAGGGATTTGAGGATGGCGTGCCGACAGGGCCAGAGTTCTATTTATTAACTCGCTAGATTCCACTCCTTTTTGATGGAGGTTGGGAGCTCTACCTTGGAGAGCGCGCTTACCGTATCTTCCTCCCGCCCAGCACTTTTGGCCTATGACTTCGTCAGTTGCATCGATTCCCACCTTGGGGTTTGATGGTTTCCTCTTGTCTGAGGGTTCGATCTCTTCGGCGAACTTTATCGATTGGTGGGTCCGGCTCACGATAGGAGCTCAAACCAGGGCTACCCAGTTCTTGGGCGATCTGGTTCCAGGATCCCTTATGATGAGGGACTGGATATCGTGTTTTCAGGAGCCGTCTTATTAGGATCAGATTATTGCCTTGAGACTTCAGTTGGAGGAGTTGTCGGCCAATTGTAGTTACAATGGCTTGGACCCGTCCTTGGCTCACACTTTTGCTTCTCGGGGTTATGAGGCTGGATTGTCAGGCGGTGGTGGCTCCCATGGTGCTGGACCCTGAGGTTTTGGTGGCTACCGGGATAGAGATGTTCCCTTCACCGTTCCCCCGGATACACAGGAGAAACCTTATCAGCCGAATCAGCAGGATGCACCCACTCCAGGTAGACGACCTCACGTTGATCAGTTTGATGAGACCCTCACCTTCTTGGATGATTTTGATGAGGGGACGAGTCCATAGGTCCTCTGTTAGTCATTGAGCATTTGTGCCCCAATATCCTGTACTTTTTATTTTTAGTTTTCACATGTATCATAGGTATGACAGTGATGTTTATGAAACTAATGTACTTGGCAGATATTTATATATGATGCTTCTTATTTATTCATCACACATGTTGTTTTATCATTAGTATGATGCATACTTCAGATATATTTAAATGATTGGATAGAGATTGACCCTGTATGGTCTTATTGACACAGGTTTTACAGATGTCGTCCTCTGTAGTGGTACGTTTGGACCACCTTCCTGCTAGCCATATAGCTACCAGCTTGAGGGTTTGGTATGACCAGCTGCCATCCACCGATCATATTGATGTCAGCCGCATGCTGGGCCACTCCATGTCTTTACTATCCTTCTAGATTCTAGAGGGATTTATTACCGGGATACTCAGGTATTGGACTCCTGAGCATCATATCTTCCGATTCGGCTCAGCCGAGTTGACTCCTACATTGGAGGAGTATAGTCGCATTTTAGGACTGTCGATAGAGGGGCCATGTGCTCAAGTAGATTTGGGCCATATGCGCCGTCAGTTCATGATGATGACTGGATTGAGGAGAGTAGTTGTGATGGCTAAGGTGGGTGGTAGCCACATCATCTCTATGGACTTTATGTTTAGGCATTTTGCTTCCGCGGATAGTTTCGCTGTTTATCACGGAGACTTTGCCATTTCGTAGGAGCACTGGTATGTTGCCCGCATAGATGCCTTGGTTATGTGCCTTGTAGCTTATCTATACATGCCATTTTATACCGATCATCTAGATGTGGCGATGTCGGTGGCTGTAAGGGCTCTTCGAGAAGACTTTACTATATTGCCCCTTATCCTGGCAGAGATATTGATTTCAGCCTCTATCTGCCATGACGCTGGTGATCAGGAGTTCAGAGGTAGTCCAGTGCTTTTATACATCTGGTTGATGATGCACCTCCGACCGATAGGGCGGCTTCGCCGTCATGGTTTCTGTTTTGGACATTGCCTGTCTCAGGTTTATTCATATCGCCTGACTTCTTGCGTCAATGAGGCATCCTGGACTTCATTTCTGGTTGCCATGGAGAAGCCTTTTTCTATAGTAATGTATTCTGGGTATTTCTCCTTTATGAGTTTCACCACCCATGTCGCTGACCTAGATTTCCTCCCCTTGGCGGGTTTGAGGCGTGTGACAACCTATCATCCTCTGGCGATAATGGGTCAGTTTGATTAGTACCAGGAGGTCCATGCATTTGAGGGGATTGAGGATTATCGATTCCCCATCTGCTCAGTTATCGAGGCTAATTTGGCTTGGGTTTATGGGTTCTGGTCTCATCGACAGACAGCAAAGTTTAGAGATTACCATTCGGGCCGCTCGGCAGAGTATTTAGCTTGGCTTGAGTCGGATTTGGCACCAGAGACCTTATATCAGGTTGGTACAGGATCTTTATCTGATGACGATGGTTGGTCCACGGATGCGGCAGAATTAATGGAGGATCCTATATCTCCGACTGAGGATGTGTTATTTGCAGAGTTGACAGCTTCTTTAGTGGGCACTGTCCCGCGTTTGGCCTCAGTTTCCATGGAGGCGATGGATAGACAGCTTCAGCTGGTGACATTTAAGAGAGATCAGGCTCGGGCTCTATTGTTGACCACCGTAGCTGGTAGGGATACTGCTATCACTAAGAGAGATACAGCCCGTGCTTCCAGAGATCAGGCCATCATTGATAGAGATGCAGCTGAGACTTTCTCAGATGGACTCATCAATCACGTACAAGGTGTAGTGCAGAGTCAAGAGGAGATTTTCCGCATGGCAGTGGAGATGCTGAGGAGGGTTGACATGTTGGAGCACGAGCTCATAGCTGCTCCCTCAACTACAGAGACTGCTGGATATTTGGCAATGTTGGCTCGTCTTACCACTGATTTATAGCTCTGTTTTATTTTCCTATAGAGACTTTGTTATTATCACTTGTCATAGGTTAGAATCAACTTTTGTATTCTAAACAGTTGTATATATTAAAAAGAAGCAAGTTTAGTTCACTTCCCTTATTTGCGCATGTCTAACCATGTCCACTGTTGTCATTTTTGCTTCATGATTTATTATGTCGACATGGAACTAGTCTCGTCATGTGGCATCAGATTCGGCAGGAATGATGATGAGATGTCGCTAGGTCATCTCCGCATGAGCCGTCGATTAGTTTGGGCTTGATGGATAGGTTTTGGATTTCTGTATAGGTTAGAAAAGTGTTTGACTTTTTTGAAGGTTAGACCGCACCATTAATGGCTGCCTACGTACTCCCACAGATAGGAGATCAGGTCTTTCGTAGTTCAGGCTCAGACCTGAAAAGTTTGAAAGGGGTTTATTTGGGGTTTGAGTTTGATTTGATAAGATTTTGATGTTTCTCAGTTTGATTTGATGAGGTTTTTGATGTTTTTCCAGGGTTAGACCGCACCATAAATGGCTGCCTACATACTCCCATAGATAGGAGATCAGGTCTTTCGTAGTTCAGGTTCAGACCTGAAAAACTAGACTTGATATATTTTTTCTTTTCTTTTTTCTTTTTTTTCTTTTTTTTCTTTTCTTTTTTTTATCAAGACATAGCAGTCCAGTCAGAAGGTGAAAAGGCAGACATAATACCGTTTCACCGAGTCGGAATTGGTCAGTTGCGGGAATTCCTCACCGTCCATCTCTTCCAATTTCAAAGCTCCACCTAATAGGATTGCTTTGACAAGAAAGGGTCCTTCCCAGTTTGGGGCAAATTTTCCCTTAGCTACATCCTGGCCCGGAATGATCTTCTTCAGTACCAAATCATGCTCTTTGAATTCTCGAGGTCGCACCTTCTTGTTATAAGATCGAGACATTCGCTGTTGATAGAGTTGACCGTGAAATATAGCAGCAGCTCTTCTTTCATTTATCAGGGATAACTGATCGTATCGATCTTGTATCCATTGGCTCTCCTCTATCTGGGCATCAAGGATCACTCTTAGTGATTCCATCTCCACTTCGACAGGAAGTACAACCTCCATACTATATACCAATGAGTAGGGTGTTGCTCCAGTCGAGGTTCGAGTCGACGTCTGATATGCAAGTATGGTTAACGGCAATATCTCTGGCCATCCAAGGTGATTTGCTGACATCTTCATCATTATCTTCTTGATATTTTTGTTAGCCGCTTCCACCTCGCTGTTCATCTTTGGACGATAAATAACCAAATTGAGGTGTTTGATATTTCACTTACTGCACAGCTCCCTCATCATCTCGTTATTTAAATTCTTTGCGTTGTCTGATATGATAACCTCGGGTTGTCCATACCGGCAGATGACGTTGTTTCTAATGAAACCAACGATGACCTCTTTGGTGACCCTGCGGAAAGAAGCTGCTTTCACCCACTTGGTAAAGTAGTCAATCATAGTGAAGATGAATCGATGACCGTTACTGGCTTTAGGCTTAACTGGTTCTATCACGTCCATTCCCCACATGGAAAAAGGCCATGGTGATGTCATGCAATGTAGTTGATTCGGAGGCGCATGAATAATGTTGGCAAGGATCTGGCATTGAGAGCAACGCTTGACATGATCATCGCAATCCGCTTTGAGGGATATCTAGTAGTGTCGTGTCCTCAGAATCTTTTTGGTAAACAGAAGTCCACTCATATGTGCTCCGCATACTCCACCATGTACGTCATTCATAAGTCACTGTGCTTGCTCGCGGTCTAGACATCTCAGAAGGCCTACACCTGGATCTCTCTTATAAAGAGCATCTCCACTTAGGTAGAAATTCATAGCCTTTTTCTATATTCGCTTCTTCGCGGCTTGACTCATCCTTTCTGAGGTTGACTGATTTGGAAGATATTCTTTTATATGGTGGTACCAAGGTGGCCCCGCAGGTAGTATCTCATCTGATATCTCCCCTACATTGTTCTCATATGACGGTGTCTTTGTGACACCCCCAAATCTGTGTACTTCGTTTCCACATGATTTGGTGTTCACTTTCTATCTATAACATACCTTTACCCAATATATCTCAAAATGAATTACAACCTTAATTCAAAATAATAAAATCTCCCTTAAAACAAGGGTTACAACCTTCTCAAAACTCAATCCCAGGGTTACTCTAACCTTGACATAAACAATAAAGTGCGGAATAAAAACATGACATAAAATTATTACAATCATTTCAAAATAATTAAACAAATCTTCACTTGTTCATCTTTCCCTTGCCTTTACTCGTAGACGGGGCATCAACGTTATCAACTTTAACTGCAATTGTTATTTAATGCAAGAGTGAGCAAACAACAGCTCACTGGAGTTTAACAATAATAAATACATGAAAGAATATCTTTACAAAGATCTGAATAACTTAGCTTACTTCAACAATAAAGAATTTAATAATAATTCTCTATCAATATCAAAATTCGAATATATAATTTATCTGAGGGTCATAAGACCTTTGAAATCTACTTGTCCTAGGTTATAAATATCTCTATTTAAACCTTTAACAGTCAATAAGACTATGAACCTCAACTCGTATTTAGGGGGATCAGCCCTTTGTACCATGTATTGTGCACAAAACATCTTAACGCTATACGTACTAACCTCCCCTAATAATTAAGGTTGTTCAACTCAATAATTTGAATTCAAGTCCGCACCAAAGAAAGTTTGGTTTGGATAAGCTTACAATGGTAATTTAGAATTCACGTTCATCAACTAAGGATTAGTTGAATCGACTTTCAATAATTCATAAATAAAAGAATTATGAATTAACATATGCTTTAGAAGTAAACTTAAAGCATTTAAAATAATAAACTGGATCTTACTTGAACAATAAGTCAAGATCTCTTCGGTTAAGTAAATAATTGTCCAGTACACAAATGAAAAGGACATTCTCAACAATGAAAATATGAACATCAAAGAACTTGCGTAGAAATAGCGAGTTTAGAGTTTAGAAGACTTGCCTTAAGCGCAAGCTACTTAACACAATTTACGTACATTAGTACTTCCTACACATATATATTAAGTCACAAGAACCTAAATTAGTTAACACATAACTAATTCACATAAGTGGTTAACCCTCACGGTTAACTCACTCTAATTAAATAAATAATCAACTATCATATAATTAATTACATCACACACATACTCACATAATTAAATTAATTATGTATTTTAGTTAAATTATAATTAAATAATTATAATTTAAACACTTAATTTAATTATAATTACTCAATTATAATTACCTCTTAAATTATCAAAATTTCATAATTAATAGTTGATTAAACTATATCATGCATTATAATTACACAATTTACAATTAATCATATATTTATCAATTTATAATAATTATGCATTTATTAAATTATAATTACATAAATTGTAATTTAAATTAACATCTAATTGATTAAAATAAATCAACTACTACTCATTATAATTTAACAAAATTATACTTTAAATTAAACACTTACTCTTAATTATAATTACTCAAATTAAGTAACTCATTTTACTATCAAACAATTATAATTTAATTAAGGTTTTCAAAATTCTTTTCTCTAATTATGAAATTGTCCAACTCATACTAGCAACATGTTATAGTCACTGAATTCATGCTCATTATCATAACCAATTATCATAAGCTATCAAATAAAACTGCACAAGTAAGCAAAACTCACTGCCCAAGCACTGTGCCCGGCGCAGCTGCGCAGCCAGCTGCCTTAAAACCGGCGCAGCTGCGCAGGGAAGGAATCTGGGATCCGCCAGTGGCGCAGCTGCGCTGCTCCTGGCCTTGCTGCCGGCGCAGCTGCGCAGCAGCTCGATCAGACGCAGACAGCCACGGCTCTCTGTTTAACCGAACAACCCAAACAAGCCAACAACGCCAAAAATACAGTACTATAGACTCTGTAAAAACATATATACGCTATTACACATATATAAAGCATGCTTTCAAAACACAAAATCATTTAAACAATGCTAATCACAAGTTTTGAAAATCCATTTTAGCCATTTTTATGAAAACTCATATTTTCTCAAAATAATCTACTGTAACTATTTTTCTCCATCAATTCGAATTTATATACATGCATTAGATACAAGTTGAAGATAGCATCAAGTAATTACCTAATAAGCATATTAACATATACCAATTTCATCAATTTCTCAATTAAAATTAACCAAACTCATGAAATTCCATATGAACTCATATAAACATGACTTTTCTGTTAAAATATATTTCTACAGTAATTTAATTTTTGAAAATCATTGATAACCATATAATTTACCACGAACAACACCACCTATATATATATCATCCATGTTTATGCAATTACATAAAAACTCAGTTTTCACAGAGAATAAAACATGAAACTTAAACCCGAGTTCTGAAAATATGAAAGTAGAGATTATGGATTACCTTTCGTTGATAGGAGAAGAAAACAGAGATTAACTCTAGCCTTCACAAGCTTCTTCTTCCTTCTCTTCTTCTCCAACTCTTCTCTGCTCTTTTCTTTCTTCTTAGCTCTTAGTTTAGACTTAGGATTAATCTAATGTAGTATCGAACTAACGTAATATAATATAATACGCGTATTAACTAATACTAATTAGCCTAATTAATTTAGCAGTTACATAAGTTTCAAAATTCAAAAAGCCTTAAGGCTTTGTTTGGCCAAAACAACATTATTTTTAAAAACAGATTATTATTACGAAGGCCATGTTTGGTAAAATAGATTTAAAACAAATGCAAAGCCTTGTTTATTTAAACTCATTTAAAATCCTTTTTCTTTTATTTTAACAAATCATTTTAATACATATTTAAATGTCACATTTTAATTAATTAAACATTAATCATCTAATTTAATCAATTAAAATCTAACATCAATTAATCACATAAAATTACCACATAATTATAATTACTCGCTAATTATAATCCATGTAACAGTTCATCACATAATTCCTCTAATTCAATTAAATTAGAACTATAATATAAAATTAATATACATTAATTAAATAAATATTACACATTCATTTATTTAATATATAACACTTAATTAAATCACTCCATAAATCACATAATTTATTTATTTAACTCAATAAATAAATCACATAAAATATTTATTTAACTCAATAAATATTTAAAATTATTATATAAAATCACAATCGTTACAGTCTTCTGCACATTGAAAATGATGACAGGCATTCCCCTTCTTGCTGATAGGTTCACCAGTGAAGCTAATGTGGCCAATGCATCGGCGAAATCATTTCGGTTCTGGGGGATATGCATGAAGGCAATGTCTTCAAATTCCCATGCCAATCTGAGAACATGTTGATGATACGACAGTAGATGCAGTTCTTTGGTGGTGTATGCCCAGGTAGACTGTCTGATGACTAGCTCCGAATCTCCAAACACCGCTAAACGTTTCACTCTCATGGACTGAGCCAGCTTCAACCCCACAATGCATCCTTCATTCGGCGGTATTGTTGGAGTTGTTGAAATACAACTTGGTTGCCACGTGGTATTGATCTCCCGTGATGGATACCAAGACTGCCCCGGCTCCGGCACCTTCAGCGTTTGATGCACTGTCAAAGTACATTTTCCAGAATTGACCTTGATCCTCCTTATAATTCAGGAGAACAGTCAACACTTCTTCCTCTGGGAAATACATTTCCAGAGGCTCAAAACCCCCTGTTGGTGCAGCTGACAGGTGATCCGCAATCCCTTGCCCTTTGATGGACTTTTGGGTGACATTTATGATGTCAAACTGTTGAAGGATTAACTGCCACTTGGATAGACGGCAGTTCAAAATTAGTTTGCTAAAGATGTATTTCAAAGGATCCATCCTCGATATGAGATAAGTGGTATGGCCATGCAGATAATGCTGTAACCTAGTGACTGCCCAAGCTAATGCACAGCAAATTCTTTCGATCAAAGTATATTTCTATTCTCCGCTGCTGAAGCGCTTACTGAGATAATAGATTGTTCTTTCTTTCCCCATGTCATCCTTCTGCCCCAGTAGACAACCCATAGCATTGGAGTTGACCAAGATATATATAAATAACAGAATCCCATCCTTTGGGTGTACCAAAATAGGTGCTTCAATCAACCTCTTCTGGATGATATGAAAGGCTTTCCGACAGTCTTCATTCCATTTTCCCGAAGAGTTCTTCCTTAATAGTTTGAAAATGGGTTCACAGGTTGCTATCAATTGCGATATGAACCGGCTTATGAAGTTGATTCTTCCCAGGAAACCTCGAATTTCCTTCTTGGTCTTTGGTTCAGGCATTTTCGTAATGGCTTGGATTTTGGCAGGATCCAACTCAATGCCCCGGTTGCTCACCAGAAATCTCAGTAGTTTGCCGGATTTCACCCTAAAAGCACACTTTACTGGGTTTAACTTCAAATTGAACTTGCGCAGTCGTTCAAACAACCTCCGAAGATGGGTGCAATGGTTATTAGCCTGCCGGGACTTTACGATGATATCATCCACATACATCTCGATTTCTTTGTGCATCATATCGTGGAATAAATTCATCATGGCTCTTTGATAAGTAGCCCCAGCATTGGTAAGGCCAAAAGCTAGTCTTCAATAACAGAAGGTTCCCCACTGGGTAATAAAGGCGGTCTTTTCCCTGTCTTCTTCAGCAACTATGATCTAGTGATATTCAGCAAAGCAACCAGCGAAAGAATACATCTCGAATTGCGCAGTGTTATCGATTAATACGTGCATGAACGACACTGGGAAGTCATCCTTAAGGCTGGCTTTGTTGAGATCTCGATAATCCACACAAACTCGCACCTTTCCTCCAGATTTTGGCACTGGGACTACGTTGGACAACCATTCAGGGTACGTTGACACCATAATAATTCTCGCTTTGAACTGTTTGATAATTTCCTCTTTGACCTTCAGGCTCCATTCTGGTTTCAACCGTCTTAGTTTTTGCTTGACTGGTTTGAACCCTACTTTAATTGGTAGTCGATGGACGACGATGTCAATGGATAGACCTATCATGTCTTCATGAGACCAGGCAAAAACATCCTTGAATTTGGTTAAGAGTTGGATTAGTTCTTTTTCTTGGTTAGAGGGAAAGTTGGTTCCGATCTATATTTCTTTGGGATCGTTGAGGGTTCTGATATTTATGGTGGTGGTTTGATCGAGGTTGGGTTTAGGTTTATCTTCGACCCATGCTTTGATTTCCTCGGGCACCTCGTCATCATCCCCTTCCTCCTGCTCGATTCCCATCAAGTCAAAGTCCAATTCTATGTCAAAATCGTAATCATTACTCAAATTCGGCAAACCATGGACGTGGCTAGAGACATGCAAATTTGGAAACCTGATACAAAAACTTGATTGCTAAATATATACAAGTAGTCGTCAATTACAAAACGATTCATCAGTTACTATGACAACTGGCAATAACAAGCTACAGATGAAATAAAATAGACATAAATATAGATAAAGGTGGAGCTCCCTGTCAGCGATCGCTTCTCGGTTTTTACCCTTTTTGGACGATCTGTGGAGTGATCGTCCACTTGCTGGTCTGCAGTTCATAGGAAGTCATTGAGATAGACGCGCTACTGGAGTCGCAGTCTTATAAGATGGCCATAACTAGTTTGGAACCGGTCGCTGGATCACTACTTGGGATGTTTACATTTCCCCAGTTAAGTGTCAGGAGGTTAGGTTGATCACTTGACAGATCTGCCCCGTCGGACTTCTTCAGGTCCTCTTCAGAAAGGCAAAAATTGCTCACGAATTGCAACTGGATCTCTTCCAGAAACTTTTGGTCTTTGGCCTTCTGGGCCGCATCCTTGAGAGGCTTTTCATCCCCGTCCATCTGATGTCCTCTTTGATCGACTTTAGGAATCAGAAGGTTTGAAATCATGAGGGGGATCTTCTTGAGTGGCTCTTTAGATTCGATTTCACCCCAGTTTGGCTTGAGGTGAATTAACTGGTTGACGCCTATGAGGATTCTGATACTTAGATCCACCATGGTATTCGAGTCCAGCCTTTCCCAACTACATGGGTATACGGATTGGGTTCCTGTTTCCTTGGCCATTCTTCCCCAGTCCTCGGCCTAGTCGATGTCCTCGGGATAGCATCTCTTGGCCAACTGCCATCACCTCTGTAGATATCCGGGGAATTAAGATCGGGGCTCCCACAGAGTTATATCGCGGATTACTGATTTCGAATGCTTAAAAACTGGCTTTCATTCACACCGATCAGGGGCATATCTCCCAGGTCATGAATAGGATAATCAGGTTCTGCACTGACAGTCACCAGATTTTCGTTGACGATATATTTCAGTTGTTGATGAAGAGTTGAAGGGACGGCGCCAGCCATATGGATCCATGGTTGTCCTAACAACAAATTATACCCGGTAGTGATCTTCAGGATCAGAAAAGGTATGTTGAAAGTGAAAGGACCAATCTCCACAGGAAGTTCAATCTCCCCCACGGTATCCCTTCTTGATCCATCGAAAGCCCGTACCACGACATGGCTGTCCTGAATTCAGTTTGGGTTGATATTCATCTTCTCCAGAGTATCTTGTGGACAGATGTTTAAAGACGACCCTCCGTCGATCAGCACGCCACCTACCATATATCCTGATGAAACGACAGCAATATGCAATTGTTTGTGATGCCCAGTTCCTTCGGCTAGAATATCATCGTCAGTGAAGGATATCACGTTACTATCCAGTACATGGCTGATCAAGTGCTGGAATTTCTCAGTATTGATAGTCTTGGGTAAGTGTGCTTCCTCCAATACTTGGATCAGAATTTGACGATGGTCGTTAGATTCTAATACCAAATCCAGGATAGAAGTTTGATGGGGTTCAACTTCCAATTGCCTCACCATCCTGGCTTCATCGTGCCCCATTTTATGGAGGAACTCTGTGATCTTTCCCGTAGATACCTTCCCTAATACCTTGGTTGTCGGTTTTGCCAAACGCCCCTGGAGGTAACATGTATTCTCCCTAGGTATGATGGCGGTACAGTCATGTGCTAACTTTATCCCTTCTCCGTAATTCCATGGTACCTTCTTTAGGCTGAGAATTGGGAGTTGTGGCCAAGGGGCCAACATCAGTGGTTTAGGCGCTGGTATCTCGAGAGTGGCTTTATTTCTCTGCTCAGGTACCCCTTGGATGGTTATGGGTCCGCCGGATATTCCTTCCACACAAAGGATAACGGCTATCATACCTTCTATATTCTACGGTCCCCGAGGGTAGTATATTTCTTCCTCAGGGAAGATCTCAGCTTTGTTTATTGAGTCCATCTCTCTGGATTCAATTAAGTTCTGGATTAGATGTCGCAGAGCCCAACATTCTTCCGTGGTATGTCTAGGAGCATTAGAATAGTAAAGGCAGGATGTGGAAGGATCGAAACACTTTGATCTTGTATCTGGGGGTGGCAAAAATTCTGTAATCTTCCCCTCCTCGATCAAGGTACAGAGAATCTCCTCCCTGGATTACCTCAACGGGGTGAATTTTCGTTTAGCGACAAAATCTTGATGGCTCTGCAATCTAGCTTCTCGAGCCATCTTTTCAGTCCATTTGTTTTGCTCTAGGTAACGGATCCGATCCCTTCTGGAGGTGGAAATATCTTGGACAGATATGGGGTCATTTGGCTTTGATAAGACTTGGTCGATGAGCTGTCGGGTCAACTGGTGTTGGTATACCACCAATTCAGCTAGCTGATCCACCTGCGCTCTGATTGAAGCCAATTCTTATTCTACCCCATAATTTTCTTCAGGGTATCCCCATATTACAGGATTATGTGCCAAGGGTAACTCTCCCATCTTCCTCAGGTATTTATGATTTTCCCTGCTTCCGGCACTGATCATGTTGACTCCTTCCTCCGTATGCTGAGGCAAAGGGTTGTTGTTGACATTCGGCTGCTAAGGCGTTTTGACTATAATCTCCCCGCTGTCAATCAAGTTTTGAATTTTGTGCTTCAAAGTCCAACACTCCTGAGTATCATGCCCCGGTGAGTTGGAATGGTGGGCTCACTTCTTGTTGGAATTGAATTGCCTACCATTTGGATCGGAAGGTGGAGCGAGCTCAACGATCTTCTTCTGGGCGATCAGTAGGGCTAATATGTTTTCCAAGGAGTCTCCTAAAGGAGTGAATATCCTTCTTCGCTTATTTTCCCCAACTTTCATTGCTGTAGGATTTTGAAAATTCGCTGGATGAGGGTTCTGCCTCTGATTAGGTGAGTTAGGGCTCTTGTTAGCAAATTATCCTTGAAATACTAACGAGACATCTTCTTTCGTCCTCTTTGATCCTCTCTTGGGAGCGCTTACATAATTTTTCGACTGTATATGCTCGGCTACGGCTTCCAAAGCAGCGAGGTCTTTGATTTTTCCAGACTTCAAACCCATTTCTGCCATTTCCCTGTGTTTAATCATTTCGGAGAAGGATTTTCCTAACCTGGCGAGAACTCTCTCATAGAAAGGGGCTTCTTGTATATCAATGAAGGTGGTCACCATCTCACCCTCATCCATTGGTGGGTTGACTTGGGCCGCCATTCGCCTCCACCGCTGCGCGTATTCTTTGAACAATTCATTGCCCAGCTTTCTGAATTTGGTAACCTAGTAGCGATCAGGTGCCATCTGGGATTGAAACTGTATAGGTTGAGGAAAGCATGGGCCAAATCTTCCCAACCTCTGACTTTGGAATTGTCTATCCGTGCGTACCACGTGCAGGCTTCACCAGTAAGGCTCTTCTGAAACAGCTGCATCCTAAGGTTTTCATCCTCAGCGTAAGTTCCAAGTTCACCTATGTAGACTTTCAAGTGAGTGTATGGGTCTCCCAGTCCGTTGTATTTCTCGAACTTGGGGACTTGAAACTTATCCGGGTATCTCGCCTTTGGGAAAATACACAGATCCGAGTAATTCACGCTCCCGTGGGATCCCGTCTCTTTCATAGACCGGATAGCGTCTTCCATCTGTCTAACTTTTTTCCTAATGTCTCCAGTGTCTTTGTCCTCCCGGAGGTTTGTGATGTTCCGTGTCATCTTCTGGATCGGGGCCTCCTTGGGTACTTCAACATCGAGGGGAGATATAGGTGTGGACATATGGGTATCACCTTCCCTTTCGGGTACTTTCATGTCTCCTTGCACAAAGGATTCAATAAAACTCTTGTGTTTAGATTCCTGAGATAGTTTGCACTGTTCTTTTAATAGGGTCGTCATCTCCGCCATTTGCTTCTTAAACTCCTCGAATTCATCTCGAGATACTGGGCTGGGTTCTGATGAACTTGCTTCAGCCATCTGGACTAGTGAAAGGCCCTTTTTGGCTCAAGATAGGGTTTTAGGACCAATCTGCACAACAACTGATATCTAGTTTAGACTGGATACGAGTTAGTCGAATTGATGACAGGGTGTGAAAGATGTATGTATGATAGTTAAAGATAACGATCATTTATATACGCGAAAGATTTAAATGGGGCATGAAGAAGCACACCGCGCGTTTGGTTTATCAGAGGCTGACCTATCTTAGGGTTACTCTCACGGGCTTTTTGAAATTAGTTCCCAGACCTTCGCAATATACTTGATGAAAACATCCATGTTTCAATTGGAGCGGATCTGAGTGGTGCCTTTCCTAAGCCTCACAATGGAAACATCCATAGGAGTCCAGTAAT
The DNA here is from genome assembly GCA_020205555.1 of Panax stipuleanatus. Taxonomy (NCBI): domain Eukaryota; kingdom Viridiplantae; phylum Streptophyta; class Magnoliopsida; order Apiales; family Araliaceae; genus Panax; species Panax stipuleanatus. The sequence goes on from CM035123.1 coordinate 17,412,228, forward strand.
AAACAACCGACGGGATTGCCCCCTAATGGAGGTACCACACAACATACATTCACATACATTCACGTCCTCACCGCATGTAATATGTTGATATTGTGCGAAGCACTAATATATTGTGCGAGGCACTAATACAAAATGCTAAAAGATTGACACACACAAATATCATTCACACAAATGCATATGCAAAATGAAAATCAAAAAGTTTGATCGCGGCTTAAGCCCTCTTTGATCCCCAGCAGAGTCGCCACCTGTCAACGCTGGACGAAAAATCAAGTCCTCGGTCTCCCTTTTGTTGAAGAAGGAGGTCCCTTTTTTCTCTTTTGGAGTTGTTTGCCCTCGTCTCTTGTCCATGGAACGAGAGAGGAGTGCCCCGATTTCCCTATTTTATTCTTTTCCCTTTCGCTTTCGCTTTGTCTTTGGGGTTCCGTTTTAAAGGGTTAATTTCGTAGGAAACCGGTACCGACATATGTGTCGACGATTTTGAAAGATTGATTTTATTGATTGGACCGATTGAGACAGAGTCGCCAGTTGGTATTTTGGGAAATGGATGTACCAACTCATTCGGGTTTTAATAGTTTTTCGCAAGATGGTCGAATGCGTGACTCTTTGATTTGGTCTTGAAACTGGAGATTCGTGGAATCCGGGGGCTAGGTTAAGCGGGGGGAAGGTGTTAGGCACCCCCCGACTCCCGTGCAAGCACGGTACAGCATCTTATTGATTTTCTTATGCAAAAAGTGTGTGTGTGTGTGTATGTGTTTTTGATTTTGAAAGCTTTATTAGTAGGTTTCTAAGTCTTTTTGGTGACTTGAAAGTAGTGCTGTACCTCTTTTGAGCCTAGGTACGAAGGAATTGATTTAATCAAAAGTTCATTTTTAGTAAGATATATGAATTGAAATGAGGTTTTAGAAAGTAAGGTTTTCAAATCCTTTGCCCGACTAGAAATTGAGGACTTCGATACTTTCTTTTATTCTTTACGTTAATTACGTGATCTACCCCGAATCGCTTTATTTCATCAAAAGCTCTTTGTGGTTTTTTCTTTGAGAAATCATTTTGATGATATGCATGCTAAATCGTTAAGAAAGTTCGATCATCATCGGGCATAAAAGCCATCTCGATGAACCGAGCTCCCGTAATGAAAGTTTTCACTATCATGGGATCTTGAATTTGAGCTCTCGAGACTAACCCCTCGAGTTCATTTTCAAGATTCAAATATTACATGTACATCGATATTTACGGTATTTAAAGCATTTACAACGTAAAAACCGGTCCATCGTGGGAATCAAGTTGGATCCATTTGGGGATCTCGACACTGGGATTCCTAGGCTCACATGATTTATACAATATTATGTATCCATAAAGCCCATGTCTTTGATACTAAGTGATTTCATCGCTCGAAATCACTGTTCACGCCGATTCGGCCCCTATTTTACCTCTAAATATAGATTTAGGGCTATACTGGTTAACCAGGACGATTCAAAAATGATAAATCCATAGATATACCACGGATCTAAGCTGTTATAGCTCCCGGGTTAAAGCTTCATGCTTAATAACCTCTCAGGAGCTAGATTAGGCTTAGCTTGAGGTATATCTAGCCTACGAAGACTATATACAACATATCAAGCACAAAATAACCGGTAAAAATAAAAAAACTACCAACTATTACGCGATATGCTTAAAATACAACAAGTATAGCTAGATTCAAACAAGATACTTCATTAATCTATCATTTGAACATAGTTTACAAAGAAATCGAAGCTAAAAGTGCGTTATTTCACCTTGGGGGACGCGTGAACAAGCATTTTGACTCCCGAGATGAAGTAAGATCACTAAGATGGCTTCAAGTAGATGCTAAATGGAAGATTTGAGCTTCAAGTTCCTTAGTTAAGTTTCAACCCGAGCCTTTCTCTCTCTAAAATGCTTAGTCTCTCTCTACAATGTGTATCTCTTCTTTTTTTTAAAAATGAACTAAATGGGGGGTTATAACCTATCCAGGGCAGCCGCACACATGTATGCAGCTAGCCGCATACATGGTGGAGGCTACCCAGGTGGGACCCCCCGGCTTGGTTATGGCTCCTTTGGTCTCGATTCGGTAGAAGTTGGCGTCTGCTGTTTGATCTTTCGGACCGTATTTGACGAACGTAGTGAGCTATGATCGAGTCCGACTGATTTAGGGTTCAGGAAGTTGATACTCGTAGCCGAGATACCTTCCAGGTCTAGATATCAGTCTGCAGACTTATCTGTTGATGGTACGTCGTTCGAGGTTTGCTGAGGTGGTTTCTGATGATCACTGTCTCAGCTCGTCGATCTTCGATCGGGTTGCGGTATGTTCAGACTTCATTGGTCCTCTTCACCATTCCCGGGGTTGTCTCCGAGATGACCGGGATCTTTTTCCCTACTTCGGGGTTGTCTCCGAAGTAAAATGACGCTTTTACCCTCCTGCAGAGTTAGTACGACAAAAGTGAAATTTCGAGTGTCTACAAATAAGAAAATGAATATTTATTTAAAGATAAATGTTTATGTGTTATGAGATGTATAATTTAATTAATTTCAAATTGAATTTATGATAATTAAGAGAAAATGGAGAATTACGATAAACTCGTAGAATGCCTTGTGTGGCATGAGAATGGATATGATGATGATTTAATTAATTAAAGGATGAAGAAATTAATAAGTGAATAATTAATTAATATTATATTGTTAATTAATTATTATTGTAAGCAATAAAATGTTAATGAGTAAATGATTAATAAATATAATAAGATTTATATTTACTCGATTAATTGTTATGTGCAAGGTATGTGATAATTAAACATATAATATATAGTATTTACATTTATATTATAGTGTGACACTTAAATGAGACTATATAATATATAAAAACTATGTAGTAAGATTTAATGAATGATGTAAGTTACATAAATAATGCTCATGTGACAAATATGTGATAAGTAGATACATTAAGGTGTATGTATGAATATTATAATAAACTAAATAAATAATTGTTATTTAATGATTATTTCAATAAATTCATATAATTGAAATAATAAAGTTGGGTTAATATGGTGTGACAATACCCAATTAGATTTTATTCGGCATTAGCAAAATGTACATGGATTATATTATGTGTATAAGATATATACCCCAACTTGCTAAATTGTAATAATTAAAGGTTCATGTGTAGACTCAAATGGAATTTATAACCTAAGTGTATATATATATATATATATATATATATATATGTGTGTGTGTGTGTGTGTGTATGTGTATATGTGTTATAAAACTAAATATGCAGTATGTTATTTTGCCAAGTTGCTGAGATATAGCCTTGTCCCACATTCATTGTAATTTCTCTTCACGTGTGCACTCAATAGCCTAAGCCAATTAGTTGCTTCTCAAACTCAGCAAATATAGCCAGTAATCATCAATGGGGAGTGGGCTTAACAGCGAAAATCAAAAACTACCAAATACTCTTCCTTAACCAATGTATTCTGATCTTTCCCGTGGGTTTGAAATGGAGTAGAATAGCATTGTCTGTGTATTGAATTTTTTATAAATAAATATCCATCCTTCTCATTTGATTTTGTTGAGATAATTTCTAAGTGTTATAGAGTGAATTGAGAGTGAATATATATCAGTGGTGAGATTCTGAGATTGAAGGAAATCATATAGCAGCAAGTTCAACTAGCGAAGGTATAACTTCCATGTTCTTCATTCTTGAAATTCTAACTTCTGGATTATGCTTGAATTCCATGTTAATTGGATCGAGTAATGATTGATAGTTGTTATTTAAGTTAGTATTTATGTTAGGACTATAATGTGGCTGAGTTAGAATAGATTTTGTAAGAAAATTTTGTATTTGGGTTTGGTTTCTGCCGAGCAGAAGCCATTCTGGTTCTGGTCGAGAAGGGGCGCAGCTGCGCCTATTTTGTACTAGGGTGCAGCGCAGCTACGCCAGGCACCAGTTTTGATTTTCAGTTTCTGTTACAATTTGCTAAGTGCTAACGTGTTGATATTACTTAAACATACATGAAAACCGGTTTAACATGCATATATAGTACCTTAACATAGCATGAACGAGTTTGACTTCATTAGTGTACGTTTACTAAAGAAAGTATATGTTTTGAAAATAGACTTGACACATACCATGATATTTATGTTATGACTTTTTGAGCATGTTTGTATGGTCTAGATATGCATGAAATGTTAGTCTAAAATGTTGAGTAAGCACTAGAATATATGGTGTACGTTGAGAATGATTTCAAAAATAAAACTTGAACTTTTTGCAAACTAAGTTGCATGAACATGATGTGTCTATATTCTGATATTTTTGAACATACATAATAGTGCTTTTAACATCACTTAGATGGCCTACATGTGCACGTACTTTGTTAGATACCGTGAAAGTTAGTTAAGCATGCATAAGATATGATTTAAAGTAATAGATGATGTTAGCTATGCGTATATGACGTAAACTCTTGTGAATATGCATTTTAAAAGATTATATGACCACCTCACATGTTTACACGACGAACATAGTAGTCTATATGATTTCATGACCTTGTATGGCCTTAAGTCATTAGAGATATTAATCTAGAACTATAACATATAAGTTGAACTTGGAATCATGCAAGACCCTTTAACATGTGTATATACTATGTGGCAATGTATGTTTATGTTTTTGACAGAAGTAGCAGAGCAAAGCTCAACTCTGGTCTGGCCAAGGGACAGCGCAGCTGCGCCAGCATAAAATCTTGTCTGAGTATTCTGCTTGCTTTCTGATTTTGTCAATTGGTTTACAATGATACTCTAAACTATTAAAAAGAGTCTGATTGATACTGATCGTATTCAAATGTGATGATGATATGGTATAAAGATTGTAAACTTGTAAAAGGAACTCTAAAGATAATAAAGACACAATCGATTAAGCGTTGTAAATAAATATAATGCTATACGTGGTATAACTATATAGCAAGGATAAGACTTAAGTATGTATTGCTTATGTTAGGTAATATATGTTGTTAAACTGTGTAACTAATGGATATATTTATACACGTTTCTATGTTACTTGATTTTATGGTGTCTTATAAACCGATTTCGTGCTACATGTGTATAAGTACGTAATGACGTACGTATAGGGTTATACGACTAAGTTAGAATCGTATGTGTATATTTAACTTACATATCAAGTTTATGTACCGAATGTACTTAGCTAATGAATATCCTATATACGTAAATATGTTATAATAGGGTTCGAAAAGTATTGATAAGCTAAAGGTTGATAAACTACGCTTGAGGTAAGTTTCCTAACCCTACTCTTTATTGAGCATTCTTAAGCTTGTGCTATTATTGATCGTACAAGTAAAACATTGAAATTATTATTCATGTCTTATGACTTAATACTTCGAAGCTAAGATAAAGTTGTTTACATTCTTGAACTTATAATTGTTCTTATATACATTGAAAGAGCGGTCTATGCCACTTGATTCGGTTACACCTATATCATGAATTTGAAGAGCGATTTAAACCAATTGATTGGTGCCGAAATCTTATATTGACTGAGATGAACAACCCTCTTGAAGGGTGAAACTATATATTATCGGAAGACCGACGTACGCACTTGAGTACGATTGAACGATATGCATAACGTAGGGTATTTTAGGCTGATCACCTGTTGTACTTGTTTTATTGGATTATCAGCATATTACTGTTAATTCTAGTAGAAGTTCATAGTCTTTAGTGACTGCTTAGTATTCATTATTCTTGAACTGTGAAAAGGTTAAACCTTGAATCTTATTGATATCTTTCGGTCCTTAGCGACTATTGTTGAAAACTATTGATACTTCTTGTTATTCTCGAACTATCCTTTATTGTCATACCCGTGGGAATTGAAAACTATATTGTCCCCTTATTGCTATATTACTTGCTGAGCAAACTTGTTGCTCATTCTTGCTTTTCCCTAAAAATATTTCAATTAAGACAGAGCAAGGCGGTCCCTCGGGCACTGACAAGGGCAAGGTTACGGAGTAGTTTGTGCTTGATTAGAACTATTGTGATTATAATAAGTTTATCTTCTATTATGTATTAGTTATGTTAAGTATGCTTAAGTATGTTTAAGCTATGTAAGAGGTGTTTAAGTTATGAAACCTTGAGACATGAATGGTTATATTAAATAAATGTAATCTATTCGTACGTGTTATTCCGTTGGGTGAGATGTTATTATCGTATTAGTCATTGAATAGTTAGAACGTGATGAACCGAATTCGAGACTGTGGCGGTCCTGATTTGGGGGCATCATAACTATTGGGGCCAGAATTGTTGCAGCAGACCGTATAGATCATCAAAGTAATACGAGCTCGACTGGTAATAGCTCAGGATCGACAAAAGAAGTATGCAGATCTTCATCGCAAGAAAAGAGACTTTAAAGTGGGAAGCTATGCGTTTCTAAAGGTATCTCCCTGGAAGGGAAAGATAAGATTTGGGAAGAAAGGTAAACTGAGTCCGAGATTTATTGGACCATTCAAAATACTAAAGAAGATAGGCGAAGTGGCGTACAAGGTGGCTCTACCTCCTGAACTGGAACATATTCACAATGTGTTTCATGTGTCAGTGTTGCGTTCGTACAAGGCGGATTACAAGCATGTGATATCGTATGAACCGATTCAAGATGAGAAGAACTTATCATACGAGGAGATTCGTGTAGAAATTTTAGATAGGAAGGAGCAGAAGTTGAGGAATAAGGTTATACATTCTGTCAAAGTTCTGTGGAGAAACCACAATGCTGAGGAAGCTACGTGGGAAATTGAGGAACAGATGAGGAAGAATTATCCGATTCTTTTTTAGTAACCTTAGTGAAATTTCGGGGAAGGAATTGTTATAAGGAGGGGAGAATGTAATAACCAAGAATTTCAGTGTCACATTGTAGTTAAATTTATTTATTAATTATTAATGATATTGACGAATCTGTGATATATTGTGATGACTAGGGATTAAGTAATTATGTGACTAGTGTGCTACGAGTATTTAAAGGAAGTCTCACTAATGAGTTAATTAAGTTAGTGGACTAACCTAAGTATTTTAATAATCTAGGAAATTGATTAAGGTACTCAATATACTTGAATATAGTAAGTCTAATTGGGTTATGTAAATGAATTAACATTATTGGTTGATGAGAATATAAATAATAATGAGTATTAGTTCAACTGATAATAAATTTAATGGACTATGAATGATAAGTAATTTAAACAAGCCCAATTGTTTATTTAAGCATTGGACTTGTAAATAATTTGGTTTAAGAGCGACTAACTGTTAAACTGGCCCAATATTAGATGTATAGGGCAAGTATATTAGTAGCCCAATTAATTTGTTATGGAGGCCCAAGCTCATTAGTAGCCCAAAATAATTATTGCAAGCCCAAAAGAACTTATTTAAAAAGGCCAATCTTGGCCCACTTGAAGAGGGGTATTTTGGTCATTTAATAAAGTAAATAAATAATAAAAAGAAAAAAATAGAAAGGATAAGAAGGCCTTATGGCCGGATTTGTGAGAAAGGAAGAAGGGAGGAGAATGTGATCATTATAACTTTAGTAGGTAAACAACTTCGCTTAGGTGTCATCCTCTCATTCGTCCACCACTTTTGGTTATTCTTGCAAGCAACAACTTAGTTATGAGAGAGAGAATATGTATGATTATGGTGAATATATAGATCATATCTATATCTCTTCTTACTAACAAAAAAATAAAAAGAAAGAAAAATCTAAGAAGTTCTCTCTTTCATCTCATCATCAAAAGATAAGCTAATGAAAGAAAGAAACTAAGAGAGAGAGAGAGAGAGAAAGGATTCGGTGGGGATAGAAGAGGAGAAGAGGAAAAGAGGAGCAAGAGTTCATGCATCCTAGATTCATTACCTATATTGCAAAGAAGAGAAGAGTAGCCTACAAAAACAAATTAAGAATCCCTAACTTTGTATTCTATATAAAGTTTGTGTTAGATCCTTGAAGTATAAGTTTTAAATGGCTAGAACCTTATGATAAGGTTAGATCTTGTATATAGTGTGATAGGTCTCCAAAATTGGGTATTTAATTTTGATGATAACAAATTAGGATTAAAGGTCAAAAAGGGTAGAATCCTCTCCATAGGATTAAGTGCTAAAATGATTTATTAATTACCTTGAATATTTTGACCAAAAATATTTATTTTCTTACTTTACTTGAATTTATTTTATGACCTTGATAAATTAATATCAAGTATTAATAAAATGAGTTCATATAGTAACATTTCCTAAGGCAAGGAGATTCTTATCTTATTTTTAAATGATTTTAAATAGGCAAAAATTATTTCTAAATATATATATATACTAAAATATTTTAAATATAATATATATATATATATATACAAAAACCGTGAGTGTGTGCATGGTATAAACCATGAGTGCATATGCATGTGTGTGTGCCGAACTAAGTGTATGTATGGACTTGTAAATTAAAAATGCAGTGTGTGCGTGCATGTGTGTGACCAAGTGTGTGCATGGTATGTGAACCATGTATATGTGTGTACAAGTATTGTTATACTTGGTGTTGGAACAAATGTAATAAATATGCATGGATGTTTGTGCAATGCATGAAAATTTATTTTCCTAAACTATATGTATACCGTGTGTGCTGGCAAGGAACAAAAAGTTTATGCCTTGAGGAATATTGAATGAGCCTACATGGAAGTATGTGCCTTATTGGTGCATATGTGTTTTAGCCATAAAGGCTTATTTGTTGGCACATGAACGAATTGCCTAAAGCTTATGCCTTGAATGATGTGACGCCCCCAAATTCCAGGACCGCCACTTGGTCTCTCGAATTCGGTTCATCACGTGCTCATGGTAATACATCACAATATAATAATTAAATATCATACGATCACAGCGGAAAATCTATTTTAGAATAATTTACAATGATTTATTATAATTATTCCCCCAAGTCTCGCAACCTACAGTACTTAATAGATTACCTAATAATATCAGTTAACGACTTATTACATAATCTAACTTAAGCTTAAACATAATCAAATCCAGTCTTACTACATCATCTTCATACAATATGAATATATTTAAAACATAACAGACATAAGCTAGTTGGTAGCTTTGCCCTTGCCCTTATCAACGCCCGAAGGTTCACCATGCTCTGCCTTAACTGAAATGTTTTAAGGAAAGCAAGAATGAGCACAAATTGCCCAGCAAGTAATATACAACAAGGGTAAATGATAAAATTCTCAATTCTCGAAAGGGTATAGGAAAGTTTGATAGTTCAAGGATAGCAAGAATATCAACAGTTCTCAATAACAGCCACTAAGGACAGAATAATATCAATATGATTCAATAATAAATCAATTCAAGATTTCAAGATAACTGAATACTGAGCAGTCACTAAGGACTATGAACTTCCATAGGATTTGACAGTAATAAACTGAAAATCCAACAAAAACAGATACAACAGGTGATCAGCCTAAAGTACCCTCGTTATGCATAACAATCAATCATACTCAAGTGCGCGCGTCGGTTCTCCGACAGTTATAGTTTGTTCTTCTCAGTCATATATAAGATCCCGCACCAATCAATTAGTTTTGGGTCGCTTTTCAATAATATAAGTCTAGCCGAATCAATGGCATAGACACTTTCACAATATTCAAGAACAATACTAAGTTCAACATGAATAATAGCTTTAATGAAATAAGAGTTCAAGTATGCTAATTCGATTCAACCGATTAAATAGGAAACTAGTTCGCAATACACAAGATAGGATACTTGCATAGTAAAAGAGTATAAGTTAGGAAACCTTCACAATCATAGATTTCCTTGCATAAAGTAAATGCGTCGGTTAGGATACTTGCACTTTAAAAGAGTGTAAGTAAGAGAACTTGCCTTTAGCGTAGTTTATCCACGAAAAGCAAATCAACACTTTCGAATTCCTATCGTAATACAGTTACGTATATATATGATATTCATTAGTCATATAATTTAACTTCACATTTTCTCTTTGAATATACGATCAACACATAAGCTAAGTTTTACCTAGCTACACAGTTATATAGAATATAATTTCTATCCTTAACGTTCTTTCTTTAGAGTTTAAACGCATTCTCATATATATAAGATCTCAACAATTAGCAAACATGCTTGCATATTATTAATATCTCATAAGACCACAATCAATACTAAATATATTTCATTTTAGCAAGTTACGGCATCTCCTTAAGTTAACCGTCAAAATCGGGTTCAAGTAACATCATATAATATCACGTAGCATGTATTCATATTTAAAGGATACTTTACATGCTTGTATAACTTTTCCAAATCCAATCGTACATGGTATAGGTTCTTAAGTTAATACTTAAAGCCATTCAAGGACACGAACTCATATGGTCTAACATGGTCGCTTTTAAACACATAAGATATTCATATAACTTGTATTAGTCATGCTCATGAGTACTCGTATTGCATATATGTAGCTAGCATTGTTATTATCTTGAAAACATGCTTTGTTCATGCTAAACTTTAATCATGGCAACTAATCATGGTATATATACATGCATGACACATGAATGAGTCTAAGAGTACTATCACATGTGTTCATAAATGTCAAATTCTAATTCTCGTCATAACATACCAACGTTCACGTTCAAAGCTTATACTTTGTTAGTATAGTTCATTAATAAGGTCTATCATGTTCATGCTTCCTTATGAAACCCATATACACAAGTTAACATGCTTTTCATGTATTTCAAGGCCCTATAAACATGCTCGAAAAGTCAGAATGTATACATGGTTTTTACATGTCAATATCAACCTTCAAAACTTGTATTTTTGTTAGAAAGGTGCACTAGTTGGGTTCACATGTCCATATTATATCACGGAACCTATATACATAAGTTAGTATGCATTTCATGTGTTTCTAGGTCATACTAACATGTCTCGAAAGTCAGAATATTAACATGCTTCATATATGTTAACGTCGTTCATGAAACTTTAAGTTCGTTTTCAAACTATATGTCGTTTGGTTAACCATGCATGCTAATATACTAAAACATGCTCACATTGCCTCATTAGGTTTATATATAAGTATTAATCATGCTTTCATGCTTGTTTAAACAAAAATCAAACAATTAGTTCATAACAGTTTTATTGCAGAATGCAGAAAAACTGAACACAGAGGCTGGCGCTGCGGCGCGGCACAGCAGCTCACTACTGGCGCTGCGGCGCGAGTGGCGCTGCGTGCGGCGCTGCGGCGCGAGCTGTGGCGCGTGGGGCGCTGCGGCGCGGGCTGCGGCGCTGCGGCGTCGAGGCAGTTTTCTGCAGTTCCGACTGCAGCGAAATCCGACCAAAAACCTCCCATTTCATCGATTTCAACATACCCAAATGCTATTAGACTTGTTTAACTTACTAATACATACATATATGCTTATATAACAGTCAATAGCAATTATCAATTCCCAATTTCATGAACTCTGACTAATTTATGAATTTTATGTATTCACAGAAATTAAAGAGGAACAATGGAAATGAAAGACTATTCAGTGGTTCTATCATGTGTGTATGTTCATATAACAACAATATAAGGGTTCTACAACCCAATCATGAACCAATTTAGCATAATCAAGAATTTCAAGGAAACTTCGGAAACAGATAACGGAAATGAAGAACACAGGAAGAGGAATTATACCTCTGTAAATGATTTAAGCTTGCTGCTATCTCAATAACACTGATATATATATATATATATATATATATGCTCTCTAGTCTCACTTAGCCAAAATGCTCAGCAAAAGAACTGAAGAATGAGGAGAGCTTATTTATAGAGAATCCATTATTCAGTCCATAGCTTTGCTCATCATTTTGAACTAACGGAAGAGAGGATTGCATAGTGGTTATGGGAGAGTTGGTATGTAGCAGTTGGCTTACACTATTGAGGCCACTCCCCTTGCAATGATCATTGCTATTTTGCTGAGTTTGAGAAGGTAGGAGTAGGCTAGCTTCATGATGCATTTCACGTGTGAGGAGATAGTGACTATCATATTGGGACAAGCCAAACAAACCTCAGCATTCTTACAAATGGACTATATGCTACACTTGTATATATATATATACACCATATACTTATGTTATATTATATGTACTCTTAGGTTATAATTACAATGTACTTCACATAATGTAATAAGTGTAATTTACACACATATAATCCAGGTACGTTTATCTTACTGATATAATACCATCGGATACTACCACATTACATTATATCATATATTATTAAATTGTATTACTCAACAATTATTTATAATAGATCCATGATACATTATTTTAATGTATATCCACACATCATTTGTCACCTACACATATCATAACATATAGTTACTATACATTTAAATCGCATGCTTGCACATATAATTTCTCATCTTATAATTTGAATATTAATTAATAATATACACATATCCTACATCCATCAATATAATTGTTAACCTCCATAACAATTTAATTAACCCTTATATGATTAATTATCACTTTGATATAAATCTTATTGTATTTATAAACACGTTGCTCATTATTATTAAGTTTCTTGCAATAATAATAATCACATATTGTTAATCGATCCTCATTAGTATTTTATAACAGTTAATTAATATTCTCCGATTAACAATTAATATAGATTAATTGTTCGCTTAAATTAATATAATCATTCTTATATTACGCCACTGTGCCACACAAGGCAATCAACGAGTTTATCACAAACTCCACCAATTTCTCAATTATTATAATTATTCAATTATATATAATTGAATTAATTCATCTCATAACACAAAATCATTTATATTCAAATAAATTCTCATTTCCATTAATATATTTATTTAATAATATATGGAAATTCTCGGGTATTACATCCTCCCCCCCTTATAAAAATTCCGTCCCGGAATTGCTACAAGGTTACACAAATAGATGGGGATAGTCCCTCCTCATCCTATCTTCTAACTCCCACGTTGCCTCCTCGACATCGTGGTTACGCCAAAGTACTTTTACAGATGAAATAACTTTATTTCTCAAAGTTTGTTCTTTCCTATCTAATATTTGGACAGGAATTTCTTCATACGCCAAGTTCTTCTCCACTTGAATGGGCTCGTAAGAAATCACGTGCTTGTAGTCGGCCTTGTACGGTCGCAACACGGAAATGTGGAACACGTTGTGGATATGCTCCAGTTCGGGTGGCAACTGCAACTTTGTATGCCACTTCGCCCACTCGCTTCAGTATCTCGAACGGTCCTATGAATCTTGGACTCAATTTTCCTTTCTTGCCGAAACGGATTTTTCCCTTCCATGGAGATACCTTTAAGAATACGAAACTGCCGACTTTGAAGTCTCGGTCCTGCCGATGCAAATCTGCGTATTTCTTCTGGCGATCTTGAGCTGCTACAAGTCTGGCTCTTATCACTGTCACCACGTCTGCGGTTTGTTGAACTAACTCTGGTCCGAGTATTCGTCGTTCTCCGACTTCGTCCCAACATAACGGCGTTCTGCACTTTCTCCCGTAAAGAGCTTCGTACGGTGGCATGCCAATACTCGCATGGTAGCTATTATTATATGCGAATTCTACTAAGGGTAGGTGGTCGTCCCAATTTCCCTTAAAATCCATCACGCAAGTCCTAAGCATGTCTTCTAGCGTTTGTATTGTTCGCTCACTTTGTCCGTCTGTTTGAGGATGATAAGCTGTACTCAACCTCAACTGCGTTCCCATTCTTTCTTGCAAACTCTTCCAAAAATTGGACGTGAAGCGCGGATCTCGATCAGAGACAATTGACACCGGCACTCCATGTCGTGAAATAATTTCTTTTACATATAGGCTTGCTAATTGGTTCAAACTGTAGCGGATCTTGATTGGTAGAAAGTGTGCGGTCTTCGTTAGTCGATCCACGATAACCCAAATAGCATCATAACCTTTCTGTGTAACTGGAAGTCCTACCACGAAGTCCATGGTAATATGCTCCCATTTCCACTCTGGTATTTCTAATGGTTGTAGTAAACCACTTGGCCGCTGATGTTCTGCTTTAACGCGTTGGCAAGTCAAGCATTTACTGACGCACTCTGCGACTTCCCGTTTCAAATTAGGCCACCAAAAATGTTGCCTTAGATCTCGGTACATCTTTGTGCCTCCCGGATGAACGGAATATGTCGTATTGTGTGCCTCGTGCAAAATCTCTTCCCTCAACTCAGTTACCGCTGGTACCCACATTCTCCCTTCAAATCTCAAAATACCGTCTTTATCCATTCGAAATTTTTCTCCCTCACTTTCTGTGATCCTCTTTCGGATTTTCTCACACTCTTCATCCTTTTCCTGAGCTTCCTTTACTCTATTCAACAACGTCGGACAAGCTTCCATTACAATTAACTTCTCACCAGACTTTTCTGGTCCTTTTACTTCTATCTCCAATTTCTCCATCTCTCTTATCAACTCTTCCTGAGTCGTCAAATTAAACAACTTCTCCCTTCCTTTCCTGCTCAGAGCGTCGGCAACCACATTTGCCTTTCCCGGGTGATAAAGAATATCGCAGTCATAGTCTTTGATTAATTCTAACCACCTTCTCTGTCGCATGTTTAACTCCTTCTGTGTGAAGATATATTTCAGACTTTTGTGGTCCGTGTATATCTCACATTTTTCTCCGTATAGATAATGTCTCCATATCTTTAACGCAAAAACTACTGCCGCTAACTCTAAGTCGTGAGTAGGGTATCGTTTTTCGTAATCCTTTAATTGTCGTGATGCATATGCAATGACCTTGCCATGTTGCATGAGCACACAGCCAAGCCCCTTGTGCGATGCATCACTATACACCACAAAATTTCCCGCATCATCTGGTAATGATAATACAGGTGCTTCGCTCAATCTCCTTTTCAGTTCTTGAAGACTTTCTTCGCATTTGTCGGTCCATACAAATTTCACCGTCTTTCTAGTCAAATTGGTCAGCGGGGTTGCTATCTTAGAAAAATCTTGGATGAATCTTCGATAGTACCCAGCTAACCCTAGAAAGCTTCTCACCTCCGTCGGTGTTCTCGGTTGTTCCCAATTACTTACTGCTTCAACCTTCGCAGGGTCTACAGAGATTCCATTCTTATCCACCACGTGGCCTAAGAATTGAACCTTCTCCATCCAAAATTCGCACTTAGAAAATTTTGCATACATCTTCTCCTTCCTTAGCGCCTCCAAAACAATCTTCAGATGTTCGGCGTGTTCTTCCTCTGTCTTTGAGTAGATCAAAATGTCGTCGATAAAAACCACTACAAATTTATCCAAGTATGGCTTGAAAACTCGGTTCATCAAGTCCATAAATGCTGCCGGAGCATTAGTCAATCCGAATGACATTACCAAAAACTCGTAGTGTCCATAACGGGTTCGAAACGCAGTCTTTGGTATGTCCTCATCCCGTACCTTCAGTTGATGATATCCTGTTCGTAGGTCGATCTTTGAGAAACACTTTGCTCCCTTCAGTTGATCAAATAAGTCGTCTATCCTTGGTAGCGGATACCGGTTCTTTATCGTTACTCTATTCAATTCTCGATAATCGATACAGAGCCTCATTGATTCCGTCCTTCTTCTTAACGAATAGTACTGGTGCTCCCCAAGGAGAAACACTCGGTCGAATGTAACCCTTATCCAATAATTCTTGCAATTGCATCATTAATTCCTTCATTTCTACTGGCGCCATACGATATGGAGCTTTCGAAATCGGTGCCGTTCCCGGTGCTAAGTCTATTACGAATTCGATTTCTCTGTCTGGCGGAAGACCAGGCAGATCGTCCGGAAACACATCTTGGAATTCATTAACTACGTATATATCCTTAATTTCTACTCCCTTCTTCCGAGTATCAACGATGTAAGCTAAATATCCTCCACATCCTTTCCTTAACAATTTCTTGGCCTGCATCATCGTAACGCAACACGATTGCTTAAGCGATGAGCTACCATAAAACACTACCTTAGACTTACTCGGAGTCTGAAGGTTCACACATTTGTTCTGACAGTCAATTATCGCAGCATGGTTATACAACCAATCCATTCCCAGTATTACGTCAAATTCTCCCAGTCTAATAGGAATCAAGTCTACGTTCAGTTCATGTTTACTAATATTTGCGCGACAATTTCGATAAACGTATTCTACAGGGATCACTTCCTTATTAGCAACTTCTATGATCAAAGGATTTTCTAATAGTTCTCGAGGTGTACTAAGTCTACTAGCAAATTCTTCAGATACAAAAGAACAGGTGGCACCCGAATCAAATAATACATAAGCATTTATATCATTGATTGGGATTATACCTGACACCACATCCTTCGCAGCCACTGCGTCTTGGACGGTCATGTTAAAGGTTCTGGCGGTTGGGCGGTTGGATTGTGCCGGTCCACCGATCATCAGCTTGTTGCCTCCTTGCTGATTACTACCCCCGCCACTTCCCTTCTTTGGGCAGTCCTTAATTCGGTGCTCCGTCGAGCCACAAGCAAAGCATCCTTGTATCTTCTTCGGTTTCAAACAGTTAGGCGAGATGTGCCCTTCCTGTCCGCAGTTGTAGCAAGTGCTACGTCCCTTCCAGCACTCGCCCTGGTGATTCTTCCCACACTTCGGGCATCCTTCAGCCCTCTTCTTGAAACCTCCACGAAAATTCCCTGATTGATTATTGTTGTTTTTGTTGTTGTTATTATTCTCCCACTTTCTCTTTCCCAAGTTGCTTCCTCCGCTACTACTTCCTCCCGTACGATTCTCTCCTCCAGTATTCTTTCCTTTCTTTTCTTTGTTATACTGACTTAAGGCCTCACTGCCGCCTTCCGCAATGATTGCCTTCTCCAGTAATGTTGCAAAGGAATCAATTTGAAGAACTGATACCTTATTGAACAGCCATGGCTTCAACCCTTGTTCAAAGCGTCTAGCCTTCCTCTCTTCTTCACCAACTTGGTGCTCCGCAAATCGCGCCAGTTCGTTAAACCTAGCCGCGTATTGCGCCACCGTCATCTCACCTTGTTTTAACTCTAGGAATTTCACCTCCATCCTATTCTTCATACTCTTTGGAAAGTAATTCTCGAAGAATAGTGTCTTAAACTTATCCCAAGCTATTATCCCTTCTCCAGCTCTTTGTTGATTAGCCTCCCACCAGTAGTTCGCTTCTCCCCTCATCATGTACGTGGCAAACACCGTCTTCTGATCTTCGCCTACGCTAGCTATAGTGAAAGCTTTTTCGATCTCTTTGATCCACGTTTGTGCGATGATTGGGTCGGTAGTTCCCTCGAACTCCGGGGGTCCTACACTCTTAAAGTCTTTAAAGGTTGTTACTGGCACAGTTTGAGGGTTCGGGCGAACGGGTTCATTGTTCCTTCCCCTTAAGGCTTCTCCTAACAAGTCTACCAGTTTCTGGATCGGGTCTACTTGTTCTCTCTCATTGTTAACAGATTCTTCGGGTGCTGTCAATCTACGTCTGGGCGGCATTATCTGCATCACAAGTTTTCATTTTATTATTATTCAAGTATATTACTTAAGTATTTCTTTTAATACTAAAAGAATAGATTTATAACACGTTTCTGAAATCAACTCCATTTATATTCATATGCCATTTCATTTTCATTACATGATTTCCCCAGCATACTGCTATAAATGTTATCACATATATCCCCTAATATCACAAAAGACGGGGAATATACCAACCTACTACCATACTACCCCTCTAACAAAAGCTAACTCGGGGTTTACATCATCATCCCAAATCTTACACAAAAGATCGGGATTACAACATAGTATATACAATACATAAAGACACAACTAGTACTACCACTAGACTGACTAAGGAAATCTCATCCCATCATCCCGCGCTCCACTGCGCTCTTGTACTCCAACTGTGCTATATACGCAACCAGCTCTCGGCTCAAGGTATGTAGAGTCTGTCCCTGTTCTGCCGGGTAGTGGTACACACCATCAATCACCCTTTCAAAAGCTGAACGGAACACATACCCCATCTTGTTCATCTTTCTCTTCTTGCACCTGACCTCGTCCTCAAGGTCGTCGGCTCTCTCATTAGACGCTTCCCACTTCTCCTCGAAGTGTAACCTATCCATCACCTCCAACTCTAGCTGAGTACGGAGTGCCTCTTTCTCAGTCTTCTCACTCAGCTCCCTCTGCTCAACCTCTTCTAGCTTCTCTGCCAAATCTACATTCCTAGCCACTGACCTGTGAAATAGAGTCCCCATCTGGATCCCTGCCTCCCTACGGTAGGCAATCTCCACCTCTAACTCTTGCATAGCCAGCTTCCTCTGGTGGTCCTCGTCCCTCAGCTTCTGGAACTCAGACTCTCTCTCGTGGGCCTCTGCCTCCAGCTCCTGAACTCTACAGTCTAACTCTAGAATACGCTCCTCGTACTCGCCTAACATCTGTTCCTCTATAGTAGCCTCATCAGAGTCCTCTACTGGCTCATCCTCCATCGGCTCCTCCTCTGGATCAGTCTCTATCTCAATCTCGATCTCATCCTCGTCATCAAACTCGGATGGTGCAACTGCCTGCACTGGTGTAGCCTCTAGAGGTGCCTCGTATACTACGTGTATATCCCTGGGCTCCTCCTCTACAACTCTACTAGGTACCCCTGTGTCTGTCATCCTACACTCACAAACACAAGACAAGAAATAGCATCTCCATTAGAATGTTAAACAAAATATAAGTTCATTGTATAGAATGAAGTTACATTTCATAACAGACTAAGTCTCTCAAGGAAAACCCTACATGAGTTTTATCTCCTTCCTAACTTCTAAGTTCGCCTAAGTTATAGTCTAAGGACACTCGTTCCTAAGGTTTATAACTACAGCTTTGATACCAACCTGTGACGCCCCCAAATTCCAGGACCGCCACTTGGTCTCTCGAATTCGGTTCATCACGTGCTCATGGTAATACATCACAATATAATAATTAAATATCATACGATCACAGCGGAAAATCTATTTTAGAATAATTTACAATGATTTATTATAATTATTCCCCCAAGTCTCGCAACCTACAGTACTTAATAGATTACCTAATAATATCAGTTAACGACTTATTACATAATCTAACTTAAGCTTAAACATAATCAAATCCAGTCTTACTACATCATCTTCATACAATATGAATATATTTAAAACATAACAGACATAAGCTAGTTGGTAGCTTTGCCCTTGCCCTTATCAACGCCCGAAGGTTCACCATGCTCTGCCTTAACTGAAATGTTTTAAGGAAAGCAAGAATGAGCACAAATTGCCCAGCAAGTAATATACAACAAGGGTAAATGATAAAATTCTCAATTCTCGAAAGGGTATAGGAAAGTTTGATAGTTCAAGGATAGCAAGAATATCAACAGTTCTCAATAACAGCCACTAAGGACAGAATAATATCAATATGATTCAATAATAAATCAATTCAAGATTTCAAGATAACTGAATACTGAGCAGTCACTAAGGACTATGAACTTCCATAGGATTTGACAGTAATAAACTGAAAATCCAACAAAAACAGATACAACAGGTGATCAGCCTAAAGTACCCTCGTTATGCATAACAATCAATCATACTCAAGTGCGCGCGTCGGTTCTCCGACAGTTATAGTTTGTTCTTCTCAGTCATATATAAGATCCCGCACCAATCAATTAGTTTGGGTCGCTTTTCAATAATATAAGTCTAGCCGAATCAAATGGCATAGACACTTTCACAATATTCAAGAACAATACTAAGTTCAACATGAATAATAGCTTTAATGAAATAAGAGTTCAAGTATGCTAATTCGATTCAACCGATTAAATAGGAAACTAGTTCGCAATACACAAGATAGGATACTTGCATAGTAAAAGAGTATAAGTTAGGAAACTTTCACAATCATAGATTTCCTTGCATAAAGTAAATGCGTCGGTTAGGATACTTGCACTTTAAAAGAGTGTAAGTAAGAGAACTTGCCTTTAGCGTAGTTTATCCACGAAAAGCAAATCAACACTTTCGAATTCCTATCGTAATACAGTTACGTATATATGATATTCATTAGTCATATAATTTAACTTCACATTTTCTCTTTGAATATACGATCAACACATAAGCTAAGTTTTACCTAGCTACACAGTTATATAGAATATAATTTCTATCCTTAACGTTCTTTCTTTAGAGTTTAAACGCATTCTCATATAATATAAGATCTCAACAATTAGCAAACATGCTTGCATATTATTAATATCTCATAAGACCACAATCAATACTAAATATATTTCATTTTAGCAAGTTACGGCATCTCCTTAAGTTAACCGTCAAAATCGGGTTCAAGTAACATCATATAATATCACGTAGCATGTATTCATATTTAAAGGATACTTTACATGCTTGTATAACTTTTCCAAATCCAATCGTACATGGTATAGGTTCTTAAGTTAATACTTAAAGCCATTCAAGGACACGAACTCATATGGTCTAACATGGTCGCTTTTAAACACATAAGATATTCATATAACTTGTATTAGTCATGCTCATGAGTACTCGTATTGCATATATGTAGCTAGCATTGTTATTATCTTGAAAACATGCTTTGTTCATGCTAAACTTTAATCATGGCAACTAATCATGGTATATATACATGCATGACACATGAATGAGTCTAAGAGTACTATCACATGTGTTCATAAATGTCAAATTCTAATTCTCGTCATAACATACCAACGTTCACGTTCAAAGCTTATACTTTGTTAGTATAGTTCATTAATAAGGTCTATCATGTTCATGCTTCCTTATGAAACCCATATACACAAGTTAACATGCTTTTCATGTATTTCAAGGCCCTATAAACATGCTCGAAAAGTCAGAATGTATACATGGTTTTTACATGTCAATATCAACCTTCAAAACTTGTATTTTTGTTAGAAAGGTGCACTAGTTGGGTTCACATGTCCATATTATATCACGGAACCTATATACATAAGTTAGTATGCATTTCATGTGTTTCTAGGTCATACTAACATGTCTCGAAAGTCAGAATATTAACATGCTTCATATATGTTAACGTCGTTCATGAAACTTTAAGTTCGTTTTCAAACTATATGTCGTTTGGTTAACCATGCATGCTAATATACTAAAACATGCTCACATTGCCTCATTAGGTTTATATATAAGTATTAATCATGCTTTCATGCTTGTTTAAACAAAAATCAAACAATTAGTTCATAACAGTTTTATTGCAGAATGCAGAAAAACTGAACACAGAGGCTGGCGCTGCGGCGCGGCACAGCAGCTCACTACTGGCGCTGCGGCGCGAGTGGCGCTGCGTGCGGCGCTGCGGCGCGAGCTGTGGCGCGTGGGGCGCTGCGGCGCGGGCTGCGGCGCTGCGGCGTCGAGGCAGTTTTCTGCAGTTCCGACTGCAGCGAAATCCGACCAAAAACCTCCCATTTCATCGATTTCAACATACCCAAATGCTATTAGACTTGTTTAACTTACTAATACATACATATATGCTTATATAACAGTCAATAGCAATTATCAATTCCCAATTTCATGAACTCTGACTAATTTATGAATTTTATGTATTCACAGAAATTAAAGAGGAACAATGGAAATGAAAGACTATTCAGTGGTTCTATCATGTGTGTATGTTCATATAACAACAATATAAGGGTTCTACAACCCAATCATGAACCAATTTAGCATAATCAAGAATTTCAAGGAAACTTCGGAAACAGATAACGGAAATGAAGAACACAGGAAGAGGAATTATACCTCTGTAAATGATTTAAGCTTGCTGCTATCTCAATAACACTGATATATATATATATATATATATGCTCTCTAGTCTCACTTAGCCAAAATGCTCAGCAAAAGAACTGAAGAATGAGGAGAGCTTATTTATAGAGAATCCATTATTCAGTCCATAGCTTTGCTCATCATTTTGAACTAACGGAAGAGAGGATTGCATAGTGGTTATGGGAGAGTTGGTATGTAGCAGTTGGCTTACACTATTGAGGCCACTCCCCTTGCAATGATCATTGCTATTTTGCTGAGTTTGAGAAGGTAGGAGTAGGCTAGCTTCATGATGCATTTCACGTGTGAGGAGATAGTGACTATCATATTGGGACAAGCCAAACAAACCTCAGCATTCTTACAAATGGACTATATGCTACACTTGTATATATATATATACACCATATACTTATGTTATATATTATATGTACTCTTAGGTTATAATTACAATGTACTTCACATAATGTAATAAGTGTAATTTACACACATATAATCCAGGTACGTTTATCTTACTGATATAATACCATCGGATACTACCACATTACATTATATCATATATTATTAAATTGTATTACTCAACAATTATTTATAATAGATCCATGATACATTATTTTAATGTATATCCACACATCATTTGTCACCTACACATATCATAACATATAGTTACTATACATTTAAATCGCATGCTTGCACATATAATTTCTCATCTTATAATTTGAATATTAATTAATAATATACACATATCCTACATCCATCAATATAATTGTTAACCTCCATAACAATTTAATTAACCCTTATATGATTAATTATCACTTTGATATAAATCTTATTGTATTTATAAACACGTTGCTCATTATTATTAAGTTTCTTGCAATAATAATAATCACATATTGTTAATCGATCCTCATTAGTATTTTATAACAGTTAATTAATATTCTCCGATTAACAATTAATATAGATTAATTGTTCGCTTAAATTAATATAATCATTCTTATATTACGCCACTGTGCCACACAAGGCAATCAACGAGTTTATCACAAACTCCACCAATTTCTCAATTATTATAATTATTCAATTATATATAATTGAATTAATTCATCTCATAACACAAAATCATTTATATTCAAATAAATTCTCATTTCCATTAATATATTTATTTAATAATATATGGAAATTCTCGGGTATTACAAATGAGCTTGTCTTGAAGTTTGTGCCTTTAAAACAAATAAGCTTATGTTGTGATTTAAAAACTTGGGCGCACAAAATTCAAACGACCAAGCAATCCGAGCCCCTCTTTTTTTCATCATGCAATCCGGACCTTCCAATTCAAAAAATAATTTTCAAAAATTACGGTTTTGCCCGAACCTGAAAATTTCTATAAATAGAAGGCTTTCCAATTCATTTCAATTTATCAAATCTATAAATCAGAAAACTTACTCTCCTTGCCTACAGATTATTCAAACAAGCTTTTACTCTTTTCGCTCAATCAAAGTTATAATTTCCTTTGGAAGTGAAAAATTGGTCCAAGTATTTGAGATAAGTTGTCAAATTATAATTGTCCATATCATCTCATACTTGCTCATTCATATATATATCTGTGATAAATTATCATACGTATTCATATATCTATATATCCATATTAGTAAAGAGTCAGTACTTGGACACCGAAACGCGTTAAGCAAATTCGGATGTTATTTCTTTGAAATACTCTGAACGGTCTTTAAAATCCCAAGTGGCCCTTTACTGGTATAATCAATATATAGATTTAGATAATCAGATATAACCTGTGATAAACATTTATATATATCTTATATATGATCTATCATATCTAGTAAAGAGTCAGTACTTGGACATCGAAACGCGTTAAGCAAATTCGGATGATATTTCTTTGAAATACTCTGGACGGTGTTTAAAATCCCAAGTGGGCCTTTACTGATATAAATAATCGATATAAATATTCTTTAATATTCTATATCCGATTATCAAGTTGTGAATCGAAAAATTTAGTCAGTACTTGGACACCGAAACGCGTTAAGCAAATTCATATATTTCACTTGAAATACTCTGGACGGTCTTTAAAATCCCAAGTAGCCAAATTATTCGCAACGTAGATCAAGTATAATATAATATATATAAGTGGGTAGAACGAGTTTGTTCAAGTATTATCTAAAGTGAATCATATTGTCATACTTGATAAACTATAATCAAATATACTGCTCATAAAATTGCTCATGAATTATTGCTGCATTATATAAGTGTGTGTGTGTCTAGTTTTTTAATTCAAAGTTATATTTATTCAACAACAAAGAAACACACTCTTTATAAAGAAAAATCTTTTTCTTAATCTACTGAAAAATATTCTTTAAAGAAAAAGAAGATCTTTATTACAAGTGCTTAAATATTATATCTGCTTTCACAAGAAGCACATCACATAAAAGTCTTTGAACTTTTATCATACCCTTAAAATTCTATATCTGCTTATCTGAGAAATATCTGTGCTACAATTATATCTGCTTATTGTTAAGAAGTAAATATTCAAACAAACTTTTGTAAAAGGGAAAGAGGGTGAGTTAGTTTATTTTATATTTGTGAGAAAGACAAGAATTCTTTGACCAAGACCAGAGTCTTAGAGAGGTCAGCTAGGAGTTGGGTCTCTAGTGTACTTGTGAGGTAAGGAAGAGATTGTTGTTTCAAGACCAAAGTATAAAATAGTACTAAGCTCAAAAGAAGATTTAACTAAGCTTGAGGAAGGAGCTGGGAGTTCGCTGTCCGAGAAAGTTAGTTGAGGATAGTTGTAAGTTTATCTTTAAAATTTTGTACAGGTTTCTCCGCTTATTGAAGGAGTATTTATTACAGAGAAGTAATAGGATCTCAAGTCCTGGAGAGGATCGTGAGACTGGACGTAGCAACATACCCGGGCTGTATGTTATGAACCAGATAAATATCTGTGCATTGTGTGATTGAATTTTAAATTGTCTATTAATTTGATAAAATTAATTCACTAAAATTTAAAAAGGCAAAAGATAATTTATAAACGGTAATAATCTATTCAAGCCCCCCTTCTAGATTATTATTGGACTTTCAATTGGTATCAGAGCAGTGCTCTTTAACTTGTTTGTTAAGTGATTATAGGCATACCTAAGAGTAGATCCATCTATGGCCTACACAAATGCTACCGGTTGCAGAAAAGAACTATCAATGTCCAGACCTCCACTATTTGATGGCACAAACTTTGCCACCTAGAAAAATAGGTTCAAAATCTACGCCAAGTCACAAGGAATCAAACTTTGGCTAGCAATTGAACGAGGTGTAAAGATTCCCACAAAAGTCAAAAATGAAAAGCTCGTTGAAAAAGATGTTGGGGAACTCACCACCGAGGATGAGGAGGTTATGAATATCGCCTCCAAAGCTGAACAAGTGCTAACAAGTGCTCTTATAGAAAAAGAATATAAAAGAGTTAGCAACTGCAAGAATGCAAAAGAAATCTAGGAAAAATTGATTGTAACCTATGAAGGAACCAGTCATATCAAAGAAACCAGAAAAGATGCTCTAATCCAAGAGTATGAAAGCTTCAAGCTGGAAGAAGGTGAAAAGATCATTGATATGGAAACTCATTTTTCCAGAATCATTGATGAGCTAGAACAACTAGGAAAAGCCTACACAACAAATGAGAAGAACAGAAGGATTCTCAAAGCCCTTCCATCTGTATGGAAAATGAAGGTTACAGCCATCAAGGAAATGCAGGATCTAACTGTTTATCCTCTTGATAGCCTCATTGGAAATCTTCGTGCCCACGAAGTCGACATGCTAGTCGAAAAAGCAGGATCAGACACCTATCTCAAAAAGAAAGGAATCACTTTCAAAGCCTTACTTGTTGATCAAGATAGCGATGATGATGAACTAAATGAAGAACTCTTGAATCTAGATAATAATGAAGTTGCATTATTATCAAGACAACTCAGAAGAGTAATTCAAAGCAAAGCAAAGAGATATGGCAAAGGCTTCATGAAAACAAATAACAACTTCAATAATTTCTGAAACAAGCAAGCCTTCAAGCCAAAAGTTCCATGAAGGAATTTTAAAGCTACCAACAACAGCTTCAGAAATGCTGGCACAAATGAAAATTCAAATAACTTTTTTGAATGCAACCAGCCAGGACACTTCAAGAAGGATTGTCCAAAACTAGCCAACAACAAAGTTCTAGTAGCTGAAGAAGGCTGGGATCTAAGTGATGACTGGGATCTAAGTGATGAAGAAGAATCTACTGAGCCAACCGAAGAAACAGCAAATCTATGTTTTATGGCGGACAATGACTCATCACTAAAATCTGAGGTAAATTCAAAACATCAAGCTTATAATGATAATGAAATTATTAAAGAAGAGTTTATTAAATTAAAAGCATCATTTGAAAAATTAATTGAAGCAAATAGAAATCTTGAAATAGAAAATTTTAATTTAATCATGGATAATGAAGTCTTAAAACATGAAAATGAGAAATTAGAAAATAACTCTTCAGAAAATCTTGTAGTAAAAGAAGAACTAGAAAAGTTAAGAAAAACAAATGAAAATCTTGAAAAGGAAAATTCTACACTTGCTACATCTATTGAAAATCTTAAAAGTGAAAATTTTGCTTTCACTAAAATTATAAAAGATTCTCTAAAACAAGAAGTAAGTCAAAAGAAAAATTCATTAAAAAAACAAAATGAAGAATCTATTCTAATGAATCAAATTAAAATGTTAACTCTAGAACGTGATGACTTAAACTCTATATTTATTAAATTTACAAAAGGAAAAAAAAAATCTTGACGTTATGCTCGGTCAACAAAGATGTAGTTTCAATAAATAAGGAGTAGGATATACCGGAAAATCCAGTAAGATAAAATATAAGAAACTCTAACATGTTAAAAGTAAAGAAAAAGATCATGCGTCTCCTTTTGATAAATAGTCTTACTGTAATAGAAATGGTCATTCAATTTACTCATGTAATGCCAAGAATGGAAACTATTCAGGAAAAATGATTTGGGTACCAAAAGGAAGTTACACTACACCTATTATCACAAAAAGAGAATTACTGTATCATGAAAGATCATCTAGAAACTCTCATCCTTCATTTAAAAAAGTTAGTCATGCATATTATAAATCTGCTACTAATAAAACATGTGTGCCTACTAGTGATTATTATCCTGTACCAAACTTTATAAAGGAAAACACAACTAATCCTTATACAAATTGGAAAACTTAGCCAAAGGACCCTTCTCATTAAAGGGTACCAATTTGTGAATTTAATATATGTTGCAGGTATGTCTCACAATTGATTCTAGTAAAAATAAATGGTACCTTGATAGCGGTTGTTCAAGACACATGACATGAGACAAATCTAAATTGAGCAATCTACAAGCTACAGACTGTAACGAGGTAACTTTCAGAGATAGCAACAAAGGTAAAGTTGTTGGAATTGGAAATGTGTACAGTAAACACATAACAATCTCTAACGTTTAATTGGTCACTGGACTCATATATAATCTTCTATCCATCAGTCAACTATGTGATAGTGGTTTTAAAATAACATTCAGTCCTCATAACTGTTCAATTTTTGACCAAACTTGAAAATTAATTTTACTTTGTCCTAGAAGTCAAAATGTGTACACATGTGATTTAGACATATACTCACACATGGACAATGTGTGTCTTGTGTCTGCAAATGATGACCCTTGGCTTTGGCATCATAGATTAGGACACATTAACGTGAAATTGATTAATAATATATCTTCTAAAGAACATGCTCGTGGTCTTCCTAAACTTAAATTTTTTAAAGACCATATTTGCGAAGCCTGTGAATTAGGAAAACAAATTCATGCATCTCATAAACCTAAACTCACAGTTTCAACATCTCGACCACTTGAACTCTTGCATATGGACTTAGTTAGACACCTATCCCCAAACATAGTATGGGTGGTGCTGTCTATATTTTAGTCCTAGTTGATGATTATTCAAGATTCACTTGGGTTGATTTTCTAAAGTTCAAAAATGAAGCGATAAACTCCTTTTCTACACTATGTAAAAAAATTCAGAATCAACAAGGATGCTCTATTATTTATATTCGGTCTGATCACGGAAGAGAATTTGACAATTCTGATTTCATAATGTTCTGTGATGAGCACGGTATATGGGAGCTGTCGTTTACACTCCTAAATTAACCTCACTTTCACTTCACGAAATTAAATAATTAGCACAGTAGTAAGCAAGGATCGATCCCACAGAGAGTAAGTTTGTTTTAGATTTATTCTACTATTTTAACAGAAAATAAAGATGGGGGATTTTTGAAATTGTTTTAAACTAAGAAAAACAGAATTTAAATAAAGAGATTAACCAAATATGTAAAAACTTCAGTTCTGTAGTTCAGTTTCACCAAGCACAGTAATCAATTAATCAAGTTATTATTCTTTACCCTTCAATGAAACTATTAACCCTAGATAACAATAAGCTCTGCTATCCGAAATTCTCCTTAGATATTCACTGTATGAAACAAGCTCTTCACCAGATTCAACTAGCATATAACCTAGAACAAGCTCTCTAGATTTAATATGATAGAAGTATTAAGAAATAGAGAATTAGGCTAATCCAAGCAACAAACACATAAGCTCGATTTGTTTAACTTGTTTTCTGATAATCTTAGCAATACACAAAAGCTTGTCCACAATTAGTATCACTAATTTACTACTTGTGATGAAGACAGATATCAATTACACGTAATACCAATCTTAATCTAGTATATGATAATGATTAAATTAACTCAATTGGCCATATCAAATTAATTAGATCAATTAGCATGCAATCAATGAAAACAGATTATCAGAAGAAATTTCATACAAGAAGGAATAAATAATAATACTCAATTAATTAATTACTTGTAACAAGGTTCCACCTCCCTTTAGAACTGAATAAAGAAACTAGCCTGACATGCTCCAAGTCTGCACTTCAATGAGGTATGATAGTTGGTAGAAGATTGAATGAATAAAACCTTAACTATCATCCTCTATTTATAGTGCTAGACAAGGGCCTAAATCCTATAAGAACTAGGAATCCAAATCCTAAAAGGAATTACAATTATAACTAGTTTTCATAAAGAAATAGAATCTAATAAGGAAATAAAATCTCAGTCCAAAGAAGTCCTAATTCTAATAGTAATATCAATCCAATTCCATGTAGGAATCCCCAAAAATTGAGAAAGTCAACTGCTGGTCAAACTCCTCTTCAATTCAACTCCAAATCAACTTGTTTCCATCCTTTTAGCTTTAATTCACCTGAAAATAATAAACAACTTATTAAGCTCATATACACATGAAACATGTAATAAAATCAAATGTAAAGGAATAAAAAATCATGAATATTGTGTTCTTATCAAATTCCCCCACACTTAGTCTTTTACACGTCCTCGTGTAAACTAAAAGTTTAATTTCCAGAAACTCTACTCAACCATAACGTCAAAAGATTTTAAGATCAAATCATGATTATCAACACTAAACCCACAAAAACATGATCAACGCTTCATCAATCAACTCAAGATAAGTACCTCACCACTTCACCAATGAGTTTTATTAAGTTAAATTGTAACCACATAAGCCCTTGTCTATGATCCACATACTTACTACTCAACTTAGTTACCATGGAGCAAAAACCGTGCACACCACTCAAAAACTCAAAACATACTTTTTCTGCTTTATTTTTTATCAGAATCTTTTCATTTTAATTTTTTTTATTTTCGGTGAATGCATTTTATGCTCCGTTTCACCTTCCTCAATCATTCTTTTGTAAGTGAGTGCATTTTATGCTCCATCTCACTTATCCGCACGTGTTTATGGGAGAGTGCGTTTTACGCTCCATCTCATCCCACCACATAACTTCTCTTGTGTTTCTTTTTCAACAATTTCACTGGTTTTCAATTTATTTTTTTCACATGGTCCTGCAAAACGCTTAAGCAGTTCAATAGTTCTAGAGCATGAGATTAGTGCGCATAGACAACTCCACAGATAACTTAGCCAACTAAGCATATATCACATGTTCAAGTGCTCGTGAGACACAAATTCAATTTAAATCAATTACTATGGATCATGACTTAGTTTTTCTCAATCATTAACCAATTAAGCATTAAACAGATTTTGAATTTTTAGCATTGATTCTCATTTATTGATCTTAACCTTCGAACACATAGGCAAATAAAATCATGGAATCCAATTTTTTTCAAAAATTTTCTAAGGCATCTAGATGGTCCTATTTCCTATCAAAATCAGCAGATCAATATCACTAAAATAAAAAACCTAAATCTCTCCCCCCACACTCAAACCTTACATTGTCCCCAATGTAAAAAAATCATGCAAAGAAGAAAGAACTACATGCAAAAAAAAATAAAAAATAAACTAAATAGTAAAGGGATAGAAAAATCAAATCTGATTTCTTGGGTTGCCTCCCAAGCAGCTGCCCTTGTTTATTGTCATTGGCTTGACATCTTCCCTCTCGTTCTATGTAATTGGAGTTGTGAACTTCAAGTGGATTGGTAACAGTTTCTTCCTTAATTGAGGAACATTGTGTACTTCATGATTTTGCTCCTTTCCAGCCACCAAATCCTCCTCGTATAATTGTATTTGATCAAAAGATTCCTGCACTAAATAATCCACAACATCAATAACAAAAACAGATTTAATATTATCAAGATACCTTTTAGCCTGATCTGCGTTGAACTGGAACTTTGCATTGTCCAATTCCATGGTAAAGGTACGATGGTGTGTAGCACTCCTTGTTTCTGTTAGTTGTACTGATGGAGATGAATCCACGTCTTTCTTGTCGAGATCTGCAGAATTTATAAAATTATTCTCTTCTTCCTCTTGTTCATTCTCTTCGTCAAATTCCATATTACAGTCTGTTCCTGGAGTAAGCCCTGAATCCTCCTGCTCCTTTTCGTCAAATCCCATTGTACTAAAGTTCTCAACAAATGGAGAAGATAACTCCCCGAAGCCTTGAAATTCTAACCTTCCTACTGTGGTTGCAAGCTGACCAACTTGATCCCTCAGATCTTGAACAGAAGTTCTTGTCTCCTGCTGGAACTGTTGTGTCTGACTCATGAACTGTAGTGTTCGGCTCATGAATGCCTTGAACATATCCTCCATAGATGTCCCAGAATTGATAGGTACTTCTTGGTTTTCTGTGTGGTACTGAGGTTGAGTCTGCTGAAGATCTTGCTGCATACTTGAAAGGACAGGTTGCATTGGTGGCCTAGTACCTTTATAGCTCAAGTCGGGATGATCTCTCCATCCGGAATTGTGAGTTTCTGCCCAAGGATCACATTGATGTGGATTTTGTTCGAAGAATGTCCCCACAGCATTAACTTGATGAATAATTACATCCTCTTGCACTATGGGACAATCATTTGTTGTATGCCCTGATTTTGAGTAAATTCCACATACTTTTGCAACCGGTACGTTTCCTGTTGTTAATTGTTGCACCACAGCAGTTAAGTTAGAAATCTGTTTTGCCAATTCACTCATGCTTACCTCACTTACACTTTGTGGAGCATGATCGTATTGTTGTGAGTTAGCGGCCATGTTTGCAATCAAATTTCTTGCAGCCTCCGGTGTCTTGTCTACTAATGCTCCTCCACTAGCCGCATCGATCATACTTCTTTCCGTTGGAATCAGTCCCTCGTAGAAGTACTGAATCAAGTGTTGCTCATCAATTTGGTGGGGAGGGCAGCTGGAACACAACTTCTTGAACCTTTCCCAATACTCGTACAGAGTTTCTCCATTGAACTGACTAATTCCACATATCTTCTTTCTTGAATCGGCAACTCTTGATGCAGGAAAATACTTCTCCAAGAATAGCCTTTGCATATCAGTCCATGATCGTATCGATCTTGAAGGAAGATAGTATAACCAGTCTTTAGCCAAATCTGCTAATGAGAAAGGAAAAAGTCTAAGTTTGATCTGCTCCTCTGACACTCCTTGTGATTTCATCGTGGAACACACCATATGGAACTCCTTTAGATGCGTATATGGATTTTCACCTGTTAGACCACGAAAAATAGGCAAAAAGCGAATTAGTCCATAGTTAAGTTCAAAAGCAACTTCTACGGTAGGATATTTAATACACAGGGATGGATGATCAAGGTCTGGAGTAGCCAGTTCTTTTAAAGTCCGGTTGTTGTTCGGCACCACCATCTTTTCCTTTTTAAGTATTGGAACAAGAGCTTCTTTTGTATCTGCAATTTTCTCTATGTCTTGATCAAAATTAGAGTGAGAGGATTGAGTCATAAAACAAAAAGGAAATAAAGAAAATAATAAAAATAAACGAAAACAAAGAATAAACAAAAACAAATAACACTCCCCGACAACGGCGCCAAAATTTGGGAGCTGTCGTTTACACTCCTAAATTAACCTCACTTTCACTTCACGAATTTAAATAATTAGCACAGTAGTAAGCAAGGATCGATCCCACAGAGAGTAAGTTTGTTTTAGATTTATTCTACTATTTTAACAGAAAATAAAGATGGGGGATTTTTGAAATTGTTTTAAACTAAGAAAAACAGAATTTAAATAAAGAGATTAACCAAATATGTAAAAACTTCAGTTCTGTAGTTCAGTTTCACCAAGCACAGTAATCAATTAATCAAGTTATTATTCTTTACCCTTCAATGAAACTATTAACCCTAGATAACAATAAGCTCTGCTATCCGAAATTCTCCTTAGATATTCACTGTATGAAACAAGCTCTTCACCAGATTCAACTAGCATATAACCTAGAACAAGCTCTCTAGATTTAATATGATAGAAGTATTAAGAAATAGAGAATTAGGCTAATCCAAGCAACAAACACATAAGCTCGATTTGTTTAACTTATTTTCTGATAATCTTAGCAATACACAAAAGTTTGTCCACAATTAGTATCACTAATTTACTACTTGTGATGAAGACAGATATCAATTACACGTAATACCAATCTTAATCTAGTATATGATAATGATTAAATTAACTCAATTGGCCATATCAAATTAATTAGATCAATTAGCATGCAATCAATGAAAACAGATTATCAGAAGAAATTTCATACAAGAAGGAATAAATAATAATACTCAATTAATTAATTACTTGTAACAAGGTTCCACCTCCCTTTAGAACTGAATAAAGAAACTAGCCTGACATGCTCCAAGTCTGCACTTCAATGAGGTATGATAGTTGGTAGAAGATTGAATGAATAAAACCTTAACTATCATCCTCTATTTATAGTGCTAGACAAGGGCCTAAATCCTATAAGAACTAGGAATCCAAATCCTAAAAGGAATTACAATTATAACTAGTTTTCATAAAGAAATAGAATCTAATAAGGAAATAAAATCTCAGTCCAAAGAAGTCCTAATTCTAATAGTAATATCAATCCAATTCCATGTAGGAATCCCCAAAAATTGAGAAAGTCAACTGCTGGTCAAACTCCTCTTCAATTCAACTCCAAATCAACTTGTTTCCATCCTTTTAGCTTTAATTCACCTGAAAATAATAAACAACTTATTAAGCTCATATACACATGAAACATGTAATAAAATCAAATGTAAAGGAATAAAAAATCATGAATATTGTGTTCTTATCAGTATAAGTCATAACTTTTCTGCACCTTACACACCTCAGTCAAACGGTGTTGTTAAAAGGAAAAATCGTACTCTACAAAAAATGACCAATACTATGCTTAATGAATATCGACTTCCTAAATATTTTTGGGCCGAAGTAATTGCAATTTCTTGTTATATTTTTAATCGCGTCTTGTTGAGACCAATTTTTCTCAAAACTCCCTATGAACTTTTTTTTATCAAAGAACTCTGAAAAAAATAAACTACTTTCGTGTCTT
This sequence comes from Panax stipuleanatus, assembly GCA_020205555.1. NCBI lineage: Eukaryota > Viridiplantae > Streptophyta > Magnoliopsida > Apiales > Araliaceae > Panax > Panax stipuleanatus. Next base: position 17,445,913 of record CM035123.1, read on the forward strand.
TGGGAGTAAATGCTTTATTCTTAATACTAAACAATATTTAGTGAAATTTGATCCCAAAATCGATGAAGGAATATTCCTGGGATATTCACTAAACAGTAAAGCATATAGAGTCTTTAATAAAAGAACTCTAGTCGTGGAAGAGTCAATGAACGTGACTTTTGATGAATCTAAACGTCCTCCAAAATATAAAGAACTGGTAGAAAATGATACAGTTATTGAAGATATTCTCAGAAATATAGAAAAACTAAAAATTGATGATATTTCTTCTTCTTTCAATGTTAATCCTCTTAAAAATCCTAATCCCCAGTTAAATGACTTGCCCAAGGAATCACATGCTATAAGAAATCATCCAATAAAAAATGTCATTGGTGATATTGATAAAGGGATTCTTATAAGATCACAAGCACAAAACATGGCTAGTCATCTATCCTTTTTGTCACAAATTGAGCCTAAAAATATAAAAGATGCTTTGATTGATGATGATTGGATAACAGCCATGCAAGAAGAACTTGAACAGTTCACAAGAAACAAAGTCTGGGAATTAGTTCTAACTCCCGAAGAGACCTCCATTATTGGTTCTAGATGGGTGTTTCGTAACAAATTATATGAAAATGGAACTGTTATACGTAATAAGGCACGATTAGTTGCACAAGGGTATAATCAACTTGAAGGAATTGACTATGATAAAACATATGCTCCGGTTGCTAGAATTGAGTCTATACGTATATTATTAGCGTTTGCATGCCATAAAGATTTTAAATAATTTCAAATGGATGTGAAATATGCTTTTCTAAATGGTATTATTGAAGAAAAAGTCTTTGTTAAACAACCCCCTGGCTTTGAAGACTTTGAGCATCCTAATTATGTGTATAAACTACACAAAGCTTTATACGGTCTAAAACAAGCTCCCAGGGCATGGTATGAAAGACTCAGTAAATTTTTATTAGAAAATGGTTATAAAAGAGGCACAGTAGATACTACACTTTTTACAAAATATAAAAATGATGATATTCTTATTTTACAAATATATGTTGATGACATTGTTGGGTTTATACGTAACGCAATCATGTAATCAAATCACATAAATAGGGCGGAAGCGCGAAACATTGGTTTTCAAAAATTATACAAACCCATAACCATGATCATGCTTTGTGCATCAATTATCAATGAATATAGAAGGAGAAAAACATAATTATACCTTCGAAGATCCAAGCTTCCTCAGGTACAAGTTCTACTCCTTTGATTCCTTTGATTCCTCTGTAGTGGCTCCTTCCCTTGATCAATATCAGCCACCCAAATGTTTGGCCTCTAACGGTGATCCACCAAGGAAGATGAAGAACTCAGGAAGATGGGTTATTGGCTTAACCCTTGTTTCTATCTCTATAGAATATGTGTACTCCCAACTCTTGAAAAATTTATGTCCCTTATTTCTGATATAAGACTCTCTTATATAGATATTAGGTTAACCCTCCTAATCTAATTAGAATAGGGTTTTATTTAATTAATTAATTAAACACTTTTAATTAATTTATATCCTAATCTTATTAGGATTGAGAGAGAGTACTGATATTATATTAATTCCTAAACTCCTTTAGAATTAAAATAATAATAATAATATTAATAATATTAATAAGACTCCTCTTATTAATTTATATTTAATATTTCTAAAATATTAAATAATAAACATTAAGCTATTTAATTTATTCTATCACCATAGAATAAATTAATTATACTTAATGCATTATTACTATCGTGCCATTTTCTTCTTAAATAATTTTTCTTCCTTTTATGGTGTGACCCTTTAGGTTCTCTATATTAAACCGGTTGTGAATAAATCAATTAGAATAGTTCTAATCTTATTTAAATAAATAAATTAAACTAATAATTTATTTAAATAAATAACATTTATTCTACAATAGGGATAAGCCTCCCTAGCGATCAACGACTTTCCAGATAATATAGATTTCAACATTAATCATAAAAGAACTTGTGAGTTAATAGTTACCGTACAATTCAATCCTTCCACCATACAATGTCCCAATTAAATATAAGACATGGATTTACTGTCAAGTCTTAATTTATTTAATCATATGTATTTCGATTAGAAAATGCATAACTCCAAATAATGCAAATTAGAAACCTCTTTCTAATTTCATTCTACCTTGGCCAAGGATTCCTGGGTTGTCATTTAACGAATCACATAGGACATATCTCCTCTTTTACTAGAGGTGGTAGATTCTTTATTGATCATACATTATCTCCATATGCAACTCATTATACCCAAGCATACCCTATACATGCCTTAAAAGGCCTTAAGGAATAAGTCAAAGTATAATTTATTACATACAAGATACTATGATGATCTCAAGTCCAAGGATCACTTGTACTACTATCACATTAGGAATTCCTATTGACAGGCGAGTAAAACTCCATTAGGTATTCCATAGAGAGTAACGTTCAGTGAACTTATTCTCCAATAAGCACCTACATACTTGCTTTAGTGTCTCCACACAAATAACCATGAGATCAGTCATCCTCATCTAATGAGCAAGCAATATATGTACCAATCTATCTGGATTTATTAATCCCACGATTGGGAACTATTTTAGTTTTTAAGCTTTCTAAGAATTTAGATCTCATTAGCATGATCTCATCATGATTCTAAAAGCATTGCTTAAAACTAGGGGTTATTTACATATTATAAAAACAGCACCATGTAGATAATTAAATGCCTTAAATGAATATTTTATTAATGAATAAATAAGATTGTTTACAAAGTATGTGCTTTATCATCATACATGATTGGCTTGTATGCACACTACTATCAATCTCCCACTTGCACTAAAGCCAATCGCCATGGTATCTCATACCCATCTTCTCTAAGTGACGATCAAACTGCTGTTGTGTTAGAGCTTTAGTAAATGGATCTGCAATGTTATCTTGAGAGTCCACATGCTCCAAGGTGACGTCTCCTCTTTCAATGATCTCCCTGATCAAGTGAAATCGCCGCAACATGTGTTTGGATTTCTGATGAGACCTGGGTTCCTTAGCTTGTGCAACAGCTCCGGTGTTGTCACAGTATACAGGAACTGCTTCTCCAATGCTAGGAACCACACCAAGTTCAGTTACGAACTTCTTCATCCAAACAGCTTCCTTTGCAGCTTCACTTGCAGCTCTATACTCTGCCTCTGTCACTGAATCAGCAACTGTTTGCTACTTGGAACTCTTCCAATTCACTGCGCCTCCGTTCAAGGTAAACACATACCCTGAAACAGATTTACTGTAATCTTGGTCTATTTGAAAACTTGAGTCCGTGAATCCCTCGAGTTTTAATTCAGACCCACCGTAGACAAGAAAAATATCTTTAGTCCTTCTCAAGTACTTTAGGATATTTTTCACTGCCTTCCAGTGCTCTTCTCCTGGATTCGACTGGTATCTGCTTGTTACACTAAGTGCGTAAGCAACATTCGGTCTAGTACATATCATACTGTACATGATAGATCCTATTGTAGAAGCATAAGGGATCTTACTCATACGGTCTCTCTCCTCAGGTGTCTTTGGGGCCTGTTTCTTGGAGAGATGTAATCCATGGCTCATCGGCATGAGACCTCTTTTGGAATCTTCCATGCTAAACCTCTTTAGCATCGTATCAATGTACGTTCCTTGGGATAAGACGAGCATCCTTTTAGATCTATCTCTATAGATCTTTATCCCCAAAATATAGGATGCTTCACCCAAGTCCTTCATGGAGAAGTTTTTGGATAACCAGATTTTAATTGATTGTAACATAGGAATGTCATTTCCTATCAGTAATATATCATCAACATATAATACTAGGAATGATAATGCGCTCCCACTAACCTTCTTGTATACACATGGTTCATCTTCGTTTTTGATAAAATCAAACTCTTTGATTGGCTCATCAAAACGAATGTTCCATCTACGAGAAGCTTGCTTTAACACATAAATGGATCGTTGCAGCTTACAGACTTGATTTGTTTCAACTTTTGAAATAAATCCCTCTAGCTGTGTCATATACACATCCTCCTCAAGTTTAACATTGAGAAAGGCTGTTTTCACGTCCATCTGCCAGATTTCATAGTCGTTGTAAGCTGCAATCGCAAGCAAAATTCGAATGGACTTGAGCATGGCTACTGGTGAGAAGGTTTCATCATAGTCAACTCCTTGTCTTTGTTTGAAACCTTTTGCAACCAGTCAAGCCTTATAGGTCTCTACCTTTCCGTCTGCTCCAGTTTTTCTCTTTAAAACCCATTTACACCCAATAGGTTTAATACCTTCAGGTGGTGAAACCAAAGTCCATACTTTGTTTTCATACATGGAGTCCATTTCGAATTTCATGGCTTCAAGCCATTTCCCTGAGTCTTTATTACTCATAGTCTGTCCGTAATTCAATGGATCATCATCATTCATGATGTGTACCTCATCACCATCCTCTATAATGAATCCATACCTCTCAGGTATCTTTGGTACTCTTTTAGATTTACGAATAGGGTGTGGTACAGTAGGTTCTTCTACTTGGTCTGGTACCTGACTTTGATCTATGGTAATTTGTTGTTCTTGAGCTTCTTCAAGATATATCTTACTCCCACTGACCCCTTCATGGATAAACTCTTTCTCCAAGAAGGTAGCATGTTTCGCAACAAACACCTTTTGATCGGTTGGATGATAGAAATAATACCCTACGGTTTCTTTAGGGTATCCCACAAATCTACACTTGTCGGATTTAGTCTGTAACTTATTATTTTCAAACTTTTTGGCATAAGCTGGACAACCCCAAGTCGTAACATGTTTAAGATTTGGTTTCTTCCCTTTCCACATCTCATATGGAGTCTTTGGGCGGATTTGGCAGGTACCTTGTTAAGTAGGTATGCAGCCGTTTCTAGGGCATATCCCCAGAAGTAAATTGGAAGGTCGGTAGAACTCATCATGGATCGAACCATGTCCAACAGTGTTTGATTTCTCCTTTCAGATACTCCATTTAACTGTGGTGTACCTGGAGGAGTCCATTGTGAGATTATACCATTTTCTTTGAGACAATTAAGAAACTCACCGCTTAAGTATTCTCCACCTCGATCTGATCGAAGTATCTTAATACTCTTGCCCGTTTGTTTCTTTACTTCACTTCTAAACTCTTTGAACTTTTCAAATGATTCTGATTTGTATTTCATCAAATACACATATCAAAATCTTAAGTGATCATCAGTGAAAGTAATAAAATAAGAATACCCACCCCGTGCACTTGTTGTCATGGGTCCACAAACGTCTGTGTGAATCAATGCCAACAACTCTGTAACTCTTTCTCCTTTTCCACTAAAAGGAGATTTAGTCATTTTACCCATGAGACAAAATTCACAAGTTGGATATGATTCATAATTGGATAACTCGAGGAGCCCATCCTTATGCAACTTGGATAATCTTATTTCATTGATATGACCGAGTCTACAGTGCCACATATAGGTATAATTAATATCATCTCTTTTCCTTTTCTTAGTTTGTTCAATTTGAAATATATTTTCTTGTAAGTCAAGTGTATAAAGTCCATTTCGCAAATTTTTAATACCATATAAAACATTGTCTTTATAAATAGAACAACCATTGTTCTTTATAATAACGTCAAAACCTTCTATATCCAATACAAAAATATAAATAATGTTTTTAATAATATTCGGAACATAATAACAATTATTAAGATAAATGGACTTGCCCGAAGGCATTGCTAAACAATAAGTTCCTACAGCTAATGCAGCAACCTTTGCTCCATTCCCCATTCGTAGGATCACCTCATCATTGTTCAGCTTTCTACTTCTGACCAGTCCCTGCACAGTGTTACATATGTGAGAACCACAGCCGGTATCCAATACCCAAGTAGAATTATGACTTTCAGAAAAATTAATTTCAACCATAAACAAACCTTGATTGGAAGTCGAAGCTTCTCCAAGCTTCTTCTCTGCTAGAAACTTCTTGCAGTTCCTCTTCCAATGTCCCGGCTCATTGCAATGAAAGCACATTACTTTAGCTAGTTCAAGTTTCTTTTGTTCATTTTCTTTCCCCTTTCCCTTAGCCTTCTTGGATTTCTTCTTTTCAGAAGACGCCTTGGGCCTCTTCCTTTTATTGGAAGAATCCACCATCAAGACATGGTTCTTCTTGGATGAGAAGTGACCTTCTGCAGTTTTCAGCAAGTTAAGCAGCTCAAGCAAGCTGACATCTACCTTATTCATGTGAAAATTAACCACAAACTGCGAGAAGGTCTCAGGGAGTGACTACAAGACCAAGTCTTGACTCAACTCCCCATCCATGACGAACCCAAGCTGTCCAAGGCGTTCAATCAAATTGATCACCTTTAGGACATGAGTCTCAACGGCAGTACCCTCGGTCATCCGAGATCGGAAGAGCTCCTTACATATCTCATATCTAGCAGTCCTACTCTGTTCACCATACAACTCTTTGAGGTGAAGCAGCATAGCAGGAGCATCCATTTTTTCGTGCTGACGCTGAAGTTCGTTATTCATGGATGCGAGCATGATGCATTGAGTCACAAATGCATCATCTTGCCATTTATTGAAAGTGGCAATCTCTTCCTCAGAGGCTGTTTTCGAAACAGATTCATGGATAGTTGAATTTAGGACGTAAGAAATCTTTTCAGCAGTGAGAACAATTCTCAGATTTCTTAGCCAGCCCTCATAATTCGGGCCGGTAAGCTTATTTGCATCAAGTATGCTTCGTAGTGAGATTAGTGATTTTGATATTTTTAAAATTCTTCATGTGAAAAGGCAATATTTTTAGCAAACATTCATTTTATTAACTTTGCATACCAAAATAAATTTAGGTCTTTATTTTAAATTGGTATCTCCCACTATTTTTATCAAACTATATTACCCTCACTTATATAGTTCGGCAATATCTAATTAAAGATTTGCTAGTGAGATTAAGGATCCCATTTCAAATGTATATAACCTTGTGGATAGCACAACAAGCGATATACAAATAAATAGGTAGACAACTCTTGTCAATTACATCACCATGTAACTCCTTTTATTTTGCCTCCTAAATCATAATGGTCATGTGTGTGCACATCCGAACTAAAATGATTTAAGTTAAGTCCAGCCTAGCACTTCCATAAATTCAAAAAAGAAAATTTTTTGTCCTTGTGGATAGCACAACAAGACTAGATCGTTCAATTTTCTTGATAAGCATCAAATGTGATTAATTAACATCTTAAATATTCAATACTCGTCTTGTAGATAGCACAACAAACTCATATTAAATATTTAATACTCTATTAATTAATAATGCTAGAAGGCGACGTTCGATATTCCAAATATCATTTGAACGCTTCAGACTTAATATTATTTCTTTGAGGGATTTGTTATTATTTGTCTCATCTTGTTTAGCGCGCATGCACACACGCACACACACACACACACACACACACATATATATATATATATATATATATATATATATATATATATATATATATATATATATATATAATACGCGTTATTTTATTAAACATGCGAAGTATGTTTGCATAAAATATAATATATATAATATTTAGCATGCAATATAGAATACTATATTCTATCCGGATTGATTATGGACTTTTATTCTAGTTTGGTTCACTAGAGCCACCAAGTGAACCAAAAGGTCAAACCTAGGAGTGCAAGAATTTAAATTTTAAATGTAACTATTACATTTAAACCCGGGCTCCATACAAACGGGTCTTCACGCGCTCCTTGCTCCTTGGTCTCCAATTTCTTCAAAATAATTCTAACTATCTCTATTACATTAACTATTTAAAATTAAATAGAAACCTTGATCAGCAGTCAAGGGGAAGTACATAGAAAGGAGATAAAATTTACATCGAGAATAAAACTAGAGAAGACGAGGTACGCAGACCCCATTTTATAAAACCCATTCATTCAAGCATTCAACCAAAATAAAATCCAATCACATTGGTCATAGTCCATAATCAACCCCATTTATTATCATACACATCAACATATACATCAATAAATATCCATTCATCTCATGAATAATAAAACTATTCCATATATGGATCGATGTTTTTTTTTAATGGACAAAAGTTTTGCTAAATTTTATTTTTGAAACAAAATAAACTCTTTTATTTTAATCAAAAATAAATCCAAATTAAACTCCTTTAATTTTAGCAATCTGAAATCATATTTCAGATAAAATAAACATCTTTATTTTAAAACTTTATAAATTAAATAAAAAGTTTACTTAATTAATTAAAATCAATTTTCAGGGTCTGTCCAGGTACCGGCGCATCTGCGCCAGTAATGAACTGGGCAGCTGCGCAGGTAGCCTGAAGCAGCAGTTTTTGCAGACCGGCGCAGCTGCGCCAGTAATGAACTAGGCAGCTGCACAGCTGCGCCGTTTGTCGCAGAAACTTGCAGAAAACGATTTTTGTCTAGAAAAATGATCCCATTCTCACATCAATTCATACATGGAATTATAAATTTGATAATTAGCACAAAGTTAGGCTCTGATACCACTGTTGGTTTTGTACGTAATGCAATCATGCAATCAAATCACATAAATAGGGCGGAAGCGCGAAACATTGGTTTTCAAAAATTATACAAACCCATAACTATGATCATGCTTTGTGCATCAATTATCAGTGAATATAGAAGGAGAAAAATAGAATTATACCTTTGAAGATCCAAGCTTCCTCAGGTACAAGTTCTACTCCTTTGATTCCTTTGATTCCTCTGTAGTGGCTCCTTCCCTTGATCAATGTCAGCCACCCAAATGTTTGGCCTCTAACGGTGATCCACCAAGGAAGATGAAGAACTCAGGAAGATGGGTTATTGGCTTAACCCTTGTTTCTATCTCTATAGAATATGTGTACTCCCAACTCTTAAAAAATTCATGTCCCTTATTTCTGATATAAGACTCTCTTATATAGATATTAGGTTAACCCTCCTAATCTAATTAGAATAGGGTTTTATTTAATTAATTAATTAAACACTTTTAATTAATTTATATCCTAATCTTATTAGGATTGAGAGAGAGTACTGATATTATATTAATTCCTAAACTCCTTTAGAATTAAAATAATAATAATAATAATATTAATAAGACTCCTCTTATTAATTTATATTTAATATTTCTAAAATATTAAATAATAAATATTAAGCTATTTAATTTATTCTATCACCATATATTAAATTAATTATACTTAATGCATTATTACTATCATGCCATTTTTTTCTTAAATAATTTTTCTTCCTTTTATGGTGTGACCCTTTAGGTTCTCCATATTAAACCGGTTGTGAATAAATCAATTAGAACAATTCTAATCTTATTTAAATAAATAAATTAAACTAATAATTTATTTAAATAAATAACATTTATTCTACAATAGGGATAAGTCTCCCTAGCGATCAACGACTTTCCAGATAATATAGATTTCAACATTAATCATAAAAGAACCTATGAGTTAATAGTTACCGTACAATTCAATCCTTCCACCATACAATGTCCCAATTAAATATAAGACATGGATTTACTGTCAAGTCTTAATTTATTTAATCATATGTATTTCGATTAGAAAATGCATAACTCCAAATAATGCAAATTAGAAACCTCTTTCTAATTTCATTCTACCTTGGCCAAGGATTCCTGGGTTGTCATTTAATGAATCACATAGGACATATCTCCTCTTTTACTAGAGGTGGTAGATTCTTTATTGATCATACATTATCTCCATATGCAACTCATTATACCCAAGTATACCCTATATATGCCTTAAAAGGCCTTAATGATTAAGTCAAAGTATAATTTGTTACATACAAGATACTATGATGATCTCAAGTCCAAGGATCACTTGTACTACTATCACATTAGGAATTCCTATTGACAGGCGAGTAAAACTCCATTAGGTATTCCATAGCGAGTCACGTTCAGTGAACTTATTCTCCAATAAGAACCTACATACTTGCTTTAGTGTCTCCACACAAATGACTATGAGATCAGTCATCCTCATCTAATGAGCAAGCAACATATGTACCAATCTATCCGAATTTACTAATCCCCATTTTAGTAATCCCACGATTGAGAACTATTTTAGTTTTTAAGCTTTCTAAGAATTTAGATCTCATTAGCATGATCTCATCATGATTCTAAAAGCATTGCTTAAAACTATGGGTTATTTACATATTATAAAAATAGCACCATGTAGATAATTAAATGCCTTAAATGATTATTTTATTAATAAATAAATAATATTATTTACAAAGTATGTGCTTTATCTTCATACATGATTGGCTTGTATGCACACTACTATCAGACATCATTTTTGGATCTACTAACATAAATATGTGCAATGAGTTTTCTGAAAGCATGAGTAAGGAATTCAAAATGAGCATAATGGGAGAATTGAATTTCTTCCTATGACTACAAATCAAGCAAGGAGAAAAAGGTATTCACATCTCTCAATCCAAATATTACAAAGAAATGATTAAGAAATTTGGTTTAGAGTCTGTAAAACCTCTTAATACTCCTATGTCAACTACTGATAAACTAACTGCTGATGAAAATGGAAAAAGTGTTGGCACAAAGAAATATCGAGGAATGATTGACAGCCTTCTTTACATCACTGCTAGTAGACCTGACATTATGTTCAGTGTCTGTAAATGTGCCAGATTCCAAGAAAATTCTAAAGAATCTCACCTGGTTGCAGTAAAAAGATCATTTCGAACCCTTAAATGAACTACAAACTTAGGTCTATGGTATCCTAAAGGTCAACCATTTGACCTTGTGTGTTTCTCTGACTCTAACTATGTCGGTCATCATGTTGATCGAAAAAGCACAAGTGGCACGTGTTAGTTCTTAGGTGGATGTCTAGTATCTTGGTTTTCTAAGAAACAAAATTCGGTATCTATTTCAACCACCGAAGCCGAATATATAGCTGCTGCAAGATGTTGTGCACAGATATTGTGGATGAAACAGACCCTTGCCGATTACAATATAAAATTTAACTGTGTGCCAATACTATGTGATAATATAAGCACTATCAACTTAAGTAAGAATAATGTTTTACATGCTAGATCAAAATACATTGATGTTAGACACCATTTCCTACGACATCATGTAAACAATGGTATTATTAAACTAGAACATATTGACACAGAAATAAATAGTGCTGACATATTTACTAAATCACTCAGTTCTGATAGATTTTGTAAATTACGTCTAGACTTGGGAATGTTAGATATTACTTCATAAAATATTAAATTTTTATTATTTATGTTTGGTTGTTTCTAGTAATATATAAATATAAGTTTTATATAAACAAAATTACTAATTTAAAACTTTCTATTAATATATGTATATATACTCATAATTATACATATTTATTTCTCTTATATGTTAATACACTTATATTATAAAGTTAAGTATATATTTTTTAATTAATATTATTAATTCATAATTTTCCTCTATTTTATATATAAACTCATAATTATACATACAAAAGTATATAATGTATTTATTTATATATGTTAATATATTTAAGTATGCATTTTACACATTAAAATTCATTCTCTCTTTTAATTAAAATATATATATTTATAAAAATGAAAATTATCAATAATTTTAATATAAATATTTTAGTATATTATTTTTATTAATTATTACAATTTATAACGTTTATTATATAAATATATAACTGATTTGATCTGAGCCGCTCATCAAACAATCTCATCCAACGGCTCAATCCGCGCCCCTTTATTCCATCCAATCAGAAGCTAGCCTTCCTAAGCACACAGATTAAGCCTCTCAGCCGCTCGATCAAGAAACAAAAGCACAAACCAATCATAGCCGTCCGATCAGGGTCAAACGGGTCAGTCGATCTGGTTCATTAGCGCGTCTCTTTGTGACCGTTGATCAAATCCAAGGTATGTTCCCAGCCGCACGATCAAGTTAATTAACCTAAATATAAAAACAAAAATTTCTGCTTTATTTCATTTTTTCACTCTCCCTTTCTCTCTCTTTCGCCAGCTACTCTCTCCCTTCTCTCTCTCTAAAACCAGACGCTCTCGTCTCTCACTACCTTCAAACCCTAGTTTTCACAAACCCTAACCTTCTCGGCCTAAATCAACAAATATATGTGAGTTTTCGTGTTCTTCTTCTTTTGAGTCTTCTTAATCTTTCTATTAGGTTGATTGTTTATGGAGTCGGTTCTATTTTTTTAAAAATATGTATATATGTTTTGAATGTTTAAATTTTTGTATATTTTTTAATTATAAGGAACTTTCTAGTTTTCGTTAAATTTTTTTTATATATAAAAATTTTCAAAACCTTAGATCTAAATATTTTTTGTGTTCTTTTTTGTTGTTCTTTTCTGTCTTCCTCTTCTTCTTCTGTTTGTCTTCTCTGAATTTTTTTTTAAAAAAAAAACTAGATCCATACAAAATATATTTTTTAAAAAAAAATTTCTTAACAATTTTTATATAATATGTTTCAAACGTTTTGTGTGTTCTTAAAACCCTAATTTTTGTTAAAAGTTTTATAAACAAATTTTTCTTCATCTGTATATTTTTTTAAAAAAATTATATATATATATATATATATATATATATATATATATATATCTTTTATTTCGAAATCCTTAATATAAATGTGTTCTCCTTCTGTTTATTTTTATTTTTGTAAAAACCCTAAAGATTCATATATATATATATATATATATATATATATATGTTACAGAAATTTCACAAAAAAAAGGGGGTTTATTACTAGTAGAATTTTTTTTAACTATACATATGTTTAAAATACTAAATCTTTTCTATGTGTTTAAACACTATTTTTTTTCCTTTCTCAAATTTTTCTGTCAAAATTTATGTTTACATTTTTTTAACCCTAATTTTTTTTAAAAAAATGTTTCTGTTTATTTTTTTACAGTTATTTTTAAACCCTAAAATTTCACAAATATTTTCGTATGAATATACGTGTGAGTAATAACTGCTGTGTACTATATTTATTTATACATATACCTGAGTTGTGGAAGTCTGAGATTTCTGGTATGTATGTGAATATTGTTCTTCTCTTACTAATACACCTGTGCTATAATGTGGAACGAATTGAAAGCTGCTTCAATTTGTGAATAGTTATGTTAAGGTAATCACTTCACCCTCTTTATTTTAACTGAGACTATAATGAATATTGAACTGTGTGGCTACTGAGGGACACTGGCTATATTTATATTTTTGCATAGGTGGCTATTTGAAAGCTACTGGTTTATATAAGACTTGTCTATGTGAGTTTAAATATTGAATGAAAGTTGAATTGTCATGTCTGAAATCTGCAACTTTGAAAATTAGACATTTGGTGATGAAAATAATTACCATATTGAGTAATTATATGTTATTACTGTTATATGCTGACATGTATAATAGAGATTATATGCTATATCAGTTTTATATAACACTGACTTGTTGAATCAATGTGTTGACACACTATATCTTTATATATTGGAATCTGACAATGACAACATGTTAGTGTTATGTAACATTGACTGGTTGTATCTCTGTCTTAAATTTGTAATAGTTTGATGTGGGCATATCTGTGCTATCTATGATAACTTATCTATGTTGATTTGCTACAGTCTGATATGGGCCAATAAGTCATGATAGCATGTATCTTTGTTTGATATTAGATCACACCTGTTATGTCAATAACCTGCATATGTTTGATATTTGACTGTGCTCTCTTATTGGACACTGGACAAATTTTTATAATAAAAAAAGAGTCTGACAAAAGATTTAAATTTACAAAATAATACTACACTTGTCTGTCCCTTACTGTTCACACTACACAGTCATCACATGAACTATTTACCTTTTGACAAATAGGACATGCCATATTAATTAAGATAATTTTTTAATTAAAACTTTTTCTATAAAAGGATAGCTTTAAATGAGCAGTCTTACTTTCAAACCTCTTCTACTACTTGTCTACTTGTGCATTCTCTCTCTTTCAAAAATATGAAACCTGTTCAGTCTTCTAAAAGAAAAAGGTCTGAGATTTTCACTGACCCACACCCTAACCTATACACTTCTTTGTTAGTCACACCCACTGCAAAAACAAAGTATGAACATATTAAACACAACTTGATTCCTGGTGTAGCAACCTCTTTTAATAGTTTTCCAGGTCTGCTAAAGAAGATAACCAATGTAGGATGGGACTGTCTTGTCTCTTTTACAAGTAGAGAGATATATCTTAGTCTAATTGCTGAATTCTATGCTCATATGACTTTTGTGCATGATTCAACTGGCTTTCTATCTGGTATTAAGACTTGCATACAAGGTCAAGATTATATGATTGATGAAATTCTGCTTTTGCATGCTTTAGATCTCAAAACAAAGTTCTTGAGTTATCCCAAGATAAATGAATACACATAACCCATAGGAACCACCACTATTGATTGCCTTACCTTCAAGCACAACCTTGCAATTACCACTGACCAAATTGTGCCTGCTAATCTGTTTGATTATCCATGTAAAGTGCATAAGGACTACTTTACTGCTGAATGTCAGTTTCTAGGCAAAATTCTAATGCATAACTTCATGCCTGTCAGAAATGATAAAATGTTCAATCCTTTTGATTTGGAATTGATAAAGTGTATTCTGTCTGAATGTATGCCTTACAGTCTGCCTTTCTTTCTCTTGACATCCTTTGAATTTTGCCATTCTAATAATTGCATGGGATTTGGACTTTTGCTGACTAGACTCTTCATATATCTGGGTGTTTCTGTTCATAATCATAAGAACCAAATGATTCATAATAGTAATATTGTGTCTCATTTGAACCTTCCTGCCAAGCCTTTAATTGTTTTTCAACCCAATGAAACTGACCATATAGAAACACACTTAAATTTAATGTCCCAAATTGACTCCCTAAACAGCATGAATCAGTTATCATTAAAGAACCAGTCTCAAATTTTGAGTCAATTAGAGGCTTTACAAACCTCTGTGCAACACTTGCATGATATGGTGACTATGCTGATGGAACACCACAAAGTGACAATCCCCCCATACAACTTCACTGCCACCACAAGCTCATTCTAGACAGATCATACTGGTCAGACCCCACCTGATATGCCTTTGTCAAATCTGGGTATGAATTTTTCTCCACTCAATTTTGATAAAATCTGAAGGGGAATATAAACTAACCTACTAACTATTTTTGGATTACTGTAATAATATTTAACACTAACTGATAACTAGAATGATTACTATATGTTTAACTGTTATACTAACTTGCAGGAAAAACTCTGAAACTAACAGTTTCTGCAGGTTTTGGTATTTTCCTCCTGCCCCTCCATTTTTGTTAATGACAAAGGGGGAGGAGAAAAATACCAAAAAAAAAATATCAGATTATTATTATGTAATAATTCTGATATTTTAGCAAACATGGATTTGAACTGATCTGAACTGATAATCTGATATGAAAAGAAAAATATCAAAAAAGGAAAGTATCAGATTATTATTAAGTAATAATCTGATATGAAAGCAGACATGGATCTATTAGATATGAACTGCTATAAAACTGCTATGGTCTAAATGGTGCATGAGATTGACAGGAACTGTTATCTGTTAGATATGAACTGCTATAAAATTGCTATGGTCTGAATGGTGCATGAGATTAACAGGAATTGTTATTTACTGTTATAACTGTATAACTGACAGGATGGATGGTTTGTATGAATGGATGGTTTGCATGTTAGATACATTTATTATACAAACTGCCTGGATGGTTATAACTATGAATGTCTGTCTGATAGTTTTTCAAAATTTTAAACAAACTTTTAAAACCCGATTCATAATCTGAGGGGGAGCTTCATGAATTAACGGGGAGTTCTGAAAAATAAATATTTTTACTTGTTGTTATCATTAAAAAGGGGGAGATTGATAGGTCTCCAAAATTGGGTATTTAATTTTGATGATAACAAATTAGGATTAAAGGTCAAAAAGGGTAGAATCATCTCTATAGGATTAAGTGCTAAAATGATTTATTAATTACCTTGAATATTTTGACCAAAAATATTTATTTTCTTACTTTACTTGAATTTATTTTATGACCTTGATAAATTAATATCAAGTGGTAATAAAATGAGTTCATATAGTAACATTTCCTAAGGCAAGGAGATTCGTATCTTATTTTTAAATGATTTTAAATGGGCAAAAATTATTTCTAAATATATATATATATATATATATACTAAAGTATTTTAAATATAATATATATATATATATACAAAAATCGTGTGTGTGTGCATGGTATAAACCATGTGTGCATATGCATGTGTGTGTGCCGAACTAAGTGTATGCATGGGCTTGTAAATTAAAAATGCAGTGTGTGCGTGCATGTGTGTGACCGAGTGTGTGTATGGTATGTGAACCGTGTATATGTGTGTACAAGTATTGTTATACTTGGTGTTGGAAAAAAATGTAATAAATATGCATGGATGTTTGTGCAATACATGGAAATTTATTTTCCTAAACTATATGTATACCGTGTGTGCTGGCAAGGAACAAAAGGCTTATGCCTTGAGGAATATTGAATGATCCTACATGGAAGTATGTGCCTTATTGGTGCATATGTGTTTTAGCCATAAAGGCTTATTTGCTGGCACATGAACGAATTGCCTAAAGCTTATGCCTTGACTGAGCTTGCCTTGAAGTTTGTGCCTTTAAAACAAATAAGCTTATGTTGTGATTCAAAAACTTGGGCGCACAAAATTCAAACGGCCAAGCAATCCGAGACCCCCATTTTTTCATCATGCAATCCGGATCTTCCAAATCAAAAATTGATTTTCAAAAATTACGGTTTTGTCCGAACCTGAAAATTTGTATAAATAGGAGGCTTTCCTATTCATTTCAATTTACCAATTTTATAAACCAGAAAGCTTACTCTCCTTGCCTACAGATTATTCAAACAAGCTTTTACTCTCTTCGCACAATCAAAGTTATAATTTCCTTTGGAAGAGAAAAATTGGTCCAAGTATTTGAGATAAGTTGTCAAATTATAATTGTTCATATCATCTCATACTTGCTCATTCATATATATATCTGTGATAAATTATCATACGTATTCATATATCTATATATCCATATTAGTAAAGAGTCAGTACTTGGACACCAAAACGTGTTAAGCAAATTCAAATGTTATTTCTTTGAAATACTCTGAACGGTCTTTAAAATCTCAAGTGGCCCTTTACTGGTATAATCAATATATAGATTTAGATAATCAGATATAACATGTGATAAACATTTATATATATCTTATATATGATCTATCATATCTAGTAAAGAGTCAGTACTTGGACACCGAAACGTGTTAAGCAACTTTAGATGATATTTCTTTGAAATACTCTGGACGGTCTTTAAAATTCCAAGTGGCCCTTTACTGATATAAATAATCGATATAAATATTCTTTAATATTCTATATCCGATTATCAAGTTGTGAATCGAAAAATTTATTCAGTACTTGGACACCGAAACGCGTTAGGCAAATTCAGATATTTCACTTGAAATACTCTGGACGGTCTTTAAAATTCCCAGTGGCCAAATTATTTGCAACGTAGATCAAGTATAATATAATATATATAAGTGGGTAGAACAAGTTTGTTCAAGTATTATCTAAAGTGAATCATATTGTCATATTTGATAAACTGTCATCAAATATACTGCTCATATAATTGCTCATGAATTATTGCTGCATTATATAAGTGTGTGTGTGTGTAGTTGTTTAATTCAAAGTTATATTTATTCAACAACAAAGAAACACACTCTTTATAAAGAAAAATCTTTTTCTTAATCTACTGAAAAATATTCTTTAAAGAAAAAGAAGATCTTTATTACAAGTGCTTAAATATTATATCTGCTTTCACAAAAAGCACATCACATAAAAGTCTTTGAACTTTTATCATACCCTTAAAATTCTATATCTGCTTATCTAAGAAGTATATGTGCTACAATTATATCTGCTTATTGTTAAGAAGAAAATATTCAAACAAACTTTTGTAGAGGGAAACAGGGTGAGTTAGTTTATTTTATATTTGTGAGAAAGACAAGAATTTTTTTTACCAAGACCAGAGTCTTAGAGAGGTCAGCTGGGAGTTGGGTCTCTAGTGTACTTGTGAGGTAAGGAAGAGATTGTTATTTCAAGACCAAAGTATAAAATAGTACTAAGCTCAAAAGAAGATTCAACTAAGCTTGAGGAAGGAGCTGAGAGTTCGCTGTCCGAGAAAGTTAGTTGAGGATAGTTGTAAGTTTATCTTTAAAACTTTGTACAGGTGTCTACGCCTATTGAAGGAGTATTTATTACAGGGAAGTAATAGGATCTCAAGTCCTGGAGAGGAGCTTGAGACTGGACGTAACAACATACCCGGGCTGTATGTTGTGAACCAGGTAAATATCTGTGCATTGTGTGATTGAATTTTAAACTGTCTATTAATTTGATAAAATTAATTCACTAAAATTTAAAATGGCCAAAGATAATTTTTAAATGGTAATAATCTATTCAACCCTCCCCCCCTTCTAGATTATTATTGGACTTTCATAGTGTGTTTAGCTTGATGATCCATATGAGTTCATGTTGGAAAATTTGGAAAGAGAAAGATAAAAGAGTTTTTCCGAAAAATTTATTTTAAAAAGGGTGATCTGTGCTTGTCATTTTGAAATCTAAAAAGGGTTCTTGTGATTTTAATTTTTGGTATGCTAGATCTATGGGTTAAGGGTAAAACCTCTTTGGAATCATGTAAAAATGTTAAAAAAATGAGCAAGATATGGATTTATTACAAAAAAAACTCCAACTAGTAAAACATGTAACTGATCAGCCACTTTTACGTGGTTTTTTGTGACCAAAACAGATCCAAATTTAATGTTTGATAAATAAAAATTATAGTTCGGGAAGATACGAATCCAACGAGACCGACTGGACCTCAATCGGAGTTATAGATTTCGTTTTATGAAGGTTTTAGTGAAGGACTCCAAAATAGAAAACAAAAGCTTAAAATTAAAAAAAAAACTAAAGAAATTGACCGGTTCAGCAAAATTGGTGAACCGGTGGAATTTTTCGACGACCGGTTCACCCACTTTTCGGCAGGTTCTAGTGGTGGTTCCGGGTTCGAAAATTTTCTAAAATTGTGAAAAATATTAAAATATTTAATTCAGAATTTTTCTGGACAGTTATGTAATTGTTAAGTAATTAATGGTTTAAACTCATTTAAAACATACTAATTAATAATTATTAATACTATTAAATGATTATTAAACTAATTAACATACAATTTAAATGTAACTAACTATTTAATTATTATTTAAGTGGCACTAAGTGATAATTAAGTAGTGTTAGTATTAATAAACTAACTATTGGTTATTTAATTAAGATTAAATAATAAGTAGAGTTAAATCATTAATTAATTATTATTTAGTTAATATTAAATAATAATTAAAGAATGTTTAAGTAAGATTAAGTAATAATAATATAATTACTTATTTACACTGACATAAAAACTAATAAAATAATTATTTATTATTTAATTAATATTAAATAATAATTAATAATTAATTATTCATAAAATAATAAGAAAGAATAATTAAAAATTTATGAAGTGAATTAATTATTTATTATTCAAGAATAAAAAAATAATTAATTATTATTTAATTAATGTTAAATAATAATTAAAGGCAAATAAGAATAATAATTTAATTATTTATTATTTAATTAACATTAAATAACAAGTAGATTTTATTAGTTATTATTTATTATTAAATAATAACTAAAGATAATTAAATAATTACTGTTTAACTAATATTAAATAGTAATTAAATAAAGATAGAGTTAATAAATAAAGAGAATTTAAATAACTCATTAATTAAACAATTATAATAAATTGTTTAAAGGATCTAATAAGTTTTTATCACTTAAGAAAAGCATTATAAATTAATTAAATCATTAACCTAAGATAAATTAAATATCTTATAGGATTAATGATAGTACAATATATTATGTATACTTTGTGATTGAATTATTTGTCAGATAATAGCATTAGTAAGCATATAGACATACTATTATACGTAATACTAATTAATAGACCAACATTGTTATTGCTAGGTTGTTCAAAGAGTTCTAATTAAAGCTAGTTAGCTGTAGCTCGTCGAACAGGCAAGTTCTCTAATTCAACTTGAGTTATTACTTTCGAAGCATGTTAGTGAATAATTATTGTTGATTATTTACATCTAAACTGATTATTCATATTCGCACTTTGTGCAATTGAATTATTATTCTATCATTATTGAACTATGAATTGATTAAAGATATTTCATTCATGAATTGTTTATGACATGGATCTATGCTAGTTGTATCAGCTAGATCAAGCATGTTTAAATTTGCTAAATCATATATGTTTTGAAAGTGGTGATAACCAATTGAATCGGTAAGGACTCTTGATTGAGAAAAAGAACAATTTTATTAAAGCATTATTAGAAAACAATTTTTGCTAGTATACTGAGTGATTATGCATATTTCGCTGGGTATGAAAGGCTGATTCCCTTGATTACCAAACGTTATTAAAAGGACCAGTTTAAATACTGACAACTTTAGTATATGTTCATGGTTATTTCAAACCACTCAGCATCTGTTATTCAATTATTCGAATATTCAGTTATCGAGGTTTAATTCATGTTCTTTCATAATCAATTTATCTTGTTGAACATTGAAAGCTAAATTCTTTTCTAATCATGATATATATCCTTTGTATTTAAACTTGCTAAGCAAATTAGTTGCTTACCCTTACTATATCATGACATTTATTTCAACTAAGCCAGAGACGTTTAAAAAGGATAAGGGCAAGGGAAAAATTCAAGAATAGCTGATATAAATAATTATGTATTATAGTACATTATGTTTAATGGTTTTGTAAACCTTTTTGTATTACTATATGTAACTGAAATAAAGTATGTTTAAGTTAATGTAATAGACATTGGGATATTGTTGTAATATTTTATTATAATGAACAATGTATGTTTATTATTCCGTAATAGTATATAGAATGCTTATGATGATGATGTATCGTGATCACCAAACTCGAGGTTAGAGAACCTGAATTTGAGAGTGTCACAATAACTCATTTACTATATAGTTTTAATTTTCACACTTTATTTAATTAAATTCTAATATTCAAATTAAATTAAATTAAAGTTAACATCAACTTATTAAATCAAATTGCCACGTAAATCAAATTGCTACATAACTATAATTTTCATTATCAATTATATTTTTTTTAACAAATTAGTAACTCTCTAATTTAATTATTAAATTAAATTAGAGTATTACCATTATATAATATAATGACTAGCTAGCAATTCATTTAATTTAATTATCTCAATTAAATTAAAGCTAAACATCAATTTAATCAATATATTACTCTTAATTAAATCACTCCACTACATAATCACATTAATTACTTATTCAACACAATAAATAAATTAACCAAAATATTTATTTAATTCAATAAATACTTTAAAATCACATACAAATATCTCGTCCGTTACACTAATAACCAATTTTGACTCTAAAACAGACCATAACATATATATATTCCATCAAGAACACCAACTCATCTTCTTTAGCATATTTTCATAAATTTGATATACCAAAATTGTGACGCCCCGAAATCCAGTCTATCTTCACACCCGAATTTTGTACATCACGAGTACTACTCGTTCCATATATACATCATTATATCATTAAGAATAACGACATATCCATTCAATTCCCAGGTTCTATTACCTTAAAACCTTCATTCATTCAAATAATGATATTTACATTATTCTTTACTTCTTAAAAGAGTGACTTTCATCCGCCACCAAAGATACATGACAATTCATTAAACTAATATACATTATAATTCTTCGCTCGATCTTCACGCTCATTCATATCATGAATGGCACTTCGTCAGGATACCAGTCATCTTGATCTTTACGGGATCCTTAAGTTCATTCAATAACTCAACAAGTTATAGCAGTTGAATAATAACAACTCAAGAATCACATAATCTTTTAAAATCTTCAATAACCGAACAATGGTTATGAAGCAGCTCGAATAATAGGAATATGTTCTGATTCCTATCATTTTAAAATATTCATCACATTTATTGTGTCATACTTTCATTTTTCTACTTCTTCATATACATTCTGTCTGGCTAGAATCATTAGCACTGACTTAACAAGAACAGTTCATAAATAAATTGCACTCTTTCATATTGAATAGTTCAATCACATAACAGTTCATCTCACAGAAACACAGAAGTGTTAAAATTGTGGCACAAGGCCTCATACATACTACCACCTTGTACAAATATCACACAATTGTACATAGGTAAAACT
Source organism: Panax stipuleanatus (assembly GCA_020205555.1). NCBI lineage: Eukaryota > Viridiplantae > Streptophyta > Magnoliopsida > Apiales > Araliaceae > Panax > Panax stipuleanatus. Next base: position 17,468,356 of record CM035123.1, read on the forward strand.
TCCCAACTTCAACATCTAGGAAAGTTTAAGAAACTAGCATTCATATAAAAATAAATGAAGTTAGAAAACTTGCCTTAGCGCTGCATACTGCTTACACTATACCGTTCATCAAAATCTTTATATAACATATAAGGAAATACACATACCAATTAGTCATATATTTGACTTACGCATTGGTTTAAACTTCTCTTTACTTCTTATGGTTCGCGTTCTTGTAATTTAAGTCTACGCGACCAACTTTACTTTCATTTCTTCGGTTGTTATGACATACAGAAATGTCACAACCTTACGATTATCCTTTATGATAATTTATATTCTTATCTTCTTCTCATAACACCTACACTTAGTACACATTGAGTCTTTAACAGTATTCAATACAGTACGCTGAGTGGTTTTCCATAAACAACCAACAAACTAGCTTCCCGTCTCATCTACACTATCTTTCACAGCGAATTAGATCGGTTGCTAGTTCGTATATACCTCCTCTCTTTGAAGGAATTGTTTAGCCCAGGAACTATACATTAACCATTATAGACTACAATTGTACCACAACTTAAACTTAACTTAGCCGAACTATTAAAACTATAAAGTTCGTTAAGTTAATTATCATTCCACATCTTACAACGTCCGGTATATTTGACTCGGAATGTTATTCAAGTTATTATCATTAACTCGATTTTTCAACGTTTACACGTTATTCATTACTCTTCATTCTCTAACGTTCAAACCATACACGGCGTGTATGCTAAGCACGTTAAACTTACATGTACACTTCACACATTCACGTCGGTTTAAGTGTTTTACGTTTACTTGTCTTCCTACGTTCCGTTATCCGATTCACACTCAGACGTTCATTCATCTTATTACCATTTGTTATGGCTTTCTTGATAATTACATATCTTACTTACTAACTTCGTCAACGTCTAAGTTATACAACCAATGTATACTTCGAACGTTCACCCGACGCCGATACGATTCACTTATCCTGCGTTCACGTTACTCGTCTCTTACTCTCATTCAACCTTTACTTAATGTTTTAACCACTTTCAATGGTAATTCATTACATGAACATTACGTTCATTGTCATCACTTAATGTCTAAGCCATACAATTTGTTGTAGAATAAGATCGATCGTTTATCGCAACAACGTTGCGTTTACAGCATTTATACGCTTTACACTTATCTTCTATTTCACCATTATAACATCGAAACGCCATAAGTCACCATCATCACTCAACGTCTAAGGAATTACAAACATAGCAATCCCATACGTTCGTTTCAACGTGAATACGGTCCCCGGATATTGGTTATGTATTTTACGTTCGTCATTTTATAACCTTTATTCGACGTTTACACGTCAAACTTGAGGTTTTAATCATTATTCTAGACATTTCTTTTCATAAACATTGCATTCATGCTTGCCCCTTAATTACCATCCAAAAAGTTGGATAATAAAAAGCTCACGTCAGGAAATTTTTGGTTAAGGGCGCTGCGGCACCAGACATAGTATTAAATGCTGGGCTGCGGTGCCGATTAGGAAGTGAACTTTCCCCGGATAGGCACTGCGGCGCCAGCTCTTAGGCATGGGCGGCGCTGCGGCGTCGGCCCTGTGCCTTTGAATTTTTTTTACCGTTTTCAATTCGATTCCTTCCTGAGCACGTAATGCGATCGTTATAACTCGAAATTGGCTCATTCAAAAGCCATTAGCTTACATATGTCATATACTCCTATTCTATCTAGACAGAATAATATTCTGAATTCGTTAACGATAAATTCATTGTTTAAATTTTTATTACGTATTCGTTAAACGTCCGTGAACGTTCATAGCTCGTTTCTTCGTTTGAAGTCCGAATTCGACCATTCTTGAGTCCACGACTCTTAATTACATAATTCTACGATACGCCATTGATAACCTAGGTTTCCGAGTTAAACGGTGACTTTTGACTATCATTCTGAGAATTCTACGATTTCGACAATTAACGCCTAATCCTGTAAATTTCACCATAACTTCGTTACTCGAGATTTTTATGCCAAACTAAATGGAATCAATCCATTGTTTATTCATCTATGATCCTAACCAACCATAAGCATCTAACTTACGATGGGTTTCAATTTGTCCATCAACATCTTCTTACTGCGTTCTTCGTTCTTAATCGATATTATGATTATGATTTTACATTTTCTTGCATTTTAACGTTATATGTAACAAACGAGATTTTTGTATTTTAATTTTAAATATTTATTGAATTAAATAAATATTTTAGTTGATTTATTTATTGAGTTGAAAAAATAATTAATGTGATTATGTGGTGGAGTAAATTAATTAAGTGTAATATATTAATTAAATTGATGTTTAATATTAAATTGATGTTTAATAATTTTGTGGTGGTTGAAATTTTAATTTAATTGAGATAATTAAATTAGATGTATTATTATGTGGTAAGTTGGCAGTAATGATTTAATGAATTGATGAATAATTATAGTGGTGTCTAATTTAATTTAAATAATTAAATTAGAGATGTACTAATTTGTTACATGAAATTGTGATTAATAAATAAATTATAATTGTGTGACAATTTGATTTATGTGGTAATTTGATTTAATAAGATGATGTTAGCTTTAATTAATTAAATTGGAATATTGGGATTTAATTGAATAAAGTATGACATTTAAACTATCTAGTAAATGAGTTATTAAAATAAATTAAAAGAGTTTTAATTTAGTTTTACCAAACAAGCCTTAAAACTTTTAAAATTCTATTTTTAATTTAGTTTTTGCCAAACAAGCCTTAGTGGCTTTTGATTTTCAAAAATAAAGTAACTAACATGTGTTTAATAAGAGATAATATATTTGTTAGTTTTTATTTGTATTATATTTATAGCTGTTATATTTTATATCACGTAAATTAGAAGCAGAGAACGAATAGAGAAAATATCAGAGAGAAAAGAGAGAAAAAGGAAGATGAAAATTTTGTGAATTGAAAAATCAAAAAGGGGGTAGCTATCATCTTCTTCTAAAGCTAACAAGAAATCAAAGGTAGTAACCTAACTCTAGAATTATTAATTATTGTTCTCCATTGTTCTTCATGAAAAATATATATTTTTACTTCTCTGTGTTTGAGTTTTCATGATAATTATGAGAATATAATTTATACATGTTAAATTGTATATATAAACTGTTATATATGATTTGTATGAGAGTTTAAGTTGTTTAATTCATATAAATATGATGAACATGAAGAAATCATGTTCATAGCAATTTACAGTGAAGTATTTTAAAAAATGGCTTATTTGATATAAAAATGTATGTCTAATGTAATAACCTAATATTTTCGATACAATTAAATAAGAAATTTTGCGTATAGTTTATTTTTTTTATATTATTTCTATCAAAATAAGGGTGGGAATACGTGCAAAGTAAAGAATATGTATATATGTGATAAATATATATATTTATTTATTACATGAATGATTTTAAATAAATTTTTCGATAAAAGAATAGTTGATTATTATAAATTAAATTCTTATAATAAATTAATTTTGATAGTAAAAATATTTTATTATTTATTTTTCATAAAAATATGATTAATATATTATTTAAATAATATATGAAGTAATTCTTAGAATTATAATAATAATTATTTTATTATATGAATTTATCAAGATTAATTAAGTTAATTATTTTAACTTAATTAATAATGGTATATAAGGTAAAGTGTGATTATAGATCAAAACCCTAATGTTGATCTATGTTATGAAATTTCATGAATTAATACAATTATTATATAGTTGTATTTAAAAAAAAGTATATTATGGTATGAATAATAAGAAATTATTTTCTTAAGGAATTTGGATATTAAATATAATTATTAATTATATTGGTCTTCAAATATATGTAAGTATATTAATACAAGTTATGATTAAGAATTTTATATATAATTATGATAATTAACATAATTATATGAATATATGTTAAGGATTTATTTGTTTATTTTGTTTAATTATTAAACATAGTATTTAATATGTTTGTATTTAAATAAAAGTATGGATATTATGTGATTTAGAATAATGATTAAGAAACCCTAATTCATAAATTTGAGAACCCTAATTATAGCAAGAAACTCTAATTTTTACAAAACTATAATTTTTATAGAAAACCCTAATTTTTAAATTAGTGAGTTAATTACATTTTTATTTAATTTCTAATTAATTTTTCAAACCCTATGAATTATTTGGCAAATCCTGAGGGTTAAACCCTAGAAGTATGCCTCATGGACAAGTATACCCTTAAAAGGATTTATAATTTACAAAAATAGCATTTTTGGATTTATTAAATTGATTAGCTAGCTTGTAAATCTTGCCAAAATATTTGGACTCACCAACCCTAGATTCACCACATGCTTAAAATCTCATCTCATCAGCCAAAAACCGACACCTAGCTGGTCAGATTCAATGGATCAATTAGATAGCAAATGAAGAAAGAAAAAGTAAGGAAACTTTAATTATTTTCACCCACACAAGCCAATACTTTTTCTCTCTCTAAGACCCACGAAATTCTTTCTCTAACTTGGCCGTAATATCATGCAATAACATCCCATACACTAAATCATAACAGATCCAAGGTCAGAAATCAAAAATTGCTCAAGAAATGTATAAAACCCTAACCAAGCTAGATATTTAATTTTTCGTTAAATGTTATGATTAAGTGTTAAAATATGTTCTATGATATGTTAATAAGTGATCTGGATTGAGAAATAACATTTCTATAACATCTAGATGCACGAAAAACAGAATTTTTGAAAACTACATGAACCCTTAAAAGTTATCTGACAGGCCAAAGTCGGGGCCTATATTTCTCAATCTGTTCATGCTATGTTGTGTTTAAGTGTTTGTATATGTTTTGGCCATGTTGTTAGTATTCTGCAAGTGGAATCATGATCATGGCATATGTAGATTGAAAGTTATTCACGGTCAAAACCCGTTGACCGAGCATGACTTTGTCTTTTCTAGGTAACCCAGAAAACTGAAGAACATGCTTGACAGCTTGGTTTGACTGCTTATAGATCTCGCCTGTCAGACTTTTTGTATGTTATATGTTGATCAGATTGTACTATGACATAAGGACTACATGTCCAGAGCACTCTCGAACCTTATAAAATAACGGATCGGATGTAGTAATCGGTCAAAATGCGTTGACCGTCCAGATTTATTTTCTGGGTAACCCAGAATTTTTGAACAGCGTCCTAACCAATTTTTGTAAAATCTAGATCTTTCTTTGTGTTGATATCTGGACCCTGTAAGTGCTTCACTAGTATACCCTGGTAGTTATACTACACAGCCCGACGTCTGGACTAACAAAACATTAATTGATTGAAAGATATTAGGTCACCAAAAGTGTTGACCGTCCATGACTTCATGTTTTTGGGCAGCCCAGAAAATGAAGAATAAGGTTAGGTAAGTGGTTTGACCGGCCACTGAATCTTATGTAGTGATTGTTAGGCAGTGCTATGACCTTAAGATTGTTGTACTACATTAACACTAAAATTCATTACACTTGCTTGCCCAGAAACCGATCAGGTTGTCAGAAAAATAAGGCTCAAGAACTCCTATAGCAACAGTATCCGTCGCGATAGCCCTTTAGTGACAGTTTAAATGAAAAATAATTAAATTAATTAAAATAAATAGAAATTAATTATTAAAAATTCATAAAATAATTTTAAAAATTATTTTAAGCTATAAAAATTAACTTTTAATATTTTGACATAAATTTCATTAATATTTTAATTTAATTAAATATTAATGACATTTAATTTATTTAGTAATTATATTAAATAAATTAGTTAAAAATGATTTTAATATACTAAAAATCATTTTACATGATATTAAAGTATTTAATAATATTTTAAGTTATAATAAATGACTTTTAATATTTTGAGATAAAATTCATTAATAAATTATTATTAATGATAATAAATTTATTTAATAATTATATTAAATAAATTAGTTAAAAATAGTTTTAATATTTTAAAAATTATTTAAAAATGATATTAAAGTTTTAAAAAGTATTTTAAGTTTTAATAAATAACTTATAATATTTTGATAAGAATTTCATTAATATTTTAATATTAATGATAATGAATTTATTCAATAATTATATTAAATAAATTATTTAAAAATAATTTAAATATTTTATAAATCATTTAAAGCTAATATCAAGGTTTTAAAAATATTTTCATGTTATAATAAATAACTTTTAAAGTGTTGACATGAACTTTATTAATATTTTAAATATTAATGATAGTGATATTAATTGACAATTAAATCATTAAAAATAATATAAGTGTTTGAAAAATTATTATAAATGATTATAATGTTTGAAAAAATATTATAAATGATAATTAAATTATCTATTATAATATTTAAGTTCTTGAACAAAGTTTCATTAAAAATAAATTCATTAATTATCCGATAATGCAATTGGAATGCCGAAACGATACCGAACTCAAATCAAACCGACATAGTTTGACTATATATACGTTCTTATGTGTTGTAATGACTGACATAAATATGTGACAACATGTTTAAGCAGTATTATGTGTTAAGTTGTATTATTCTAATTAAAAGAATAATTTTATTGATGATAGGACTTCATATTAAAGATAAAAGCGTAAGCTATACTACGTAGCAGTAATCAGCTATCAAGGCAAGTACCCTAACCTTACTCAAATTTATATTGAGCAAGTATCTGAACTATTCTATTTCATTGTGCAAGTTTCTTATCTTAATTTCTTATTGAGCATGTATCTTTACTCAATGCATTTACTTTATGCGATGGATTCCAGTAAGCGAAAAGCAGATTCATGAATAATTATTATCAATTATTCATATCCATAATAATATCCAGAATACGTTTATGAAAATTATTCTTATATTGTAAAAATGTTATTCAATTCAGTTATTAGTTATTAATATCTCACTATTGTCTGTTATCATACAACTGTCGCCACTTGTATGAATTGTTGTATTTCTACAAGAACTCTTGAACTTGAAATTCTTTGATATGACAAATCATGTTACATACTATCACACTTCGGTAGGTATTTATGACTGTCTAAGCTATTTGACTCGGCTAGACATAGTTCAAACTGTATTGTTGAATAGTATTGGTTATGATAAGGTCATCCAACTGAATTGTTTAGTTAGGATTCCTGACTGAGTATGAAAAACCCTTAATGGGGAAATTGTTTATGTGCCCAAGGCGAACAGAGTGAACGAATTATCGTTCAAACAGATAGTATTGATCAATACAGAACATAACGGGGCTGATCACCATACATGTTCGTAAGACCAGAGCAGTTTGTAGATGAATTTCTGTTTAAACCTTTTCGAAAATGAAAAATAAAAGTTCATGGTCCATTGACCGCTCAGTATTTATAGTCACTAAGTCGTTTCAAAATTTTAAATGATTTGATATGTTATTAAGATATGTTTCGAAAGACTTCATGTGATGCCCCCAAATCCGTGTAACATCGATTATAGGACATTGTGCTCACGGTACAACATACATCATTGTCTAACTACGCAAACTCCAGAAATAATAATAATAATATAACTATTACATACTTATTCAAAATAAAATCCCAAGTCTTTACAACCTTTAATAAACCAAAACTTAAACTTAGCGTTTATCGCTACATTACATCATATGCGGAAATATAAACTTATTACATAAAGTAACTAGCATCATTTCATCTTAGATTTTCCCTTGTCCTTGCCCGAGCCCTCAGCCTTTTCATCCTTAACTGAAAGGTTTAAGCAAGAATGAGCAAAAATTGCCCAGCAAGTATATAAAGAAGTTTGAAAACATACATCAGGAGTAAGAACATCTGCATGGCAATATCTCAACAGTTGAAAGAATTATCAAGTGTTAAACAAGAATATCAAAGATAAGAGTTTAGAATTCTCAATAGCATTCTAAGGGGTGTTAAATACACTGAATGTTACTTTGTTTCATCGAAAACCATCAGACGGTTTAACAATCAAATAGATTGTAAACGGTCTCTGCAAGTACTTCAGGTGATCAGCCTATCGTACCCTACATTGTGCACAAATATAAAGTTTAAACTGCATAAGCATAAATGGGACTATATGCCCGACATCTGTTTGCCCGTTTATTCTGGTTGTTCATCTTAGTATTCCTGCAAGACTGCACCAAAACAATTTGAATTGGTAAACATTAAATAGCTTCAAAGGATTTGAATTGTTCAAATGTTAAACCCTTTTTCATCAATAATCCCTAGCCGGAACAAAAGCTAGAAAGCATACTTGAAAATAGTTCATGATAGCAATAGAACTTTTAAAGCATAACAGTTGAATTAATAACTGGGTAATCATCAATAACGTTTCGCAAAATAATTAAAGTTATAGAACTTTACGACAAAGGAACTTGAATTAAATAATCACAAGTCCGAACTTAACCTCGCTGAAATCGAACAAGTAAGGTTTTAATAATTTCTCAATGAAAATAAGGTTAAGAAACTTGCATAATCAAATCTGAGTAAGGAAACTTGCCTGATACGTCTTCTACAGTTTAAGCTATCAAATAGTCCTTCACGTAACCTAATCACATATGTCACGTTAAGCAACTAAGTAATCCCACTCCAATTTAAAATATAATTGTTTCCTTTTATATTACTTAGGTTGTTAAACCAACTTGCATTCAATCATCAATACAATTTAATTACACAAGCATGTTGCATCACATAGATAAAGGTGTTCAATATTGGAATATGAAAGAAAATAATTTTTTGACATTCTGACCCGACCCAGATCCAACTTGACCCGACCCAGCCCGGCGCAGCTGCGCAGCCTCAAGCCGTGTTATCGGCGCAGCTGCGCTGCCTGGCAAACCTGGAACCCATCTTTGAGTGGCGCAGCTGCGCAGCGTTAAGCCGTATGAACGACACAGCTGCGCTGCTCTTCATGCCCAGAAATGTTTTCCTGCCGGGCAGTCCACTTCCCGATTTAATTCCCACTTGTTTACAGGTTGTATGACCATGATATTTGGACACCATACACTTCATACATCATAGTATTTTACAAAAATACAACATACACGAAACTAACATGTTAAGACCATAAACCAGCAGCCTAAAAAAGCGTGCCAGACATCATTCCATACTTAGAAAAATTCTGGAAAACCAAGATTTTCTGCAGATTTTATTACCAACGTGCTAGCTAACGAATTTCATATCTTGCTCAATATAACTCCAATTCCTTTGAAATTTGGACAGATTGGACTTCATACAACCTACTATTTTATAAAATTATTACATACCACAAATGGGTCACAGAAACCATGGTTTCAAGGCTCCGAAAAACCCGACAAGTCACATATTACTAGTTTAACCAACTCTGACAACATTCATGATTTTGATTCTAGCATGCAAGGACTTGGTTCCTACTGTCCAGAACATATATACTAACATAAATACACATGTTACAACAAACAAACTCACTAACTTTCCATGTTTTGATGAATTTAGCATGTTAGTGGCCTTTATATCAAACATATAGCATGCATCTATGGATTCTATGATTCTCTATGTAATTGAAGCATGATTAAACTGGAATTTTCATCTATAACAGCCACATATCAGTAATCAACACCAACATAACATCATAGAAGCAAAACAAATCATTTCCCATGAATATACATGCATTTTCTCACTAGTTTTCTCAAAAACATATAAAAGAGAGTTCATGGCTTACTCTTTGATGAATTCTTCTTGTTCGAATTCCTCTAATGACACTCTTTTCTTGGTTAGTCGTTGCAAACTCCAGAATTCGCCACCCTCTCAAGCTCTTTCCTCTATCACTCTCAACTTCACTCACGGTAGGATATTTTACAAAAGAAAGAAATAGAATTTTAGGTGGAGAGTATATATAGATATCATTAGTATAAGCTTCCCTTGCCTCTTCCATTCTCAATTCAACAGTTACAAATCATACTCATAATACAATGGTTTAGTATGGAGAGGGGAGTTAGAAAAATGAAAAGGTTTGGTTTATTATGTTTGGTTTATTAAGGAGTTGTAACTACCTCTCCCTCATCCTCCTAGAATACGTATACTCCCTCCTTCTTTGTCCCAATTCGTGTGACACAAGGTCCCAACAGCTGCTGCTCCATTTAAATAAAATATTATTTTAATCAATTAAATCACTTAATAAACTATTTTGACAATTTTGCCCTCCGTAGCCAAACGCTTCGATACTCATATCTACACCTACTAAAATCGACGTCCCGAACGTCATGGGACTATCCGTTTCGTCAAATTCATCTCTGAAATTCGTGGTTGACTTTTTACCCAAAAAAGTCAACCGGTTAACTTTGACCAAAAAGTCAACCGTGACACATTTTAGTGGTTATAGTCTATCTTGACTAATTTTGATGTTCCGGACTCAAATACGCAGTTCGCGTCTCTAAATTCCGCTCCGAACTCAAACTCATACTTTAAAGCCATCCCACAAAATTAATAGAATTAATTTCACACTTAACCAATTTAAATAGTTGAATTAAACTGAACCAACCATTTAAATACATCTCATCACATAACATATATGAATAGCACATATACCCCTAATAATAGAAATCACACAAGAGTTTTACATAAATTCGTCTATTGAAAATTATTAAATTACACAATAATCTCGGATATTACATTCACCCTCCCTTATAAGGATTCCGTCCCCGGAATCATTACACATCAAACAAAAAGAATAGGGTAATTTTTTATCATTTTCTCCTCGAGTTCCCACGTAGCCTCTTCGGCATTGTGGTTCCTCCATACTACCTTAACAGAAGGTATTATCTTATTTCTTAACATTTGCTCTTTTCTATCATTTATTTGTACAGGAACCTCTTCATAGGTTAGGTCCTTCTCAAACTGAATGGGTTCATACTCTATGACATGCTTGTAATCCTGTTTATAGGGTCGTAAAACTGATACGTGGAACACGTTGTGTATATGTTCTAACTCCGGAGCTAAAGCTATTTTATAAGCCACCTCACCGACTCGCCTTAACACTTCAAAGGGTCCTATGAATCTGGGACTAAGTTTTCCCTTCTTCCCAAATCTCATTTTCCCTTTCCAAGGTGACACCTTCAGAAACACATAAGTGCCGACGTCGAAGTCTCGTTCTTGCCGATGTTGATCAGCATATTTCTTCTGTCGATCCTGAGCTGTCACTAATCTCGCTCGTATTATTTTAAACTAATTCTGGCCCTAGCAATTTATGTTCTCCTACTTTATCCTAGCACAATGGCGTTCTACATTTCCTTCCATATAAAGCTTCATAAGGTGGCATCCCGATGCTCGCGTGGTAACTGTTGTTGTATGCAAATTCCACCAACAGTAGGTGGTCATCCCAGTTTCTTTGAAGTCCATAACACATGCTCTCAGCATGTCCTCTAATGTTTGGATAGTTCTTTCGCTCTGCCCGTCTGTTTGAGGATGATACGCGGTGCTCAACCTCAGTTGCGTTCCCATGCATTCTTGAAAGCTTTTCCAGAAATTAGCTGTGAACCGCGGATCGCAATCTAACACAATTGATACAGGTACACCGTGCCTGGAAACGATCTCTTTGATTTAAAGCTTTGCCAACTGATCCAAGTTATATCTGATCTTAATTGGCAAGAAATGCGCTGATTTGGTAAATCGATCAACGATCATCCATACTGCATCGTGACCCTTCTGTGTCATTGGAAGTCCTACCACGAAGTCCATCGTGATATGCTCCCACTTCCATTCTGGAATTTCTAAAGGTTGAAGTAACCCGCTCGGTCTTTGATGTTCCGCCTTAACTCTCTGGCATGTCAAACACCTGCTGACGCACTCTGCCACTTCTCTCTTCATATTGGGCCACCAATAATGTTGGCAAAGATCCTGATACATCTTTGTGCTTCCCAGGTGGATTGAGTAGCTTGAGCTATGAGCTTCCTGCAAGATTTCTTCCTTTAATTCAGATACCGCTAGCACCCAAATTCTCTTCTCAAATTTTAACAGTCCATCACCACCCTCGTTGAATTTAAGCTCTTCTCCATTTAAAATTCTTTTCCTCATCTTCTCAAATTCTTCATCGCTGCCTTGCGCTTCCTTGATTTTGTCTAATAGAGTCGGATGAGCCTCTATTGCGAACAATTTCTCATCTGACTCCCTCGGACTCTTTATCTCGAGTTCCAATCTCGTCATCTCCTTAATTAACTCCTCTTGAGCTGTTAGCATTGCCAATCGACCATTGCACTTTCTGCTTAGCTCATCAGCTACTACGTTAGCTTTCCCCGGATGATATAAGATGTCGCAATTAGTTCCAACCATCTTCTCTGTCTCATATTCAACTCCTTCTGCATGAAGATATACTTCAGACTTTTATGGTCCGTATATATTTCACACTTTACACCATATAAATAGCGCCTCCAAATCTTTAGGGCAAATACTACCGCTGCCAACTCCAGGTTATGGGTAGGATATCCCTTCTCGTAATCCTTCAACTGACGCGATGCGTACGCAATAAATTTACCATGTTGCATAAGCACACAACCAAGTCCTTTGTGCGATGCATCACTAAAAATTACAAAATCACCAGTATCGTCTTGTAAAGACAACACCGGTGCCTCACTCAATCTTTTCTTAAGCTCCCAAAAACTTTCTTCACACTTCTCTGTCCAGATAAATTTTACAGACTTCTTTGTTAAATTCGTCAACGTGCCTGCTATCTTCGAAAAATCTTGAATGAACCGTCTGTAATAGCCTGCCAGTCCTAAGAAACTTCTTACTTCAGTCAGCGTCTTTGGGTGTTCCCAATTTTGTACCACTTCCACCTTTGCTGGATCCACGGAGATTTCGTCCTTGTCGATCACGTGACCCAGAAATTGAACTTTCTCCAACCAAAACTCGCACTTCAAAAATTTTGTGTATAACTTATCCTTCCTCAATGCCTCCAATACCAACCTTAAGTGTTCAACATGATCCTCCTGAGTCTTGGAATAGATCAGGATATCATCTATGAACACGACTACGAATTTATCTAAGTATTACTTGAATACCCAGTTCATCATGTCCATAAACGCCACTGGCGCATTCGTTAACCCAAATGACATCACCAGAAACTCGTAGTGTCCGTAACGAGTCCTGAATGTTGTCTAAGGTACATCTTCCTTCCTCACCTTCAACTGGTGATATCCCGTCCTCAAGTCTATCTTAGAAAAATATTTCGCTCCCTTTAATTGATAAAACAGATCATCTATCCTAGGCAACGGATACTTGTTCTTGATCGTCACCTTGTTCAACTCTTGATAGTCGATGCAAAGTCTCATCGACCCATCCTTCTTCCTCATAAATAAAACTGGTGCTCCCCAAGGAGACACACTCGGTTGAATATACTTCCTATCCAATAATTCCTGCAACTGTACCATCAGCTCCTTCATCTCTGCCTGTGCCATTTTGTATGGGCCTTTTGAAATCGGGGCCGTTCCCGGTACTAAATCTATAACAAATTCGACCTCCCTATCCGGTGGAATACCTGGCAATTCCTCCGAAAATACATCCAGAAATTCATTCACTACTAGTATATGTCCCATCCCTACCCCTACTTTCTACGTATCAACGATATGGGCCAAATAACCTATACATCCCTTCCTTAGCAACTTCCTCGCTTGCATCATCGTCAGACAATTCGAGTGTCTCGGTGACTTACTCACGTAGAACACTACCTTAGACCGATTCGGAGTCTTAAGGTTTGTACACTTCTTCTGGCAATCTATCATCGCTCTATAGTTAAATAACCAATCCATTCCTAGAATTACATCAAATTCTCCTAATTTAATCAGAATTAAATCCACAGGTAACTTATATCCCCTAATATCTACAACACAATTCCTATGGACATGGCTAATGGGAATTCTTTCCTTATTAGCAACTTCTATGTTCATCGGATATTCTAATTCTTCCTGGGGTAAGTTTAATAGTTGGGAGAATTCATGTGACATAAAAAACAAGTACCACCCGAATCGAATAATACATAAGCAGTTATATCATTGATCGAAATGATACCTGAAACCACATCCTTGGATGCGACCGCATCTTGAACTGTCATGTTAAAAGTCCTTGCTGTTGGTCGATTCTGAGTTGGTGGTCCAGTAATTATGAGATTTCCACCTCTTAGTTCCCTTCCTCCATTTCCTCCTGCTGAATTCTTCTTTGGGCAATTCCTTGCCTAATGATCCAATGCTCCACAGTTGAAGCATCCATTCCTCTTTGGTGCAGAGCAATTGGGAGAGATGTGCCCCTCTTGCCCGTAATTGAAACAGACATTCTTCCCCTTTAGACATGCACCCAAGTGATTCCTCCCACACTCCTTGCATGCCTCAGTCCTCTTCTTTGTTTCCCCTGGTTTTCCCCCCAGAGTTTCTTGAGTTGAAATTGTTATTGCTGTTGTTGTTGTTCCACTTCCTCTTGTTTGCACCACTGCTGCTGCTACCTTCCCCATGATTCCCTCCTTCATTCTTCTTCTTTTTCTCCTTATTAAACTTCATTAGGGTTTCACTTCCGCCTTCAGCAATTATAGCCTTCTCCAGGAGAGTCGCAAAGCTATTCGTCTGCAACACCGAAAGTCTACTATACAACCATGGTTTGAGACCCTGCTCAAACCTCCTCATTTTCCTCTCCTCAGTGTCGACCTGATGAGGCGCGAACCTCGCCAGTTCGTTAAACTTTGCGGTGTACTGAGGTACTGTCATTTCTTCTTGCTTCAGCTCCAAGAATCGCATCTCCATGCGACTCTGCATACTCACAGGAAAGTAATTCTCGAAAAATATCTTCTTAAACCCTTCCCAAGGTATCACACCTTCTCCAGCCCTGGTCTGGTTTGCCTCCCACCAGTAGTTGGCTTCACCCTTCAGCATATACGTGGCGAAGATTATTTTATGATCATCTCCTACTCGGGCGATAACGAACGCCTTTTTGATTTCCTTAACCCAAGTTTGGGCTTCAATGGGTTCGGTGGTTCCTTTAAATTCTGGGGGTGTTGCGCTCTTGAAGTCCTTAAAGTGTGACACCTGGCCCCGCTGGAGGGTTATTGGTATTCGGGGTTCGATTCTGAAGTGCCCCAACTAACATGTCTACGAATTGTTGCATGGGGTTCGGTGGACCCCTAGCATTATCGCCTGACCCTTCTGGTACGTGACGACGTCTTCCTCTAGCCATCTATCTGTTTAAATAAACTTATGGTTATCATCTCATAACTTATTCCTACAGCATATATATTTCATATAAAACTTAATCATCACATCACATATTTAAATAAAAGCATATTTATTTAAAAAAAACCATAATCACAAGGTATCTCATCATCTTATGGCATTATGCCATTTACATCTCTTTAACCCAAAACACTTGGAAAAACCGAAAACCAAGTTTTATTTCATAGATAAGCATTCTATACGCTAGTAGTAAAATTTCAACACGAATAAACTAAAGACCCCGCCTAATGACGTCTTCATGCTCTTCATCTGCTATCTCCAGCACCAGCCCTCGGCTTATAACATGTCTAGACTGATGCTCCTCACGTGGAAAGTGATACACCCTATGCTGGAACCTCCCATGTGCTGACTTAAATGCGTACTTCATTCTATCCATCCTAACCTTCTTATCTCTTACTTCTACTTCTAACTCGCCTGTTAGCTTCTCGGCTCGAACACGGCCTCTCCTCTCATCTCCCTAGAATGTGGTAATGATCTGCTTGTCAGTTTGGAGACTCTGAATCCTTGACTTTAGCCCATTAATGGTATGTCCCAAGTGGGTCCTGATAGCTTCTTTCTCATCCTTCAGCCTGTCCGTGTGACATCCCAAATTTGGGTCCTCTGACCCCGGTCCGGTCGCCAAGAAACAATACTTACATCCACCTTTAAGTAACATACGATAACTAAAATGCAAAATATAATAAACGTACGTCGTTCATTCAAAAGGTGTTACTAGTTCCAAGATTCGATAACCTTAATACATCAATACAAATATACCATAGAATAAATATTAGGGTTCATTTTACATTAACAGTAATTAAACAAATCATAAAGACAAAGTCTGATCCTTGCAAACCATCCTAAATCTTTCCTTTACCCTTGTCCTTCCCTCAGGGCTCGGGCTTAACTACAATTTAAGTCATGATATAGCAAGAATGAGCAACAAGTTTGCTCAGCAAGTTTAAATACAACAATAAAGGATATATCATGATGAATGGAAAAATATCTGACAATGATTTCAATAAAATGAATATCTTAAAGATTCAACAATATGAATGTTAGAATGATTCAACAATCTATATGATTCAATACTATGAATATCTGTATGATTCAACGATATGAATATCTGTAAGATTCAACAACCTGCATGATTCAACACTATGAATATCTGAAAGATTCAATAATATGACTATTAAAAGCAAAGATAATAATTGCCTTTAGATTGACTGATAGTCAAGTAGACTCTGAACTATAACTTTCCAATGGGTTCAATAGCTAATTGACCCTTTTAGAATTACTGGCTTCTGGCTACAGAAACTAAGTACCTCGAGGAGATCAGTCTCGGGCACAACGTGAATATGCATAACACTTATATCTGCTTACTCGTATCATATATATTAGATACCTGGGCACACTCCTACATATGAGGGGTGTTCTGTTTCGTCTAAGAATCCTTACCATCAATTGGTTTGGATAGCTTCAAAGAAAACTTCATACACTAGTCTGACCGAGCAAAGGTTCAGACACTTACTGACATAGTTCAAGAAATTTAGGACCTTGAATAGTGTACAAGTCCAAGACTGTACGAGCTCAAATGCACTAGGTGCGGACATCAATAATATCAATGTGGAATAATTGATAAGTAATTAAACCACTAAATAACATGCTTGGAAATAAAGTTCAAGAAATTAAGTAAACAACTTTCGATTCAACAATAACCTACTCAATACAATATGAGAAGGATAGAGAACTTGCACAAAGTGAAGTTTAGAATTTGCATAATATATGAATTTGTGTAAGTTCGGGGAACTTGCACAATACTCAACGTGTGAAGTTCGGGAAACTTGCACAATACTCAATGTGTGAAGTTCGGGGAACTTGCACAATATTCAAAATGTGAAGTTCGGGGAACTTGCATGATAATAGATTCCTTGCATAAAATAAATGCATAGGCTTAGACACTTACAACATAAAAGAGTGAAATTCGGGGAATTTCACCATAATAGATCCCTTGCATAAAGTAAATGCATAGGTTAGGACATTTGCTTACAACGTTCTTTGAGTAAAGTAAACACAAAGATAAGATACTTGCACAATATATGAGTTTGTATAAGTTTAGAGAACTTGCATAATAAAGAAATGAAGTTCAGGAATTTGCAAAATAACCAAAGTGTGAAGTTCGGGGAACTTTCACAATACTCAAAATGTGAAGTTCGGGTAACTTTCACAATACTCAAAATGTGAAGTTCGGGGAACTTTCACAATAACCAAAGTGTGAAGTTCGGGGAACTTTCACAATATAATAATAACCTGCTCAATACAATATGAGAAGGATAGGAAACTTTCACCAAAAACAAGTGAAGTTTAGAAACTCGCTTACATAGTTCATTGAATAAGGTAGTACAAGAATTTAGGATACTTGCATTCAATATAACAATCAACTGAAGTTAGGAAACTTGTAATATAATAATACCCTGCTCAATATAAATTTGAGTAAGGTTAGGGAGACTTGCATTCAAATCAAGTGAAGTTAAGAAACTCGCTTACACGATTCATTGAATAAAGTAGTGCAAGAATTTAGGATACTTGCTCAAATATAACTTGAGGAAGATAGGGAACTTGCCTGATTGCTCAGCTACAAATAATTCTAGCTTTAATTAAATGGCGTTGGAACGACCTAATATTAATAAGTCGATCTCTCTAATTAGTATAAGTTCACACATACAAGAATCTAATCATTAGATAATTCTATCACACAGTTCACGTAAGTCAATCTAATCTTGTCTTTAGATTTACTAACTTTAGATTATTTAGTTTCTATACTTTAATATAGGCTTGAACACATAGCACTTCCAGTTACTGATATAAATCAACACACATGCTTATCAAGTTTATCTAATTCAAGTTTGAAAGCTAACATGTTCACTCTATATTCACTTTAAGACCACATGTTTTTATGTCGGACATTCACATACTTTAAATAATATAGGTTCATGCTTCAAGATTGGTTATTAAAGTCGTGTTATCACATAACAAGGTCAAACAATACTTAAGTAGTTATGCTTGTGCATAAACTACAAGTGTACACTTTAATCGTCATAACTCATGCCTTAGGAATCCACTTTTTATGAGTATGCGTGCATAGTTGAAATCTGTGTTTAACCAAGTGCGGTTCATGTTAATATGTCTATAGGCATAATGACATCCTAATAAACATGCTTGCATGCTCACAACATGACTCACATGGTATTTGATGTTGTTTATCTTTCAAAGCTTAAGTTCTCTTTCAAAAATTTCACTAAGTGCATAAAGGTCATTTAGTATAAACAAGGTATCTTCATATAGATTTCATATGCATTAGAAACACATATTTAAACCACCTAAATGTCCTCATATGGTCAGAATTTAAAAGCTACTAGCCTTGGTTAAGTTCATTTTTTCAAAGTTCTTAAGTTTCTTTCTTTGAAATCGTAAAAATCTGGCAATCGTGCATGCTAGTGTGTTCAACACTTTAAACGTACATTTTATGTCAATATCGACCATACGGTCATGTTCACGAAATCAGAATGCACATATGACACACACACACACGTCTCAAAATTCATGTTTGAAACCATAAGTTTTATTTTACAATCATGAGGTTTCCTTCCCTAATATGTGCTAGCATGGTCACAAATACGTACGTTGCATTAAAGAACACATACACAATAAGTAAATCAGTATTCATGCCTGCCTAAAGTGGTACAACTAAGCTATCATGATCAGAACTGAAACAGAAGGCAAGGGTCTGGAGCAGGCCTGGCGCAGCTGTGGCGCTGGCCAGTGCAACACTGGCGCAGCTGCACAGGCTGGCGGCCAGATGCAGAGCAGGCTGCTTTGGCAGCTTGCTAGTCCAACTCACAGAATTTCATACCAAATTCGTTCCAGCCATCATGCAATACATTTCTAATATGGTAGTAAACTAGCATAGCATTTAATAAGCATACTCCAATCAATTAAACCATGCTCAATTCAAAATCAAGAATTTAGAAATATTACAGAGAATGAAAGAACATGAAATGGGAAATAGAGATTATACCTCTGTTAGTGGACTGAACTTGCTGCTATACTAATTCACCCTCACTGATATCTCTAATGCATATATGCTCTCATTTTAACTAAGGAAAATCTCAGCAATGAATTTGTGAAGGAGAAGAACTTATATATATATAGAAGCTAATGTCCAGACCAAGCTTTTCTCTCCCAAATCAAACTAACGGATTGAAGGATTGCATGAGGGTTATGGAATGGTAGGTATTTAGTTGGTGAATTAAATCATTATTTCCACTCCCCCATTGATGATTTCTATAGCTTTACTGAGTTTGAGGAGGATAGTAGGCTTAGGCCTTATGATGTATTCACGTGTGTATGATATATGACCCTCATTGTGGGACAAGAACTTAGCATTTGGACAATCATACAACAGTTAGTTATATAATAAATACACTAGGCTCTATAATATATATACACATAATATATATTTAAGTTATACATTAAAATGGGTGTTACCATGTTATTTCAATTAGCAAAAATATAATGCATCAAGTAGGTACATATACACCAATCATATAATCCATGTACATTTTCCTACTAACACCAAATATAATATAATTGTGTATTGCTCATTATTCAATACCATAACTGTTATTATTATAATAACTTAATGAAATCATTATCAATTAATAATGTTATTGATATAATATTAAGTAATAGGGTATACATATTAATGTCTTTACACCCATATCATGTCACATAAGCCATATTATGATGTAACTCTAATAATGCCATTAGTCTTACTATATAGTCTATACATATAATATACATAGCCACATTAATGTACACATTGCACTTTATATAATATGAAGGTAACCACCACATATTACAAGATTTAATATATTGCATACTTGTATAAAACAATTAACCAAGTAAATATAATATTATATATTTATTAATCTCTTACTCATTTATTATTTATTCATAATAATGATTAATCATCACATTATCAATTAATTACTCCAAATTCATTAATTATTATTTATTTATAATAATTATAAATCAACAACAATAATAATTTCATACGTTATCAATTAATTACTTAAATATCAATTAGTCAATCCCGATTAAATCTCTACATTACATTCAAGAAATTTGAATATATAATTTACTAAGACTTTTTATCAATACTCTGATATAAAAGTCTCAGGGTTAATCTACTAATTTAAATAATCATTAGTGACTCCCTTTAATAAAAATCCTAGCATTTATTCGCATAGGTTAAATTCACATAAGCACATAACCACATATGGTTTAAATAAGTTTTTTTAAAAAAAATTAACTCCTAAAAATTTTAAATCACATATAAAATTAATAAGGAGCCTGAAATTCCTGGTCGTTACAGTCCGCCTTCTGACCTGCTGTTCGCAGCTTGTCAGCCAGATCCCCGTTCCAAATTATCAGGTGGTGCACCAATGCCTCCAGCAATGCTGCAGCTTGCTGCTCCCCCTGATACAGCTCCTCCAACTCATGGACCTTGTCGTCCATCTCTATAATCCTATCCATCAAATCATCCAACAGACCATCCCAGTAGTTTCCTCGGAGTCCTCCTCGGGCTCCTCTCCCTCTTCAGGATACTCCTCTAGGTCTGAGTCAGCTGCTACCTCAGCTATAGGCTCAGGTACAGCTGTCACCAACAGCTCACTCACAACGTGAATATCCCTAACCTCATCTTCTCCTGACATCCTACAATCAAGACAAACCACTCGATTAGTATTTTAAAATAGATATTGATTTTGTTTTTAGAAAAATAGATTTGACACAACCCTTAGAACTCTACGTGAGTTCATCTCCTTATATCCTCCACTAACTTCCCTAAGGTTATAGTCTAAGGTTCCTCACCTAAGGTTTATAACCTACAGCTCTGATACCAACCCGTGACGCCCCCAAATCCGTGTAACATCGATTACAGGATATGGTGCTCACGGTACAACATACATCATTGTCTAACTACGCGAACTCCAGAAATAATAATAATAATCTAACTATTACATACTTATTCAAAATAAAATCCCAAGTCTTTACAACCTTTAATAAACCAAAACTTAAACTTAGCGTTTATTGCTACATTACATCATATGCGGAAATATAAACTTATTACATAAAGTAACTAGCATCATTTCATCTTAGATTTTCCCTTGTCCTTGCCTGAGCCCTCAACCTGTTCATCCTTAACTGAAAGGTTTAAGCAAGAATGAGCACAAATTGCCCAGCAAGTATATAAAGAAGTTTGAAAACATACATCAGGAGTAAGAACATCTGTATGGCAATATCTCAATAGTTGAAAGAATTATCAAGTGTTAAACAAGAATATCAAAGATAAGAGTTGAGAATTCTCAATAGCATACTAAGGGGTTTTAAATATCCTGAACGTTACTTTGTCTCATCGAAAACCATCAGACGGTTTAACAATCAAATAGATTGTAAACGGTCTCTGCAAGTACTCCAAGTGATCAGCCTATCGTACCCTACATTGTGCACAAGTATAAAGTTTAAACTGCATAAGCATAAATGGGACTATATGCCCGACATCTGTTTGCCCATTTATTCGGGTTGTTCATCTTAGTATTCCTGCGAGACCGCACCAAAACAATTTGGATTGGTAAACATTAAATAGCTTCAAAGGATTTGAATTGTTCAAATGTTAAACCCTTTTTCATCAATAATCTCTAGCCGAAACAAAAGCTAGAAAGCATACTTGAAAACAGTTCATGATAGCAATAGAACTTTTAAAGCATAACAGTTGAATTAATAACTGGGTAATCATCAATAACGTTTCGTAAAATAATTGAAGTTATAGAACTTTACGACAAAGGAACTTGGATTAAATAATTACAAGTCCGAACTTACCCTCGCTGAAATCAAACGAGTAAGGTTTTAATAATTTCTCAATGAAAATAAGGTTAAGGAAACTTTCCTGATACGTCTTCTACAGTTTAAGCTATCAACTAATCCTTTACGTAACCTAATCACATATGTCACGTTAAGCAACTAAGTAATCCCACTTCAATTTAAAATATAATTGTTTCCTTTTATATTACTTAGGTTGTTAAACCAACTTGCATTCAATCATCAATACAATTTAATTACACAAGCATGTTGCATCACATAGATAAAGGTGTTCAATATTGGAATATGAAAGAAAATAATTTTCTGACATTCTGACCCGACCCGGATCCAACCCGACCTGACCCGACTTGGCGCAGCTGCGCAGCCTCAAGCCGTGTTACCGGCTCAGCTGTGCTGCCTGGCAAACCCGAAACCCATCTTTGAGTGGCGCAGCTGCGCAGCGTTAAGCCGTATGAACGGCGCAGCTGCGCTGCTCTTCATGCCCAGAAATTTTTTCTTGTCGGGCAGCCTACTTTCTGATTTAATTCCCACTTGTTTATAGGTTGTATGACCATGATATTTGGACACCATACACTTCATACATCATAGTATTTTACAAAAATACAACATACACTAAACTAACATGTTAAGACCATAAACTAGCAGCCTAGAAAAGCATGCCAGACATCATTCCATACTTAGAAAAAATTCTGGAAAACCCAAATTTTCTGCAGATTTTATTACCAACATGCTAGCTAACGAATTTCATATCTTGCTCAATATAACTCCGATTCCTTTGATATTCCTTTGAATTCTTCTTGTTCGAATTCCTCTAATGACTCTCTTTGCTTGGTTAGTCTCTGCAAACTCCAAAATTTTCCACCCTCTCAAGCTCTTTCCTCTCTCACTCTCAACTTCACTCATGGTAGGATATTTTACAAAAGAAAGAAATAGAATTTTAGGTGGAGAGTATATATAGATATCATTAGTATAAGTTTCCCTTGCCTCTTCCATTCTCAATTCAGCAGTTACAAATCATACTCATAATACAATGGTTTAGTATGGAGAGGGGAGTTAGAAAAATGAAAAGGTTTGGTTTATTAAGGAGTTGTAACTCCCTCTCCCTCATCCTCCAAGAATACGTATACTCCCTCCTTCCTTGTCCCAATTCGTGTGACACAAGGTCCCAACAGCTGCTGCTCCATTTAAATAAAATATTTTAATCAATTAAATCACTTAATAAACTATTTTGACCATTTTGCCCTCCGTAGCTAAACGCTTCGATACTCATATTGACTCCTACTAAAATCGACGTCCCGGACGTCATGGGACTATCCGTTTCGTCAAATTCATCTCTGAAATTCTTGGTTGACTTTTTACCTGAAAAAGTCAACTGGTTAACTTTGACCAAAAAGTCAACCGTGACACATTTTCGTGGTTACAGTCTATCTTAACTAATTTTGACATTTCGAACTCAAATACGCAGTCCGCGTCTTTAAATTCCGCTCCAAACTCAAACTCATACTTTAAAGCCATCCCACAAAATTAATAGAATTAATTCCACACTTAACCAATTTAAATAGTTGAATTAAGCTGAACCAACCATTTAAATACATCTCATCACATAACATATATGAATAGCACATATACCCCTAATAATAGAAATCACACAAGAGTTTCACATAAATTCGTGTATTGAAAATTATTAAATTACACAATAATCTCGGATATTACACTTCACAACTATTGATTCGTTGTAGAAGTATACCACAAAAAAAATATTTATTTCTTTCAGCTAAAGTTTATTAATTGCTATTACTTGCTGAGCAATTGAATGATTATTCTTGTTTTAAATTAAATATTTTCAGTTAAGCGTGATCAACCAGAAGGCTCTAGCAAAAATAATGGGAAATGAAAACTGCAAGAATAAGTTTTATGGTATCTTGTGTAATAGTTAGACTTTATTAGGACGATAATATTTACTATCTATCATGTAATGAATGTTTTAAAGGTCGTGTACCTGGGATTAGACAACTCTGCTATGTAAATTAAGTTTGTTTATCTATTTTATATTATTATTCCGCTCAAAAAAATGATATCGTGTAGCACCGAGTTCGGGTTTCATGTACCTAAATTTGGGGGCGTCACAGGTTGGTATCAGAGCTTTAGGTTAGAAACCATAGGTGGGGGATACCTTAGGCTATAACCTTAAGCTAGATAGAAGCGTTGAAAAACAAACAACTCAAATAGAGTTTAAAGGAGATTAATTAAGGAAATTCATCGTAAAATAAAATCAAAAGTAACTTATATAAATTATTATTTGTTATGTGTATATATTATGTACTAATCAAAATAAATTATGTATAGATGTCAGGAAAGAAAGGATTAGAAGACTATCATGTCGTAAAGAAGGAGCAAATCACTCCGCCTGAAAGCAACCAAGATGAAGTAATCATTTTGGAGAACATAGAACCAGAACCAAAAATGGTGTTATTGATAGATAGTGATTAAGACACTAAAGTTAGAGATGGCCAAGCATCAACGAAAGTGCAGAATCTAAAGAACAAGATGTTATGTTTGGAAAGGTTGTTGGAAGTGGAAAGGCTATTAAACAGCCAGTTACAAAAGGCATTAATCGAAACAATGGAAGAACAAGATAAGTTGAAGGTTCAAATTGAACAGATGGGAGCCAAATGCAGCAAATCGTGTGCAGCTCCAAGCCAGAAAGGGAAAAGAAAAAGGAATGACCATGATATAGGAAATTCTGATTTCAATCAAGGGAACTTCAAGAAAGTAGCAACGTGTGCGAACTGTAATCGAAAACATGAAGGCATATGTATGAAAAGACAGAATGTATGCTATAATTGTAGACGTGAAGGACATATCTCATCTCATTGCCCTGATCCGAAGCAATGCATAAGTTTTGTATGTGGATTGGTAGGTCATCAAGCAAAGGCTTGTCCAGGATCTAGGGAAGGCGTAGGAAATGAATAGGATAAGTGAAATAGGATTAGGTATGGAATGTGATATGGTATGTATAGGTGTGAAATGTATTACTTTTGCATAAGTATCATGATGAATCCCGACTTTTGTGGTCACTAAGGGATAGTAAGTGACTATGGCAACATGTACTGTGTAATGAAAAGTACTATGTACTATTTGAATATGAATATAAATGTTATGATATTATTATATGTCAAGATAGTATGTTGATTAAATGATAATTTGTTAATTCGGCAAGCTAAATTTAGGAATCCAACAAGCTGAATTGGTCTAAATTTAGAATTTTATATTCTATTTTCTATGATACCATTAATAATGGTATATGAATGATAAGATAATAATATTAAGATTTTGTTTAACTAGATAATGCCGCCAAGACGTCAAACTCGAAACCAAAGGGCGGGAGAAGAATCTGTAAACAACGTAGAAGGACAAGTAGGTCCAATGCAGAATTTTGAGAATATGTTGGCACAAGCAATTCCTAATCCAGCACTGGCAGCTAGAAGAAATTGGCCAGATAATCAATTGGCGAACTTCAAAGACTTCAAGGCAGTAGGACCGCTTGAATGCAAAGGAACGACCGACCCTATAGAAGCCCAAACTTGGGTAAAGGAAATAGAAAAAGTGTTTGTTATTGCTAGAGTAGTAGAGGAGCAAAAGACAGCTTTGCTACCTATATGTTGAAAGGGGAAGCAAACTTCTGGTGGGAGGCTAATCAAACTCGAGCCGGAGCAGAAGTGGTAACATGGACAAGGTTCAAAGAACTGTTTAACAAAAATTACTTCTCGTCCAGTGTGCAGGACGGGATGGAAGTTAAATTTTTGGAATTGAAACAAGAAAATATGACCGTCTCAGAATACGCCGCCAAGTTTAACGAATTAGCCAGGTTCGCTCCACAACAAGTGAACACTGAAGTAAGGAAGGCACGAAGATTCAAACATGGTTTAAAGCCATGGATTTACAACAAGGTTGTAGTGCTGCAGATTAGGGAGGCCATGAGCCTCTATAACAAGGAAAAAGAATAAGGGTAAGGTCGAAGTAAAAGTTAAGGTGGAAGGAAACAGTGGAAGTGCAAGTGAGAAAAGAAAGTGGACAAATTCTGAAAATACTGGTAATAGTCAGAGAGGAATAAGGAAAAAGGTAGAACCATGTGGAAATTGCGGGAAGAATCACTCAGTTGAGTGTCTTAAAGTAAAGTTTGTGTGTTACAAGTGCGGGCAGGAGGGACACATCTCTCCTAATTGCCCTAATCCAAGGAAGAATATTGGTTGTTTCATCTGCGGATCAATTACTCATATGGCAAATGATTGTCTGAAACGAAATGTCGATGGGGGAAATGCGAGTACGGGAAAAAACAGTGGAAAGCTGGCGATCACGTATCCAACTCCGACAAGCAAGCCAACTACGAGGACCTTCTATATGACGGTTCAAGATACGGTAGCAGTCGGGGATGGAATTCCAAGTATTATTCGAATACATTTTTATTTTTCGTATATATGATTTTCTTATATATAGTAAATCGTTTTATTAAGAAATTTTGAAGGAGGAATTTGAGTTCTATTAGAAATCAGATCCCGTTTAATCAGATAGATAAACTTTATGCTGAATAAGTTAAAGATCAATTCGATCGAATCTGATCGAGATCTACTTGCAATGAATGTGTATATTATTTATCATTGTGTGTATAAGTTTTGAAACGGTGATTCCGGGGATGGAATCCTTATAAGGGAGGGTGAATGTAATAACCCAATATTTTCGATACAATTAAATAAGAAATTTTACGTATAATTTTTTTTAATATTATTTCTATCAAAATAAGGGTGGGAATACGTGCAAGGTAAAGAATATGTATATATGTGATAAATATATATTTATTGATTGCATGAATGATTTTAAATAAATTTTTTGATGAAAGAATTGTTGATTATTATAAATTAAATTCTTATAATAAATTAATTTTGATAGTAAAAATATTTCATTATTTATTTTTCCATAAAAATATGATTAATATATTATTTAAATAATATATGAAGTAATTCTTCGCATTATAATAATAATTATTTTATTATATGAATTTATCAAGACTAATTAAGTTAATTATTTTAACTTAATTAATAATGGTATATAAGGTAAAGTGTGATTATAGATCAAAGCCCTAATGTTGATCTATGTTATGAAATTTCATGAATTAATATAATTATTGTATAGTTGTATTTTTTTTAAAAAAAGAAAGTATATTATGTTATGAATAATAAGAAATTATTTTCTTAAGGAATTTGGATATTAAATATAATTATTAATTATATTGGTCTTCAAATATATATAAGTATATTAATACAAGTTATGATTATGAATTTTATATATAATTATGATAATTAACATAATTATATGAATATATGTTAAGGATTTATTTGTTTATTTTGTTTAATTATTAAACATAGTATTTAATATGTTTGTATTTAAATAAAAGTATGGATATTATATAATTAAGAATAATGATTAGGAAACCATAATTCATAAATTTGGGAGCCTTAATTATAGCAAGAAACTCTAATTTTTACAAAACCCTAATTTTTATAGAAAACCCTAATTTTAAAATTAGTGTGAGTTAATTATATTTTTATTTGATTCCTAGTTAATTTTCCAAACCCTGAAAATTATTTAGCAAACCATAAGGGTTAAAACCTAAGGGTTAAACCCTAGAAGTATGCATCATGGACAAGTATACCCTTAAAAAGATTTATTATTTACAAAAATAGTATTTTTAGATTTATTAAATTGAGCTAGCTTGTAAATCTTGCCAAAATATTTGAACTCACCAACTCTAGATTCACCACATGCTTAAAATCTTATCTCATCAGCCAAAAATCGACACCTAGCTGGTCAGATTCAATGGATCAATTAGATAGCAAATGAAGAAATAAAAAGTAAGGAAACTTTAATTATTTTCACCCACATAAGCCAATACTTTTTCTCTCTCTAAGACCCACGAAATTCTTTCTCTAACTGGGTCATAATATCAAGCAATAACATCCCATACACTAAACCATAACAGATCCAAGGTCAGAAATCAAAAATTGCTCAAGAAAGGTATAAAATCCTAACCAAGCTAGATCTTTAATTTTTCGTTAAATATTATGATTAAGTGTTAAAATATGTTCTATGATATGTTAATAAGTGATCTGGGTTAAGAAATAACATTTTTATAATATCGAGATGCACGAAAAATGGAATTTTTAAAAACTGCATGAACCCTAAAAAGTTATTTGACAGGCCAAAGTTGGGGCCTATAATTCTCAATCTGTTCATGCTATGTTGTGTTTAAGTGTTTGTATGTGTTCTTTGCCATGTTATTAGCATTTTGCAAGTGAAATCATGATCATAACATGTGTAGATTGAAAGTTATTCACGGTCAAAACCCGTTGACCGAGCATGACTTTGTCTTTTCTGGATAACCCATAAAACTGAAGAACATGCTTGACAGCTTGGTTTGACTGCTTATAGATCTCGCCTATCAAACTTTTTGTATGTTATATGTTGATCAGATTGTACTATGACTATGACGCCCCCAAATTCGGACTGCCACAGGGTCACTCGAATTCGGTTCGTCACGTTCTCATAGTAATACAATAATAACTAAAATTACACCATCACAGCGAAAAAATCTAATCTAGAATAATTTACAATGATTCATTATAATTATTCTCCCAAGTCTCGCAACCTACAGTACTTAATAGATTACATAATAATATCAAATAACGACTTATTACATAATCTAACTTAAGCTTAAACATAGTCAAATCCAGTCTTACTACATCATCTTACTACAACATTATAATATTTAAAACAAAAAAGGGACTAGCTAGTCAGTAGCCTTTCCCTTGCCCTTGTCGGTACTCGAGGGTCCGCACGGCTCTGCTTTAACTGAAATATTTTAGGGAAAGCAAGAATGAGCAACAAGTTTGCTCAGCAAGTAATATAACAACAAGGGTGAGTAATATAGTTCTTGAATCTCAAAAAGGGTATAGCTAGGTATGACAATTCAAGGATAGCAAGAATATCAATAGTTCTTAATAACAATCGCTAAGGACAGAATAATATCAATATGATTCAATACTAAATTAATTTCAGATTTCAAGATAACTGAATACTGAGCAGTCACTAAGGACTATGAACTCTTACTAGAATTAACAGTAATATACTAAAAATCCAATAAAACAAGTACAACAGATGATCAGCCTAAAGTACCCTATATTATGCATAACACTTAATCATACTTAAGTGCGCACGTTGGTCTCCTGACAAATATATATCCCATTCCAAGAAGGTTGTTCAACTCAGTTAACACAAGAATTCCACACCATTCAATTTGTTTGGACAGCTTTCTAATCATGTTATAAGTCTAGCTGAATCAATTAGCACAGACGGCTCTTTAAATGAATAAGCGAACAATTATAAGTTCAATACTCGAATCAAAGTTCAAGAATAAACCACTCAATTCTATTTATGAAGCATTATGTCATAGGATAAGAATAATGCTTTCAATTATTTACTTGTATAACCAATAACAGTACAAGCTCCAATAATGCTCAATAAAGAGTAGGGTTCAAGTACTTGCCTTATGCGTAGTCTATCCATGATAAGTAATTCAACACTTTCAAACCCTATCGTAATATAGTTACGTATATATATGATATCCGTTAGTCATATATTTCAACATCATATTTTATCTTGGATATACAATCAACACATAAACCAAGTTTTAACCTAGTTACCCAGTTATACCATATATAGTATCATATTAGTATAACTTTTATTGTCTTTATCCTTAACGTTCCTCTTTTTGGGTTAATTAAGTTTACATATCATCATTATCACATAAGATCACGACACATAGCAAACATACTCTTTTTAGCAAGTTATAGCATTGTTGTAAGTTAAACGTCAAAGTGGGGTTCAAGTATCAACATATGATATCACATAGCACGTATACCTATTAAAGGGCACTCCCATGATTGTCTAACCTTTCAAGTTCAATCTTTCATGCTATAGGTCCTAGGTAAACACTTTTCATAACTTAAGACCATTCAAGGTTATGAAATCACATTAGCTATCATGTTTGTTATTTTAAACATATGAGGTGGTCTCTTAACTCACATTAGGCATACTTGCAAGTTTCTACTTCATATACACATAACTAGTATTGTTACTTAGCTTAAATCATGCTTCACTTGTGCTCAACTAGTTTTCATGGCATCTAGCATGGCATGTGTACGTGTATGACATTAATGAGGTTAAGAGTACTATCACATATGTCCATAAATTTCAGAATTCAAATCTCAAAGTAGCATGTTAATGTTCACGTTCAAAGTTCGTATTTTGTTAATAATGTTCACTAATTAGTCCAACATGTGCATGTTATATCATGAAATATGTATATACATGGTATCACGTTCTTCATGCACTTCTAGGTCATATTAACATGTTCAAAGTCCGAATATAATTATTGCACATCCAAGTCCCCTTTTCATAATCTCTAAGTTCCTTTTAAAATCCTAAGTTCACTTAGCAAGGTTCACATGTTCACATTTCATTATGAACTTATATACGCGAGTTAACATGCATTTCATGTGTTTCTAGGTTATACTAATATGTCCGCAAAAATCAGAATGTTCAACGTGGCATGCATACATATTGAGTTCGTTTAAGGTTCGTTTATGAAACTTTTGGTTTATTTCAAAACTATAAGTCGTTTCATAAATCTTGCATGCTAATATAATAAAACATGATCTCTTTAGGTCTAGGTACATCAATACATATGCTGGACTAGTCCTCTTGCATGTCTAACTTATTTGAACAAGCTATTACTTAACAGATTTGCAACAGCAGCCAAGCAACTGACACCAGAGACTGGCGCAGCTGCGCTGCGCCTTGGTATAAAATCGGCGCAACTGCGCTGTAGTCGGTCAGTGCCAAGAATTTCCTGCTTCGGCAGAAATCCAGCCCAAACACAAAAATCATTCACGAATTTGATTGCAAGCATAACACATTGAATACTAACATGATTATAAGCTAATATAATGATTAATAATCATTCGATAATTCAATTAACATGCCTTGCAACCAAAATCAAGAAATGGAATTTTGACAGAAATACAGAAAACATGAATTGAAGAATGTGGAACGTATGTTATACCTCTGTCAAACGAATATGAACTTGCTGCTACTTTCCACTCACAATGCTACTATACTAATATATATATTACTCTCAACCCAACACTCAAGCAATTCTCAGCAAATCAAATTGAAGGAGATGGGTTGTATTTATAGAGAAAATGATATCCAGACATTGCATTTCCACACCATTTCAAACCAATGGAAGACATAAGAACATGAAGGTTAAGAGAGAGTAGTTAGATGGTAGTTGAATTAAACTATTATGCCCACTCCCCATTTCATGATTGTTAGTCTATGTTGCTGAGTTTGATGTTATAGGAAGAGACTAGCTTTGAGCTTGCACACGTGAAGAGAGAAAGAGACTATCAATGTGGGACAAGCAAAGAAATCTCAGCATTCTAGCAATATATATAACACTTAAGCCATTTTGCACTTACATTATCATATATATACCTAAGTTGTATTCATATGATATATGCTTAGGTAGTAATTTTAATGACATAATGTAATTCATATAATGTAGTAAGTGTAATTTGCATACATATAATCCATGTACATTTTATCTTACCGATATAATTTAATCGGATACCATCACATTTATTATTCAATTATATATTGAAGTAATCATCAATTATAATTGTTTACTATAAATATTCATGATGTGTTATTTTAATGTATACTTCACATACAATTGTCACATACACATTTCATGTAACTCTTACAACTCAATAAGCTTTACTATATAGTTTATATATATATATATATATATATATATATATATATATATAACATAGTCACATTGCACTTTACACTTTGTATAATATATAGTTAGCTACTATACGTTATACTTTTAATATCGTTTGCTTGCACATAGGAATTAATATAATCTTATTATATTAATAACTTACTTGTTTTATCATTCATAATGGCAATTAATCAATTAATAAAATATTAATTAATTCATCCCTCATATATCCATGTAATCATTAATAACACTTAATTAATATTCATAGGATTAATTATCACATTAATAAATATAACTCTTATTATATTTATCAACAAGTTGTTTATTATTATTCTATTATTTGTAATAATAATAATCAACATATTATTAATCACCATTAATATTTCATCTTTCATAATAATAATTAAATAACAATTAATATTTGATTAATTGTTCACGTAGTAATTCCTTCATTAATTAATATAATCATTAATATTTCTCATCATTGTGCCACACAAGGCATTCAACGAGTTTATCGCGAACTCCATATTTTCTCAGTTATTATTATTATTATTCAATTTAATATAATTGAGTTAGCTCATCTCAGAACACATAAATATTTATATTCAGATAAATATTCATTTCCATTAATATATTCATTTAATAATATTCAAAAATTCTCGGGTATTACATCCTCCCCCCTATAAAAATTCCGTCCCGGAATTGCTACAAGGTTACACAAACAGATGGGGATAATCCCTCATCATCCTATCTTCTAATTCCCACAAAGCCTCCTCGACATCGTGGTTACGCCAAAGTACTTTTACAGAGGAAATAACTTTATTCGTTAATGTCTGCTCTTTCATATCTAGAATTTGGACAAGAATTTCTTCATACGCTAGGTTCTTCTCCACTTGAATGGACTCATAAGAAATCACGTGCTTGTAGTCGGCCTTGTATGGTCGCAACACGGAGACGTGGAACATATTGTGAAAGTGCTCCAACTCGGGTGGTAATGCCACTTTGTACGCCACTTCGCCCACTCGCTTCAGTATCTCGAACTGTCCTATAAATCATGGACTCAGTTTTCCTTTCTTGCCGAAACGGATCTTTCCCTTCCATGGAGATACCTTCAAGAATACGAAACTGCCGACTTTAAAGTCTCGGTCCTGCCGATGCAAATCTGCGTACTTTTTCTGGCGGTCTTGAGCTGCTACTAGTCTGGCTCTTCTCACTGTCACCACGTCTGCGGTTTGTTTTACTAACTCTAGTCCGAGTATTCGTCGTTCTCCGACTTCGTCCCAACATAACGGTGTTCTACATTTTCTCCCATAAAGAGCTTCGTACGGTGGCATGCCAATACTCGCATGGTAACTATTATTATACGCAAATTCGACTAAGGGTAGATGGTCGTCCCAATTTCCCTTGAAGTCCATCACCCAAGTCCCAAGTATGTCCTCCAGCGTTTGTATAGTTCGCTCGCTCTGTCCGTCTGTCTGAGGATGATAAGCGGTACTCAACCTCAACTGTGTTCCCATTCTCTCTTGCAAGCTTTTCCAAAAATTTGACGTGAAGCGCGGATCTCTATCAGAGAAAATTGACACCAGCACTCCATATTGTGAAACAATCTCCTTTACGTATAGGCTCGCTAACTGGTTCAAACTGTATTGGATCTTGATCGGTAGAAAATGTGCGGTCTTCGTTAATCGATCCACGATAACCTAAATGGCATCATATCCCTTCTGTGTGATTAGAAGTCCTACCACGAAATCCATCGTAATATGCTCCCATTTCCACTCCGGTATTTCCAACGGTTGTAGTAAACCACTCGGCCGCTGATGCTCTACTTTAACGCATTGGCAAGTCAAACATCTACTAATGCACTCTACGACTTCCCGTTTCAGATTGGGCCACCAAAAGTGTTGCCTCAAATCTCGGTACATCTTATTTCCTCCCGGATGAACGGAATACGTCGTATTGTGTGCCTCGTGCAAAATCTCTTCTCTCAATTCAGTTACTGCTGGCACCCATACTCTCCCTTCGAATCTCAAGATACTGTCTTTATCCATTCAGAATCTCTCTTCTTCATTTTCTGCTATCCTTTTCCTAATTTTCTCACACTCTTCATCTTTTTCTTGTGATTCCTTCACTCTATCCAACAATGTCGGACGAGCTTCCATTACAAATAACTTCTCTTCAGACCTCTCCAGTCCTTTTACCTCTATCTCTAATCTTTCCATTTCTCTTACCAATTCCTCCTGGGTCGTCAAATGAAACAGCTTCTCCCTTCCTTTTCTGCTCAGAGCGTCGGCAACCACGTTTGCCTTACCCGGGTGATAAAGAATATCGTAGTCATAGTCTTTGATCAATTCTAACCACCTCCTCTGACGCATATTCAACTCATTCTGTGTGAAGATATATTTCAGACTTTTTTGGTCCGTGTATATCTCACATTTCTCTCCGTACAAATAATGCCTCCAAATCTTCAACGCAAAAACTATTGCCGCTAACTCTAAGTCATGAGTAGGGTATCGTTTTTCATAGTCCTTCAACTGTCATGATGCATACGCAATGACTTTGCTGTGCTGCATTAGCACACAACCAAGTCCCTTGTGCGATGCATCACTATATACCACAAAATTTCCTGCATCGTCTGGTAGTGACAACACTGGCGCTTCTCTTAATCTCCTCTTCAATTCTTGAAAACTCTCTTCGCATTTGTCTGTCCATGCAAATTTCATCGTCTTCCTCGTCAAATTGGTCAACAGGGTTGCTATCTTAGAAAAATCCTGGATGAATCTTCGATAGTACCCAGCTAACCCTAAGAAACTTCTCACCTCCGTTGGTGTTCTCGGTTGTTCCCAATTACTTACTGCTTTGACCTTTGTAGGGTCTACTGAGATTCTATTCTTATCCACCACGTGTCCTAAGAATTGAACCTTCTCCATCCAAAATTCACACTTTGAAAATTTCGCATACATCTTCTCCTTTCTTAGCATCTCCAAAACTATCTTCAGATGTTCGGCGTGTTCTTCCTCTGTCTTCGAGTAGATCAAAATGTCATCGATGAAAACTACCACAAACTTATCCAAGT
Source organism: Panax stipuleanatus (assembly GCA_020205555.1). Lineage (NCBI taxonomy): Eukaryota > Viridiplantae > Streptophyta > Magnoliopsida > Apiales > Araliaceae > Panax > Panax stipuleanatus. The sequence continues at coordinate 17,503,572 of CM035123.1, forward strand.
ATGGTTTGAAAACTCGGTTCATCAAGTCCATAAATGTTGTCGGAGCATTAGTCAATCCAAATGACATTACCAAAAACTCATAATGTCAATTGGTACGTTCCCATCCCATACCTTCAGTTGGTGATATTTTGTTCGTAGGTCTATCTTCGAGAAACACTTCGCTCCCTTCAATTGATCAAATAAGTCGTCTATTCTCGGTAGCGGATATCTGTTCTTGATCGTTACTCTGTTCAATTCTCGATAATCGATACAGAGCCTCATTGATCCATCCTTTTTCTTAACGAATAACACTGGTGCTCCCCAAGGAGACACACTCGGTCGAATGTAACCCTTATCCAATAAATCTTGCAGTTGTATCATTAACTCCTTCATTTCTACCAGCGCCATACGATATAGAGCTTTCGAAATCGCTGTCGTTCCCGGTGCTAAGTCTATTACGAATTTAATTTCTCTGTATGGCGGAAGACCAGACAGATCGTTCGAAAATAAATCTTGAAATTCGTTCACTACGTATATGTCTTTAATTTCTACTCCCTTTTTCCAAGTATCTACGATGTAAGCTAAATAACCTACACATCATTTCCTTAACAATTTCTTGGCCTGCATCATCGTAACGCAACACGATTGCTTAAGCGATGAGCTACCATAAAACACTACCTTAGACTTACTCGGAGTCTGAAGGTTCACACATTTGTTCTGACAGTCAATTATCGCAGCATGGTTATACAACCAATCCATTCCCAGTATTACGTCAAATTCTCCCAATCTAATAGGAATCAAGTCTACGCTCAGTTCATGTTCTCTAATATTTGCGCGATAATTTTGATAAATGTATTCTATAAGGATTACTTCCTTATTCGCAACTTCTATGTTCAAGGGATTTTCTAATCGTTCTCGGGGTGTACTAAGTCCACTAGCAAATTCTTCAGATACAAAAGAACAGGTGGCACCCAAATCAAATAATACATAAGCATTTATATCATTGATTGGGATTATACCTGACACAACGTCTTTTGCAGCCACTGCATCCTGGACGGTCATGTTAAAGGTTTGGGCGATCGATCAGTTGGGCTGCGCGGGTCCATAAATCATTAACTTGCTACCTCCTTCCTGACCTTCGCTAGTTACACCACTTCCTTTCTTTGGGCAATCTTTAATCTGGTGCTCCATCGAGCCACATGCAAACCATCCTTGTATCTTTTTCGGTTTTGGGCAGTTGGGCGAGATGTGTCCTTCCTGACCGCAGTTGTAGCAAGTGCCACGTCCCTTCTAGCACTCACCCTGATGGTTCTTCCACATTTTGGGCATCCCTCTGCCCTCTTCATAAATCCTCCATGAAAATTTCCCGACTGATTGTTGTTGTTTTTGTTGTTGTTGTTGTTGTTGTTGTTATTCTCCCATTTCCTTTTACAAAAGTTGCTTCCTCCACTACTGCTTCCTCCAGCACGATTTTCTCCTCCCGTGTTCTTTCCTTTCTTCTCCTTGTTATACAGACTTAAGGCCTCACTACCACCTTCCGCAATGATTGCCTTCTCCAGCAACGTTGCAAAGGAATCAATTTGAAGAACTGATACCTTGTTAAACAGCCACGGCTTCAGCCCTTGTTCGAATCGTCTCGCCTTCTTCTCTTCATCTCCTACTTGGTGTTTCGCAAATTGCACTAGTTCGTTGAACTTAGCCGCGTACTGCACTACCGTCATATCACCTTGCTTAAGTTCCAAAAACTTTACCTCCATCCTATTCTTCATGCTCTTCGGGAAGTAGTTTTCGAAGAACAACGTCTTAAACCTATCCCAAGCTATTATCCCTTCTCCAGCTCTTTGTTCATTAGCCTCCCACCAGTAGTTGGCTTCGCCTCTCATCATATATGTAGCGAATACAATCTTTTGGTCTTCACCCACATGAGCTATAGTGAAGGCCTTCTCGATATCCTTAACCCATGTCTGTGCAATGATTGGGTCGATAGTACCCTCGAACTTTGGGGGTCCTACACTCCTAAAGTCCTTAAAGTTTGTGACTGGTACTCCTTGAGGATTGGGGCGAATGGGTTCGTTGTTCCTTCCCCTAAGGGCCTCTCCTAACAGATCTACTAGCTTCTGGAACGGGTCTACTTGTTCCTTCTCATTGTTCACTGACTCCTTAGGTGCAGTCAATCTACGTCTGGGCGGCATTATCTGCATCACAAATTTTCATTTTATTATTACTCAGTTATATTACTTAAGTATTTCTTTTAATACTAAAGGCATAAAATTTTATAACACATTTATGAAATAAGCTTCATTTATATTCATATGCCAAATCGTTTCATTACATGATTATCCTAGCATATTTCAATAAATGTTATCACATATCCCCTAATATCACAAAAGACGGGGAATACTAACATACTACCATACTATCATACTACCCCTCTTATAAAGGCTTACTCGGGGTTTACATAACTATCCCATACTTTACATAAAAAGTTTGGATTACATCACAGTACATATATCACATAAAGTAAATACTACTACTAGACTGACTAAGGGTCTCATCCCATCATCCCACGCTCCACGGCGCTCTTGTACTCGATCTGTGCTATATATGCCATCAACTCTCTGCTCAAAGTATGTAGGTTCTGTCCCTGCTCTGCTGGGTAGTGGTACACACCATCAATCACCCTCTCAAAAGCTGAACGGAACATATACCCAATCTTGTTCATCTTCCTCTTCTTGCATCTGACCTCATCCTCTAGGTCATCAGCTCTCTCGTTAGCCGCTTCCCATTTCTCCTTGAAGTTTATCCTATCCATAACCTCCAACTCTAGCTGAGTACGGAGTGCCTCCTTCTCGGTCTTCTCACTCAACTCCCTCTACTCGACTTCTTCTAGCTTCCCTGCCAGATCTACATTTCTAGATACCGACCTGTGGAATAGGGTTTCCATTTGGATCCTTGCCTCCCTGCGATAGGCAATCTCTACCTCCAACTCCTGCATGGCCAGCTTCCTCTGATGGTCTTCGTCCCTCAGCTTTTGGAACTCAGACTCTCTCTCCTTGGCCTCGGCCTCCAGCTCCTGGACTCGGTAGTCCAACTCCAGAATACACTCCTCGTACTCGCCTAACATCTGCTCCTCTATAGTAGCCTCATCAGAGTCCTCTACTGGCTCATCCTCGATCAGCTTGTCCCCCATTGGCTCCTCCTCTGGATCGGACTCTATCTCAATCTCGTCCTTGTCGTCAGACTCGAACGGTGCAATAGCCTGCACTGGCACAGCCTCTAGAGGTGCCTCGTATACTACATGTATATCCCTGGGCTCCTCCTCTGCCATTCTACTAGGTACTCCCATATATGCCATCCTATAATCACAACACAAGACAGACAAACAGCAACTCCATTAGAATGTTAAATAAAATATAAGTTCATTATATAGAATCAAGTTACATTTCATAACATACTAAGTCTCTCAAGGAAAACTCTACATGAGTTCTATCCTTTCTAACTTCTACGTTCTCCTAAGTTATAATCTAAGGACACTCGCTCCTAAGGTTTGTAACTACAGCTTTGATACCAACTTGTGACGCCCCCAAATTCGGACCGCCACATAGTCAATTGAATTCGGTTCGTCATGTTCTCATGGTAATACAATAATAACTAAAATCACACCATCACAGCGGAAAAATCTAATCTTGAATAATTTACAATGATTTATTATAATTATTCCCCCAAGTCTCGCAACCTACAGTACTTAATACATTACATAATAATATCAAATAACGACTTATTACATAATCTAACTTAAGCTTAAACATAGTCAAATCCAGTCTTACTACATCATCTTACTACAATATTATAATATTTAAAACAAAAAAGGGACTAGCTAGTCTGTAGCCTTTTCCTTGCCCTTGTCGGTACTCGAGGGTTCGCACGGCTCTGCTTTAACTGAAATGTTTTAGGGAAAGCAAGAATGAGCAACAAGTTTGCTCAGCAAGTAATATAACAACAAGGGTGAGTAATATAGTTCTCGAATCTCAAAAAGGGTATAACAAGGTATGATAATTCAAGGATAGCAAGAATATCAACAATTCTTAATAACAGTCGCTAAGGACAGAATTATATCAATATGATTCAATACTAAATCAATTTAAGATTTCAAGATATCTGAATACTGAGCAGTCACTAAGGACTATAAACTCTTACTAGAATTAACAGTAATATATTGAAAATCCAATAAAACAAGTACAACAGGTGATCAGCCTAAAGTACCCTATATTATGCATAACATTTAATCATACTTAAGTGCGCACGTCGGTCTCCCGAAAAATATATATTCCCTTCCAAGAAGGTTGTTCAACTCAGTTAACACAAGAATTCTGCACCATTCAATTGGTTTGGACAACTTTCTAATCATTTTATAAGTCTAGCTGAATCAATTGGCACAGACGGCTCTTTAAATGAATAAGCGAACAATTATAAGTTCAATACTCGAATCAAAGTTCAAGAATAAACAACTCTATTCTATTTATGAAGCATTATGTCATAGGATAAGAATCATGCTTTCAATTATTTACATGAATAACCAATAATAGTACAAGCTCCAGTAATGCTCAATAAAGAGTAGAGTTCAAGTATTTGCCTTATGCGTAGTCTATCCACGATAAGTAATTCAACACTTTCAAACCCTATCATAATATAGTTACGTATATATATATAATATCTATTAGTCATATCTTTCAACATCATATTTTATCGTGGATATACAATCAACACATAAACTATGTTTTAACCTAGTTACCTAGTTATACCATATATAGTATCATATTCGTATAACTTTTATTGTCTTTATCCTTAACGTTCCTCTTTTCGGGTTAATTAAGTTTACATATCATCATTCTCACATAAGATCCCAACACATAGCAAACATACTCTTTTTAGCAAGTTATAGCATTGTTGTAAGTTAAACGTCAAAGTGGGGTTCAAGTATCAACATATGATATCACATAGCATGTATACCTATTAAAGGGCACTCCCATGATTGTCTAACCTTTCAAGTTCAATCTTTCATACTATAGGTCCTAGGTCAACACTTTTCATAACTTAAAACCATTCAAGGTTATGAAATCACATTAGCTATCATGTTTGTTATTTTAAACATATGAGGTGGTCTCATAACTCACTTTAGGCATGCTTGAAAGTTTCTACTTCATATACACATAACTAGTATTGTTACTTAGCTTAAATCATGCTTTACTTGTGCTCAACTAGTTGTCATGGCATCTATCATGGCATGTGTACGTCTATGACATTAATAAGGGTTAGGAGTACTATCACATATGTATATAAATTTCAGAATTCAAATCTCAAAGTAGCATGTTAACGTTCACGTTTAAAGTTTGTATTTTGTTAATAATGTTCACTAATTAGTCCAACATGTGCATGTTATATCATGAAATATGTATATACATGGTATCACGTTCTTCATGCACTTCTAGGTCATATTAACATGTTCAAAGTCCGAATATATTTATAGCACATCCAAGTCCCCTTTTCATAATCTCTAAGTTCTTTTTAAAATCCTAAGTTCAGTTAGCGAGGTTCGCATGTTCACATTTCATTATGAAACTTATATACGCGAGTTAACATGCATTTCATGTGTTTCTAGGTTATACTAATATGCCCGCAAAAATCAGAATGTTCAACGTGGCATGCATACATATCGAGTTCGTTTAAGGTTCGTTTATGAAACTTTTGGTTTATTTCAAAACTGTAAGTCGTTTCATAAATCTTGCATGCTAATATAATAAAATATGTTTTCTTTAGGTCTAGGCACATCAATACATATGATGGAATAGTCATCATACTTATCTAACTTATATGAACAAGCTATTACTTAACAGATTTGCAGCAACAGCCAAGCAACTGACACCAGAGACTGGCGCAGCTGCGCCGTATTCGGTCAGTGCCAAGAATTTCCTGCTTCGGCATAAATCCAGCCCAAACACAGAAATCATTCATGAATTTGATTGCAAGCATAACACATTGAATACTAACATGATTATAAGCTAATATAATGATTAATAATCATTCTATAATTCAATTAACATGCCTTGCAACCAAAATCAAGAAATGGAATTTTGACAGAAATACAGAAAACATGAATTGAAGAATGTGGAATGTATGTTATACCTCTGTCAAACGAATATGAACTTGCTGCTACTTTCCACTCACAATGCTACTATACTAATATATATATATTACTCTCAACTCAACACTCAAGCAATTCTCAGCAAATCAAATTGAAGGAGATGGGTTGTATTTATAGAGAAAATGATATCCAGACATTGCATTTCCACACCATTTCAAACCAATGGAAGACATAAGAACATGAAGGTTAAGAGAGAGTAGTTAGATGGCAGTTGAATTACACTATTATGCCCACTCCCCATTGCATGATTGTTAGTCTATGTTGCTGAGTTTGATGTTATAGGAAGAGACTAACTTTGAGCTTGCACACGTGAATAGAGAAAGAGACTATCAATGTGGGACAAGCAAAGAAATCACAGCATTCTAGCAATATATACAACACTTAAACCATTTTGCACTTACATTATCATATATATACCTAAGTTGTATTCATATGATATATGCTTAGGTTGTATTTTTAATGACATAATGCAATTCATATAATGTAGTAAGTGTAATTTGCACGCATATAATCCATGTACATTTTATCTTACCGGTATAATTTAATCGGATACCATCACATTTATTCAATTATATATTGAAGTAATCAACAATTATAATTGTTTACTATATATATTCATGATGTATTATTTTAATGTATACTTCACATACAATATCACATACACATTTCATGTAACTCTTACAACTCAATAAGCTTTACTATATAGTTTATATATATATATATATATATATATATATATATATATATATATATATATATATATATATATATATATATATATATAACATAGTCACATTGCACTTTACACTTTGTATAATATATAGTTAGCTACTATACGTTATACTTTTAATATCGCATGCTTGCACATAGGAATTAATATAATCTTATTATATTAATAACTTACTTGTTTTATCATTCATAATGGAAAATAATCAATTAATAAAATATTAATTAATTTATCCCTTATATATCCATGTAATCATTAATAACACTTAATTAATATTCATAGGATTAATTATCACATTAATAAATATAACTCTTATTATATTTATAAACAAGTTGTTTATTATTATTCTATTATTTGTAATAATAATAATAATCAACATATTATTAATCACCATTAATATTCCATCTTTCATAATAAAAATTAAATAACAATTAATATTTGATTAATTGTTCACGTAGTAATTCCTTCATTAATTAATATAATCATTAATATTTTTCATCATTGTGCCACACAAGGCATTCAATGAGTTTATCGCAAACTCCATATTTTCTCAATTATTATTATTATTATTCAATTTAATATAATTGAGTTAGCTCATCTCAGAACACATAAATATTTATATTCAGATAAATATTCATTTCCATTAATATATTCATTTAATAATATTTGGATATTTTCGGGTTTTACACTGACATAAGGACTACAAGTCCAGAGCAATCTCGAACCTTATAAAACAACGGATCGGATGTAGTAATCGGTCAAAATGCGTTAACCGTCCAGATTTGTTTTCTGGGTAACCCTGAATTCTTGAACAGCGTCCTGACCAGTTTTTGTAAAATCTAGATCTTTCTCTGTGTTGATATCTGGATCCTGTAAGTGATTCACTAGTGTACCCTGGTAGTTATACTACACTGTCCGACATCTAGACCAACAAAAACATTAACTGATTTAAAGATATTAGGTCACCAAAAGCATTGACCGTCCATGACTTCATGTTTCTGGGCAGCCCAGAAAATGAAGAACAAGGTTGGATAAGTGGTTTGACCGGCCACTGAATCTTGTGTAGTGATTGTTAGGCAGTGCTATGACCTTAAGATTATAGTACTACACAAACACTAAAATTCCATTACACCTGCTTGCCCAGAATTCGATCAGGTTGCCATAAAAATAAGGTCAAACGGGGTACTTATGCGTTGACCGGCATGTTCTTGAGGAGGGCTCAAGAACACCTATAGCGATAGTGTCCGTCGCGATAGTCCTTTAGCGATGGTTTAAATAAAAAATAATTAAATTAATTAAAATAAATAAATATAAATATAAATTAATTATTAAAAATTCATAAAATTATTTTAAGCTATAAAAATTAACTTTTAATATTTTAACATAAATTTCATTAATATTTTAATTTAATTAATTATTAATTATTTGTAATTTATTTAATAATTATATTAAATAAATTAGTTAAAAATGATTTTAATATACTAAAAATCATTTTAAATGATATTAAAGTATTTAAAAATATTTTAAGTTATAATAAATGACTTTTAATATTTTAAGATAAAATTCATTAATAAATTATTATTAATGACAATAAATTTATTTAATAATTATATTAAATAAATTAGTTAAAAATGGTTTTAATATTTTAAAAATAATTTAAAAATGGTATTAAAGTTTTAAAAATTATTTTAAGTTATAATAAATAACTTATAATATTTTGATAAGAATTTTATTAATATTTTAATATTAATGATAATGAATTTATTCAATAATTATATTAAATAAATTATTTAGAAATAATTTAAATATTTTATAAATCATTTAAAGGTAATATCAAGGTTTTAAAAATATTTTCAGGTTATAATAAATAAATTTTAAAGTGTTGACATGAATTTTATTTATATTTTAAATTATTTAAATATTAATGATAATGATATTAATTGACAATTAAATCATTAAAAATAATATAAGTGTTTGAAAAATTATTATAATGTTTGAAAAATATTATAAATGATAATTAAATTATCTATTATAATATTTAAGTTCTTGAACAAAGTTTTATTAAAAATAAATTTATTAATTATCCGATAATGCAATTGGAATGCCGAAACGATATCAAACTCAAACCAAACCGATATAGTTTGACTGCGTATACATTTTTATGTGTTGTAATGACTGACATAAATATGTGACAACATGTTTAAGCAGTATTATGTGTTAAGTTATATTATTCTAATTAAAAGAATAATTCTATTGATGATAGGACTTCATATTAAAGATAAAAGCGTAAGCTATACTACGTAGCAGTAATCAGCTATCAAGGCAAGTATCCTAACCTTACTCAAATTTATATTGAGCAAGTATCTGAACTATTCTCTTTCATTGTGCAAGATTATTATCTCAATTTCTTATTGAGCATGTATCTTTACTCATTGCATTTACTTTATGCGATGGATTCCAGTAAGCGAAAAGCAGATTCATGAAAATTATTGTCAATTATTCATATTCATAATAATATCCAGAATACGTTTATGAAAATTATTCTTATATTATAAAAATGTTATTCAATTCAGTTATTAGTTATTAATATCTCATTATTGTCTGTTATCATACAAGGGTCCCCACTTGTATGAACTGTTCTATTTCTACAAGAACTCTTGAACTTGAAATTTTTTGATATGACAAATCCTGTTACATACTATCACACTTCGGTAGGTATTTATGACTGTCTAAGCTATTTGACTCGGCTAGACATAGTTCGAACTATATTATTGAATAGTATTGGTTATGATATGGTTATCCAATTGAATTGTTTAGTTAGGATTTCAGGCTGAGTATAAACAACCCTTAATGAGGAAATTGTTTATGTGTCCAAGGTGAACAGAGTGAATGAATTATCGTTCAAACAAATAGTATTGATCAATACAGGACATAACGGGGCTAATCATCCTACATGTCCGTAAGACCAGAGCGGTTTGCAGATGAATTTCTGTTTAAACCTTTTCGAAAATAAAAAATAAAAGTTCATGGTCCATTGACCGCTCAGTATTTATAGTCACTACGTCATTTTAAAAATTTTAAATGATTTGATATGTTATTAAGATATGTTTCGAAAGACTTCACAACTATTGATTCGTTGTAGAAGTATACCACAAAAAAAATATTTATTTCTTTCAGTTAAAGTTTATTAACTGCTTGCTGAGCAATTGAATGCTCATTCTTGCTTTAAATTAAATATTTTCAGTTAAGCGTGATTAACCAGAAGGCTCTGGCAAAAACAAAGGGAAAGGAAAGCTGCAAGAATAAGTTTTATGGTATCTTGTGTAATAGTTAAACTTTATTAGGATGATAATATTTACTATCTATCACGTAATGAATGTTTTAAAGGTCGTATACCTGGGATTAGACAACTCTGATATGTAAATTAAGTTTGTTTATCTATTTTATATTATTATTTCGCTCAAAGAAATGATATCGTGTAGCACCGAGTTCGGGTTTCAAGTACCTGAATTTGGGGGCGTCACATCTAATTCATGCTATTATATGTAAATTGATTATAGATTGTGATAATATGTTAAGAAATGAAAACAATATTATTTAAACAAAGTAATTTGGTTTAAAAATGAAGTCACAATGTTTATTTTTTGTCAAGAAATCTTAACAATCAAGTTTTCATCAAAAACATAAAATTAAAAGGTTATAAGTTGATTGTTGTGTTGTTTATATATGTGAAATCATGTTAGAAGCATTAGTTTTTCTTTAAATTTTGTATAAATTATGTGAGTTAAAAATGTTGTTTGATCAAAGTTAATAAGCCAAATTGGCTTTTCCTGTGATTTTTACAAAGTTGTCTGTGTCCTACTGTGTCGTGGCGCCGCAGCGCCTGTTCTGTGAGTAAACAGAGCACTGCAGCACCATAGCAGCATCTGGTGACTTGTGACGGTACCGCAGCGCCAGTTATGTGTGTTAACTGCAGTGTTGCAGCACCAAGACTGGTCTGTAGAGCCCTGATGATGTGGCACGGCGCTGCAGCGCCGACTGCAGTTCATTATGTGGCGCTGCAACGTCACTTATGCAGTTTAGGCAGAGATTTTTGTAAGTGTACAATTCTTTGAGAATGTTAATCTAAAGGATATAAAAGCATGTTAATGAAATTATATGTTAACTAAACAATATGTAATCATATATGATAGATGATTTTAGATTATAACTTGATTGATTATTAATAAGTTTAAGTTTAATATGGAAGCATGGTTTGATCATATCATGAACTAACTAATGATTAAACCTAATGACTAAGAGTTGTGAGTTAACTTATATTGGTTAACTTGTTATGTGACCTAACAATATGGTAACTAATTCGTGTTGCTATTGTTAATAACGTGTACGTAGGATAATTGTGGAACAAGTATTATTTGCTAACTTACGCACGAGGTAAGTTGTTCCATCCTTTCTTGTTTACATTTATTCAAGCTTCTAATTCTTACTTTTACATTACGCAAGTTCCTATTCTTGACCTTTTAGCGATTACATAAGTTCTTTAATTCCATATTGGACAAGTATCTTATTTAATTTCCTTATTAAAAATAATGTAAGCTTGGCTTAATAATTCAAGCAAGATTTTATTGTATCTTTCAAATGTTTTAAGTTTACTTCTAAATCATGACTTTTAAGTATGATGTCTATTGTTTGTGACTCATAATTATTCCATAACTATTTTGTTATCGAACTCTTAAGTTATTGTAAGTTTGATTCAATTACTCCTTAGTTGATGATAGTTGAACCCTAAATTACCCATTGAGCTAATACAAACCAAAATTTCTTTGGTGCGAACTCGTTAATTAAAGCTGAGATGAACAACCCTATTATAGGGGATTGCCATGCGAAAGCGTTAAGATGTTTATGCACAATACATGGTACGACGGTCTGATCCCCCTAAGTACGATATAGACGGTCCATATAGTTTAACGACTATTAATGGTTTAAGTATAAATATTTATAATCTGGGACATAGTTCAAGGTCTTGTGACCCTCAGATGAATTTCTAAATCTTATATTCAATTCTTGATTATCGATGATACAGAATGTATTTCAATTTAGTTGAACTTATTCAGTGACATGTTATAATTAGTGATTGTTATTTCAAGTGAGTTTTTGTTTGCTCACTCTTGCATATATAACCATTGCAGCCAAAGTTGAGAAAGTTGACGAGCCGTCAACCAGTAAGGGCAAGGGCAAGTTGAACAAGTAGCGAAGACTTGTTCAAATTTATTATGTGGTTTTGTAATAAGACTTAATATACTTATGTGATGATTTATTTCCGCACTTTATGATGATTGTTTAAGGTTAGAAACCCTGGAACGTTTTATGACTATGTAATCCTTTTATAAGGAAGATTTTATTATTAAGGTTGTAATTTATTTTGCATTCCTTATTATGGGCAGTTAGTTATGTTTTATTTAGATAGTGAACATCAAATTCCGTGAAAATGAAGTACCCGGATTTGGGGGTGTCACATTATAAGTTTTATAATTCATCCTTATAACATCGGAGAGTTCATATAACTCATCTGAATCGTCCATTAACATCAAGCAATTTATAGTTCCTATGAAAACTGTGACAACCCGAAAATTTATAAGATCTTAAATGATTAAAATAATAGTTAAAAGAATAAAACCTAGATGAGAATTTGAGGATTAACTAAAAATTTGAAGAAAAACCTATATGGTTTACTATTTGAATGAGAATAAAGAAAAATATGGGTTATAAAATTTCAAAACCCTAGAAATGAATCTATATGTACTTGAAGGAATATTAAGGATAACGTACTACGATACCTGTAAAGTTTGGTAACCTAATATAGGTATTTGAATTAAGTAATCTCAAGGGTTATCTTTATTTAATTGTCCTAGTATTTTAACTATATACTAGTGACCTAATCTAAGAGATTTATAAAATATGTCTCCAGCTATTAGATTATCTTGTATGATTATTGGTCATAACTTATTAAGCCAATTAGGGCTATTAAGTTAATACGCTAGTGGAATATGTTTTGACTTATGCGTATTATGTATGTGATTAAATAAATATACATTATATAATGTGTATACATTTATATGAAAATTGAGAATTTAGTTATGTAACCTAATACATATATTAGGTATGGTAATTAAATAACATAATGGATTAATTTGCAAGCCCAAGATAAATTAGTTAAAGCCCAATCATTTAGCCCAATGGGAGAGGGGACATTTTGGGCTTCTAGTAAGCTAATTAAGGCATTGAGCCATGTTAGTTTACATAGCCCAAACAATTAGTTAGGAAGCCCAAAAAGAATTAAAGGTCTGGCCCAATCTAGGCCCAATTTTTGTCCCAACAAGGGAGGAGATAAGGGAGTATGTGATTAAATCTTTTTGTGTAGATTTACAAGCAACATAAGAGATAAGAAAGAGAAAGAGAAGATTATGGAAGATTTTGTAAAGATATTAGAGAGATTTGGTGAGATTTGCTAAAGATTATGTGTATGTACATTATGTGATTAATGTTAAGTACTGATTAGATGGAATGCAATTATGTAAACCTAATTAGGAAATCATAATGTTTAATTAGGAAATCCTAATGTGCAGTTAGAATCCTTAATGTTCATTTAGAAACCTAATTTAAGATTTGAAAAACCCAAACCCTAATTTGTAAACTCTTATGCTAATTAGCAAACTTTAAGGGTTAAAATTTAAGAAAAAAATGTGAAATGACTATACTACCCTTAAAATTATTTATGAAATAACCAAAATACCCTCCAATCCATGTGAACTTAAATCGACCAATAAGAGAAGAGATGATGCAAGTATGATGTAAGCATGACATCATCCTTAAAGAAACACAGATGATGCAAGCATGATGTAAGCATGACATCATCATTAAAGAAACACAAAGATGATGTCATCATATTGTCACCGAGGGACTAAGGTGCAATTAATGAGGTACTAAAGTATAATTAACCTAGGTATCAAACTGTAATAAGTCGGGAGAAACTGTAAAAAGCCGAGCCCCTAACGTGCAATTATCGAAACTATGTTTTCCTATAAATAGTACGCCATTTCTTTTAATTTTTCAAAACAAAAAAATAGAGTTAGAGAGAGAGGAGGAGGATTTTGGTTGCTATAAAGAGAAAGAGAGAGGAAAGTTTTTGGTAAGTTTCAAGATTTCAAAGGATTAGTTAAATCTTGCAACTTCAAGAGGTATTTCCTCTAGTGGGTATTATTTTCATTCTTCTTTATATATTTAGTAAAAATATACTTTTACAAGCAGTTATAATGCCCAAATTATTTTAAGTATATAGTACAAAAGTACTATTTACATGCGGTTATAATGTCCGATTTATTTCTCTTAAGAAGTAGCAAATATACTTTTATAAGCAGTTGCTATGTCCGATTTTCTTCAAGTATTTAGTAAGAATATTCATATTATAAGCAGTTGTAATGCTGAAATTATCTCAAATAGAATAGTCTAATATTTATTTTATAAAGCAGTTATAATGCTCGATTTATTTCAAACATAGTAAACGAATATTCATTTTACAAGCAGTTATAATGCTCAATTTATTTTAAATATAGTTGATGAATATTTATTTTGTAAACAATTATAATGAAGAAATTATTTCATGTATAGTACAAAGAGTTTTGTTTATAATTGGTTATATGATTTACTAGTTATAAATAAGAACTTATAAATAAAAGAATAAGTGTTAAATCTAAAGTAGTACAATCATACTCTTTAATGGTTGATGTATAGTAGTTGGGCTAAACGATTCCTTCAAGGAGCGGAGGTATATACGAATTAGCAACCGATCTAACTCGCTGTGAAAACAGTGTAGACGAGATGGAAACTAATTTGTTGGTTGTTTGTGGGAAACCACTCAACATACTGTACTGAATACTGTTAGAGACTCGATCTGTGCTAGGTTTAGACTTGTGAATATGTATGGTGTTAAGGTATTATCTAATATTTGACTATGTGTTTAAATGTTAGATAGTTTACTTATAAAGTAATAGCATTGTGAGATAAAATATATTTTTCTAATTGAAAGATCAATCTTAATAATGATAGGTCTTTGTATTAGAGATTAAATTAGAATACGTAGCAATAATCGACGGTTCAGGCAAGTTTTCTCTAACTCAAACTTGAGTTATATTTTTAAAGCATGTTCGTGAATAATTATTGTTGATTATTCACATCCCTACTGATTATTGATTCGCACTTAGTGCATGTTACATATGTTCATCAGGTATGAAAGGCTGATCACCTTTATTACCTTAAGGTTCAGTTAAAGTTGTTCATGGTCCTTGTTGACATTAAACATTATTGGTTCAATCATTCATTTATTGAAATTCTGATTTATGCTCTTTCACAATTATTATATTGTTGAAAATTTAAAAGCTTATTCTTTCTGTCAATCATGATATATCCTTGTTGTATTAAACTTACTGGGCAAATTAGTTGCTCACCCTTGCTATATCATGATAACAAATTTCAGATTAAGACGAAGAATTAAAGAAAAACAGAGGCAAAGGCAAACTACAAGAGTAGCTTATTATGCATCTATAACTATTAGTTATCATATGCAAGTGATGTTGTAACCTTTTTAGTTATTGAAGGTATGTATTAAGTTAAGGTTACAGAACTTGGGGATTATGTGTAAAAATTTATTGTATAAACAATTTATATTTATATCTTCCGCAGTAGTTATAGAAATGTTGTATCGTAACGTACCAGGTTCGAGATAAAAGGTACCTGGATTTGGGGGCGCTACAAAAACTTTTAAGAAAGTTATAAACTAACTTTTAATTCATATTTCTTCATTTTCTCATGATGTCAACCATATGAAATCATTTCTTAACATCCTTTACTTCCATTAAGCTATATGAATTCATACAAAACTTAAAGAAACTTTAGATTAAAGTTAGGTTTTAGGGTATCCTTTCTTCAATAATCTTTTTCCTCTTGTCAAAGCTTGCGATTCATGCTAGCTTTTCAATCATTTCCTTCTTCTTTTGCCCTATTTGAAATCTCTCTCTCTCTCTCTCTCTCAAGTTGTTGGTGTGACGAACGAGAATTTTGTAATTTATTTTAAATATTTATTGAATTAAATAAATATTTTTGTTGATTTATTTATTGAGTTAAATAAATATTTGATGGAATTATGGTAGATTAATTTAATTATATGCGTTACATTAATTAAATTAATGTGAAAATTTTTTATAGTTCAAACTATGAATTTAATTGAGATTATTTAATTAAATGAGTTGTTTAATAATTATAATGTTATTCTAATTAATTTAATAATTAATTAGAGATTTAACGATTTGTCATAATTAATAAATAAGAATTTTAATTATGTGATGATGTGATTTAATGTGTAATATTGCCTTTTATTTAATTAAATTTAAATGATATTATTTGATTAATTTAAATGTGACAAAATAAACTATATGATAAACAAGTTAATTAAATTAAATGAAAAATGAGTTAATTTAGTACTTAACCAAACATGCCCTTAAGAATATGGGAGTAGTTAAGGCCTGATGCACTTAACCGCTTCCCATGTTCCAACCAGTTAATTTATACGTAAGTATATTAAACCTTCATTTATTATATATCATATCAAGGTAGAGAACTTAGAGAGAAAAAGAGAGAAAGTTTGAGAGAAGAATTGATTTAAGAAAGAAGTTTGGAGAATAAAAAAGAAGTTCATATCATCTTAACAGAGTTACAAGGGTAAATTCTTCAACCCAAGTTTTATATTCTACGTTATTATATTTTCTCCATTAAAGCTAACTGGAGTTCTCTGATAATTGAATTCATGAGTTATTATTTATTACTTGATGTTATATGTTTATAATGCATGCATAACATAATTGTATGTGATTTATATTTGTTTTAAAGTAATCAAATCCATGTAATCATGTTTAATTGGAGTTTTATAAGTTACAGAGTAAGAACATATGAATATGGCTTATGTTACAAAAATTCATGCTTTAAATGCATATTAAACTGTAAATTGATGATTGATTATGATTATGCATGTAAAAACGAAGAGAACGAAAACGTTAAGATGTTTGTGCACAATACATGGTACGAAGGGCTAATCCCCCTAAGTACGATATAGATGGTCCATATAGTCTAACGACTGTTAAAGGTTTAAGTAGAAATATTTATAGCCTGGGACATAGTTCAAGGTCTTGTGACCCTCAGATGAATTCTAAATCTTGTATTTAATTCTTGATTATCGATGATAGAGAATGAATTTCAATTCAATTAAACTTATTCAGTGACATGTTATAATTATTGATTGTTATTTCAAGTGAGTTTTTGTTTGCTCACTCTTGCATATATAACCATTGCAACCAAAGTTGAGAAAGTTGACGAGCCGTCAACTAGTAAGGGCAAGGGTAAGTTGAATAAATAGCAAAGACTTGTTCAAATTTATTATGTGGTTTTGTAATAAGACCTAATTTACTTATGTGATGATTTATTTCCGCACTTTATGATGATTGTTTAAGGTTAGAAACCTGGGAACGTTTTATGACTATGTAATTCTTTTATAAGGAAGATTTTATTATTAAGGTTGTAATTTATTTTGCATTCCTTATTATGGGCAGTTAGTTATGTTTTTTTTAGATAGTGAACATCAAATTCCATGGAAATGAAGTACCCGGATTTGGGGGTGTCCCAAGTTGGTACAGAGCCTTAGGTTATGAACCTTAGGTGGGGAAACCTTAGGTAGTAGCCTTTTAGGAGATCGAAAAGATAGTTATGATAGTTGAGATAATAAACTACCTTATGTGCTACATGTTTATATTTACTCGCGAGTAACATTGAGTATCGAACGATATCACGTAATAATTAAACCTTAAAAATTTGTTGTCAGGATGGCGATTGTTGGAGAGTCCAGTCAGGCTAGGGAGGAGTTACCTCAGATTCCTAAAGATAAGGAGCCTTGAGACATTCATACTGTCTGGGAACAGTTGTTTAGAGATAGCCATCTCCACTGATCACAGTAGTAGGTCAGGAGCATGAGCTAGTCTTTGACCAAAAGGATGAGGATGAGTCAGAGGAGGAGGATTCAGAGGAGTTTCGACCTAACTTTATTAGCACTGTGATGTACGAGGAGGTTTATGACCGCAATATTGAGCTGCAGGGTAGAGTCGGGGAGCTAGAGGAGATGGTGGATGTGCATCAGACCACCATACATCAGAAGGATGAGACGATTCAAGACATAGACGAGGGTCTTGGAAACGTGGAGTGGGATCTAGTTCACGTGGAGAGTGAGAGGAATGATGCACTGGCTGCGCTTGAGAAACTGAATAGCGACATGAAAGAGGAGTCGACGAAGCTTGCCAGAGCGGATGATGCTTGCTTAAAGGCTACTCAACGTGCAGATCGCGCTG
Organism: Panax stipuleanatus; assembly: GCA_020205555.1. Classification (NCBI taxonomy): domain Eukaryota; kingdom Viridiplantae; phylum Streptophyta; class Magnoliopsida; order Apiales; family Araliaceae; genus Panax; species Panax stipuleanatus. Next base: position 17,521,927 of record CM035123.1, read on the forward strand.
AAGATGAGGTTCAAGCCAAGAAGGTCAAGATGAAGGAGACAGACTATGCTTTTCATTCAGCTATAGACAGGGCCCATGATCGAGTTTTTATTACCCAGCTCAGTTCAAGGATTTACCATGGTATATGGTGGATTATAGAATAGTGTTTCGGGAACGTAGAAAGGCTGTGCGACGTCTTTATATGCCTAGATAGAAGAATAATAAACTATGTGATTATTTATGTATTAAATAAATGTAAGTCCAAGAATTTATATTAATAATGGGATAAGACGATGATGTAATCTTGTAACTTTTTCAATTTCAGGAAAGATGATGTAAATAGCAGAGATGCTATCTTTTCTATGTTTAAAAACTATGAATGAATAAAATATCAAAGTTTATTGAAGTGTTATGTGTTTAAGTATGATTTTTTAAAATGTTTAGGTTTGAACTTAAATATTTAAGAGATGAGTAGGGATCTAATAAGCGTATGTCTTAACAGAAAGATGCCTCCTATAAGAAGACCAGTACGTCAGCAACAACAAGAAGGTTCTACGAACAACAACAACGATGAGGTGAATGCCAATCCAGTTCAACAACTGGTGAATTTACTAATGGGAGCACTTGCGAATCAGCCACAAGTTCAAGTTGCAATGTTCAAAGAGTTCAAATCGGTAGGGCCGTCGGAATCCAAGGGATCCGTGAATCTGATTGAGGTCCAGATGTGGGTAATAGAGATGGAAAAAGTCTTCGACGTGGCCAGGGTCAACGACGACCAAAAGACGGCTTTTGCTACGTTTATGCTAAAACCAGAAGCTAGCTACTGGTGGCAAGCTAAAAAGGCTCGAGGAGGAGAAGGCATTATAACATGGACAGATTCAAAGAGATGTTTTTCGAGATGTATTTTCCAGTAAGCTCGTAGAACCAGATGGAGGTTCAATTTTTGGAGATGAAGTAGGGAACGATGTCGGTACCAGAGTATGTTGTAAAGTTCAATGAGCTGGCAAGGTTTGCGACATACCAGGTCAGCACTGATGAGAGGAAGGCAAGAAGGTTTGAACAGGGATTGTAGCCCTGGTTGTACAACAAAGTCTCCATGTTTCAGCTGAACACATTTGTAGCTGTGTTGGAAAAGGTGATCATCGCGAAAGGTGGAAGAGATGCCTTGACCAAGTACAACCAAGATCAGAAGAAGAAGAAGAATGAGAATGAGAATAAAGCTGGTGGTAGTGGTACCAACAACAAAAAGAGGAGGTGGAACGACAATATTTCTGTTCGGAGTTAACAGGGAGGTCAGCAGAATAGAATGTTTGAAGCTTGTGATAAGTAGGTTTCAAACCTACGAATTGCCGCCACTTAAACCTAAGATATCGCTACTTCAAGTACGTTTTAGGTTCTTTTCATGCATGTGCATTGGTTTTGTGCAGGAGCGGATCGAGACGAGGAGCGAATGAAAAGGAAGCTTACAAAGAAGAAATGGGCTTGATTGATGCAAACTGCGTCGGGGCTTATGTGCATAGTATTAATTTTCAGCCTAGGCGCAGGTGTGTCGGGGCGCGCTTTCCAAGGTTAAAACTGCGCTGGGGAGCAGTTCCGTCAGCAAAGATGGTAGTTTCCTTCTTCAATTGGGATTCTGCAGAAACAAAGATATCTATTTAGCTCGTGATTAGGAGGGGATTTAAGGCTGTCGGAGAGGCTATTACAAACACAGTTAGACAGAAATGAAGCCCTAGTTCGTGATATTGATACGTGACGAGATTTGAAGAGAAGTGGAACACGACGAACACAAAACGAACGTGGAGACGAGTAACGACTACTTTCTCTCTTTATATTTATCTTGTATTCAGAATGTTATATACTTGGTGGATTATGGTTTTTATTTCATTCATGATGAACTAAATTTCTATTTAAGCCTATAACGGATCTTATTATGCAATAACGGATTAATTTGCTTTCAATTTAGTTTATGAAGATTATGTAACGACCCCAAAATTCATACAATAATATTCTCCTTCTCGATAGTTAACAATACAACTTTAATCTCGCATTATATCATTATTCGATATTAAAAATCACTAAAAATGCAGAATATTTAAAACTTTTATAAACTTTCTTTCTATATTGCCCTGAATCGCAACCTTTACATTACATCTCATCGATTCAAATCTATATCATGAATCGTTACAACAAAATGACTATACAAAGTCTTACATAATAAAATAATACCCATCTACATTGGATAACTCTACTTATAACTCAGCGACATATTTCATTTAAAATATTAACTACAATTTGAAATTGAACATAACTAATATTCTTGAACATTGATCTCTATAAATCACTTAACACGTATCTTTACCTTGCATCCTTGACCTGCAAAAATGGTAATTTGCAAGAGTGAGCTCGACAGCTCAGCAAGTTCTAATAGTTTTCATGCATCACGTATCACATAATAAACATGCTCAACATAAATCTCATAATAATTAAAGTAACATGACATACATGCTTTAATTCACATAACAAATACAAAGATTGAGTTCCTTACTCAATCAACATTATTTAACCAAACCGTGCAGTCATAAATTGACTTTGACATATCATGATTACAACATGTATAACATATCATGCAATTTAAAATAGTTCATCAAATTCACGTAGACAAGTAGGAACCGAAAGACTTGCCTGGCTCGAGGATTACCAATTACCGAAAAATTGCTTAATATAATCTGCTTTATGATCCTACATAACGTATCACCATACGCATCAATTATTAGTTACTTAGCAACGCTTATCAAACGTATAAGTAAATTCTAATTTACACTTTTTAATTTACACTAAGTAATTCTCTTCCATTCTCGTTTGACACTCCCTGTCAAACCATTTGTATAATTAACGATATAAGTTAATTATTACATAGCTAATCTTCATCGTTTGTTAACCAATTAAGATTAACTCATTCCTCATTAACTAATAAGTTAATAATTAATCAACACGTAATTTAATCACCTCACATAATCATATTACATTTCACATAATTAACCAATTATAATTATATCTTACGTCAATCAAATTACATTTCAAGTTCAACATCATTATATTTACTAATATTCATGTTTTATAACTTAGAACAACATCTAATATCGTTGAAATCACTATACTTGCGTATGTGCATGACCGACGCCCTCCGATTGCCTCCGAATACGCATCAGTCACAAAGATGATCATTTCGACCCTTTCTAACGACCTCAAATAAAAAAGTTAAAAAACAAAAGTTGTAGGTCTACTCGTGCTCGTTCCGAATCATCTTGAATCTCCTCAATCGAAGTTCGTATGAAAACGTTATGGCAGTTTTACTAACAGAGGTCAAAACAGTTTCGCATTACAACAACTAAACCACCCCGGACAGCAAGGGTACCCTCTAGGGTGGGTCCACCAAGGCATAAACACCTACAGCAAGGGTTCAAGGGCTGCTGGAGGGGTTGGTTCGCGAACTGGTGGAGAAATAAGCTAATTTGGCTTATTCCGTCACACCGAATTCGAATTTTCCCAACATAACAAACATGAAACATGTGACAAACAATATTTTAAGCTTATTAACATGCTCATAACATAAAAGTTTCATATAAACACATAATCCAACCAAGATTTCATGGAATTTGAAGAAAAACATAATTTTAAGCGTTCTTGACGAAAATTGCTACTACGAATTCATTTTTCATCCAATTCAAGTGATTCCAATTGTAAGCACTTCTATTCTTAACATAATAACATAATAATTGATCAATTTTAACAATAACTCATAATCAACATCAATTTTGATAGTTTCAAAAGTAATTTTTTAGAAATTAATTCAAAGAAAACACTATGAACACGATTCCTATTGTTTATCAAAAATCCATGGTTTGAATTGCTAATACAACTATATAATTCATATATAATTATGTTATATCACATATTACACATATCTCATGTTCACATCAAGGATTTTAGAAAAAAATTCAACATGAATTCATAATCTAACACTATGAACATGAATTTCATGGTGTTCATCATATACTTGTGAATTGAAATTCTTAAACAACTATGAAACTCTCATGTAAACATATATACATATATGTATACATACATATCCCATTCTCATAACATAATTATGAAGTTTCACAAAGAGATTTTTACATAGAATTCCAAAACTATGAACATATAGAATCACATGCTTGAGAAACTTGTTTTTAAGACGATTGAGTTCTGAAATTCTTTTCATGGCACATAATTATATATATGAACAAGAAAAACATAATCTTATACACATGAAAACCTAATTTTACCAAAATTCCAAATAAAACATCTTAATTGAATTTAGGGTTAGAATTATAACCTTGCTAGTCTTTGATTAAGAGAGATATAGAGATGAAGATGATAGTGGGCCTTGCTTTGAGCTCTCCCTTCTTCTTCCTCTTCTTCCTTCTTTTCTGAGAACTCTAACTCTCTTCTTCTTCTCTTAGACTTAGGCTTTTAGAAAAACTACGTACTTTGTTTCTAACTGACATATATAATCATACACATATAGTATATAATATATATGTGACATATATATAATAAATATAATACTTATAACAATAATAAGTATTACTAATTACATAAGTTATAGGATTTAAAAAGTCATAAGGCCATGTTTGGCAAAACAAAGCTATTTTAAAAACAACTTTTTAGCTAAGGCCTTGTTTGAAGAAATAGGGTTAATCAAGTACAAGGGTTTTGTTTGGTAAAACCATTTAAAATCCTTTTCCATTATTTTAATAAATCTTTTACTTCATAGTTTAATTACTACACTTATTTAATTAAATTACCATATTCTAATTAAATAAAACTAACACACATTTAATAATTAAAACACACAATACTAAATTGTTACACAATTATAATTTTTTTATTAAACATAATACATGTAACAAATTATTATTAACACGTAGCGCATAACAATAAATCTAATTCAATTATACTTAATTAAATTAGAATTATTCTACACTATTGCTAATATATCAATTTAATTAAATATATGGCACTTAATTAAATCAATTCACATCATCACATACATAATTTATTTAACTCGACAAATAAATTCAATAAAATATTTATTCACTTTATTTAATTAATATAATACACTTAATTACATTACTCCATATTAATCACACAATCTCAATAAATAATTCAATTAAAATATTTATTTACTTCAATAAATATTAAATTAACATTTAAATTCTCTTCACACCAAATCACATATTTCACAATATTTCTCACATATACACATACTCATACTCGAAACATCTAAAAATAAGAATTTTATTTATTAAATTCACATTTATAAATTCTTAAAAATCCGGGATGTCACATCCTTCCCTCCTTATAAGGATTCAGTCCTCGGAATCAACGAAAACTCCTTTACTCGATTTTCACAAAATCTCTTCATAAATATCGTTGAATAACTTCAACACGTTAACTTAGCAAAACGTTTTACACATATATATACTTCATTCATTTCTTCAACAACTATTAGGTTTTATTACATAACCTTCCATTAAACACAATCATATATCGAATATTATATATCTTTAACTCGTTCATTCCTTTCTAAGGATCATTACCGAATACTCTACTCGTCGAATTAATATACTACATAATTCACCATCTATAATTATTCGAGTTATCACATTCACCCCTTCTTCTAAGAATTTTGTCCTCGAAATTTTTATCAATCTTCATTCATTTAAACTATCAAAATAGATTTTACGTTAATCTCTATTCACTTGATTAAAGCGTTCTACAACTAACTCTTTCTAAGGAATATCCTTCTCGCTATATTCATCTTCAGAATAATAAGAATCTTCCACAATTGCTCAATAATTGGGAAGCGATATAAATAACTCAGGAATTTAAAAGATTTCAATAATGCTGAGTGGTCACAAGACCTTGAACTTCTTTCTAGGTTTAATAATGCTTCACCCCTGGTACTTCACACTATAAACCGCATCGGTACTCTAGGTGGCCAGCCTATCGTACCCCTACGTCGGGCCCAAAGGTAGTACATCGTAACGACTATATGCGTTACACTCTGAACTATTGTTTCCGATAACATGTCCCCTTTTATAGGGTTGTTCATCTCAGCTTCTTAACATCTGAATCCGCACCAAAACAATTTGGTTTGGCATAGTTTGACCAAGAATGCTCGAATTTCATAAACATCTTTCAATATTTGTCTAGCTGAATCAAGTAGCATAGACTTCTAGCAACAATTCGGACATCAATCAATATATATATATATATATATCTTTAACCAACTTAATTTTTTTTTTGTTTAAGGAAACCAAAAATAAATCAATCAATCTTTTCATAATATCCTAATACCATACCATAGAAATGATACGTTGAGGATTTCGTCATTACATGACGTCGTCATACTACATCATACCATAGTGGGCTGACGATCATACGATCACATCCAACACTAGGTTAACTGTATTGATAACTTCCTCGATTATTGTTTCTACACCATATCAAATGATGCATATATAAAATACATTTTGAAAATTTAAAATCATTTTTGTTTAGCTGAAGCAATTAGCATAGACACGTGAATAATAGCACGTATTTTAAAAACTTATTGGTTCCATCGTTCGATCCAGTATTTTTCAAGAAAACAGAAGTGCAACATCAGCACGATGTCAATAAATTTTGAAAATCTAGCAAAGCTAGGAGATTTAGAATATTAAAGTTTTCTCCATCAATATAACTCTTTACTCCACCATTACCTAATCATTCTATCAATCTTAAACAACCTCAATGCATTCTATACAATAAACTTTTTATACCCAGTATAGTTTATCGAACTTACCACACTTTGGAAGTTCAGGAACTTGCCATAATAATATGAGTTTAGGAACTTGTCCTAGCAATACGTAGTCAAAGAACTGATCAGAGATTGCCCATATGCTTAGGGGTTCAAAAACATACATACGACTATGAGTCACGAACTTACCATATGTATGAGTTTTAAGAACTCGCCTAATCTTAAGATCATCTAATGTAATCTTAATATCATCTAATCTAATCTCTATTGACTCTAACTATCAAATATAATATGAGAAAAGAATCACCTTCTCGTCATATATATATCGATAGCGCTACACCAACCTTCCAACAATTATCAATATGATAAGCCAAGTGTAAGCACAAAACCCTGCCCATACAAAGATTTGTACAACTCAGCCACAACATGAGTCCTCAGTTGAAATCCCACTTACCTCTATCTTACTTATAACTTCTTATCCTATGCTCGATACAGACTTTCTGTATCTCATCATTTATAACTCCTCGTGAGTTAATCTCGTACTATATCATAGTACCTTCTCGTTATAGTCTCAAACTATAAACTATTCAATCATTAAAGACCATCTGTCTTTCAACTTAAAAGATATCACATCGGTGATCTTATTCTATAAGCATCTCCCTTATGATTCTTTCTTATCTCATTATCGTTTTGTTTTAAAACTTCTTATCTCTACCTTACATCATATTATATCATGAATTCATTATGGTTTTAATCTCATAGACTTCGTCTATTATCGTTATTCGTCATCTAGATCATTGGAGTTAGGCAACTCCTGGTTTTTATCTCTACATCTCTTCAAGATTCTTCTTTGAATCTTCTTGTTTATTAAACCACTTTTTCTTTAAGAATTTATAATTTCGTCTATATATATCAATATTTTATTCGAGTTTTATTCCTCGCCATTCTAATAACATTTCTAGGACTTAACTCATCCTATACATCTATGTATGTGAAAAGAATCACCTTTTCATTAAGCGTAACTTAAACTTAACTTCTATTCTCTAAGGTCATAGCCTAAGGTACTCTTACCTAAGGTGTATAACCTACAGCTCTGATACCAACTGTAACGACCCCAAAATTCATACAATAATATTCTCCTTCTCGATCGTTAACAATACAACTTTAGTCTCTCATTACATCATTATTCGTTATTAAAAATCACTAAAATGTGAAATATTTAAAACTTTTATAAACTTTCTTTCTATATTGCCCTGAATCGCAACCTTTACATTACATCTCTTCGATTCAAATTTATATCATGAATCGTTACAACAAAATGACTATACAAAGTCTTACATAATAAACAATATCTATCTACATTGGATAACTCAACTTATAACTCAGCGACATATTTCATTCAAACATTAACTACAATTTGAAATTGAACATAACTAATATTCTTGAACATTGATCTCTATAAATCACTTAACACGTATCTTTACTATGCATCCTTGACCTGCAAAAATGGTTATTTGCAAGAGTGAGCTCGACAGCTCAGCAAGTTCTAACAGTTTTCATGCATCACGTATCACATAATAAACATGTCAGCATAAAACTCATAATAATTAAAGTAACATGGCATACATGCTTTAATCCACATAACAAATATAAAGATTGAGTTCCTTACTCAATCAACATTATTTAACCAACCAGTGTAGTCATAAATTGACTTTGACATTTCATGATTACAACATGTATAACATATCATGCAATTTAAAATAGTTTATCAAATTCACGTAGACAAGTAGGAACTAAAAGACTTGCCTGGCTCGTGGATTACCAATTACCAAAAAACTGCTTAATATAATCTGCTTCATGATCCTACATAACGTATCATCATAGGCATCAATTATTAGTCACTTAGCAACTCTTATCAAACGTCTAAGTAAATTCTAATTCACACTTTCTAATTTACACTTCGTAATTCTCTTCCATTCTCGTTTGACACTCGCTGTCAAACCATTTGTATAATTAACGATATAAGTTAATTATTACATAGCTAATCTTTATCGTTAGTTAACCAATTAAGATTAACTCATTCCTCATTAACTAATAAGTTAATAATTAATCACCACGTATTTTAATCACCTCACATAATCATATTACATTTCACATAATTAAACAATTATAATTATATCTTACGTCAATCAAATTACATTTCAAGTTCAACATCATTATATTTACTAATATTCATGTTTTATAACTTAGAACAACATCTAATATCGTTGAAATCACTATACTTGCGTATGTGCATGACCGACGCCCTCCGATTGCCTCCGAATACGCATCAGTCACAAAGATGACCATTTTTACCCTTTCTAACGACCTCAAATCAAAGAAGTTATAAAAATAAAAGTTTTAGGTCTACTCGTGCTCGTTCCGAATCATCTTGAATCTCCTCAATCGGAGTTCGTATGAAAAAGTTATGGTAGTTTTACTAACAGGGGTCAAAACAGTTTTATATTATAACAACTAAACCACCACGGATAGCAAGGGTACCCACTGGGGCGGGTCCCCCAAGGCATAAACACCCGCTGGGGCGGGTCCAAGGGCTGGTGAAGGGGCTGTTTCGCGAACTAGTGGAGAAATAAGCTAATTTAGCTTATTCCGTCACACCGAATCCGAATTTTCCCAACATGACAAACATGAAACATGTGACAAACAATATTTTAAGCTTATTAACATGCTCATAACATAAAAATTTCATATAAACACATAATCCAACCAAGATTTCATGGAATTCGAAGAAAAACATAATTTTAAGCGTTCTTGACGAAAATTGCTACTACGAATTCATTTTCATCCAATTCAAGTGATTCCAATTGTAATCACTTCTACTCTTAACACACTAACATAATACTTGACAATTTTAACAATAACTCATAATCAACATCAATTTTGATAGTTTCAAAAACAATTTTTTAGAAATTGATTCAAAGAAAACACTATGAACACGATTCCTATTGTTTATCAAAAATCCATGGTTTGAATTGCTAATACAACCATATAATTCATATATAATCATGTTATATCACATATTACACATATCTCATATTCACATCAAGGATTTAAGAAAAAAATTCAACATAAATTCATAATCTAACACTATGAACCTGAATTTCATGGTGTTCATCATATACTTGTGAATTGAAATTCTTAAACAACTATGAAACTCTCATGTAAACATATATACATGTATGTATACATACATATCCCATTCTCATAACAAAATTATGAAGTTTCACAAAGAGATTTTTACATAGAATTCCAAAACTATGAACATATAGAATCACATGCTTGAGAAACTTGTTTTTAAGACGATTGAGTTCTGAAATTCTTTTCATGGCACATAATTATATATATGAACATATATGAACATGATATAAACACATAATCTTATACACATGAAAACCTAATTTTACAAAAATCCCAACTAAAACATCTTAATTGAATTTAGGGTTAGAATTATAACCTTGTTAGTCTTTGATTAAGAGAGATATAGAGATGAAGATGATAAATGGCCTTGCTTTGAGCTCTCCCTTCCTCTTCCTATTCTTCCTTCTTCTCTGAGAACTCTAACTCGCTTCTTCTTCTCTTAGACTTAGGCTTTTTAGAAAAACTAACGTACTTTGTTTTCTAACTGACATATATAATCATACACATATAGTATATAATATATATGTAACATATATATAATAAATATAATACTTATAACAATAATAAGTATTACTAATTATATAAGTTATAGGATTTGAAAAGTCATAAGGCCATGTTTGGCAAAACAAAGCTATTTTAAAAATAACTTTTTAGCTAAGGCCTTGTTTGGAGAAATAGGGTTAATCAAGTACAAGGGCCTTGTTTGGTAAAACCATTTAAAATCCTTTCCCATTATTTTAATAAATCTTTTACTCCATAGTTTAATTACTACACTTATTTAATTAAATTATCATATTCTAATTAAATAAAACTAACACACATTTAATAATAAAAACACACAATACTAAATTGTTACACAATTATAATTTCTTTATTAAACATAATACATGTAACAAATTATTATTAACACGTAGCACATAACATTAAATCTAATTCAATTATTCTTAATTAAATTAGAATTATTCTACACCATTGCTAATATATCAATTTAATTAAATACATGGCACTTAATTAAATCAATCCACATCATCACATAATTTATTTAACTCAACAAATAAATTAAATAAAATATTTATTCACCTTATTTAATTAATATAATACACTTAATTACATTACTCCATATTAATCACATAATCTCAATAAATAATTCAATTAAAATATTTATTTACTTCAATAAATATTAAATTAACATTTAAATTCTCTTTACACCAAATCACATATTTCACAATATTTCTCACATATACACATACTCATACTCGAAACATCTAAAAATAAGAATTTTATTTATTAAATTCTCATTTATAAATTCTTAAAAATTCGGGATGTCACATCCTTCCCTCATAAGGATTCCGTCCTCGGAATCAACAAAAACTCCCTTACTCGATTTTCACAAAATCTCTTCATAAATATCGTTGAATAACTTCAACACGTTAACTTAGCAAAACGTTTTACACATATATATACTTCATTCATTTCTTCAACAACTATTAGGTTTTATTACATAACCTTCCATTAAACACAATCATATATCGAATATTATATATCTTTAACTCGTTCATTCCTTTCTAAGGATCATTAACGAATACTCTACTCGTCGAATTAATATACTACATAATTCACCATCTATAATTATTTGGGTTATCACATTCACCCCTTCTTCTAAGAATTTCGTCCTCGAAATTTTTATCAATCTTCATTCATTCAAACTACCAAAATAGATTTTACGTTAATATCTATTCATGGGATTAAAGCGTTCTACAACTAATTCTTTCTAAGGAATATCCTTCTCGCTACATTCATCTTCAGAATAATAAGAATCTTCCACAATTGCTCAATAATTGGAAAGCGATATAAATAACTTAGGAATTTAAAAGATTCCAATAATGCTGAGTGGTCACAAGACCTTAAACTTCTTTCTAGGTTTAATAGTGCTTCACCCCTGGTACTTCACACTATAAACCGCATCGGTACTCTAGGTGGTCAGCCTATCGTACCCCTACGTCGGGCCCAAAGGTAGTACATCGTAACGACTATATGCGTTACACTCGGAACTATTGTCTCCGATAACTTGTCCCCTTTTATAGGGTTGTTCATCTCAGCTTCTTAACATCTGAATCCGCACCAAAACAATTTTGTTTGGCATAGTTTGACCAAGAACGCTCGAATTTCATAAACATCTTTCAATATTTGTCTAGCTGAATCAAGTAGCATAGACTTCTAGCAACAATTCGGACATCAATCAAAATATATATATATATATATATATCTTTATCCAACTTAATTTTTTTTTGTTTAAGGAAACCAAAAATAAATAAATCAATCTTTTCATAATATCCTGATACCGTACCATAGAAATGATACGTTGAGGATTTCGTCATTACATGACGTCGTCATATTACATCATACCATAGTGGGCTGATGATCATACGATCACATCCAACACTAGGTTTAACTGTATTGATAACTTCCTCGATTATTGTTTCTACACCATATCAAATGATGCATATATAAAATACATTTTGAAAATTTAAAATCATTTTTGTCTAGCTGAAGCAATTAGCATAGACATGTGAATAATAGCATGTATTTTAAAAACTTATTGGTTCCATCGTTGGATCCAATGTTTTTCAAGAAAATAGAAGTGCAACATCAGCACGAAGTCAATAAATTTCAAAAATCTAGCAAAGCTAGGAGATTTAGAATATTAAAGTTTTCTCCATCAATATAACTTTTTACTCCACCATTACCTAATCATTCTATCAAATCTCAATGCTTTCTATACTATAAACTTTCTATACCCAGTATAGTTCCTCGAACTTACCACACTTTGGAAGTTCAGGAACTTGACACAATAATATGAATTTAGGAACTTGTCCTAGCAATACGTAGTCAAAGAACTAATCAGAGACTGTCCATATGCATAGGGGTTCAAAAACATACATACGACTATGAGTCACGGACTTACCATATGTATGAGTTTTAAGAACTCGCCTAATCTTAAGATCATCTAATGTAATCTTAATATCATCTAATCTAATCTCTATTGACTCTAACAATCAAATATAATATGAGAAAAGAATCACATTCTCGTCATATATATATATCGATAGCGCTACTGTGACACCCCCAAATCCGGGTACTTCGTTTTCACATAATTTGGTGTTCACTTTCTAACTATAACAAACATCTACCCAATATATCTCAAAATAAATTACAATCTTTATATAAAATCTCCCTTAAAACAAGGGTTACAACCTTCTCATAAATCAATCCCAGGGTTACTCTAACCTTGACATAAACAATAAAGTGTGGAATAAAACATGACATAAAAGACTTATTACAATCATTTCAAAATAATTAAACAATTCTTCACTTGCTTTGCTTTCCCTTTCCCTTACTTGTAGACGGAGCATCAGCGTTATCAACCTTAACTGAAATTGTTATTTAATGCAAGAGTGAGCAAACCACAGCTAACTGGAGTTTAGCAATAATATAGACATGAAAGGATATCTTTAAAAAGAATCTAAACAACTTAGCTTGCTTCAATAATAAAGAATTGAATAATAATTCTCTATCAACATTAAAATTCGAATATAAAATTTATCTGAGGGTCATAAGACCTTTGAACTCTTGTCTTAGGTTATAAATATTTCTATTTAAACCTTTAACAGTCAATAAGACTATGGACCTTAACTCGTACTTAGGGTTATCAGCACTTCGTACCATGTATTGTGCACAGACATCTTAACGCTATGCGTAGTAACCTCCCCTAATAATTAGGGTTGTTCAACTCAGTAATTTGAATTCAAGTCCGCACCAAAGAAAATTTGGTTTGGATAAGCTTACAAGGGTAATTTAGAATTCACGTTCATCAACTACGGATTAGTTGAATTGACTTTCAATATTTCATAAATAAAAGAATTATGAATTAACATATACTTTAGAAGTAAACTTAAAGCATTTAAAATAATAACTAGATCTTACTTGAACAATAAGTTAAGATCATTTCAATTAAATAAACAATTGTTCAATACAGAAATGGAAAGGACATTCTCAACAATGAATATATGAACTCAAGAAATTGTATAGAATTAACAAGTTTAGGGTTAGAAGACTTGCATAAAAATTAATACAAGATCAGGGTTTAGAAAACTTGCATAAAAATTAATACAAGATTAGGGTTTAGAAAACTTGCCTTAAGCTCAAGCTACTTAACACAATTCACGTACTTTAATACTTCCTATATACATCCAATCATAATAACCTAAATTAGTTAACACATAACTAATTCACATAAGTGGTTAACCCTCGTGGTTAACTCAGTCTAATTAAATAAATAATCAACTTCACATAGTTAATTACATCACACACATACTCACATAATTAAATTAATTACGTATTTAGCTAAATTATAATTAAACAATTATAATTTAAACACTTAATCTAATTATAATTACTCAATTATAATTACCTCTTAAATTATCACAAATTCATAATTAATAGTTAATTAAACTATATCATGCATTATAATTACACAAATTATAATTAATCATGCAATTATAAATTTCAAATCCATAATTAAATATGCATTTATTAAATTATAATTAACATCTAATAAATAAATCAACCTTTATTCATTATAATTTTACCAAATTAACATTTACTCATAATTATAATTATTCAAATTATAATTAAGTAATTCTTATTCCAATTAAACCATTAAAATTCACAATTTAAATACTATATACAACATGTCAAATTTATATTAACGAAATGTTGTATCAACTAGATACATGCTCACTGTCATAGCATAATTAAACTAGGTTTAAAAACAACACTGCACAATTAGCTAACCTTCACTGCCTCTGCTCAGGCAAAGGCGCAGCTGCGCCACCCTTTGCCTTGACACCGGCGCAGCTGCGCAGGTGTCAAACTTGGGAAACTCAGCAGGCGCAGCTGCGCCACCTCTACCTTTGTTGCCGGCGCAGCTGCGCAGGAACGCGGGCAGAGGTAGACAGCCACGGCACCCTGCTTCACTGTTCATCCCCCACATGCCAACAATCAGCAACACACAGCAACACAGACAACGTGAAGCATACATATGCAGTAATACTCATGCTATATATATGATACTAATCACAGAATTTGTCTAACGAAAATCAAAGGTTTTCAAAACTCAATTTTGACATTTTTATAAAACTCATATTTTTTTCCCCAAAATAATTTACTGTAAAAAATTCTCCACCAATTAAACTTATAACACATTCATTATATTCATGATTGAAGATAGCATCATAAACAATTCTAAACATGCATATTACTACATAAAATTTTCAGAAGTTTTTATTCTAAAACTCAACCAAAACATATGACCTCTCAAGAACATCAATTTTCCATTAAAACATATGCTAACAACCATTTGATTTCTGAAAATCCTTTATAGCATACAATCACCAATAATAACACATGAACACAATACATATATATAAAATTTATAGTTACACACTTCCATGAAAACTCAACTTTTGACAGAGAATAAAATACAAGGAACATATAGATTGAGTTCTATAATAATTAGAGATTATAGATAATACCTTTTGTTAATAGATTGAAAGAGAAGGTGATGCGAGTTCAATTCTAGCAATTCTTCTTCCTCTTTTCTCTTCTCTGCCCTTCCTTTTCTCTGCTCTCTTTTCTTTTTAGTTCTTAGTTTAGACTTAGGAAAAACTAACGTAGTTTAGATATATTATAACTGATATAATATACGTATACTAATGATATATATGTAACTGCTAACTAATTAAGATATATAATAAATACATATTATTATATAAGTTACAAATACTTGAATTTGAAAAATCTTAAGGCTTGTTTGGCCAAAACAATATTATTTTTAAAAATAGATTATTATTACTAAGGCCATGTTTGGTAAAATAATTTAAAATCCTTTTCTTTTATTTTAACAAATAATTTTAACACATACTTTAATGTCATATTTTAATCAATTAAATATTAAACAACTAATTTAATCAATTAAAATTTAACATCAATAAATCACATAAATTTGTCACATAATTATAATTACTCGCTAATTATAATTCATGTAACACTTCATCACATAATTCGTCTAATTCAATTATCTCAATTAAATTAGAACTATAATATAACATTAATATTAATTAAATAAATATTACACATTCATTTAATTAGTATATAACACTTAATTAAATCACTCCATAAATCGCATAATTTATTTATTTAACTCAATAAATAAATCACATAAAATATTTATTTAACTCAATAAATATTAAAATTAATTATAAAATCTCAATCGTTACAATCTTCCCTCCTTAAAAGGATTCTGTCCCCAGAATCACTCATAAAAAAAATTTCTCGTCTATTACATTATTCCCTCCTTAAAAGGATTCTGTCCCCAGAATCAGTATATAAGGGGTTACACAAAACTAATCAAATAAATGTGGATAAGATTTCATCATAACATCTTCGAGTTCCCACATAGCTTCTTCAGCACTGTGGTTCCTCCAGATTACCTTAACAGAAGGTATCACTTTATTCCTAAGTACTTGTTCCTTTCTATCAACTATTTGAACAGGCACTTCTTCATATGTTAAGTCTTTATCAAACTGTAAAGGCTCTTATTCTATTACATGTTTATAATTATGCTTGTAAGGTCTTAACACAGAAATATGGAAGACATTATGTATATTCTCGAGCTCCGGAGATAATGCAATCTCGTAAGCTACCTCGCCAATTTTTCGCAACACCTCAAAAGGTCCAATAAATCTGGGACTCCGCTTTCCCTTCTTACCAAATCGAATCTTCCCCTTCCAGGGAGATACTTTCAAGAACACGAAACTTCCTGGTAAAAATTCTCGGTTTTGTCAATGAAGATCGGCATACTTCTTCTATCTGTCTTGAGCAACAACTAATCTCGTTCTGATCAGTTCACAATTTTAGCGGTTTGTTGTACCAATTCTGGTCCCAACAATTGACGTTCACTGATTTCATCCCAGCACAAAGGAGTTCTGCATTTTCTGCCGTATAACGCTTTGTAAGGCGGCATGCCAATACTCGCATGATGACTATTGTTATAGGCGAACTCGACCAACGGTAGATGATCCTCCCAGCTTCCTTTGAAGTCCATCACACAAGCTCTCAGCATATCCTCAAGCGTCTGAATCGTTCTCTCGCTCTGTCCGTCAGTCTGAGGATGATACGCTGTACTCATTCGCAATTGCGTTCCCTGACATTCTTGCAATCGCTTCCAGAAATTAGACGTAAAACGTGGATCTATGTCGGACACAATTGACACCGGAACACCGTGTCTAGAAATAACTTCCTTCACGTACAGCTTCGCTAGCTTATCCAGGTTGTACTTAACCATGATCGGTAAAAAGTGGGCTGACTTTGTCAGTCGATCCACTATAACCCATATCGCATCAAATCCCTTCTGAGTCATTGGAAGACCCACCACGAAATCCATCGTGATGTGCTCCCACTTCCACTCTGGAATTTCTAACGGTTGTAGCAAACCACTCGGTCTCTGGTGTTCTGTTTTAACTTTCTGGCACGTAAAGCATTTCGCAACTCATTCCGCAACGTCCTTCTTCATATTCGGCCACCAAAAATGATGCCTGAGATCCTGGTACATCTTCGTACTCCCGGGGTGAATAGAATATCTAGAACTATGAGCTTCGCTTAGAATCTACTCTTTGACCTCAGGTACTGGCGGTACCCAGATTCTACCTTCAAACCGTAACAGACCTTCATTATCGATCTTGAACTTAAACTCTTCGCCATCAGTTATCCTCCTCCGAATCTTCTCACAATCTTCATTGTGAAGTTGTGCTTCTTTCACTTTGTCTACTAGAGTAGAACCAGTGGTTACTTGAAACAACATCTCATCCGATTCCTTCGGAAGCTTCACCTCCAACTCCAATCTAGCCATCTGTTCTATCAACTGATCCTGATCAGTTAACACGTTCAGCTTCTCTCGACCTTTCCTGCTCAAAGCGTCGGCGACAACGTTAGCTTTACTCGGATGGTAAAGTATCTCGCAATCGTAGTCTTTAATCAGTTTCAACCATCTTCTTTAGTGCATGTTCAAATCCTTCTGGGTAAATATATACTTCAGACTCTTGTGATCTATGTATATTTCACACCTTTCTCCATATAAGTAGTGCCTCCAAATCTTTAGGGCAAACACTACTCCTGCCAATTCTAGATCATGGGTCGGATACCCCTTCACATAATCCTTTAGATGACGTGACTATGGGCAATGACTTTGTCGCTCTGCATCAACACACAACCTAATTCTTTATGTGAGGCATCGCTATATACTACGAAATTCCCCGAACTATCCGGTAAAGACAAAATAGGCGCAGTGCTCAGCCTCTTCTTTAACTCCTGAAAACTCTCCTCACACTTATCCGTCCAAACAAACTTAACTATTTTACGAGTCAAATTCGTCAATGGAGTTGCGATTCTAGAAAAGTCTTGGATAAATCTACGATAATAACCTGCCAATCCCAAGAAACTCCTCACTTCAGACGGCGTCTTTGGCTGATCCCAATTCATAACAGCTTCAACCTTCGACGGATCTACCGAAATACCATCCTTGTCGATCACGTGGCCAAGAAATTGCACACGTTCCAACCAAAATTCGCACTTCGAGAATTTAGCGTAAAGCTTTTCTCGTCTCAGGGATTCTAAGGTTAGTCATAAGTGTTCAGCATGCTCCTCCTCGATCTTGGAATAAACCAGGATGTCATTTATGAACACTACCACGAACTTGTCCAGAAATGGCTTGAACACCCTGTTCATTAAGTCCATAAATGCAGCTGGGGTATTTATGAGACCAATGACATCACCAAGAACTCGTAATGACCATATCGAGTCCTAAAAGCCGTTTTAGGTATATCTTCCTTCCTCACCTTCAATTGATGATACCCGTTTCTCAAATCAATTTTTGAGAAGTACTTCACACCCTTCAACTGATCAAACAAGTCATCTATCCTAGGTAAAGGATACCTGTTCTTGATCATAACTTTATTCAATTCCCTATACTCAATGCAAAGACGCATCGACCCATCCTTCTTCTTCACGAATAAAACAGGCGCTCCCCACGGCGAAATGCTTGGTTGAATATACTTCTTGTCCAGTAATTCTTGTAGTTGAACCATCAGTTCCTTCATCTCAATTGGAGCCATTCTGTACGGAGCCTTCGAAATCAAAGCAGTTCCCGGCGCTAGATCAATCATGAACTCTATCTCCTTATCTGGCGAAAGTCCTGGCAACTCGCTCAGAAAAACGTCCACATACTCCTTAACTACCGATATCTCCTCCACCTTCGGGCTTTCCTTACGCGTATCTACTATGTGGGCTAGATATCCCACACAGCCTTGCGTCAAAAGTTTGTTGGCTTGCATAACCGTCAGACAACTAGCTTTTCTAGGCAATTTGCTACCATAGAACACTAATTTTGATGGAGTCATAAGGTTTACCGACTTCTTCTGACAGTCGATTATCGCCCCATGGTTGAACAACCAGTCCATACCCAGTATGACATCGAATTCCCCAAGTTTAATCGAAATCAAATCTACTCTAAGCTCCTGACCCTTAATGTCCAGTTTACAGTTCTTATAAACGCTCCTAATAGGAATAACTTCCCTATTCGAAATCTCTATGTTCAAAGGGTAAACTAACTCTTCTATAGGTAAGTCTAGGGTTTTAGCAAAATCCTCAGATATGAATGAACAAGTAGCACTCGAATCAAATAATACACATGCATTGATACTATTGTGCGGAATAATACCTGACACCATGTCTTTTGATTGTGTAGCATCCTGCACCGTCATATTAAATGTCCGTGCAGTGGGTCGAACAGCTTGCAATGGTGCAGCGATAGTAACGGTACTACCGCTTCCATTCCCTTCGCTCCCTGTTGACCCTGCCGTTAGCTTCTTAGGGCAGTTGCGAGCCATGTGATCCTTGGATCCATATGTAAAGCAAGCTCCCTTCTTCTGGTTTGGGCAATTAGGCGTGATGTGGCCTTCCTGACCACAATTGAAGTACACTCGCTTCACCTTCATGCACACGCCAGTATGATTCTTACCGCATGTAGCACATGCTTCGAACTTCCTCTTCTGCTGGCTTCCTTGCTGACTCCCAGCAGAGGTGTTGTCAGTCCACTTCCTCTTCTGGTTCACAGCGCTGCTACCCCCAGTCTTGGTTTCTACCTCATTCTTCTTCTTCTTATCTTGGTTGAACTTCATCACCGCGTCGCTTCCTCCTTCAGCGAGTATGGCTTTCTCCAGCACAGCTGCAAATGTGTTCAGCTGGAACATGGAAACCTTGCTGTAAAGCCAGGGCTACAGTCCCCGCTCAAACCTTCTCGTTTTCCTAGCATCAGTGTTGACCTGGTATGTAACGAACCTGGCCAACTCGTTGAACTTAGAGGCATACTCGGACACCGTCATCCCTCCCTGCTTAAGTTCTAGGAACTGGACCTCTATCTGGTCCTAGGAACTCACTGGGAAGTACACCTCGTAGAACATTTCCTTGAAACATTCCCACGTGATGACTCCTTCTCCCTCTCGGGTCTATTTAGCCTGCCACCAAAAACTAGCATCCGACTTCAACATGAAAGCCGCGAATGTTGTCTTCTGGTCTTCCCCTACCCTAGCCACGTTAAATACCTTCTCCATTTCCATAACCCTTGTCTGAGCTTCGATAGGGTTAGTCAATCCTTTAAACTCAGGCGGTCCTACTGCCTTGAATTCCTTGAACGTAGTACCCTGCACTTGCAGCTAATTTGCAAGATCTCCTATCAACAGGTTCACCAACTGCTGAACCGAGTTGGGATTCACCCCATCGTTATTGTTGTTGTTCGTCGCACCCTCGGGGTTTTGACGTGTTATTCTTCTTGTAGGAGGCATTTTCTGTTAAGAAAATATTATTATTAGACCCTTTATTCAATTTTTAAATATTCAAGTTCATACTTAAACGTTCTAAATAATTCAGTTCACATAGAACACATAGCACGTCAATAAACTTCTTTTTTTCATTAGTTTAAAACATCAATCAAATAGCATTTCTGCCATTTACATCATCCTTCCTGAATTGGAAAAGTTGCAAGATTACATTATTAACTTATCCCATTCTTATCTCAAATTATGGGATTTACTTTATTTACGACAAAAAGCAACATATAAACAAAAGCTCTACTACTACTGCTACTGCTACTGCTACTGCTACTACTGCTACTGCTACTGCCACTGCCTAGGCATATTAATATGTCGGACAGCCTCTCTACGTTCCTCTTCCATTATCCGAAACGCCGTTCTTCGGTCCACCACATACCACAGTAAACCTTGGAACTGAGCTGGGTAGTAGAAAACACAGTACTAAGCTCTTTCTATAGCTGTATGAAAAGCATACTCTGTTTCCCTCAGCTTGGCCCTCTTGGCTTCAGCTTCACCTTCAGCTCGATCGGCTCGTTGATTAGCTCTCAAGCTTGACTCTTCAGCTCTGGTACGCTTCCTCGACTTCTCCTGGATGTCTTGCTTTAGCTTTGCCAGTTCAAATCGAACAGCATCTCTATCAACCTCCATATGTATCAGGTTCCACTGTGCATCTCCTAAGTCACTTGCCATTTCTTCGATCGTCTCGTCTCGCTGCTGAATGGTTTCTTCGAGCTCTCCGACTCGACCCTGAAGCTCCACGTTGCTATCGTAGAATGCCTCGTACATCTCAGCACTAGTAGAGTGAATTGGGAATTCCTCTTCGGGATCGTCTTCCTCCTCCTCCTCCTCTTTAGACTCATCCTCGTCCTCTTCTTCTAGAATAGGTGTCAGCTCATGCTCCCGACCAGCTACGGTGATCACTGGAGATGGCTCTCTCTTAACCAGCTGCTCGCAGATAATATGTATGTCACGGGGCTCCTCCTCTCTAGGCATCTGAGGTACATCCTCTCTAGCCTGACTAGGTTCTCCAATGTTCGACATCCTGTAAAAAGAATTTTAAAGTTTATTATTACGTGATAACGAACCGTCACTCTTTGAATACTAAAATGTAAACACATAGGCACATAAGGTAGTTTATTATCTTTACCTAGCACACCTATCTTTTCGATCTTACCTATAAGGCTACTACCTAAGGTTTTTCCCCACCTAAGGTTTCATAACCTATAGCTTTGATACCAACCTGTGACACCCCCAAATCCGGGTACTTCATTTCCACATGATTTGGTATTCACTTTCTAACTATAACAAACATCTACCTAATATATCTGAAAATAAAATACAATCTTTATATAAAATCTCCCTTAAAACAAGGGTTACAACCTTCTCATAAATCAATCCCAGGGTTACTCTATCCTTGACATAAACAATAAAGTGCGGAATAAAACATGACATAAAAGTGTTATTACAATCATTTCAAAATAATTAAACAATTCTTCACTTGCTTTGCTTTCCCTTGCCCTTACTCGTAGACGGAGCATCAGCGTTATCAACCTTAACTGAAATTGTTATTTAATGCAAGAGTGAGCAAACCACAGCTCACTGGAGTTTAACAATAATATAGACATGAAAGGATATCTTTAAAAAGAATCTAAACAACTTAGCTTGCTTCAATAATAAAGAATTGAATAATAATTCTTTATCAACATTAAAATTCGAATATAAAATTTATCTGAGGGTCATAAGACCTTTGAACTCTTGTCCTAGGTTATAAATATTTCTATTTAAACCTTTAACATTCAATAAGACTATGGACCTTAACTCGTACTTAGGGGGATCAACCCTTCGTACCATGTATTGTGCACAGACATCTTAACGCTATGCGTAGTAACCTCCCCTAATAATTAGGGCTGTTCAACTCAGTAATTTGAATTCAAGTCCGCACCAAAGAAAGTTTGGTTTGGATAAGCTTACAAGGGTAATTTAGAATTCACGTTCATCAACTAAGGATTAGTTGAATCGATTTTCAATAATTCATAAATAAAAGAATTATGAATTAACATATACTTTAGAAGTAAACTTAAAGCATTTAAAATAATAACTGGATCTTACTTGAACAATAAGTTAAGATCATTTCAATTAAATAAACAATTGTCCAATACAGAAATGGAAAGGACATTCTCAACAATGAATATATGAACTCAAGAAATTGTATAGAATTAACAAGTTTAGGGTTAAAAGACTTGCATAAAAATTAATACAAGATCATGGTTTAGAAAACTTGCATAAAAATTAATACAAGATTAGTGTTTAGAAAACTT
Organism: Panax stipuleanatus; assembly: GCA_020205555.1. Classification (NCBI taxonomy): domain Eukaryota; kingdom Viridiplantae; phylum Streptophyta; class Magnoliopsida; order Apiales; family Araliaceae; genus Panax; species Panax stipuleanatus. The sequence continues at coordinate 17,545,251 of CM035123.1, forward strand.
GCCTTAAGCGCAAGCTACTTAACACAATTCACGTACTTTAATATTTCCTATATACATCCAATCATAATAACCTAAATTAGTTAACACATAACTAATTCACATAAGTGGTTAACCCTCATGGTTAACTCACTCTAATTAAATAAATAATCAACTATCACATAGTTAATTACATCACACACATACTCACATAATTAAATTAATTATGTATTTAGCTAAATTATAATTTAAACACTTAATCTAATTATAATTACTTAATTATAATTACCTCTTAAATTATCACAAATTCATAATTAATAGTTAATTAAACTATATCATACATTATAATTACACAAATAATAATTAATCATGCAATTATAAATTTAAAATTCATAATTAAACATGCATTTATTAAATTATAATTAACATCCAATAAATCAACCTTTATTCATTATAATTTAACCAAATTAACATTTACTCATAATCATAATTATTCAAATTATAATTAAGTAATTCATATTTCAATTAAACCATTAAAATTCACAATTTAAATACTATATACAATATGTCAAATTTATATTAACGAAATGTTGTAGCAACTAGATACATGCTCAATGTTATAGCATAATTAAACTAGGTTCAAAAACAACACTGCACAATTAGCTAACCTTCACTGCCTCTGCTCAGGCAAAGGCGCAGCTGCGCCACCCTTTGCCTTGACACCGGCGCAGATGCGTAGGTGTCAAACCTGGGAAACTCAGCAGGCGCAGCTGCGCCACCTCTATCTTTGTTGCCAGCGCAGCTGCGCCGGAACGCGGGCAGAGGCAGAAAGCCACGGCACCCTGCTTCACTGTTCATCCCCCACATGCCAACAATCGGCAACACACAGCAACACAGACAACGTAAAGCATACATATGCAGTAATACTCATGCTATATATATATGATACTAATCACAGAATTTGTCAAACGAAAATCAAAGGTTTTAAAAACTCAATTTTGATATTTTTATAAAACTCATATTTTTTTCCCCAAAACAATTTACTGTAAAAAATTCTCCACCAATTAAACTTATAACACATGCATTATATTCATGATTGAAGATAGCATCAAAAATAATTCTAAACATGCATATTACTACATAAAATTTTTATAAGTTTTCATTCTAAAACTCAACCAAAACATATGAACTCTCAAGAACATCAATTTTCCATTAAAATATAATCTAACAATCATTTGATTTCAGAAAATCCTTTATAGCATACAATCACCAATAATAACACATGAACACAATACATATATATAAAATTTATGGTTACACACTTCCATGAAAACTCAACTTTTGACAGAGAATAAAATACAAAGAACATATAGATTGAGTTCTATAATAATTAGAGATTATAGATAATACATTTTGTTAATAGATTGAAAGATAAGGTGATGTGAGTTCAATTCTACCAATTCTTCTTCCTCTTTTCTCTTCTCTGCCCTTCCTTTTCTCTGCTCTCTTTTCTTCTTAGTTCTTAGTTTAGACTTAGGAAAAACTAAAGTAGTTTAGATATATTATAACTGATATAATATACGTATACTAATGATATATACGTAACTGCTAACTAATTAAGATATATAATAAATACATATTATTATATAAGTTACAACTATTTGAATTTGAAAAACCTTAAGACTTGTTTGGCCAAAATAACATTATTTTTAAAAACAGATTATTATTATTAAGGCCATGTTTGGTAAAACAATTTAAAATCCTTTTCTTTGATTTTAACAAATCATTTTAACACATACTTTAATGTCATATTTTAATCAATTAAATATTAAACAACTAATTTAATCAATAAAAAATTAACATCAATAAATCACATAAATTTGCCACATAATTATAATTACTCGCTAATTATAATTCATATAACACTTCATCACATAATTCATCTAATTCAATTATCTTAATTAAATTAGAACTATAATATAACATTAATATTAATTAAATAAATATTACACATTCATTTAATTAGTATATAACACTTAATTAAATCACTCCATAAATCACATAATTTATTTATTTAACTCAATAAATAAATCACATAAAATATTTATTTAACTCAATAAATATTAAAATTAATTATAAAATCTCAATCGTTACAGCTACACCAACCTTCCGATGATTATCAACATGATAAGCCAAGTGTAAGCACAAAATCCTGCCCATACAAAAATTTGTACAACTCAGCCACAACATGAGTCCTCAGTTGAAATTCCACTTACTTCTATCTTACTTATAACTTATTATCCTATGCTCGATACAGACTTTCTGTATCTCATCATTTATAACTCCTCGTGAGTTAATCTCGTACTATATCATAGTATCTTCTCGTTATAGTCTCAAACTATAACTATTCAATCATTAAAGACCATTTGTCTTTCAACTTAAAAGATATCACGTCGTGATCTTATTCTATAATCATCTCCCTTATGATTCTTTCTTATCTCATTATCATTTGTTTTAAAACTTCTTATCTCTACCTTACATCATATTATATCATGAATTCATTATGCTTTTAATCTCATAGACTTCGTCTATTCATCGTTATTCGTCATCTAGATCATTGGAGTTAGGCAACTCCTGGGTTTTATCTCTACATCTCTTCAAGATTCTTCTTTGAATCTTCTTGTTTATTAAACCACTTTTCCTTTAAGAATTTGTAATTCCGTCTATATATATCAATATTTTATTCGAGTTTTATTCCTCGCCATTCTAATAACATTTCTAGGACTTAACTCATCCTATACATCTACGTATGTGAAAAGAATCACCTTTTCATTATACGTAACTTAAACTTAACTTCTTATTCTCTAAGGTCATAGCCTAAGGTACTCTTACCTAAGGTGTATAACCTACAGCTCTGATACCAACTGTAACGACCCCAAAATTCATACAATAATATTCTCCTTCTCGATCGTTAACAATACAACTTTAATCTCTCATTACATTATTATTCGATATTAAAAATCACTAAAAATGCAGAATATTTAAAACTTTTATAAACTTTCTTTCTATATTACCCTGAATCGCAACCTTTAATTACATCTCTTCGATTCAAATCTATATCATGAATCGTTACAACAAAATGACTATACAAAGTCTTACATAATAAAACAATATCCATCTACATTGGATAACTCAACTTATAACTCAGCGACATATTTCATTCAAAACATTAGCTACAATTTGAAATTGAACATAACTAATATTCTTGAACATTGATCTCTATAAATCACTTAACACGTATCTTTACCTTGCATCCTTGACCTGCAAAAGTGGTTATTTGCAAGAGTTAGCTCGACAGCTCAGCAAGTTCTAAAAGTTTTCATGCATCACGTATCACATAATAAACATACTCAACATAAAACTCATAATAATTAAAGTAACATGGCATACATGTTTTAATTCACATAACAAATATAAAGATTGAGTTCCTTACTCAATCAACATTATTTAACCAACCAGTGTAGTCATAAATTGACTTTGACATTTCATGATTACAACATGTATAACATATCATGCAATTTAAAATAGTTCATCAAATTCACGTAGACAAGTAGGAACCGAAAGACTTGCCTGGCTCGTGGATTACCAAATTTACACTTCATAATTCTTTTCCATTCTCGTTTGACACTCGCTGTCAAACCATTTGTATAATTAACGATATAAGTTAATTATTACATAGCTAATCTTCATCGTTAGTTAACCAATTAATATTAACTCATTCCTTATTAACTAATAAGTTAATAATTAATCACCACGTAATTTAATCACCTCACATAAGCATATTACATTTCACATAATTAAACAATTATAATTACATATTACGTCAATTAAATTACATTTCAAGTTAAACATCATTATATTTACTAATATTCATGTTTTATAACTTAGAACAACATCTAATATCGTTGACAGCACTATACTTGCGTATGTGCATGACCGACACCCTCCGATTGCCTTTGAATACGCATCAGTCACAAAGATGACCATTTTGACCCTTTCTAACGACCTCAAATCAAAAAAGTTAAAAAACAAAAGTTGTAGATCTACTCGTGTTCGTTCCGAATCATCTTGAATATCCTCAATCGGAGTTCGTATGAAACAGTTATGGCAATTTTACTAACAGAGGTCAAAATAATTTCACATTACAACAACTAAACCACACCGGACAGTAAGCGCACCCACTGGGGCGGGTCCCCCATGGAATAAATACCCGCTGGGGTGGGTCCAAGGGCTGGTGGAGGGACTGGTTCGCGAACTGGTGGAGAAATAAGCCAATTTGGCACATTCTGTCACACTGAATTCGAATTTTCCCAACATGACAAACATGAAACATGTGACAAACAATATTTTAAGCTTATTAACATGCTCATAACATAAAATTTTCATATAAACACATAATCCAACCAAGATGTTTTGGAATTCGAAGAAAAACATAATTTTAAGCGTTCTGGACGAAAATTGCTACTACGAATTCATTTTTCATCCAATTCAAGTGATTCCAATTGTAATCACTTCTATTCTTAACATACTAACATAATACTTGATCAATTTTAACAATAACTCATAATCAACATCAATTTTGATAGTTTCAAAAGCAATTTTTTAGAAATTGATTCAAAGAAAACACTATGAACACGATTCCTATTGTTTATCAAAAATCCATGATTTGAATTGCTAATACAACTATATAATTCATATATAATCATGTTATATCACATATTACACATATATCATGTTCACATCAAGGATTTAAGAATTTTTTTTAACATAAATTCATAATCTAACACTATGAACATGAATTTCATGGTGTTCATGATATACTTGTGAATTGAAATTCTTAAACAACTATGAAACTCTAATGTAAACATATATACATGTATGTATACATACATATCCGATTCTCATAACAAAATTATGAAGTTTCACAAATAGATTTTTACATAGAATTCCAAAACTATGAACATATAGAATCACATGCTTGAGAAACTTATTTTTAAGACGATTGAGTTCTGAAATTCTTTTCATGGCACATAATTATATATATGAAAATATATGAACATGATATAAACACATAATCTTATACACATGAAAACATAATTTTTCAAAAATTCCAAATAAAACATCTTAATTGAATTTAGGGTTAGAATTATAACCTTGCTAGTCTTTGATTAAGAGAGATATAGAGATGAAGATGATAGTGGGCCTTGCTTTGAGCTCTCCCTTCTTCTTCCTCTTCTTCCTTCTTCTCTGATAACTCTAACTCTCTTCTTCTTCTCTTAGACTTAGGCTTTTTAGAAAAACTAACATACTTTATTTTCTCACTGACATTTATAATCATACACATATAGTATATAATATATATGTAACATATATATAATAAATATAATACTTATAACAATAATAAGTATTACTAATTACACAAGTTATAGGATTTGAAAAGTCATAAGGCCATGTTTGGCAAAACAAAGCTATTTTAAAAACAACTTTTTAGCTAAGGCCTTGTTTGGAGAAATAGGGTTAATCAAGTACAAGGGCTTTATTTGGTAAAACCATTTAAAATCCTTTTCCATTATTTTAATAAATCTTTTACTCCATAGTTTAATTACTACACTTATTTAATTAAATTACCATATTCTAATTAAATAAAACTAACACACATTTAATAATAAAAACACACAATACTAAATTGTTACATAATTATAATTTTTTTATTAAACATAATACATGTAACAAATTATTATTAACACGTAGCACATAACATTAAATCTAATTCAATTATTCTTAATTAAATTAGAATTATTCTACACCATTGCTAATATATCAATTTAATTAAACATATGGCACTTAATTAAATCAATCCACATCATCACATACTTAATTTATTTAACTCAACAAATAAATTCAATAAAATATTTATTCACTTCATTTCAATAATATAATACACTTAAGTACATTACTCCATATTAATCACATAATCTTAATAAATAATTCAATCAAAATATGTATTTACTTCAATAAATATTAAATTAACATTTAAATTCTCTTCACATCAAATCACATATGTCACAATATTTCTCACATATACACATACTCATACTCGAAACATCTAAAAATAAGAATTTTATTTATTAAATTCTCATTTATAAATTCTTAAAAATTCGGGATGTCACAGATTATTTACAGGTTATTTGCTATGGTTTGTGCATAACTTATATATTTGCTTGATCATCAATTATCTGTTATCCCATATGAATTCGAGAGAAGACATATGGGATTAGAACCGGCTATAGTGACGTATGTTTGTGATCTCTATAGTAGTTGGGATTCATAATTCATGTGTAGGATAAAGATATCTATGCATCGTACATAATCTGAAGAGAACTTGATATTAAATTATTTTCAATTATAATTCACGCAGAGATACATTGAGTTAAATGATTAAGGTGTTTTGCTTAAGTCTATCAACGTGGATTTGAGTGAGTATAGATGTAATGCATTGAGAGATGGTTATATCTACTTTCGTGTTCTTGGTTAATAATCTGAAATAATTGGCATGAACTGAAGGAAAGTATATTGTCCAACGTGAAATAATAACTGAAGTTATAGGCTTAATTCTCCAAAACTTGTTAAAATCCTGAATTAGTATAGTTTTAGTTCAAGTAGCTAGTAGTTATTATAAAAATCATCAGTTAATCATTGGTTTAATAAAGTTGGAATAATACAAAATTTGTACTTGTTTGAATAAATTGGAATTATTATCTATGTGGGTACGATACTTGATCTTATCATTGTATTACTTGTTGACCATGTACACTTGCGTGTAGTGCGTATAGATTTTACCCAACAAGTTTTTGGCGCCGTTGCTGGGGATAGTAATTGCGTTTATTACTTACAATAACAGTTTAATTAGATCAGTTTTAGTTTTATATATATATATATATATATATATATATATATATATTTATTCTTAATTTTTGTTGTTTCTTTGGTTATTTTAGATAATCTCAAGTAGTGCATGAAAACTCGATCAAAGAAGCCAGAACTGTTGCCTCTCGAGGACGAAATCGACAAACGATTTCAGCAGTTAAGTAAATGGATTCAGAAAACTTGAGAAGAACTTGAAACACCCAAAGACAACATGGCTGAACAGGAAGAGAAATCATTGCGAGACTATGCAACACCGCGGATTATAGAAATTCAGTCATATGGTGCAGAATAATTGCCAGTTTGGGGTTCTCCCGAATGATGACCCGAATGAGCACATTGTCAATTTTATAGAGATATGCGATACCTTCAAGTACAATGGGGTTTCCAACAATGCTATCAAATTGAGATTATTTCCGTTCACGCTCAGAGATAAGACAAATGGTTGGCTCCATTCTCTACCACCGGGGTCAATCACCACATGGAACGATTTGGCGCAGAAATTTCTGGCTAAATTCTTCCCGCCTTGAAAAACACATAAATTGAGGGTGGAGATTTCTTCATTTGTACAGCAGTAAGGAGAACCATTATATGAAGCATGGGAAAGGTACAAAGAGCTTTTGAGAAATTGTCCACACCATGGATTCCAACACTGGATGCAGATGAATACATTTTACAACGGGTTAGGGAGTCATATACGGACTAGCATTGACTCAGCCTCAGGTGGAGCTTTTCTAGCAAAGAAATTTGAGGAGGCATGGGACTTGATAGAAACAATGGTTGTAAACAACTATCAGTGGCCGACTGAGAGAATGACTCAACCCAAAGCAGCAGGAATTTTGGAGGTGGATACTATGACAACTCTATCTGCAAAAATAGCAGCGTTATGGAAGAAGATGGATGCCATGTCGAAGGAAAATGTGCAGCAGATAGCATTTATATGCGAGCTTTGTGCAGGTGAGCATCTGACAGAATAGTGTGCGAAACCCAGCTTCAGTACAGTTTGTGGGTAGCTACAACAGGCCACATAACATGTAGCGCCCTAAATCCGGGTCCCCAGAACCTCGGACCTGGTACGTTACGATACATTATTTCTATAACTATTGCGGAAGATATAAACATAAATTATTTATACAATAATTTTTACAACATAATTCCCAAGGTCTGTAACCTTAACTTAATACATGCATTCAATATCCTACACGACATACAATGTCATTTGTATCCTATACTATTACCATTTTAACCGTACCATAATCCAATCCTGGAACTTGTCTTTGCCTTTGCCTATGACCGAAATTTTGTCTTAATCTGAAATATTTATCATGATATAGCAAGGGTGAGCAACAAGTTTATCCAGCAAGTTTAAGTTCAAATGAAGATATATTATGATGGAAAAGAATAATAAGCTGACAAACTTTCAACAATATAAAAATTGTGAAAGAACAGGACTCAATAATGCTGAATAGCCAACAATGAACATAAATAAATTTAACTGAACCAAATGGTAATGAAGGTGATCAGCCTTTCATACCTGATGAACATATGCAACATGCACTAAGTGCGAATCAATAATCAGTATAGATGTGATATAATCAACAATGATTAGCCACGAACATGCTTTACAATAACAACTCGAGTTCGAGTTAGGAAACTTGCCTGTACCGTCGATTACTGCTACACAATTTAAGTTAATCGCTTTAATGAAAAGACCTATCAGTTATAAGATTGATCTTTTAATTAGCATAACATATTTTATAAGTAAACTATCTAACATTTAAACACATAGTCAAATATTAGATAACCTTAACACTATACATATACACAAGTCTAAACCTAGCAGACATCGAGTCTTTAATAATATTCAATATAGTATACTAAGTGGTTTTCCACAAACAACTAACAAATTAGTTTCCGTCTCGTCTACACTGTTTTCACAGTGAGTTAGATTGGTTACTAATTCGTAGATACCTTCCTCATATGAAGGAGTCGTTTAGCCCAGCTACTATACATTAATCATTAAAGAGTACGACTACTACTTTAGACTTCACACTACTGTATCATATAACTTATGAATTAACACTTAATATTTTATTTTATAAGTCATTTATAATTAAGTAAGTTGAATACCTAATCCAACAACCTGGATTCAGACTGAATTTCAATATAGTAAACTATTTTCCAATCCAGCAGACTGGATTCAACTGACCTCCAATCCAGCAAGCCTGGATTCAACTGTCATCCAATCCAGCAAGACTAGATTCAATTGACCACCAATCCAGCAACCTGGATTATCCAAATAGATCAATCTAGCATCCTGGATTATCCAAACATACCAATCCAGCATCCTGGTGGCCAATCCAGCAAACCAGATTGAAATCCAGCAAACTGGATTCCAATCCAGCAACCTGGATTCCCCTTTTTAACCTAATTATCTTATTATTTTTTTTTTATCTTTTTTCCATACACAAATACATGTATTTCATACACAAAAATAATTTTTCATGAATTTTTTAATTTCCTTAAGTATTTTTTAAAAAATTCGTTTATAGTTAATTCCTTAGAAAATTTGCTACATCACGCTTAACTCCAGAAATTTCCAACTCTTGGCGGGATCTTACACATGTTATCGTGAGCCTCCAGTTTAAATTTCGTGGCCATCGGAGTTATACAACTCCGGTTATAGCAATTTTCGTCCAAAAACACAAATATTGAGATGGTCATAACTTTCTCAATTTAAGTCGGAATGAGCTCATTTTTGGACACAAGATACTTTATAACATATATTTTAATGTCCCAAAATATTGGAATTTATTTCATAAAATAAGTGGACAAAACTACCCTTCAAAAATCAGGACAGCCTACATTTTGGGTTTTTCAGATTTTACGTCCTTTGCTAATTTAAGTCCACACAAAAATGTATAACTCCTTTTTCAGTGATTCCACTTGAAAAAGTTAGAATACTTAAGGAAATTTAAGGTCAGAAACAAAGGGGGACTCACGCCGCAGCGCCATGCTAAAAATTTAGATTTTCTCCCTCGCGCCGCAGCGCCCAGAAACAAAGGGGGACTCACGCCGCAGCGCCAAAAACAGGCAAAGCTACTGCCAAGTCGCGCCGCGGCGCCAGGCAAAGAAGGAATACTCGCGCCGCAGCGCCGGTAGCGAATTTTGGTTTTTAAAAGCACAACTGAAGCCAGCATTTGTGCCCATTACCTCCCAATTCTCTCGACCACTCGGCAGTGCAAGCAACCCAACCGCCCCATTTCTCCACAAAACCCCCACCCCTTTGCATTACAAAACCTACTCACGACAACATTCACAAATTCATCAAGTCAGGCTCCAAAAGGAGATCAACAGCTAACTAGGGTTTTTCCCCCCTTCAAGGTATTTTATTTGGATTTCAACCATTCACTAAGATATTTTGATAGAATTTGGTTGGTGCTTTGTTGGTGTTTTTCTTGTTGTGTGATTTGGGTGATTTCCACTGACGGAAATCGGGAAAGAGCACTGTCAAGCAAGGGTTATCTAGTTGGGTTTTGAAAGCGCGCACAAGGTGTTTGATAAATTGACTGAGAGATAATTTGACTGTTTGGGATTGTTTGACATTGAAGTTGCATTGGGAATTATTCTAGCCTAAGTTTGGCGAAGTGTGGAATCGAGTCCTGCTTGTGTTCAAGCCAATTGCTACAAATTCTGACATGGCTTCAAAAAGGCAACGCCTGAGCGTCGGCGGTTCCTCGTCCGCAGCACCAACGGCATGGGACAACACCAAATTTGTTAACGAAGAGGCATGGAAACGATACAAAAGCTCCTTTGCCGCACGAAATTTGATTCCTGAACGGGGTTTGAGGCCTGACAAAACAAAGGATGGCGAGTTGTTAGCCATGATTGCGGGTCGCCAGTGGGTGCACTTCACAAAACCACCCGAATCGGCCATTGTTTCTGTGGTTCGTGAGTTCTACGCTAATGCTAGTGCCGAGGGTCCTGCTGTTGTCCAAGTCAGGGGGCGGTCAGTGGCGTTTGGAAGCCAAGCCATCAATGCACTGTTCGCGACGCCCGGTTTCGAGGGTAAGGATTATATGGGGCCGGGACTCCGCAGCTATGACCTCGAGGAGATTGTTCGGAGGCTCTGCAAGCCCGGGACTACATGGAAGACAAATGACTTCACGGGTGAGAGGACCAGTTTCCCACATGCTGCACTCAGTCGCTATGGGAAGGCATGGTTCAGTTTTATTTGTGCCAACATGATCCCGACTCGTCACCTGAGCAACGTGACTAAGGATAGAGCGATCCTATTATTTGCCATTGTCACGGGGCTGAACGTGGACATCGGAGTTCTCATCCATGAGTCCATCATAAAGGCAATCAAGAGCAATGTATCTACGGGACTTCCACATCCATCCTTGATCACCCGGCTGTGCAAGAGGGCAGGTATACATTGGGGGCCAGAAGAGATAGCTTTGCCGCCCATGTCAGTCATTGACCATCAGACCATTTCACGCTTCGATGTGTGGGATGGGGCTATTTCTCATGCTAGAGGCGAAGGATTCGGGCCACCTACTGAGCCACCTCCTACAGCAGAGCCTTCGCAGCCATCAGACGCAGGCACAGCTTCACAGGGACTACTGGCAGAAATCATGGCATCCCTCACTCTGCTACATCAGAACCAGGAAGCTAATGCTCAGAGGCAGCAGAGGCACATAGCAGCGGTGGCCTTGAGGCAGGACATAGCGATGCAGTATCAGGCTGAGCTGGTCAACACGATGCAGAGCATCTACACTGTGTATAGTGGCGAGGATTCAGAGTTCACGCCATTCCAGTTCCCGGAGCCTCCTGTCTTTCCGCCATACCCTCCACCATCACCACCCGCCGAAGCTGACGAGGACGCAGCTGCTGCCAAGTGACCAGACTTCAGGGAAGCTCTCTTATTTAGAGTGATATATGTTTAGCAATGAGGGCATTGCTCACCTTAAGTTTGGGGTGTTATGGTTTATTATCTGTTTTATTTCTGTCTATTGCCATGATAGGTTGTTATTTTAGTACTTTATTTAGGTTTTTATCAGGAGTGTAGTGCAGTCGTTTTGTACTGCGGTATTATGTTTTGGGTTTATTATGATGGATGCCATGAACAGTTTTTGGTTATTTATTAGCACTTTGTTTGTTTTTAGCATGTTTGTGGTTTACAGCCATCTTTTTGGGGCTTTTACAGATTTATATGCTTGTGCCATGTTAATGGCTTTATTACCCTATTTTGAGCTGCTTTTATGCAAGGGTGGTATATTTTTCACTAATTTTTGATTGTGGCTAATGACAAGCGTCAGGTAAATATGCTTATCTCTTAGAGTCGTGTCAAGCTTGTATGAGCTAGGGGTTGTTCAATCGATAAGTTGAGACTGTTATTGATCCGTTTTGTTTTTACCAAGCACCGACCAACTGTGCTAACTAGTTATTTTTCGGATCTAGTTCGCCTGTTTATTGCTTTGGGAGTATGTTCACTTTTATAAACTTTCATTTTTACAAGGTAATAAAAGACTTCGACGCATATACAGTTTTGGATCTTGGAATCTGGCATGTTGTAAAAAAAAAAAATTTGATTGAAAAGAAGATTGAATATCGAAAGTCTTGCGGTGGGTCGAGATGGAGCGTAAAACGCACTCACCCATAAACGCAGGACCGATGTTGAGATGGAGCATAAAATGCACTCGCCAAATAATCTTCAGATTTCGTAAAGTCTAATTTGGCTTATGTTGATTACGTGGCCTTTGCTGCTCGAGTTATTAGATTCATAGGGGTGTTCCACACCTAGTGCCCTAAAGTCTTCTGGCTTGGGAGTCGCTGATCAAAAGCTCGTTAATGGGTAGCTCTGTTTAGCCTGAGGTAATTGAGTACTGTCCGAGTCAGATTTTACTTTCTTTATGCTAGAGCCTTTTGATCCTTTTCTGCACTTGCATCTTATTCTTAATGCTTGTTGAATGTCTAAGTTACGGAGTGTGCATATTGGTATTAACAATCGACTGTGCGATCTTATTTGAGCAATGATTAGTTAGGATGGTTTGTCCCCACACACACACACATAGAATGGATCGAATACAGTCTTATGCTTGAAGCTGAATGAACTCTTGCTAATATCTATGTTTGCCCTGTTCTCTGGGAATAGCTATGTTCGAGCTTAGAAGCCATGATTCTAGTACAGTTTTATTGTTCTTTTGCGCGTGTTTTACTGTGTGTTTGTGTTAGATAGTTTGCTCGAGGACAAGCAAAGACTTAAGTTTGGGGGTATTTGATGAGTGGGATTTACACCCGCGAATCGGATACTTTATGGCTTAAATAGTTGCCTGATTTTCGCTATGTTTATATAGTTTTATATTATTTTAGTATTAGTATGCTTAACCGTTGTGTTTCAGGCTCTACAGGACTTTTCTAGGCAAAATGGGCAATTTACATACACTGGCGCCGCAGCGCCAATGCTATACCTCCATCTCGCGCCGCAGCGCCACCTACCTATTCAGCCTGACGTCACCATGACGCTGCAGCGCCCCTGAGCCTTTATAAACTCGCGCTGCAGCGCGACCTCCGGTCTTTTGAGTTTAACGTGGCGCCGCAGCGCCACTTATAAGTCTATTGCCCGCGCCGCAGCGCGACCTCCGGTGCCCAGACAGAGAAGGCTTGCTTTTGACCTAAAAAAGAGGAAAACAGATATACATGAGGTGGGGAGTTTAGCTTAGAGGACAGTTCTCTCTTCTCTTTTGTACTCTCTCTCTCTAGTTATTAGGTAATGTTTGTAAATATAGATTAGGTAGATTAGGGTAAAGTTTGGGTGTTCCTTGGAGCAACAAGAGCATTGAGCTACACGGATTGGAGAGCTTGAAAGGAGCGAAATGCTTGGAGACTGAAGAGCCTTGACAGAGTTTATTCTTATCCATTCATTTCCTCTAATTTTGTAATCCATAAATGTTGTCTGTATTGCTACTTATATTTTGTTCAATAGCAATGAACTAAGTATTGGCTCTAAGGTTATAATGGAACCCTTTGTTAGTTAAATTGACTGTCTTATCTCTTTGGTTGGCACCATATGGTTTGGTTTAATATATTCATGCTTAATGATTCTCGCTAAGACATTAGTGATGATTTTGGTAATCTATATGATATCGAAAGAAGAATTGTAGATTTACACCTAAATATATTGGCATGTGATTATGGGTTTCGACTGCATAAGTTGTGCGTAGAATAGACATATATCTGTGTGCCACGTGTGACCTAATTGAGAACTTATGCTTAAATCCTTGTTAGGTTAATTCGCATAGACATGTGTAGGATTATCACCTAGTTTGGATGTTCTTTTCTGTTCTATTCCCTTTAGGGTGGATCTCGAGAGGATATGTTTGTGCATACCTCGACAGAGGTGTATGAACACCTGTGTGTTCTCGGTCAACAAACTGTCGTGACCATTAAGACCAAAGAGAGAAGGATAGGAAGTTTGATGAAGCATAGCACACCAGGTGTTCGACAGAATGCCTGTGTGGGGTGAAGTTGCAACCTTAGCTTGTAATTCCTTCGTTTACCATTCGTTATCCGTTTACTTGCTTTTATAATTAGTTATAACTAGTTTAACCACACTCCTATTAGTTTACTGTTCGAATAAGACTTAAGCGATACAAAGTTGGTACTTGGTAAATATTAGTGATAGTTCCTCGTGGGTACGACACTTTTCTTATCACTGTATTACTTGTTAGACCGCGTATACTTGCGCGTGTTTAGTGATCGGTTTTCCGACACAACAAGTTTTTGGCGCCGTTGCCGGGGATCTATTATTCTAATATTGTCCAATATTGATTTAAATCAATTTAGTCTTAATTTGAACGTGTATATATTTCTTTTATTTGTTTGATCTTCCGTTGTGTTTTTAAGTTTACAGGTTATGGACGAGCAATATTATCAATGGCCTTATGAGAGGACTACACAACCAAGCTCGGAAGAAGGACTCGAGAAATTGCGAGCTCAAATTGCAAATGTCTTGAGGTTTTCTGATAATCTTGAGTGTGAGTCCACTCAGACTGCCTACTGTCAGGAGCGAGCTGACATTGAACCAAGTTCCTATCATCCAAACTGTCAGGGTTATCCAAACTCTTGGGACTATAGTCAAGAGCAATATCATGATCTGAATTACTCCTATCCGAATCAATTTGAATGTCCATCACCTCTGCAATATAAGGTGACATTCCAACCCAATGAGAGCTTTTCGGCAGACTTAATAGAAGAGAAAAGGCTTGAAGAGCTCCTCACCAACTTTATAGAAAGAAATGAGGTTCGAATGGCAAGCCAAGATGCCGCATTGCAAAGCCTCGAAAATCAATTGGGACAACTCGTCAATGCCATCATAAATCTACCACAGGGCAATCTACCGGTCATAACCAATCTCAACAGTGAAGCAGTAGAGCATTGCACGGTGGATACGCAAGGAGAAGGCGGGGAGTCTCACGAAGTTGTTGAGGGAGATGTCATAGCGCAAATTGTCCAACAGGTGGAGACTGAAGTTGGAGAGAAGAGGATAAAGAGTGGCTATATTGTCAAGACTAATCAACAACCGGATGCCACGCTCACGATTGTGGAAACCCTGGAGGACCCGCTAGTGCACAAAGAACGCTTTCAATTTGATGAAAAAGGCGAATTATTGGATAATTCCAGTGGTGAAAGATTCTTTGTGCCAATGGGTGAAGAAAACGAGGATGATCAATCATCCATGTCCGCCACAAATTTAAAGGAATTGACAAATAGGCGGCATGAAATGGTCGTTTTTGCTTATGAGCCGGATTGAGCGGCATCGGTATAGTCAAGCTGACGACTTTAAAACAAGCGCTTGGTGGGGAGGCAACCCCATCTCAGTATCAATTTTCTCTGTTTTCTTTACTTATGTCTAGTTTATATTGTGTCTTTTCTTTTTACCATGTAAACATTGTTGTCAATGCGTTTGTTTTTGTGATTATAGCAGGCAGCATGTTATTTAGTATGTTGCTAGTGTATGTTTTAGTTAGAATTTAGTACATAGCATGTTGTTTACTTAGTATGATACCTGTGTAATATATGTTGTCTAATTCATGGTTTTTGTGCAGGAAAAACTCAGATACAAGGCTGGCGCCGCAGCGCCAGCATTTGCACTATACTTCGCGCCGCAGCGCCATGCTAAAAATTTAGATTTTCTCCCTCGCGCCGCAGCGCCCAGAAACAAAGGGGGACTCACGCCGCAGCGCCAAAAACAGGCAAAGCTACTGCCAAGTCGCGCCGCGGCGCCAGGCAAAGAAGGAATACTCGCGCCGCAGCGCCGGTAGCGAATTTTGGTTTTTAAAAGCACAACTGAAGCCAGCATTTGTGCCCATTACCTCCCAATTCTCTCGACCACTCGGCAGTGCAAGCAACCCAACCGCCCCATTTCTCCACAAAACCCCCACCCCTTTGCATTACAAAACCTACTCACGACAACATTCACAAATTCATCAAGTCAGGCTCCAAAAGGAGATCAGCAGCTAACTAGGGTTTTTCCCCCCTTCAAGGTATTTTATTTGGATTTCAACCATTCACTAAGATATTTTGATAGAATTTGGTTGGTGCTTTGTTGGTGTTTTTCTTGTTGTGTGATTTGGGTGATTTCCACTGACGGAAATCGGGAAAGAGCACTGTCAAGCAAGGGTTATCTAGTTGGGTTTTGAAAGCGCGCACAAGGTGTTTGATAAATTGACTGAGAGATAATTTGACTGTTTGGGATTGTTTGACATTGAAGTTGCATTGGGAATTATTCTAGCCTAAGTTTGGCGAAGTGTGGAATCGAGTCCTGCTTGTGTTCAAGCCAATTGCTACAAATTCTGACATGGCTTCAAAAAGGCAACGCCTGAGCGTCGGCGGTTCCTCGTCCGCAGCACCAACGGCATGGGACAACACCAAATTTGTTAACGAAGAGGCATGGAAACGATACAAAAGCTCCTTTGCCGCACGAAATTTGATTCCTGAACGGGGTTTGAGGCCTGACAAAACAAAGGATGGCGAGTTGTTAGCCATGATTGCGGGTCGCCAGTGGGTGCACTTCACAAAACCACCCGAATCGGCCATTGTTTCTGTGGTTCGTGAGTTCTACGCTAATGCTAGTGCCGAGGGTCCTGCTGTTGTCCAAGTCAGGGGGCGGTCAGTGGCGTTTGGAAGCCAAGCCATCAATGCACTGTTCGCGACGCCCGGTTTCGAGGGTAAGGATTATATGGGGCCGGGACTCCGCAGCTATGACCTCGAGGAGATTGTTCGGAGGCTCTGCAAGCCCGGGACTACATGGAAGACAAATGACTTCACGGGTGAGAGGACCAGTTTCCCACATGCTGCACTCAGTCGCTATGGGAAGGCATGGTTCAGTTTTATTTGTGCCAACATGATCCCGACTCGTCACCTGAGCAACGTGACTAAGGATAGAGCGATCCTATTATTTGCCATTGTCACGGGGCTGAACGTGGACATCGGAGTTCTCATCCATGAGTCCATCATAAAGGCAATCAAGAGCAATGTATCTACGGGACTTCCACATCCATCCTTGATCACCCGGCTGTGCAAGAGGGCAGGTATACATTGGGGGCCAGAAGAGATAGCTTTGCCGCCCATGTCAGTCATTGACCATCAGACCATTTCACGCTTCGATGTGTGGGATGGGGCTATTTCTCATGCTAGAGGCGAAGGATTCGGGCCACCTACTGAGCCACCTCCTACAGCAGAGCCTTCGCAGCCATCAGACGCAGGCACAGCTTCACAGGGACTACTGGCAGAAATCATGGCATCCCTCACTCTGCTACATCAGAACCAGGAAGCTAATGCTCAGAGGCAGCAGAGGCACATAGCAGCGGTGGCCTTGAGGCAGGACATAGCGATGCAGTATCAGGCTGAGCTGGTCAACACGATGCAGAGCATCTACACTGTGTATAGTGGCGAGGATTCAGAGTTCACGCCATTCCAGTTCCCGGAGCCTCCTGTCTTCCCGCCATACCCTCCACCATCACCACCCGCCGAAGCTGACGAGGACGCAGCTGCTGCCGAGTGACCAGACTTCAGGGAAGCTCTCTTATTTAGAGTGATATATGTTTAGCAATGAGGGCATTGCTCACCTTAAGTTTGGGGTGTTATGGTTTATTATCTGTTTTATTTCTGTCTATTGCCATGATAGGTTGTTATTTTAGTACTTTATTTAGGTTTTTATCAGGAGTGTAGTGCAGTCGTTTTGTACTGCGGTATTATGTTTTGGGTTTATTATGATGGATGCCATGAACAGTTTTTGGTTATTTATTAGCACTTTGTTTGTTTTTAGCATGTTTGTGGTTTACAGCCATCTTTTTGGGGCTTTTACAGATTTATATGCTTGTGCCATGTTAATGGCTTTATTACCCTATTTTGAGCTGCTTTTATGCAAGGGTGGTATATTTTTCACTAATTTTTGATTGTGGCTAATGACAAGCGTCAGGTAAATATGCTTATCTCTTAGAGTCGTGTCAAGCTTGTATGAGCTAGGGGTTGTTCAATCGATAAGTTGAGACTGTTATTGATCCGTTTTGTTTTTACCAAGCACCGACCAACTGTGCTAACTAGTTATTTTTCGGATCTAGTTCGCCTGTTTATTGCTTTGGGAGTATGTTCACTTTTATAAACTTTCATTTTTACAAGGTAATAAAAGACTTCGACGCATATACAGTTTTGGATCTTGGAATCTGGCATGTTGTAAAAAAAAAAATTTGATTGAAAAGAAGATTGAATATCGAAAGTCTTGCGGTGGGTCGAGATGGAGCGTAAAACGCACTCACCCATAAACGCAGGACCGATGTTGAGATGGAGCATAAAATGCACTCGCCAAATAATCTTCAGATTTCGTAAAGTCTAATTTGGCTTATGTTGATTACGTGGCCTTTGCTGCTCGAGTTATTAGATTCATAGGGGTGTTCCACACCTAGTGCCCTAAAGTCTTCTGGCTTGGGAGTCGCTGATCAAAAGCTCGTTAATGGGTAGCTCTGTTTAGCCTGAGGTAATTGAGTACTGTCCGAGTCAGATTTTACTTTCTTTATGCTAGAGCCTTTTGATCCTTTTCTGCACTTGCATCTTATTCTTAATGCTTGTTGAATGTCTAAGTTACGGAGTGTGCATATTGGTATTAACAATCGACTGTGCGATCTTATTTGAGCAATGATTAGTTAGGATGGTTTGTCCCCACACACACACACATAGAATGGATCGAATACAGTCTTATGCTTGGAGCTGAATGAACTCTTGCTAATATCTATGTTTGCCCTGTTCTCTGGGAATAGCTATGTTCGAGCTTAGAAGCCATGATTCTAGTACAGTTTTATTGTTCTTTTGCGCGTGTTTTACTGTGTGTTTGTGTTAGATAGTTTGCTCGAGGACAAGCAAAGACTTAAGTTTCGGGGTATTTGATGAGTGGGATTTACACCCGCGAATCGGATACTTTATGGCTTAAATAGTTGCCTGATTTTCGCTATGTTTATATAGTTTTATATTATTTTAGTATTAGTATGCTTAACCGTTGTGTTTCAGGCTCTACAGGACTTTTCTAGGCAAAATGGGCAATTTACATACACTGGCGCCGCAGCGCCAATGCTATACCTCCATCTCGCGCCGCAGCGCCACCTACCTATTCAGCCTGACGTCACCATGACGCTGCAGCGCCCCTGAGCCTTTATAAACTCGCGCTGCAGCGCGACCTCCGGTCTTTTGAGTTTAACGTGGCGCCGCAGCGCCACTTATAAGTCTATTGCCCGCGCCGCAGCGCGACCTCCGGTGCCCAGACAGAGAAGGCTTGCTTTTGACCTAAAAAAGAGAGGAAAACAGATATACATGAGGTGGGGAGTTTAGCTTAGAGGACAGTTCTCTCTTATCTTTTGTACTCTCTCTCTCTAGTTATTAGGTAATGTTTGTAAATATAGATTAGGTAGATTAGGGTAAAGTTTGGGTGTTCCTTGGAGCAACAAGAGCATTGAGCTACACGGATTGGAGAGCTTGAAAGGAGCGAAATGCTTGGAGACTGAAGAGCCTTGACAGAGTTTATTCTTATCCATTCATTTCCTCTAATTTTGTAATCCATAAATGTTGTCTGTATTGCTACTTATATTTTGTTCAATAGCAATGAACTAAGTATTGGCTCTAAGGTTATAATGGAACCCTTTGTTAGTTAAATTGACTGTCTTATCTCTTTGGTTGGCACCATATGGTTTGGTTTAATATATTCATGCTTAATGATTCTCGCTAAGACATTAGTGATGATTTTGGTAATCTATATGATATCGAAAGAAGAATTGTAGATTTACACCTAAATATATTGGCATGTGATTATGGGTTTCGACTGCATAAGTTGTGCGTAGAATAGACATATATCTGTGTGCCACGTGTGACCTAATTGAGAACTTATGCTTAAATCCTTGTTAGGTTAATTCGCATAGACATGTGTAGGATTATCACCTAGTTTGGATGTTCTTTTCTGTTCTATTCCCTTTAGGGTGGATCTCGAGAGGATATGTTTGTGCATACCTCGACAGAGGTGTATGAACACCTGTGTGTTCTCGGTCAACAAACTGTCGTGACCATTAAGACCAAAGAGAGAAGGATAGGAAGTTTGATGAAGCATAGCACACCAGGTGTTCGACAGAATGCCTGTGTGGGGTGAAGTTGCAACCTTAGCTTGTAATTCCTTCGTTTACCATTCGTTATCCGTTTACTTGCTTTTATAATTAGTTATAACTAGTTTAACCACACTCCTATTAGTTTACTGTTCGAATAAGACTTAAGCGATACAAAGTTGGTACTTGGTAAATATTAGTGATAGTTCCTCGTGGGTACGACACTTTTCTTATCACTGTATTACTTGTTAGACCGCGTATACTTGCGCGTGTTTAGTGATCGGTTTTCCGACACAACACCAGTGTAGTCATAAATTGACTTTGACATTTCATGATTACAACATGTATAACATATCATGCAATTTAAAATAGTTCATCAAATTCCCGTAGACAAGTAGGAACCGAAAGACTTGCCTGGCTCGTGGATTACCAAATTTACACTTCATAATTCTTTTCCATTCTCGTTTGACACTCGCTGTCAAACCATTTGTATAATTAACGATATAAGTTAATTATTACATAGCTAATCTTCATCGTTAGTTAACCAATTAATATTAACTCATTCCTTATTAACTAATAAGTTAATAATTAATCACCACGTAATTTAATCACCTCACATAAGCATATTACATTTCACATAATTAAACAATTATAATTACATATTACGTCAATTAAATTACATTTCAAGTTAAACATCATTATATTTACTAATATTCATGTTTTATAACTTAGAACAACATCTAATATCGTTGACAGCACTATACTTGCGTATGTGCATGACCGACACCCTCCGATTGCCTTTGAATACGCATCAGTCACAAAGATGACCATTTTGACCCTTTCTAACGACCTCAAATCAAAAAAGTTAAAAAACAAAAGTTGTAGATCTACTCGTGTTCGTTCCGAATCATCTTGAATATCCTCAATCGGAGTTCGTATGAAACAGTTATGGCAATTTTACTAACAGAGGTCAAAATAATTTCACATTACAACAACTAAACCACACCGGACAGTAAGCGCACCCACTGGGGCGGGTCCCCCATGGAATAAATACCCGCTGGGGTGGGTCCAAGGGCTGGTGGAGGGACTGGTTCGCGAACTGGTGGAGAAATAAGCCAATTTGGCACATTCTGTCACACTGAATTCGAATTTTCCCAACATGACAAACATGAAACATGTGACAAACAATATTTTAAGCTTATTAACATGCTCATAACATAAAATTTTCATATAAACACATAATCCAACCAAGATGTTTTGGAATTCGAAGAAAAACATAATTTTAAGCGTTCTGGACGAAAATTGCTACTACGAATTCATTTTTCATCCAATTCAAGTGATTCCAATTGTAATCACTTCTATTCTTAACATACTAACATAATACTTGATCAATTTTAACAATAACTCATAATCAACATCAATTTTGATAGTTTCAAAAGCAATTTTTTAGAAATTGATTCAAAGAAAACACTATGAACACGATTCCTATTGTTTATCAAAAATCCATGATTTGAATTGCTAATACAACTATATAATTCATATATAATCATGTTATATCACATATTACACATATATCATGTTCACATCAAGGATTTAAGAATTTTTTTTAACATAAATTCATAATCTAACACTATGAACATGAATTTCATGGTGTTCATGATATACTTGTGAATTGAAATTCTTAAACAACTATGAAACTCTAATGTAAACATATATACATGTATGTATACATACATATCCGATTCTCATAACAAAATTATGAAGTTTCACAAAGAGATTTTTACATAGAATTCCAAAACTATGAACATATAGAATCACATGCTTGAGAAACTTATTTTTAAGACGATTGAGTTCTGAAATTCTTTTCATGGCACATAATTATATATATGAAAATATATGAACATGATATAAACACATAATCTTATACACATGAAAACATAATTTTTCAAAAATTCCAAATAAAACATCTTAATTGAATTTAGGGTTAGAATTATAACCTTGCTAGTCTTTGATTAAGAGAGATATAGAGATGAAGATGATAGTGGGCCTTGCTTTGAGCTCTCCCTTCTTCTTCCTCTTCTTCCTTCTTCTCTGATAACTCTAACTCTCTTCTTCTTCTCTTAGACTTAGGCTTTTTAGAAAAACTAACATACTTTATTTTCTCACTGACATTTATAATCATACACATATAGTATATAATATATATGTAACATATATATAATAAATATAATAAATATAATACTTATAACAATAATAAGTATTACTAATTACACAAGTTATAGGATTTGAAAAGTCATAAGGCCATGTTTGGCAAAACAAAGCTATTTTAAAAATAACTTTTTAGCTAAGGCCTTGTTTGGAGAAATAGGGTTAATCAAGTACAAGGGCTTTATTTGGTAAAACCATTTAAAATCCTTTTCCATTATTTTAATAAATCTTTTACTCCATAGTTTAATTACTACACTTATTTAATTAAATTACCATATTCTAATTAAATAAAACTAACACACATTTAATAATAAAAACACACAATACTAAATTGTTACATAATTATAATTTTTTTATTAAACATAATACATGTAACAAATTATTATTAACACGTAGCACATAACATTAAATCTAATTCAATTATTCTTAATTAAATTAGAATTATTCTACACCATTGCTAATATATCAATTTAATTAAACATATGGCACTTAATTAAATCAATCCACATCATCACATACTTAATTTATTTAACTCAACAAATAAATTCAATAAAATATTTATTCACTTCATTTCAATAATATAATACACTTAAGTACATTACTCCATATTAATCACATAATCTTAATAAATAATTCAATCAAAATATGTATTTACTTCAATAAATATTAAATTAACATTTAAATTCTCTTCACATCAAATCACATATGTCACAATATTTCTCACATATACACATACTCATACTCGAAACATCTAAAAATAAGAATTTTATTTATTAAATTCTCATTTATAAATTCTTAAAAATTCGGGATGTCACAGATTATTTACAGGTTATTTGCTATGGTTTGTGCATAACTTATATATTTGCTTGATCATCAATTATCTGTTATCCCATATGAATTCGAGAGAAGACATATGGGATTAGAACCGGCTATAGTGACGTATGTTTGTGATCTCTATAGTAGTTGGGATTCATAATTCATGTGTAGGATAAAGATATCTATGCATCGTACATAATCTGAAGAGAACTTGATATTAAATTATTTTCAATTATAATTCACGCAGAGATACATTGAGTTAAATGATTAAGGTGTTTTGCTTAAGTCTATCAACGTGGATTTGAGTGAGTATAGATGTAATGCATTGAGAGATGGTTATATCTACTTTCGTGTTCTTGGTTAATAATCTGAAATAATTGGCATGAACTGAAGGAAAGTATATTGTCCAACGTGAAATAATAACTGAAGTTATAGGCTTAATTCTCCAAAACTTGTTAAAATCCTGAATTAGTATAGTTTTAGTTCAAGTAGCTAGTAGTTATTATAAAAATCATCAGTTAATCATTGGTTTAATAAAGTTGGAATAATACAAAATTTGTACTTGTTTGAATAAATTGGAATTATTATCTATGTGGGTACGATACTTGATCTTATCATTGTATTACTTGTTGACCATGTACACTTGCGTGTAGTGCGTATAGATTTTACCCAACAAGTTTTTGGCGCCGTTGCTGGGGATAGTAATTGCGTTTATTACTTACAATAACAGTTTAATTAGATCAGTTTTAGTTTTATATATATATATATATATATATATATATATATATATATATATATATATTTATTCTTAATTTTTGTTGTTTCTTTGGTTATTTTAGATAATCTCAAGTAGTGCATGAAAACTCGATCAAAGAAGCCAGAACTGTTGCCTCTCGAGGACGAAATCGACAAACGATTTCAGCAGTTAAGTAAATGGATTCAGAAAACTTGAGAAGAACTTGAAACACCCAAAGACAACATGGCTGAACAGGAAGAGAAATCATTGCGAGACTATGCAACACCGCGGATTATAGAAATTCAGTCATATGGTGCAGAATAATTGCCAGTTTGGGGTTCTCCCGAATGATGACCCGAATGAGCACATTGTCAATTTTATAGAGATATGCGATACCTTCAAGTACAATGGGGTTTCCAACAATGCTATCAAATTGAGATTATTTCCGTTCACGCTCAGAGATAAGACAAATGGTTGGCTCCATTCTCTACCACCGGGGTCAATCACCACATGGAACGATTTGGCGCAGAAATTTCTGGCTAAATTCTTCCCGCCTTGAAAAACACATAAATTGAGGGTGGAGATTTCTTCATTTGTACAGCAGTAAGGAGAACCATTATATGAAGCATGGGAAAGGTACAAAGAGCTTTTGAGAAATTGTCCACACCATGGATTCCAACACTGGATGCAGATGAATACATTTTACAACGGGTTAGGGAGTCATATACGGACTAGCATTGACTCAGCCTCAGGTGGAGCTTTTCTAGCAAAGAAATTTGAGGAGGCATGGGACTTGATAGAAACAATGGTTGTAAACAACTATCAGTGGCCGACTGAGAGAATGACTCAACCCAAAGCAGCAGGAATTTTGGAGGTGGATACTATGACAACTCTATCTGCAAAAATAGCAGCGTTATGGAAGAAGATGGATGCCATGTCGAAGGAAAATGTGCAGCAGATAGCATTTATATGCGAGCTTTGTGCAGGTGAGCATCTGACAGAATAGTGTGCGAAACCCAGCTTCAGTACAGTTTGTGGGTAGCTACAACAGGCCACATAACATGTAGCGCCCTAAATCCGGGTCCCCAGAACCTCGGACCTGGTACGTTACGATACATTATTTCTATAACTATTGCGGAAGATATAAACATAAATTATTTATACAATAATTTTTACAACATAATTCCCAAGGTCTGTAACCTTAACTTAATACATGCATTCAATATCCTACACGACATACAATGTCATTTGTATCCTATACTATTACCATTTTAACCGTACCATAATCCAATCCTGGAACTTGTCTTTGCCTTTGCCTATGACCGAAATTTTGTCTTAATCTGAAATATTTATCATGATATAGCAAGGGTGAGCAACAAGTTTATCCAGCAAGTTTAAGTTCAAATGAAGATATATTATGATGGAAAAGAATAATAAGCTGACAAACTTTCAACAATATAAAAATTGTGAAAGAACAGGACTCAATAATGCTGAATAGCCAACAATGAACATAAATAAATTTAACTGAACCAAATGGTAATGAAGGTGATCAGCCTTTCATACCTGATGAACATATGCAACATGCACTAAGTGCGAATCAATAATCAGTATAGATGTGATATAATCAACAATGATTAGCCACGAACATGCTTTACAATAACAACTCGAGTTCGAGTTAGGAAACTTGCCTGTACCGTCGATTACTGCTACACAATTTAAGTTAATCGCTTTAATGAAAAGACCTATCAGTTATAAGATTGATCTTTTAATTAGCATAACATATTTTATAAGTAAACTATCTAACATTTAAACACATAGTCAAATATTAGATAACCTTAACACTATACATATACACAAGTCTAAACCTAGCAGACATCGAGTCTTTAATAATATTCAATATAGTATACTAAGTGGTTTTCCACAAACAACTAACAAATTAGTTTCCGTCTCGTCTACACTGTTTTCACAGTGAGTTAGATTGGTTACTAATTCGTAGATACCTTCCTCATATGAAGGAGTCGTTTAGCCCAGCTACTATACATTAATCATTAAAGAGTACGACTACTACTTTAGACTTCACACTACTGTATCATATAACTTATGAATTAACACTTAATATTTTATTTTATAAGTCATTTATAATTAAGTAAGTTGAATACCTAATCCAACAACCTGGATTCAGACTGAATTTCAATATAGTAAACTATTTTCCAATCCAGCAGACTGGATTCAACTGACCTCCAATCCAGCAAGCCTGGATTCAACTGTCATCCAATCCAGCAAGACTAGATTCAATTGACCACCAATCCAGCAACCTGGATTATCCAAATAGATCAATCTAGCATCCTGGATTATCCAAACATACCAATCCAGCATCCTGGTGGCCAATCCAGCAAACCAGATTGAAATCCAGCAAACTGGATTCCAATCCAGCAACCTGGATTCCCCTTTTTAACCTAATTATCTTATTATTTTTTTTTTATCTTTTTTCCATACACAAATACATGTATTTCATACACAAAAATAATTTTTCATGAATTTTTTAATTTCCTTAAGTATTTTTTAAAAATTCGTTTATAGTTAATTCCTTAGAAAATTTGCTACATCACGCTTAACTCCAGAAATTTCCAACTCTTGGCGGGATCTTACACATGTTATCGTGAGCCTCCAGTTTAAATTTCGTGGCCATCGGAGTTATACAACTCCGGTTATAGCAATTTTCGTCCAAAAACACAAATATTGAGATGGTCATAACTTTCTCAATTTAAGTCGGAATGAGCTCATTTTTGGACACAAGATACTTTATAACATATATTTTAATGTCCCAAAATATTGGAATTTATTTCATAAAATAAGTGGACAAAACTACCCTTCAAAAATCAGGACAGCCTACATTTTGGGTTTTTCAGATTTTACGTCCTTTGCTAATTTAAGTCCACACAAAAATGTATAACTCCTTTTTCAGTGATTCCACTTGAAAAAGTTAGAATACTTATAGATCTAACTCTAGAATTTGACCACACTCAAAAATTCAAAACACAATGTGATTCCACTTGAAAAAGTTAGAATACTTATAGATCTAACTCTAGAATTTGACCACACTCAAAAATTCAAAACACAATGAGAGATATGGTCGTTTGAATTTCAGGTTACGTTTTCTAAAAATCTAATTTTTCCAGTTGTGTTTTGTACAAAATCTTCCTAGATCTCTTGATTAGCCAAACATCAAACATCATAAACTATCATAATACATAATAATACCTCTAATACTCATGTATCTACCATGATCCATGATCTAATACATCAAACAATTATCAATCATAAGATAAACACAATAAAGGCTAAGAAAATTAAGTTTTCTTACGTTTTAAAATATAGTTTCCTTTTTTTTGCTTTTGATCTAACTTTTGACACTTAAAAGTGATAGATCTAAACATATAACACTTATACATATGAAGGTCTATGGTTTTTAAGTTTGAAGAACATAACTTGATTATTTCATCAAATCAAACAAAATAAAAGGAATAAACTAACTAGGATTTTATACCTAGATCATGTAGCTCTTCTCCTTCCCTTTACACCATATAATATGAAGCTAAGAAACATGAAAAATTTCTCTCTCCCTTCTTCTATAGGCTGCCGAATCCCTCTTCTTCCTCCCTCTAATATCTATCTTTTTGCTACTTTAGGAATGAGATGAGAGAGAAGAAAGAAATAATGTTTACTTGTTGTGGTGGAGAAATAAGGTGGCTTAATTAAAAATGTGTCACCTAATGTAGTTGGTAGGAATTGTTGGATTGCATGATTACATTCATCCCCTCTTTTTCTTCCTTATATCATCCGGCCATTTGGCCTTTCTCTTGCCAAAAATTTGTTTCCTTTTATGCTTTATATAACTTCCTTAATGTCCATCATATCCCCTCCCACTTGGGCCAAAAGCTTGGGCTTTCATTAATCCTTTTTGGGCTTGCTAATAAAATAATTGGGCTATGTAAATTAACATAGTCCACTAATTTTAATTCCATCCTACCGTAATCATTTAATTAGGATTTTTATTCACCACATTTGTAATTCCAATCCTTACTCATGTACATTTAATTACTTAACCCAATTAGACTTGCTTTTATAAAATTAATAAATTGAGATAATAAAATAAATCTCTTAGAGTTAGTTAATATTTTAAAAACTAACATCCTTACATATTATAACCCTTAGGTTATTAAATTCCATACCTAATATATATATTAGGTTATAAGGCTTCATTCTTAATTCTCTTTATATGTTAAATAAATATATAAATAATACACAAAATCATATAAGTCCTTCACAAAAAATTTTAAATCCATACTCTATTTCCAGTCTAGGTCTTATTATTTAACCTTTATTTAATCATTTAAAATCTTATAAATTCTCGGGTTGTCACATTCACCCATTCTTCTAAGAATTTCGTCCTCGAAATTACAGCCTATTAATCCCTACTCCTTCTATTCACCAAAACTAGATTTTCAACTTAGCCTTTATCTGATTTCATTCCATTTAATGAGTACACACGACTTTCTTCTATGAGGAATTATTCTATCATCACATTCTATCCAGACTTCTCCCACGGAGTAAAAAAAAACTTTTCATATAATGTTGAGTAGCCATGAACTTTCAATTTTCAATTTTAAAAAGGTTTAAATAGAAATTAATCTGTAAATCGTTTTATCTTGACACCAACTTGTGTAAATTTGATACCAATTTGCATTAACTTGACACCAACTTGTGTTATTTTGATACCAACTTGTATCACTTAATGCGAACACCAACTTGTATCCATTGGATACCAACTTGCATAAGATTCCGCACCAAAATAATTTGGCTTGAAATAAATTCTCAAAGAATACCTGAATTTCATAAACATTTGTCTAGCTGAATCAAATAGCTTTAGACATATACCAATAATTTCAATATCAATCAAAACATGTGTCTGGCAAAATTTAATTGACACTTGACTTTTCTTTAAAATTTTGAAAATTATTTTATGACATCATGATACCGCACTGTATTTATAGTCCGTTTTAGATTCCGTCATTTTTGTGACTTTATCATACAACAATATACCATAGTGGGCTGACGATCTTTAGATCACATCCAACACTAGGCAATACTGCATTAATGACCCCATCATTTTTTATCATCCTTGCATCAAGTTCCATGATGCATTAATGATATATAAAATATATTTTAATATTTTAAATAATTTTTGTCTAGCTGAAACAATTAGCATAGACTCTTCTTTTAAACGGTTCAAAAATCTTTGAAAATTAGTTTGTGTTATCATTCAACAGGTAATAATGTGTCAGGGTCCCGAAGTCCACACATACACACTTGTCACCATGTTTTGAGGATAACAAAACTTTATTATTGGTGTTATCATGCCACAACCGGTAACGATGTGTTAGTGGTACGAAGCCCACTTCTACACAATTGTAACCATGTGTTGCAGATGACAAAAATTCATTTATATTTTTAAAGGCACATCAGTGCGAATTTAGCTTGATATCAAAAATTTTGATGTCTAGCACAGCTAGAAGATTTGAAATACCTATGCTTCCACCATCAACATCAATTTTTTCTAATGATCGATTGCTTAATAATTCTGTCTATTTCTATTATCCTCAATCAATTATTCACAATTTTTCCTATACCCCCGTATAGTTCATTAAACATACCACACATTATGAGTTCAGGATCTTTCCACAATCATATGGGTTTAGAAACTTATCCTAGTCAAACCAAAGTCGTTCATTCGCTGAGGGGTTCCACCATACGATTATGAGTCACGAACTTACTATACGTATGAGTTTAAAGAATTCGCACCTAATCTTATATTCTCTACCTATCCGTTATACACATGAGAAAAGAATCACCTTCTCATCATACATATAGCGAATAGCGCGACACCGATATTTCAATGATTATCAATGTGATAAACTAAGTAGTCGTTAGACCAAGCACAAAACCCCCGCCCATACAAAGGTTTGTACAACTCAGCTATCACATGAGTCCTCAAATGAAATCCCACATAATCTTAGCTCCCTCAATACTCAATACAAATTTCATTTATTCCGTATCTACAATTCACAACTCTTTCCTGAGTTTTAATAGTACAATTTCATAGTACAACTGTCATACATCAATTCTGCTATACAATTTTTAATCATTTGATTGATCATCTGTCCTCTTATGACCTCATCAGATCACGTTATGATCTCATATTATAATCGTATTAGATTACGATTCTTTCCTATCTTATGATCGTTTTATTTTATGATCTTCTTTCCCTTTATACTTTTAGTCTTTTTGACTCTATCTATTCATTATTACTGTTCATCTTTATTATCAGAGTTAGGTAACTCTGGATCTTTATTACTTGTCAGGATTCTTCTTTGAATCTTATTGACTTACCAAAATCTTGCCCAAATTCATCGCTTAAAACTTAAACTCTATTTGAGTTTATTCCTATTCCTTATCTATGTGGTTATAGCCTAAGGTACCCCTACCTAAGGTTTATAACCTACAACTTTGATACCAACTGTAGCGCCCCCAAATCCGGGTCCCTAGAACCTCGGACCTGGTACGTTAAGATACATCATTTCTATAACTATTGCGAAAGATATAAACATAAATTGTTTATACAATAACTTTTATAACATAATTCCCAAGGTTTGTAACCTTAACTTAATATCTGCATTTAATATCCTACACGACATACAATGTCATTGTATCCTATACTATTACCATTTTAACAGTACCATAATCCAATCCTGGAACTTGTCTTTGCCTTTGCCTGTGACTGAAGTTTTGTCTTAATCTGAAATGTTTATCATGATATAGCAAGGGTGAGCAACAAGTTTGCCCAGCAAGTTTAAGTTCAAAGGAAGATATATCATGATGGAAAAGAATAATAAGCTGACAAACTTTCAACAATATAAAAATTGTGAAAGAACATGACTTAATAATGCTGAATAGCCAACAATGAACATAAATAAATTTAACTAAACCAAATGGTAATGAAGGTGATCAGCCTTTCATACCTGATTAACATATGCAACATACACTAAGTGCGAATCAATAATCAGTATAGATGTGAAATAATCAATAATGATTAATCACGAACATGCTTTACAATAACAACTCTAGTTCGAATTAGGAAACTTGCATGTACCGTCGATTACTGCTATACAATTTAAGTTAATCGCTTTATTGAAAAGACCTATCAGTTATAAGATTGATCTTTCAATTAGTATAACATACTTTATAAGTAAACTATCTAACATTTAAACAAATAGTCAAATATTAAATAACCTTAACACTATACATATACACAAGTCTAAACCTAGCACACATCGAGTCTTTAATAATATTCAATATAGTATACTGAGTGGTTTCCCACAAACAACTAACAAATTAGTTTCCGTCTCGTCTACATTATTTTCACAGTGAGTTAGATCGGTTACTAATTCGTAGATACCTTCTCTATATGAGGGAGTCATTTAGCCCAGCTACTATACATCAATCATTAAAGAGTACGACTGTACTACCTTAGACTTAACACTACTTTGTCATATAACTTGTGAATTAATAGTTAGCCTTTCATTTTATAAGTCCATTTATAAATTAGTAAGCTGAATACCTAATCCAGCAACCTGGATTCAGACTGAATTTTAATTTAGTAAACTATTTTCGAATCCAGCAGACTGGATTCAACTGACCTCCAATCCAGCAAGCCTGGATTCAAACTGACATCCAATCCAGCAAGCCTAGATTCAACTGACCACCAATCCAGCAACCTGGATTATCCAAATAGATTAATCTAGCATCCTGGATTATCCAAACATACAAATTCAGCATCCTGGTGGCCAATCCAACAAACCAGATTGAAATCCAGCAAACTGGATTCCAATCCAGCAACCTGAATTCCCCTTTTTTAACCTAATCATCTTATTATTATTTTTTATCTTTTGTCCATACACAAATAATTTTTCAAGAATTTTTCAATTTCCTTAAGTATTTTTCAAAAATCCGTTTATAGTTAATTCCTTAAGAAATTTGCTACATCACGCTTAACTCCAAAAATTCTCAACTCTTGGCAAGATCTTACACATGTTATCGTGAGCCTCCAGTTTAAATTCCGTGGCCATCGAAGTTATACAATTCCGGTTATAGCGATTTTCATCAGAAAAATGCAAATTTTGAAATGGTCATAACTTGCTCAATTTAAGTCAGAATGGGCTTATTTTTGGACACAAGATACTTTATAACATATATTTTAATGTCCCAAAAGATTAGAATTTATTTCATAAAATAAGTGGACGAAACGGCCCTTCAAAAATCTAGACAACCTACTTTTTGGATTTTTCAGATTTTATGTCTTTTGCTAATTTCAGTGCACACAAAAATCTATAACTCCTTTTTCAGTGATTCCACTTGAAAATGTTAGAAGACTTATAGATATAACTTTAAAAATTGACCACACTTAAAAATTCAAAACACAATGAGAGATATGGTGGTTTCAATTTCAGGTTACGTTTTCTAAAAATCTAATTTTTCCAGTTTTAATTTTTGTAAAAAATCTTCCTCTTGATTAGCCAAACATCAAACATCATAAACTATCATAATACCTCTAATACTCATGGATCTACCATGATCCATGATCTAATACATCAAACAATTACCAATCATAAGATAAACACGATAAAGGCTAGGAAAATTAAGCTTTCTTGCTTTTTAAAACATAGTTTCCTTTTTCTTGCTTTTAATCTAACTTTTGACACTTAAAACTGATAGATCTAAACATATAACACTTATACATATGAAGATCTATGATTTTTAAGTTTGAAGAACATAACTTGATTATTTCATCAAATCAAACAAAATAAAAGGAATAAACTAACTAGGATTTTATACCTAGATCATGTAGCTCTTTTCCTTCCCTTTACACCATATAAGATGAAGCTAAGAAACATGAAAAATTTCTCTCCCCCTTCTTCTATAGGCTGCCGAATCCCTCTTCTTTCTCCCTCTAATATCTATCTTTTTGCTACTTTATGAATGAGATGAGAGAGAAGAAAGAAAGAATATAGATTTTATTAAGTATAGATATATTATGTATATCTACATGAAATCTCGCAACTTCTATTTCACTTTCTCTCTATTACTCATTAGAAGATTGCTTGTAAGCTTGGTTTACTTGTTGTGGTGGAGAAATAAGGTGGCTTAATTAAAAATGTGTCACCTAATGTAGTTGGTAGGAGTTGTTGGATTGCATGATTACATTCATCCCCTTTTTTTCTTCCTTATATCATCCGGCCATTTGGCCTTTCTCTTGCCAAAAATTTGTTTCCTTTAATGCTTTATATAACTTCCTTAATGTCCATCATATCCCCTCCCACTTGGGCCAAAAGCTTGGGCTTTCATTAATCCTTTTTGGGCTTGTTAATAAAATAATTGGGCTATGTAAATTAACATAGTCCACTAATTTTAATTCTATCCTACCCTAATCATTTAATTAGGAATTCTATTCACCACATTTGTAATTCCAATCCTTACTCATGTACATTTAATTACTTAACCCAATTAGACTTGCTTTTATAAAATTAATAAATTGAGATAATAAAATAAATCTCTTAGAGTTAGTTAATATTTTAAATACTAACATCCTTACATATTATAACCCTTAGGTTATTAAATTTCATACCTAATATATATATTAGGTTACAAGGCTTCATTCTTAATTCTCTTTATATGTTAAATAAATATATAAACAATACACAAAACCATATATGTCCTTCACAAAAAATTTTAAATCCATACTCTATTTCCAGTCTAGGTCTTATTATTTAACCTTTATTTAATCATTTAAAATCTTATAAATTCTCGGGTTGTCACATAACAAATATCAGAATGCATCTAATCAGGGGGCGAGGAACCATCAGAATTTTTCATGGAGCAACAACCAAAATAAGAATCAGCAGCAGGCTCCACGACCATCATACCACCTGGTTTTCAGAATCAACATCAATAGGCAGCTCCGCATCTAGAGAAAAAGACAGATTTGGAGGAGCTACTGGCAAAATACATAACAGGAAATGAAGCGGCAATGAAAACTCAAGCGGCTGCGATCAAGAATTTGGAAACTCAGATGAGACAGATTGCTAGTGCATTGAACAGTAGACCCCAAGGAACCTTGCCGAGTGACAGAAAAAGGAATCCGAGGGGAGGTCATGAGTAATATCAAGTCGTTACACTTCGGAGTGGAAAACAGCTAGCCAAGCAGGAGTTAGAGAAGCCGACGACGGACAAGCAGGTTGAGACAAGTGTGGAAGAAACAGTGGAAAGGACTAAAGAAGGAAAAGATTCAGCGGTACAGGAACATGTTGTTACACCGATAGTCTACCCACCACCACCATGTCAACAACAGATCCGAAAACTTAAATTAGAGAAACTGTTCACCAATTTTCTGGAGGTGTTTAAAAAGCTACACATCAACGTTCCTTTAGCGGAGGTATTAGAGCAGATGCCTAGTTATGCCAAGTTCATGAAGGATATCTTGTCGAAGAAGAAAAACTTAGAGGACTTCGAAACTGTGGCACTAACGGAGGAATGTAGTGCGATATTGTAAAAGAAGCTTCCACCAAAATTGAAAGATCCGGGTAGTTTCACTATCCCATGCAAAATAGGGAGTTTGGCGTTCAACAAATGTCTGTGTGACTTAGGTGCAAGTATAAACCGTGACACCCCCAAATTCGGGTACTTCATTTCCACGTGATTTGGTGCTCACTATCTAAATAAAATATAACTACTGCCCAATAATAAGGAATGCAAAATAAATTACAGCATTTATAAATAATTAAAAATTTCCATATCAAAAGGATTACAACCTTGCTCAAAATATCCCAGGGTTATCTAACCATAACATAAACAAATTGCGGAAAATAAACATCACATAATAAAGTCTTATGTCTTATTACAAATCATGATCAACAAATATAACAAGCCTTCACTTGTTCACCTTGGCCTTGCCCTTACTAGTTTATGGTTCATCAACTCTTTCGAATTTAGATGCAATGGTTATTTAATTGCAAGAGTGAGCAAATAAAGCTCACTTAAAATAACAACAATAATAATGATGACATAATATTTGAATAGCTTCAACTAATTTAATAATAATTCATTCATCGATAATCAAGAATAAGATTTAGGATTCATCTGAGGGTCATAAGACCTTGAACTATGTCCTAGGTTATAAACATTTCTATTTAAAACCTTTAACAGTCGTTAGACTATATGAACTCTTAACTCGTACTTAGGGGGATTAGCCCTTCGTACCATGTATTGTGCACAAACATCTTAACGCTTTCGCATGGTAATCCCCTATTACTAGGGTTGTTCATCTCTGTATTAAATAACAAGTCCGCACCAAAGAAAGTTTGATTTGAATAAGCTCAAAGAAAATTTGGAATTTCAACTGTCATCAACTAAGGAGTAGTTGAATCGATTTACAATAATTAAGAGTTCAATAATAAAAGTTTGAACCAAGTATGAGTCATAATAATAGACTTCATCTTAAATAGTCATGCTAAAGAAATTGAAAGATACAATCAACCTTGCTTGAACAATTAAGTCAAGGTTACATCAATTCAATAATGAACTTCAATAAGTGATTTCCTCAATATGAAAAATTATAGAGAATACAATAACTTGCTCAAGTAAAGTAAGGATTATGAAACTTGCATAAACATAAAAGTAAGGTTTGAGATTAGAACACTTGCCTTGAGCGCAAGCTAACAATTACTATCATGTTTCTTAATTACTCCTACATACACGTAATTACAATAGTAACATAAATTAGTTATTATATAACTAATTCACATAACTAGTTAACCCATCAAAACTAACTCATTATTCTTAGGTTTAATTGTCAATTATCATATAACAATCAAATCATACAATCTTAAAAATCAATCAAACTATTTGTTTATTCAAGTCATAATCAACTTATAAGATTAAGTCATACTTTCACATTATTTAAATTATAATTAATCAAATTATAATTTACCTTGTACATTTCCTATTTACAAATTAATTATTTGAAATACATTAATGAATCAATTCAGCATCTTAATGTATGCCTAACATATCATCGAGTACATCACATTAGGTTAGCTTTTCATAAAACGAACCAAAAGCCACATAACGAACAAACAATATTTTCTCTTCTGCACCCTCACCCTCCGCCGGGGCGGGTGTTTTGGTTTTGACAAGCCCGCTGGGGCGGGCACCCTGCAGCAGGGAAAATTTGGTTGGCGAACTGCGCAGAGAAAAAGCCAATTTGGCTTATTTTTTCGCACCAAATTCAGATTTTAACTAACATATTGCATATAAAACTTTATAGAAAACATAATTTAAAGCTTCTAACATGTTTTTAATATATATAATCATCATAACACATAATCAAAACTCTAAATTTCATGATTTTCGAAGAAAAGCCATTGAAAAGTGTTTTTAATGAAATTGAACACTGTGAGTTTGTTTCTAAATCAATTCACATAATTCCAAGCCTATTGAATTCGTTTCTAAGCATATTATCATAATCTATAATCGATTTATACAATATAATACCATCAAACATGAATTTGACAATCAAAGAATTATTATTTTTTAAAACTAATTTACTGTAACTTTTGATGAACATGATTTCTTCATGTTCATTATGTTTACATGATTTTAATCACTTAATTTAACCATATGAATCACATATATACATTTAATAACACATATTAAACATCTATGAACCATACTACACAATTTCTCATACAAATCAAGTTAAAAAGAACCTATCACAATGAAAACAATGAAGAACATCATATAAAAATTAGTTATACCTTTGTTGATTAGGAGAAAGAGATGAAGATGGTGATGATGGTGTGTTTGATTCTCTCAAACTTTTTGTTCCTCTCTTCTTCTTCTCTCTTTTCTCTCTAGCTCTCTGTTTTCTTCTCTAACTCTGACTAACTCTAACTTACGTATAATATAAACTGACACTATAGATATAATTACATATAATTATAAAATATAAACTGACAAAACTTAATACACTACATTAATAATATATTAGTTACAATTATTTGAAAATCAAAAGCTCTAAGGCTTTGTTTGGTAAAACCCATTAACTTTAAAATAGCTTTTTAGTAGTTAAGGTCATGTTTGGTAAAAACTCTTTAAAATAGGTGTAAGGGTCTTGTTTGACAAAACCTCTTTAAAACCCTTTTCTTTATTTTTGATAAATCATTTTATCACATAGTTTAAATGTTACACTATATTTAAATAAATCTTAACATTCTAATTTAGTTAAATACAAGCAAACATTCATAAATTAATTAAAATTGCCACATAATACTAAATTGCTACACAATTGTAATTCACTTATTAATTATAATTCATGTAACAAATTAGTAAATCTTTACAATTAATTATCATGTAATATTTATCTAATTTAATTATTCATATTTCACTTAACTAAATTACTCCATAACATAATCACATAAATTATTTATTATAAATAAATCAATTAACATATTTATTTAATTCAATAAATACTTACAATTAAAGATATAAAATCTCATTCATTACATAAACCTCATGCCACTTTCAGTTTATACTCAGTTAGGTTTACCGGCACCTAAACCAACAAACATCTCCCTACAGACAGACAGATCGATAACATATCCACGGGGAATTGTTGAGGATGTTTTGGTAAAAGTTGACAAGTTCATATTCCCAGCAGACTTCATCATATTGAACTATGAAGAGGATAAGGATATTTTAATAATCTTTGGGCGACTGTTTTTGGCAACCGATAGGACTCTCATTGATGTTCAGAAAGGAGAGTTAACCATGAGGGTTCAAGACCAAGAGGTAACGTTCAATGTGTTTAAGGCCATGAACTTCCCCAAAGAGGATGAGGAGTGTTTCCGGATGGATATAATCAACAAAGTGGTGGGATATGAACAACATCGAATATTGAGTACCGATCCTTTACAATCAACATTGATGGGAGACTGTGATAGAGATGAGCCAGAGTTTCTAGAATATCTGCAGTTGTTAGAGGCACATCCTAGAGTGAGCAGGTTCAAATTACCGTTTGAGCAGTTAGAAGCAGCATGAACTTCATCAGCAATGATGAAACCATCTCTAGAGGAACCACCTGCATTAGAACTCAAACCCTTACCCAACCATCTCAGGTATGCGTATTTGGGTAATTCATCTACTTTATATGTTATTATTGCTTCTGCGCTTAAAGAATTATAGGATAGTAAGCTGATAAGAGTTTTAAGGGAGTATAAGTCTGCTATTGGATGGACTATGGCCAACATCAAAGGAATCAACCCTTCATTCTGTATGCACAAGATTTTGATGGAGGAGGATGGTAAGCCAACAGTGGAACAACAAAGGAGGCTCAACCCAATCCTGAAAGATGTAGTGAAAAAGGAAATATTGAAATGGCTGGATGTTGGAATTATATACCTAATCTCAGAAGTGCATGGGTGAGTCCAGTTCAATATGTCCCGAAGAAAGGTGGTATGACAGTAGTGAAGAATGAAAATAATGAACTGATACCGACAAGGACAGTGACCGGCTGGAGGGTTTGCATAGACTATAGAAAGCTAAATAAGGCTACCAGAAAAGATCATTTTCCCTTGCCGTTTATTGATCAGATGTTGGACAGACTAGCTGGACATGAGTACTACTGCTTGCTAGATGGGTATTCAGGTTACAACCAGACCGTGATTGCACCGGAGGATCAAGAGAAAATAATGTTCACATGCCCATATGGCACCTTTGCCTTTAGAAGGATGTCATTCGGACTGTGTAACGCACCGGTGACCTTTCAGCATTGCATGATGGAAATCTTTTCAGATATGGTGGAGCGTAGTGTTGAAGTGTTTATGGATGATTTTTTAGTGTTTGGGGAATCTCTTGACAGGTGCCTCGAAAATCTAGTCTTGGTGCTGAAAAGATGTGTTGAGACGAATCTGGTGCTCAACTGGGAAAAATGTCATTTTATGGTCCAAAAGGGGATAATACATGGGCATAAAGTTTCTGGAAAAGGGTTGGAAGTTGATCAGGATAAATTAGAGACAATAGAGAATCTGCCACCTCCAACTTCAGTAAAGGGTATTCAGAGCTTTCTTGGTCATGCTGGATTCTACCGCCGATTCATTAAAGACTTCTCCAAAATCACAAAATTGCTGTGAAGTTTATTAGAGAAGGACATCCCGTTCAAATTTGATGATGACTGTCTAGCGGCGTTTGAGCAATTAATGAAGAAACTAACCACAGCTCCCGTGATCACAGCACCAGATTGGACAATGCCGTTCGAGCTAATGTGTGATGCCAGTGACTATGCAGTAGGAGCTGTGCTTGGACAACGCCGAGAGAAAGTCTTTCATGCCATCTATTATGCGAGCAAAACACTGACCGATGCACAGTTGAACTACACAACCACCGAAAAGGATTTACTTGCGGTTGTGTACGCCTTTGATAAGTTTCGCTTGTACTTGGTGGGGACTAAGGTGGTGGTATACACAGATCACTCGGCCATCCGATATCTAGTCGCAAAGAAAGACGCAAAGTCGAGACTTATTCGCTGGATTTTGCTCCTCCAAGAGTTTGATTTAGAGATTAAAGATCGGAAGGGGATTGAAAATCAGATGGCTGATCACATTTCACGATTGGAAAACCCGAATCAGGACGAGACAGACAAGGTAGCGATCAATGAGTTTTTTATTGATGAACAGTTATTTTTGATCCACGAT
Source organism: Panax stipuleanatus (assembly GCA_020205555.1). Lineage (NCBI taxonomy): Eukaryota > Viridiplantae > Streptophyta > Magnoliopsida > Apiales > Araliaceae > Panax > Panax stipuleanatus. The sequence goes on from CM035123.1 coordinate 17,585,480, forward strand.
GAGTTTCTGTGGTATGCAGATTTCGTGAATTATTTAGTAAGCAACATTCTCCCACCAGATTTAACTCGCCAGCAAAAGAAGAAATTGTTACACGACGTGAAGTGGTATATATGGGATGAACCGTATCTATTCCGACAGTGTGCTGACAGAATGATTCGGCGATGTGTGCCAGAAAGTGAAGTAGAAAACATATTACAAGCATGCCATGGCTCATTATATGGGGGACACTATGGGAGTGAAAGAACGGCTGTGAAAGTTCTCCAAGTGGGTTTCTACTGGCCCACATTGTTCAAAGATGCACATCAGTGCGTGAAAAACTATGATAGATGTCAACGAGTGGGAAAAATTTTGAAACAGAACGAGATGCCACTAAACATGATTTTGAAAGTCGAGGTTTTTAATGTATGGGGAATCAACTTTATGGGACCATTTTCGTCGTCGTTCCGCAATTTGTATACCCTATTGGCAGTCGACTATGTGTCAAAATGGGTTGAGGCAGTTGCGCTACCAACGAATGATGCGAAGGTTGTACTAAAATTCTTGCAAAAGAATATCTTCACCAGATTTGGCACCCCAAAGGCAATTATTAGTGATGAAGGAATTTCTACAACAAGTACTTCACCGCTCTGTTAACTAAGTATGGGGTCAACCATAGAATCGCCACAGCCTATCACCCTAGACGAGTGGAAAAGCCGAAGTATCTAACAGGGAGGTAAAGCAAATGTTGGAAAATGTTGTCAACCCGAATCGGAAAGATTGGTCGTTGAAACTAGACGACGCTCTTTGGGCATATCGGACCACTTACAAGACCCCGATCGACATGTCTCCGTACTAGTTGGGCTATGGAAAGCTGTGTCACCTTCCAGTGGAACTCAAGCATAGAACATATTGGGCCATCAAGAAACTCAACTTTGATCTATCAGCAGCAGGGGAGAGAAGACTTTTGCAAATCAATGAGTTAGATGAATTCTGCCTGCAAGCATACGAGAGTTCAAAGTTGTACAAAGAAAAAGTCAAGAAATGGAATGATCAGAAGATAATGGACAGAAAGTTTGAACTGGGCCAGTCAGTATTTCTATTCAACTTTCGGTTGAAACTTTTTTTGGAAAACTGAAATCTAGGTGGTCGGGCCCTTTTACCATCAAGACAGTGTTTCCACATGGGGCCATTGAAGTGTACAACCGTGACTCATTCGAAACATTCAAAGTCAATGGCTAACGCTTCAAGCATTACTGGGGTGGTGATCTCGATCGCCAAGCAACCTCAATTGACCTCGCTGATCCAGTTTAAAACAGGGAGTAGTCAGGCTGAATGGCTCCAAATCAAGCGCTTGATGGGGCGCAACTAAATCATTAGTTTATTTTAAGTTTTGAAAGTTATTTGTTTTGATTTCATTAAGTACAGTAGCAGTAGATTAGAACACACCGTAGAGTTTAAATTGTATCTAATTTTTGAGTCAACATTAATACTAAGTGTGTGTATGGTTTGGATTACAGGAGAGGACCAGAAATGAGAAGGAGAACAAAGAGGAACCAACTCCATTACATGGTGGTTAAGGGAAGATCGGCAAATCAAAGAAAAAAAATCAGTAAGAAACACATCTGCGCCCCGGCGCAAGTTCAAGGGAAAAAAATGATACCCAGCGCAAAATCTCTGGCCATCTACTCTTTGGCGCGCTTTTAAGCACAAAATTCTGCTCCCCGGCCCAGACCCCTCTGGCCATCTTTGCCCCGGCGCGCTTTTACGAATAAAAATATGCGCCCCAGCGCATGTCCCTTTTTCCTGTTTTTAAGACTCAAATTCGGCAGTTACAATCACACTTGAAATATAATTCTACCATCTTCTCCCAACCGAACACAAAAGGGCATACAAGATGTCGAGCAAACACTATCCCCAATCTCTCTTCAAGTTCACCTTCAAGATTTCATCATCAAATCTACTCATCCTTCACCCTCTAGGGTTCCTACCTCAACTAATTTCCAAAGGAAAAAGGGGATTCTTCACTACCACAAAGCTACCTTAAGAATTTATCACAATCACTTACAGGTAACGTTGATTTTGGGGTAATTGTTCAATTTTTTTTAAGTTTCTATACTAGGCCTTGAAGAATTTACCAATTGGACATAACAAGTCAAGTTTGGGGGTAAGAGAAGCAAGCTCTAACATTGTGCACACCCAGTGTTCGACAAAAGGTCTCAACAACCACTTCATCATCCTATTGCAAGTTAGAGGCATACCGTCGACACAAAGACTTCCAGACAATAGAAAAGGCAACGTGGTGAAAGTTCATCCACCCCTTCTCGGCAATTTGACAGACAAAAATTCTTGAACGCCGAGACAGCGGAGAGGTTCGAGTATCTAACTAGTAAATCATTGATACCGGAACGTGGTTTGGCACCTGACGAGTTTAATGGGGATATGTTTAATCAAATTCGTAAAAGGTGATGGGAAACATTCACGGCTCAGTCTGACGCCGCCGTAGTGGCGGTGGTGAAGGAATTTTATGCCAATGCTCCAGACAAATCAGCGTTCTTTGCCTTCGTGAGGGGAAAAATGGTTTCCTTTACTGTACATGAGATCAATGACTACTATAATTTGCCGCAAATTACTTGTTCGTATGCGGCCCTCATGGAAAGCGGAGCGAACTGTGAGCAAATTTTGACTGAATTATGCAAGCCAGACGCCACATGGTCGTCAAATGGATCTCACTTTCAGACGAGACACCTCAATTTATATGGCAAGATATGGCATGTGTTCTTGTGTGCCAAACTACTACCCTATACACACACGAACGATGTTACCAAGGAGAGGGCGGTTCTACTATTTACCATTTGTAAAGACCAATCAATCGATGTGGGCCGCCTTATTCATCACAATATTTGCCAAAATCTGCGGGGACCATTCCACGGCGGATTGCCTTACCCATCGCTGATTTATGCGTTATGTGCCCAGGTAGGGGTACAATAAAGCACTACGGAGCCTGTCCAGTAGCCTCTATTGTGCCTAGATCCGAATTTGATTCAGCGGTACGGATGTTGGAAAAAAGGGCATTCGCACCCACGCGGCCTTGGGTTTGTATTCTCCGATGCTGACGATGATAAAGAGGCGGACGCACAGGATGAAGATTTTGTTAAGGAAGAGGAGAAAGAACTTGACCAAGCCAGGACTTCAACCTTATCCTGAACAAAGGCAACTTTCAGCTTCCAGTTTCACAATATGTAGTAATATTTCGATCAGAGGCTCCAAGGGTTGGCATCCAGGCAGAATCATATATTTGCAATTCAGAATGAATTCAACGCATCTCTGGCAACTTCTTTTTCCCGATTGAATACCACTGGTGAAGATTTTTAGTTCCCCGTTCCACAGCCATTACCAGCTTTTCTCCCTCTACCGCTTGTTGAGGACCCGGTTGATGACCCACCTACCGAGGATCCACCGGTCGAGCATGACGCTTGATCGCTCAGGGTAGTCCTCGAACTTTTAATTTTATATCCAATGAGGACATTGAATTTTTTAAGTTTGGGGGTAGAGTTATTCATTTATTTAGTTAGTTGCATGTTAGAGTAGTTCATTTGCATGTTAGAGTTAGTCATTTATTCATTTTGCATGTTAGTTAATTGCACTTTAGAGTAGAGAATATGTAATTAATTAAATTTTGCATGCGTTATATGGTATATATATAAAAAAATGAAGAAAGTTGAACAAAAATCTCAAAAATATTGTCTTTGCATTTAGGCATATGGGTTACATGAATTTAAGCAATGGATTGATGTGTATTTAGCTCGGCCGATGCTAGGATTGGTATTACATGTTAACTCAAACAAACATAAAGATTAATGATGAGTTTTAATGTTAATCAAGATGAAAATCTGATTCTGTCTGAAACTTGTGTAACTGGTTAGCACGTAAGAGCTTAATTGTTCTAATCAACTTAGTTTAAGGGGTCAAAACTTGTTTCTGGGGGGAAAATCTTTGTTAAATTTTGATGACATTGGTATATTGACATTAAAGGTTTAAAAGTGGTCAGAACTTAAGTTTGGGGGAGTTATTAGAGTGATAAAAAAATAAAGTAAAAAATTGAGAAAAAGAAAAAAAAAGAATAAACACATTGACTAGTTTGTGTTTGTGGCCTTTGTTACTTGAATAAGTAAGCCCTTGGGGGTGTTTTTACACCTAGCGCCCTAAAATCGTCTAGTTTGGGAGTCGTTGGTCGAAAGTTCACTAAACGGGTAACATTGAAAAGCTTAATAGATGCAAACGTTGCACGGTCGATTGTGAACGCGGGATGGAGCGTAAAACCTAACCGTGAATGAAATGGATGAAAAATGAGCCTCATTTGAAATCCCTGAATTTAGTAATTACTATATTTGACCGATTTTGTCATGAATACAGAATGTTTGATATCGAACTGAACGTTTCCCTCTAAAAAGGTTGTTATGTGATGTTTTTGAATTGTTGGTGATTAGAATGGTTAACGAGCACACACGCACAACATGGGTGATGACAGGTTTGGATTGACTAATTGATTACTGATGAGCTGTACATTGGTTTGAATTATTGTTTGAGTAACCTATGATATCTTTAAGGCCGATGTTGAATAACATATTGATCTATTGCTAGATTCGTAGGCATATAGGAAGTAGGTCATGCATATGTATACATATAAAAATGTTGTTTGTTATGTTCATTTTGTTTTTATTTTCACTTGAGGACAAGAAAAATCTTAAGTTTGGGGGTATTTGATAAGTAGGTTTCATACCTACGAATCGACGCCATTTAAACCTAAGACATCGCTACTTCAAGTAGGTTTTAGGTTCTTTTTCATGCATGTGCATTGGTTTTGTGCAGGAGCGGATCGAGACGAGAAGCAGATGGAATGGAAGCTTACAAAGAAGAAATGGGCTTGATTGCTGCAAACTGCGCCTGGGCGCATGTGCATAGTATTAATTTTTTGCCTAGGCGCAGGTGCGCCGCGGCGTGTTTTCGAAGGTTAAAACTGCGCTGGGGCGCCGTTCCGGCATCAAAGATGGTAGTTTCCTTCTTCAACTGGGATTCTGCAGAAACAGAGATATCTATTTGGCTCGTGATTAGGAGGGGATTTAAGGCTGTCGAAGAGGCTATTACAGACACACATAGACAGAAACGAAGCCCTAGATCGTGATATTGATACGTGATGAGATTTGAAGAGAAGTGGAACACGACGAATGGAATGAGAACGTGGAGACGAGCAACGACATAATTTTAGATTCTACTTTCTATCTTCATATTTATCTTATATTCAATATGTTATATACTTAGTGGATTATGGTTTTTATTTCATTCATGATGAACTAAATTTCTATTTAAGCCTATAACGGATCTTGTTATGTAACGACGAATTAATTTGCTTTTAGTTCAGTTTATGGAGAATATTTACACGTTATTTTCTATAGTTTGTGCATAACTTATATATTTGCTTGATCACCAATTATCTGTTATCCCATATGAATTCGAGAGAAGATATATGGGATTAGAACTGGCCATAGTGATGTATGTTTGTGATTTCTACAGTAGTTGGGATTCATAATTCATGTGTAGGATAGAGATATCTATGCATCATACATAATTCGAAGAGAACTTGATATTAAATCATTTTCAATTATAATTCACGTAGAGATATTGTGAGTTAATTGATTAAGGTGTCTTGCTTAAGTCTATCAATCGTGGATTTGAGTGAGTATAGATGTAATGCATTGAGAGATGGTTATATCTACTTTTGTGTTTATGGTTAATAATCTGAAATAATTGACATGAACTGAATGAAAGTATATTGTCCAACGTGAAATAATAAGTGAAGTGTAAGCTTAATTCTCCAAAACTTGTTAAAATCCTAAATTAGTGTAGTTTTAGTTTAAGTAGTAGTTATTATAAAAATCATCAGTTAATCATTGGTTTAATAAAGATGGAATAATACAAAATTGGTACTTGTTTGAATAAATTAGAATTATTGTCTCTGTGGGTACGATACTTGATCTTATCATTGTATTACTTGTTAACCACGTACACTTGCGTGTAGAGCGCATAGATTTTACCCAACAGCTTGTGCTATATGTGGGAAGAATCAAATTGGAGTGTGCTTGAGAGGAAAGCGGATATGTTTCAACTGTGGTCAGGAAGCGCCGACTTGTCCTAACCCAAAGAAGGGAGCTTGTCATACATGCGGATCAAAGGCTCACATGGCTCGTGATTGCCTGAAGAAGCCAGCTGGAGGGGCGAGTGGAGGAAGAGGAAATAACAGCGGCAACACTTTGACTATCGCTGGACCACCGCAAACGAGCCGACCCACCACCATAGCATTCAACATAACCGTGTAGGATGCTGTGCAGTCAAAGGATGTGGTGTCAGGTATCATTCCGGTCAATAGTATTAATGCTTTTGTATTATTTGATTCGGGTGCTACTTGTTCATTTATATCCGATGACTTTGCTAAGAATTTAGACTTGCCTAAGGAGGAATTAATATACCCTTTGAACATAGAGATTGCAAATAGGGAGGTTATTCCTGTTAGGTTTGTACACAACTGTAGGTTGGTTATTAAGGGTCATGAGTTGATGGTAGACTTAATTCCGATAAAACTTGAGGAATTCGATGTTATACTAGGTATGGATTGGTTGTTCAACTATGGGGCGGTAATTGATTGCCAGAGGAAATCTGTGAACCTTACGTCTCCGTCGAAGGTAGTGTTTTATGGCAGCAAGTTGCCTAGACAAGCGAGTTGTCTAACGATTATGTAGGCCAAGAAGTTATTGAAATAAGGTTGTGTAGGGTACCTAGCCTAATAGTGGATATGTGAGGACCCATAATTTTAAACAATTAAAATTTTACGAATAAATATTTTTTGGTATTAATTATCAATATTGTGCTGAGTATCTTTGATACGAGTTTAGTAAGTTGGTCAAATTGGGTATTGACCGAGAAATATGAGTAGACATATAGTTAACAGATATTGACCAAATAAGGTATAACCTTAGTAAACCCTAATGATAGATTAGAATCCCTAATCTGCAGTTAGAAAACCCTAATTTCTTATTCAGGAATCCTAAACCCCAATTTATAAACCTTAATGGTGATTAGCAAACTCTAATATTATTTATCAAACCCTAAGGGTTAAATTTTAAGGGAAACATAGGAAGTGACTAAACTACCCTTAAAATTATGAGGGAAATTATTAAAACACCCTTTTTGGAGGCAAAATGGCCAAATTATCTTTAAAATTTTATGTGAAATGACCAAAATACCCTCCAATCCAAGTGAACTTCAATCAACCAATCAGAGAAGAGATGATGCAAGCATGGCATCAGCATTAAATAAATACAAAAGATGATGTCATCATAATGTTGTCATGATGATGTCACTTGGTGGATATTTTGGGAAATGACTATTTTGTCCTAACAGAAAATTAATAATGACTTTTATGTCCTAGGAAGGAAATTGCTAGGAAGTTTCCTAGTAATAGGGAAATAACAATTTTGCCCCGAGAGAGATTTGATAATGACCATGGCATCCTTGAAGGAAATTTCTAGGAAATTCCTTAATTATATTAAAATGACAATTTTGTCCTTAAAGAAATTTGATTATGACCAATATGTCCTGTGAGGAAATTTCTAGGAAATTTCTTTGATATGACTTCAAGACCATTTTACCCTTTTCTAGTAATGGTTAAAGACTACTTTGCCCTTGGTCTTAATTTTATACTAACTTAAACAAAACAAAAGAAAGAAAGAAAGAAAAAGAAAAAGAGAAGAAATTCTCTCTTATCTCTCTCACCACCACCTGAATATGGAAGAGGAAAGAAGAGAGGGAGGGCTTCCATGGGAGAAGAGAGGGAGAGAAGAAAGAATGAGAAATCAAAAGGAGGCACTCTAAAGGTATAAAAATCTCCTAAACTCAAAACCTTAGCTAGTGTAATTTGTTTTATTATGGTTGTTTTAGATGAAATGTTGAGCTTAAGATCTTAAACCATATTTGGGTAGATGTACATGTTTTATGATGTTTCATGTTTAGATAGTACCATTTTAAGAGTTGAAAAGCTTGGAAATCAAAAGAAAACCAAAACAGTTTTCTTGCTCAAAAATCTTGAAAATCAGTCCACTTTGAGGCTTTACCATTTAAAATCTATATATTATTTTTGTGATCCATCAAATAGGTGAGTTAGATACATGAGTTATCTGTTGAACCCAAGTGGTAGAACTCAAAAATGTTAAATGAATCAACCGTGGTGTCATTTTTCGTAAAACACTCCCTGCCGACAAAAATCTGGAAAAATCAAATGAGTTTTCTGGCCATTTTTGGTAAAGGCTGTTTCGGACAGTTTTGATGCTCTGAAAAATCCGGCCTTTTGTGGTATGATACTATATCAAGTTAACTAGGTCATGTCCAAAGATGGGATTTTTTTGATGTATAAAAAGGGAGATATGGATTTTACAAGAAAACATGATTTTAAAAGAAAATTGTAATACTTTGGTGAGTTCAACTCAGAAAAATATGAAATTTTTACATGAGGCTCTATTGGATAATATGTAGCTACCAAATAAATTTCAGAATTTTTGGACAGAAGGATAATTTATGATAAATGTTGCTATTTTGTACTATTTTAACCTATTTAAAAATACCAAACGAATTTGGAAAATTATAAGAAAATTATTTTATGTCTAAAATATCATATATTGATATTCCCAATAATATAAAAAAAAATAATAAGTTGTTTTGATAATTTTCATGCCTATTAATGAGTTAAAAATAAATAAGAAAATTAAGTTATATTGAATTATAAAACTTGAAAATGTGATTTTTAATAATTATATGATATAATAAGACTTTATGGGGGTATTTTGATTATTTTTAATAAAAAAATATAGAAATGGCATATTATGTGTGTTAAATAAATTAAATAGTAAAAGATAAATAACTAAATTAAATTGTTTATAAATGAATAAAATATTATTAAATAATTAATAATATTATTAAGTAATTAAAATATAATTAAAGAATTAATAATATTTATAAATGAATAAAATATTATTAAAGGACTAATAATATTTATAAATGAATAAAATATTATTAAAGGATTAATAATATTTATAATTAATAAAATATTATTAAAGGATTAATAATATTTATAAATGAATAAAATATTATTAAATGATTAATAATATTACTAAGTAATTAAAATACTATTAAAGGATTAATAATATTAAGATGTTGTTAAATGATTAATAATATTTGTAAAGGATTCATGATATTATTAAATGGTTAATAATATTAAGAAGTAAATAAAATATTATTAAATGATTAATAATATTAGACGAGAGTCTTAAGATAATGATTAAATAATTAAAATATTATCAAAGAATGATAATATTACTAATAAGTTAAGAAATTATCTAATGTTTGATTATGTGACTAAATGTTAGATAATTTATTTTAAGAGTAGTTGAGTTAAGATATGTTATGCTGATTGAAAGATCAATCTTATTAATGATAGGTCTTCTCTAAGAGACTAAATTAGATTGCTTAGCAGTAATCGACGGTTCAGGCATGTTTTTCTGCACTACGTGCAAACTTTTTATTTTTCTGCAAGTTTTTCTAACTTCATTTAAATTCTATATTAAATGCAAGTCATATATATTGATATACGAACTTGTTATAAACATTATTCGTGATATCTGTGATTTGAAGAGGGTTATGACTTATTGTTCAAGCATAACTAAACTATATGAGCTGTTATTTGCGTAAAATGTGTTTCATTTGATATCAAAGCATAAACTGTGGAAAAACCAATATTGTTTGGTGCATATATATATTGATACTTGTCCCAAGATTATATTGGCAGTCATAGTACTGACCTTGGTTTACAGTTATGGGCAGTTATAACACTGACCCTGGGTTTTCAATTACAGGCAGTTAAAAAATTACTGACCTTATTAAATTGGTGGGATGATATGCATACTCCTAGGATATGATTAGGCTGATCACCTATGAGATATCCGAACAGTAGCTCCTATAAGTCTTTGTGACTGTTAGGAGTGTGGTGTGGTTAACTGAATTAACCCGTGTTGCTAAGTCTATATGACTGACAGAAACTCGTAATATGAGATATCCAGTAGCTCCTATAAGTCTTTGTGACTGTTAGGAGTGTGGTGTGGTTTACCGAATTAACCCGGGTGGCTAAGTCTATATGACTGATAGTAACTCGTAATGTGCTGGGTTTGGGCAGATCAAACCTCAGTATATATATGTTGAAAATCTCTGAACTATATATGTTTATTCAATTCAGATTCAGTGTGAGTATAATATACAACTTGATTAGAACTTGCTGAGCTTTCTGTAGCTCATCCTTGCAATTATTCTTTTCCTTTGCAGCTTTAGCTGAAATGTCAAAGGGTTCTGGGGATCAATAATATGGATGGAAAAACTCAGTCAATGTAAATTTGTCTATATCCACGGGAACTATACTCTGATGTAATAGTAAGTTGGGATTTATTTGTAAGTCAATTTAAGAATATATAATATTGTATTATCATCTTTAACAATTGCGTAGTTTTTACCTTTCTAGAACATAGGAAGAGATACAGGATCTATATGAACTATACATCTGAATTGGGAGTATTGAAAGATATTGTGGTTCTCTGATGCACTGAGGTCGGTCGCACCCCTCAGATTCCAAGAACGACCCTAACATTAATACTATGAATGTCAGATAGATGGGAATTATTGATATGAAAGAAATATCCGTGAGATTATAAACCTATTCATCCAAGTGAGGGTATCTCAACACAGTAAATGTTCTGACGAGAACTACTGTTCGTTGTGGAATACAGTGAATCTTGGATTGATAGGAATTATTATCTTATAGAATATTTACGTGAGCATCAAATCTGCTACAGGGATTGTAGAGAATTTGGGGGCGTCACAATTTGGTATCAGAGCTGTAGGTTATAAACCTTAGGTAGGGTTACCTTAGGCTATAACCTTGGAGGAATAGGAGTGGTAGAAAAGTTAAACTCAAAAAGAGTTTAGAGGATATGAATTGAGAAAATTCATCGTAAAATAAGATAAAAACTAACTTAAAGAAAACTATTGTTTGCTATGTGTATATAGTGTATATTACGTGCTAGTCTAGTAATATAGTTGATCGATACTTTAGAATTTAAGGATGTTCACATAAGAGAGTGAGGAACAGGTCGTTCCGTTTGAACCGGTATCTGAACCAGAACCAGTTGGGCAAAAAGGGAATGATCTGTAGGGAAGGATACGAGGAGTGCCAATTGAAGTAGCTTATGGAATAGATTTGAAGCTATAGAAGATAAACCTATGGTAAATTTAGAAAGTGCTCATGAAGAGTACACAATATAGCAACAAGTCCGAAGAAGACACAAGGTTGTTTTTCATGTGAATCAATAAATCATTGGATTCAAAATTATCCCAAGAAGAATGGGGATAAGGGAAGTATCAACAAGGGACCCAGTAGCGAAACCCTAACGATTAGAGGACCTGCTAAGCCGGGAAGACCAACGGCACGTACGACGGTGCAAGACGCACTAGCTGCACAGGAGATGGTGGTACACAACTATTTTATTTAGTAATTTAATTACGTGAGTGATATTGGATAAATATCGCTATGAGTTATTTTTTTTAAGAATCCAAGTCATAGGTTAATATATGAGACACAAATTAATATTGTGTTGATAGAATGAATTGATGATACAACTTTAAAAGATTTTTGAGAGTAAGAAAGTGGTGATTCCGAGGACGGAATCCTTATAAGGAGGGGAGAATGTGAGGACCCAGAACTTTAAACAATTAATATTTTACGAATAAATATTTTTTGGTATTAATTATCAATATTGTGCTGAGTATCTTTGATACGAGTTTAGTAAGTTGGTCAAATTGGGTATTGACTGAGAAATATGAGTAGACATATAGTTAACAGATATTGACCAAATAAGGTATAACCTTAGTAAACCCTAATGATAGATTAGAATCCCTAATCTGCAGTTAGAAAACCCTAATTTCTTATTCGAAAATCCTAAACCCTAATTTATAAACCTTAATGGTGATTAGCAAACTCTAATACTATTTATCAAACCCTAAGGGTTAAATTTTAAGAGAAACATAGGAAATTACTAAACTACCCATAAAATTATGAGGGAAATTATTAGAACACCCTTTTTGGAGGCAAAATGGCCAAATTACCTTTAAAATTATATGTGAAATGACCAAAATACCCTCCAATCCAAGTGAACTTAAATCAACCAATCAAAGAAGAGATGATGAAAGCATGATGCAAGCATGACATCAGCATTAAAGAAACACAAAAGATGATGTCATCATAATGATGTCATGATGATGTCACTTGGTGGATATTTTGGGAAATGACTATTTTGTCCTAACAGAAAATTAATAATGACTTTTATGTCTTAGGAAGGAAATTGCTAGGAAGTTTCCTAGTAATAGGGAAATAACAATTTTGCCCCAAGAGAGATTTGATAATGACCATGGCATCCTTGAAGGAAATTTCTAGGAAATTCCCTAATTATAGTAAAATGATAATTTTGTCCTTAAAGAAATTTGATTATGACCAATATGTCATGTGAGGAAATTTTTAGGAAATTTCTTTGATATGACTTCAAGACCATTTTACCCTTTTCTAGTAATGGTTAAAGACTACTTTGCCCTTGGTCTTAATTTTATACTAACTTAAACAAAACAAAAGAAAGAAAGAAAGAAAAAGAAAAAGAGAAGAAATTCTCTCTTATCTCTCTCACCAGCACCCGAATATGGAAGAGGAAAGAAGAGAGGGAGGGCTTCCATGGGAGAAGAGAGGGAGAGAAGAAAGAATGAGAAATCAAAAGGAGGCACTCTAAAGGTATAAAAATCTCCTAAACTCAAAACCTTAGCTAGTGCAATTTGTTTTGTTATGGTTGTTTTAGATGAAATGTTGAGCTTAAGATCTTAAACCATATTTGGGTAGATGTACATGTTTTATGATGTTTCATGTTTAGATAGTACCATTTTAAGAGTTGAAAAGCTTGGAAATCAAAAGAAAACCAAAACAGTTTTCTTGCTCAAAAATCTTGAAAATCAGTCCACTTTGAGGCTTTACCATTTAAAATATATATATTATTTTTGTAATCCGTCAAATAGGTGAGTTGGATACATGAGTTATCTGTTGAATCCAAGTGTTAGAACTCAAAAATGTTAAACGAATCAACCGTGGTGTCATTTTTCGTAAAACACTCCCTGCCGACAAAAATCTGGAAAAATGAAATGAGTTTTCTGGCCATTTTTGGTGAAGGCTGTCTCGGACAGTTTTGATGCTCTAAAATATCCGGCCTTTTGTGGTATGATACTATATCAAGTTAACTAGGTCCTGTCCAAAGATGGGATTTGTTTGATGTATAGAAAGGGAGATATGGATTTTACAAAAAAATATGATTTTAAAAGACAACTATAATAACTTGGTGAGTTCAACTCAGAAAAATGTGAAATTGTTACATGAGGCTCTATTTGATAATATGTAGCTACCATATAAATTTCAGAAGTTTTGGACAGAAGGATAATATTTGATAAATGTTGCTATTTTGGACTATTTTAACCTATTTAAAAATACCAAACGAATTTGGAAAATTATAAGAAAATTATTTTATGACTAAAATATCATATATTGATATTCCCCATAATATAAAAAAAAATAAGTTGTTTTGATAATTTTCATGCCTATTAATGAGATAAAAATAAATGAAAAAATTAAGTTATATTGAATTATAAAACTTGAAAATGTGATTTTTAATAATTATATGATATAATAAGACTTTATGGGGGTAATTTGATTATTTTTAATAAAAAAATATAGAAATGGCATATTATGTGTGTTAAATAAATTAAATAGTAAGAGATAAATAATTAAATTAAATTGTTTATAAATGAATAAAATATTATTAAATAATTAATAATATTATTAAGTAATTAAAATATAATTAAAGAATTAATAATATTTATAAATTAATAAAATATTATTAAAGGATTAATAATATTTATAATTAATAAAATATTATTAAAGGATTAATAATATTTATAAATGAATAAAATATTATTAAAGGATTAATAATATTTATAAATGTTTAAGATATTATTAAATGATTAATAATATTACTAAGTAATTAAAATATTATTAAAGGATTAATAATATTAAGATGTTGTTAAAAGATTAATAATATCTGTAAAGGATTAATGATATTATTAAATGGTTAATAATATTAAGAAGTAAATAAAATATTATTAAATGATTAATAATATTTGACGAGTGTCTTAAGATAATGATTAAATAATTAAAATATTATCAAAGAATGATAATATTACTAATAAGTTAAGGAATTATCTAATGTTTGATTATGTGACTAAATGTTAGATAATTTATTTTAAGAGTAGTTGAGTTAAGATATGTTATGCTGATTGAAAATTCAATCTTATTAATGATAGGTCTTCTCTAAGAGACTAAATTAGATTGCTTAGCGGTAATCGATGGTTCAGGCAAGTTTTTCTGCACTATGTGCAAACTTTCTATTTTTATGCAAGTTTTTCCAACTTCATTTAAATTCTATATTAAATGCAAGTCATATATATTGATATACGAACTTGTTATAAACATTATTCGTGAGATCTTTGATTTGAAGAGGGTTATGACTTATTGTTCAAGCATAACTAAACTATATGAGCTGTTATTTGCGTAAAATGTGTTTCATTTGATATCAAAGCATAAACTGTGGAAAAACCAATATTGTTTGGTGCATATATATATTGATACTTGTCCCGCGATTATATTGTTATTCATAGTACTAACCTTGGTTTACAGTTATGGGCAGTTATAACACTGACCCGGGGTTTTCAATTACAAGCAGTTAAAAAATTACTGACCTTATTAAATTGGTAGGATGATATGCATACTCCTAGGATATGATTAGGCTGATCACCTATGAGATATCCGAACAGTAGTTCCTATAAGTCTTTGTGACTGTTAGGAGTGTGGTTTGGTTAACCGAATTAACCCGTATTGCTAAGTCTATATGACTGACAGAAACTCGTAATATGAGATATCCAGTAGCTCCTATAAGTCTTTGTGACTGTTAGGAGTGTGGTGTGGTTAACCGAATTAACCCGGGTGGCTAAATCTATATGACTGATAGTAATTCGTAATGTGCTGGGTTTGGGCAGATCAAACCTCAGTATATATATGTTGAAAATCTCTGAACTATATATGTTTATTCAATTCAGATTCAGTGTGAGTATAATATACAACTTGATTAAAACTTGCTGAGCTTTCTATAGCTCATCCTTGCAATTATTCTTTTCCTTTGCAGCTTTAGCTGAAATGTCAAAGGGTTATGGGGATCAATAATATGGATGGAAGAACTCAGTCAATGTAAATTTGTCTATATCCTCGGGAACTATACTCTGATGTAATAGTAAGTTGGGATTTTTTTGTAAGCCAATTTAAGAATATATAATATTGTATTATCATCTTTAACAATTGCGTAGTTTTTACCTTTCTAGAACATAGGAAGAGATACAGTATCTATATGAACTATACATCTGAATTGGGAGTATTGAAAGATATTGTGGTTCTCTGATGCACTGAGGTCGGTCTCACCCCTCAGATTCCAAGAACGACCCTAACATTAATACTACGAATGTCAGATAGATGGGAATTATTGATATGAAAGAAATATCCGTGAGATTATAAACCTATTCATCCAAGTGAGGGTATCTCAACACAGTAAATGTTCTGATGAGAACTACTGTTCGTTGTGGAATATTGCGAATCTTGGATTGATAGGAATTATTATCTTATGGAATATTTACGTGAGCATCAAATCTGCTACAGGGATTGTAGAGAATTTGGGGGCGTCACAGGATACTCGTAAGGAGAGTCCAAAGTAGGAAGAGATATCAGTTGTTAAGGAGTTTGTGGATGTGTTTTCGAGCAATTTTCTAGGACTTCCACCGAATAGAGAGATAGAGTCTGTGATTGACTTAGCGTCGGGGACTGCTCCGATATCGAAAGCCACGTACAGAATGACTCTGGTAGAGATGAAGGAGTTGATGGTTCAACTGCAAGAATTGTTGGACAAGAAGTATATTCAGCTAATCCTATCTCCCTGCGGAGCGTCGGTATTGTTCGTCAAAAAGAAGGATGGATCAATACAGCTTTGCATTGATTACAGGGAGTTGAACAAAGTCATGATTAAGAATAAATATCCTTTGCTAAGAATCGATGATTTGTTCGATCAGTTGAAGGGATCTATGTACTTCTCAAAAAAAGATTTGTGAAGCGGTTATCAATAGTTGAAGGCAAGGAGAGAGGATGTACCGAAGACAGCATTTAAAACTCGGTATGGGCATTACGAGTTCTTAGTGATGTCATTTGGTCTAACGAATGCACCTGCGGCAGTTATGGACCTAATGAATAGGGTGTTTAAGCCGTTTCTAGACAAGTTCGTAGTGGTGTTCATTGATGACATTTTGGTCTATTCCAAAACTAAGGAGGAACACACTAAACATTTGAGGCTGACATTGGAATCGCTAAGACGGGAGAAGTTGTATGCAAAATTCTCAAAATGTAAATTCTGATTAAAGCGTGTGCAATTTTTTGGCCACATGATTGACAAAGATGGAATTTCGGTAGATCCGTCAAAGGTTAAAACTGTAATAAATTGGGATCAGCCGAAGACACCATCAGAAGTTAAGAGTTTCTTGGGTTTGGCAGGTTACTACAGGAGATTCATTTAATATTTTTCCAAAAATGCAACTCCGTTGACGAATTTAACTAGTAAAATGGTGAAATTCGTTTGGACAAAAAAGTTTGAGGAAAGTTTTCAAGAATTAAAGAAGAGGTTGAGTACTACGCCTGTGTTATCTTTGCCTGATACTACATGAAATTTCGTGGGGTACAGTGATGCGTCACATAAAGGACTAGGCTGTGTTGATGCAAAACGGCAAAGTCATTGCTTATGCATCACGTCAGCTGAAGGACTATGAGAAAGGGTATCCAACCCATGATTTAGAATTAGCGGCTGTATTGTTTGCTCTGAAGATATGGAGACACTACCTATATAGAGAGAAGTGTGAGATATATACAGACCATAAAAGTCTAAAGTATATCTTTACACAAAAAGATTTGAATATGCGCCAAAAAAGATGGTTGGAGCTTATCAAATATTACGATTGCGAGATTCTATACCATCCGGGTAAAGCGAATGTCGTTGCCGATGCCTTAAGAAGAAAGGGTCGAGAGAAGTTGATGTTGTTAACTACTCAGGAGCAGTTGGTAGATGAGATGGCTAAGTTGGAGCTGGAAGTTAAGTATCCGAAGGAATAAGATGAAAAACCGTTTCAAATAGATACTGGTCCAACCTTGGTGGACAAGGTGAAGGAAGCACAACTTCATGATGAGGAGTGTGAGAAGATCAGGAAGAGAATAACCGATGGGGAAGAGATAAAGTTTAAGATTGATACTGACGGACTGCTACGATTAGAAGGAAGAATCTGGGTACCGCGTGCCAGTACCAGAATTCAAAGAAAAAAATTTAAATAAAGCTCATAGTTCGAGATATTCGATTCACCCTGAAAGTACGAAGATGTACCAAGATATCAGACAACATTTCTGGTGGCCAAATATGAAGAGAGACATTGATGAATGTGTCGCGAAATGCCTAACATGCCAGAAAGTCAAAGCAGAGCATCAGAGACCAAGTGGATTGTTACAACCGCTGGAGATTCCAAAATGACAGTGGGACCATATCACGATGGATTTTGTGGTTGGTCTTCCAACGTCTCAGAGAGGTTATGATGCGGTATGGGTTATCGTGGATCGACTGACAAAGTAAGAGCACTTCTTACCAATCAAGATTAGATTCAATTTGGATCAGTTGGCAAAACTATATGTTAAGGAAATCATTTCTAGACACGGTGTTCCAGTATCAATTGTGTCAGACAGGGATCCGCGTTTCACGTCGAATTTCTTGAAGTGATACAGGAATGCTTGGGTACGCAGTGACAAATGAGTACATCATAGCATCCTCAGACTGATGGGTAGAGAGAGGAAAATCCAGACTTTAGAGGATATTCTAAGAGCTTGTGTTATGGACTTCAAGGGAAATTAGGATGATAATCTACCGTTGGCGAAATTCGCGTACAACAACAGTTACCATGCAAGTATTGGCATGCCGCCTTACAAAGCGTTGTATGGTAGGAAATGCAGGACCCCATTATGCTGAGATGAGGTTGGTGAGCGATAACTGTTAGGACCGAAATTGATACAACAAACTACTGAGATCGTGAAGCTGATAAGAATGAGATTGGTAGCTGCTCAAGACAGACAGAAGAAATATGCTAATTATCATCGTCAGAATCGAGAGTTTGAAGTGAGAAGCTTCATTTTTCTGAAGGTATTTCCCTAGAAAGTGAAGATTCAATTTTGCAAGAAGGGAAAACTGAGTCCCAGATTTATTGGACTGAGATACTGCGAAGGGTTGGTGAGGTAGCTTACGAGGTTGTGTTACCTCCGGAATTAGACCATATTCATAATGTTTTCCATATTTCGGTATTGCGACCCTACAAACATGTTATAGAGTATGAGCCATTGCAGTTTGATAAAGACTTAACATATGAAGAAGTTCATGTTCAGATAGTTGACAGGAAAGAGCAAGTACTTAGAAACAAAGTGATACATTCTGTTAAGGTAATCTAGAAGAACCACAACGCTGAAGAAGCTTCGTGGGAACTCGAAAATGTTATGATGAAAACTTATCCTCAATTATTTGCGTAATTTCTTATATAACGATTCTGGGGACAGAATCTTTTTAAGGGGGGAAGAATGTGACGAATGAGTTTATTGAATAGTGATTCTGGGGACAGAATCCTTTTAAGGAGGGAAGATTGTAACAAACAAGATTTTATATTTTAATTTTAAATATTTATTGAATTAAATAAATATTTTAGTTGATTTATCTATTGAGTTGAATAAATAACTAATGTGATTATGTGGTGAAGTAATTTAATTAAGTATAATATATTAATTAAATTGATGTTTAATAATTTTGTGGTGGTTGAAGTTTTAATTTAATTGAGATAATTAAATTAGATGTATTATTATGTGGTAAGTTGGTAGTAATGATTTAATGAATTGATGAATAATTATAGTGGTGTTTAATTTAATTTAAATAATTAAATTAGAAATGTACTAATTTGTTATATGAAATTGTGATTAATAAATAAATTATAATTGTGTAGAAATTTGATTTATGTGGCAATTTGATTTAATAAGATGATGTTAGCTTTATTAATTAAATTAGAATTGGGATTTAATTGAATAAAGTGTGACATTTAAACTATCTAGTAAAAGAGTTATTAAAATAAATTAAAAGAGTTTTGATTTAGTTTTACCAAACAAGCCTTAAGACTTTTAAAATTCTATTTTTAATTTAGTTTTTGCCAAACAAGCCTTAGTGGCTTTTGATTTTCAAAAATAAAGTAACTGACATGTGTTTAATAAGAGATAATATATTTGTCAGTCTTTATTTATATTATATTTATAGTTGTTATATTTTATATCACGTAAATTAGAAGCAGAGAAAGAATAGAGAAAATATCAGAGAGAAAAGAGAGAAAAAGGAAGAAGAAAACTCTGTGAATTGAGAAATCAAAAAGAGGGGGGCTATCATTGTAACACCCCCTTTCCGAAATAGAAAGAGAGGTTACTCAAAACATAACAAAACTGATGAATTTATAGCAAGGCTCTAAGCCACAAAAGAATAGTCTCAATATCTGGTAAATGCCACCAGTCAAACCGTAATAATTATCAAACTGGCTCAAACCACCATCTAAAGTATTAAATACAACTCAAAACAACTAATGTGTCATCGCCTAAACAAAATATCTAAACCATTGGAAAGAAGGGAGCTCTCATCACATTTGCTCTTGATCCCCCTAATTACCTGCCGGAAGAAAAACACAGCATGAGCCAAATGCCCAGTACGGATATAGAATACAAGAATAATGAAACGAAATAACTAACTCAATAAAATGAACTGAACTAAATCGAAACGAACAAAACTAACACAACGAAATATTAGGCTGAATCAAATGGCTGGGTGTTATTTCATACCGAGCTCAAACAAAATAGAAATATACGTTGCCACATAAGCAAGTCAAAAAATGCCACACAGGCAATCAAAATAATGCCACACAGGCAATCACACATCGGACTGCGCAATCCAAATGCATGCAAAATCGAAAGGCGTGTTTGGCACAAACATTATCAATCCGCAAAATAGAACAGAACAGAAAAACTAGGGTCGACCCATACGCCTCCCACAACAAAATACCAAATGGCCAACTCCCACCGGAGCATAAAACAGAGACGTCGTGTACTGATCACACCGCCACAGAAAGTGTCATGCCTCGGTGCCAAGAGGACATGCCTGTGGTACCCCCACAGGTGGTTATAGCTTAAGTATACCCTACGGTATATTCTAACAAAAATACTATATCACAACACATGCGACACAATATCAACACAAAGGGTTCTAACGTGTACATGTTAAATCGAACGAATCATCAACACAAGTCTTTAAAAATATAGTAACATGTACTTTACTACAAATATCAAAATAACCTCTAGACATGATACACTAGTCTAAAGAGTACAAATATGAGTTCCAAATATCAACGTCAAAATAAAACCATCACATGAATTTAAGAACGAACAATCATGTGAAACAATAAACAAAATCTGAACGAAAAGCAAAAACGAACATAACAAAATTAAAAGGATTATCGCTGAAAGAGTACGGAATCCATACCTGGATTAAGCAATGTAATACCCAAATTATATTCCAAATTACACTTGTTAAACTCCTTCTATTCGAACTAATTAATCAAAATAATAATAAATATAAGTACACTTATAAAAATATTCTTCTATCTTTAACCCGTTAATAAAATCAGGTTATTAATATTATTATTATGCTCCTGTAAATTCCCAATTTAAACTTCCAAATAATTCTATATAATACCATAATAATTATTATAACAATTAATTTCTAGTTATAGCCTTATTAAAAATCTGAATTATAAGTTTAATTTTGGCAAAATTCCTTTATATATGTATATATATAAAATAATACAGCACCTCCGTTCCAAATCAGGAACTCACTGGAGGTCATATATATATATATATATATATATATATATATATAAATTGTCATGTCAATCAATTACAAGTGTTACTGCTACTCCTTAGAAGGATGAATGCATAATTCCTTGACAATATAATAATAAATCTTAAAAAGATATATACCTTATTAAAGGTATCTTGATTTTTTTTCAACCCTTTCTTATTCTCCTACGAAGGAACAACACATGTATATGTCGCCTCCCTTCGAACAGTCTGTAACAAAGACATATGAGAAAGATTAGGTTTTAGATATTTGTTATTAATGGACCTTATTAATTCTCCTATTTATAAAAGGATTTTAATATTAAACAAATATAATTTTTATTAATTCTCCTATTTATAAAAGGATTTTAATATTAAACAAATATAATTTAGACCTAATAAGTTTAAAGGCCCAAATTAATGAAATTCCTTATTTGTTATAGTCCATATCAATTAAATACAATTTGACCCAAACACAAAAAAAAAAACCTAATTAAAATATTTAAACAAAATTTTAAAATGTCATTTATTTATTTCGGGTATTACATCGCCTACCCCTTAAAAGGATTCCGTCCCCGGAATCAAAAGAAAAAAAATGAACCTAATTATCAAAAAGATGCGGATACTTCGCTCGAATAGACTCCTCCATCTCCCATGTAGCTTATCGCTCCGAATGGTTTCTCCACAACACCTTAACAAACGGAATTGTCTTCAACTCATAACCCACCCTTGACGATCCAAAATTGCCTCAACTTTCTCCTAACAAGTAAGATCCACCCGAATCTTATCGAACGGATATTGCACCACATGCAACGGTTGATATTGATAACTCCTCAACACCGACACATGGAACACAATGTGCACATGAGCTAGCTGTGGAGGCAAAGCTAACCGATATGCAACCTCACCAACCCTTTCCAAAATCTCAAATGGGCCAATATAACGGGGACTAAGTTTCCCTTTCAAACCAAATCGCCGAATACCCTTCCAAGGAGAAACTTTTAGAAATACATGCTCACCAGGTTCAAACTCTAAAAGTCCTCTTATGCTTATCAGCATAACACTTCTGCCATGATCGAGCTGACTTCAATTTCTCATTAGCCACCACTACCTTCTCTGTAGTGATTTGAACTAACTCAGGCCCTTCTATGGCTCTTTCACCAACCTCATCCCAACAAGTTGGTGCCCGATATTTTCTACCAAACAATGCCTCAAACGGAGTCATCCCAATACTTGCATGCCAACTGTTGTTATACGCAAACTCAACTAGGCTCAAATAGTCATCCCAATTACCTGACCACTCAAGTGCACAAGACCTCAACATGTCCTCCAACGTTTGAGTAGTCCGCTCGGACTGGCCATCGGTCTGTGGATGAAAAGAAGTACTAAAGTTAAGCCGAGTACCCTAAACTCGTTGAAACCCTTTCCAAAATAGTGAAGTGAACCGTGGGTCTCAATCTGAAATAATAGACATCGGAGTACCATGAAGTCTAACAACCTCCTACTGAAAGATCTGTGCCAACCTATCCACCGAGTAACCCTCGTGGATCGCCAAAAAGTGTGCCGATTTGGTCAACCGGTCCACCACAACCCAAATGGCATCATTCTTCCTGAAAGTCTTTGGCAAACCCATCACAAAATCCATCGTGATATCCTCTTATCTCCAAACTGGAATGTCTAACTGTTGCAGCAAACCACTAGCTCGTTGATGTTCTATCTTCACTTGTTGACAAGTGAGGCACTTCCCAACATATTCAGCCACATCTCGCTTCATTCCATCCCACCAAAAGTTTTCCTTCAAATCCCTGTACATCTTTGTAGAACCTGGATGAATAGAAAATGGCGAACTATGAGCCTCCACCAACACAGCCTCCCGAATGATTGGATCTGATAGTACACACAACCGCACACCCAACCAAATCACACCATAGTCATCAATACGTAACTCGGGCTGCTTGCCCTCCTCCAGATTTTGAGTCATACCCCACAATTCTCCATCTTCCTTTTGAGCTTCTTTAACCAGCGAGATAAGAGAGGGATCCACTCTCATACCTGCCAAATGCCCATCTGAACCTTGCACATACAACTCTAACTCTAGCCGTTCCATATCCGAAATAAGCTGAGGTTGTGTAATAAGAGCTGCTACACTTCCTGAACTCTTTCGACTGAGAGCATCCGCAACCACATTCGAATTCCCCAGGTGATACTGAATCATCGCTTCATAATCTTTTAGAAGCTCCAACCAACGCCTCTGCCTCATGTTAAGCTCCTTTTGAGTGAAAATGTATTTAAGACTTTTGTGATCGGTGAAGATATCACAAGTCTCTCCATACAAATAGTGCCTCCAAATCTTTAGAGCAAAGATCACTGCTGCCAACTCCAAATCATGAGTGGGGTAGGTTACCTCGTAAGGTTTAAGCTGCCTAGAAGCATAAGCAATCACCTTACTGTGTTGCATCAAAACACATCTCAAGCCCTTCTTAGAAGCATCACTATAAATCTGGTAACCTCTTGATCCTGACGGTAATGTAAGTATAGGAGTTATCACAAGTCGTTTCTTCAACTCCTCAAAACTCTTCTCACGCTCCTCATTCCACTCAAACTTAGTGCCTATTTTCATTAACTGAGTTAATTGCAAAGCAATCAAAGAGACTCCTTCCACAAATCTCCTATAATACCCTGCTAAACCCAAGAAACTCCTAATCTCTGTCATAATAGTAGGTCTCGGCCATTTAGTGATAGCCTCAACCTTCGCAGGATCCACCTTAATGCCTTCAACAGAAACAACGTGGCCCAAAAATACAACCTGCTCCAACCAAAACTCACATTTAGAGAATTTAGCATACAATTTCTCTTTCTGCAAAATTCCCAACATTGATCGAAGATGCTCTTCATGCTCCTCCCTAGACTTGGAGTAAACCAAAATATCATCAATAAAGACAATAACATATTGGTCCAAGTACTCCTTGAACACCCGAATCATCAAATCCATAAACACCGTCGGAGCGTTAGTCAACCCAAATGGCATCACCAGAAACTCGTAATGCCCATAGCGAGTACGAAAAGCTATCTTAGAGACATCCTTATCTCTCACCCTCAACTGATGGTAACCCGACTTCAAGTCTATCTTTGAAAAATACTTCGCCCCCTAAAGTTCGTTAAACAAGTCTTCAATCCTCGGCAATGGATACAGATTCCTGATGGTAATCTTGTTCAACTCCCTGTAGTCTATGCACCACCTCATAGACCCATCTTTCTTCTTCACAAACAAAATCGGAGCACCCCACGGCGAAACACTCGGTCGAATCACCCCACGATCTAACAACTCTTGCAACTGCTCCTTCAACTCCTGCAACTCCAATGGTGCCATCTGATACGGCGCCTTAAAGATAGGCCCCGCACCAAGAACAAGCTCAATAGCGAACTCAACTTCCTTATACGGTGGCAACCCTGACAACTTCTTAAGAAACACATCAGGAAAGTAATGAACAACCGGAACATCCTTAATACAAAATACAAGACTCACCCTTAGAGGTATCCTTCACAAATGCCAAATACCACTCACAACCATTTGCCACCAACTTCCCAGCCTTCAAAGCTAAAATTAATTTCACCACTCTGCTCGGCTGTGAACCTTGGAACACGAATTCTTGAGACTTCACATCTCCAAATATAACTTTCTTCACCTGACAATCGATAGTGGTATGGTGCTTATCCAACCAGTCCATCACAAGAATCACGTCGAAATCTTGCATATACATCGAAAGAAGATTAGCCTTACGAATCTTATCTCCAAAACTGATCAGACACCCTCGATATAAATTAGAAATAATAATAGAAGTCTTCATCGGGGTAACAATAGACATAACAGAATCGAAGGACTGAGATGGCATACTCAGGTGCCGAACAAAAGACCGAGCAACAACTGAATGAGTAGAACCAGTATAAAATAAAATAACACCCTCACGACTACCAACTAAAGGAATACCAAAAATAGTACATGGCACACCTGTCGCCTGGTTATGTATCAAGGAAAACACTCGACTACATTGACGATGACCTCCATTACCACCATTATCACCGCATTCACTGTTACCACGTGGACTGGTACAATCTCTAGCAATATGGCTCATCTGTCCACGCAAAAAGTATGCACTGATAACTCTATGACACTACCTCCCTAGATGATGAACCCAACAAGTAGCACAAGGAGCTATCAAAAAAAAGATTAGGGTTACCCCTACTAACTTATCTCGGATAACGACCTTAATTCTGCCACAGCTTACGATTCTGCCACTGCTGGCGATTCTGATCTTGGTGAGGTAGCTTAATCTAACGATTATGCCCTTACTGAGGCATCTGTTGATAACCTCTGTTCTGATTCTAGCTATGTTATTCCCACCATTAGCACTCCCTCTAGCTTATAAGTAGCCAACAACACCTTTTGGTTACTCGAGCGCCCCAACAAATCAAAGATATTATCTAAATGAGCAATCCAATTCTTACATCAATTGGACAAAAAGCTAAACTGAATGAATTGGGTTTTTGTTTTCGAAACCTTCTAACCACACGTACGTCAAAACCGAAAGCTGATTAACACCATCTGCATTTCATTCCTCTCTGTTTGCGTGTGGAACATTTTTTCTCGGGTTTCACTGATCAAGAATTTATGGCAATTGTTTCATCGCCTGTACGACTTATGCCACCAATTATGGCAAAGCCTGATTAACCGCCTAATTCACCAAGGTAGGCAACGTAGAATTATTCTAGTTGTTAGGCTACGTATTGGGCTATTCCTCGTCTCTTCCCCCACCATTGCCTCCCAGCAACTTTAGCGAACTTACGAACCATTTAACCAAGAAATCAACAAATAGATAGCAAAACAGATTAGATACATATTCGAATATAGCTGAACATAAAATCAAACGAAACAAAAACCTAATCAGAAGTCTACCCATAACTCACAAGTTAAACCTAAATAGATTTTCTACAAGAAAGAACATAAGCTCTGATACCAACTCTGTAACACCCCTTTTTCGAAATAGAAAGAGAGGTTACTCAAAACACAACAAAACTGATGAATTTATAGCAAAGCTCTAAGCCACAGAAGAATAGTCTCAATATCTGGAAAATGCCACAAGTCAAACCGTAATAATTATCAAACTGGCTCAAACCACCAACTAAAGTATTAAATACAACTCAAAACAACTAATGTGTCATCGCCTAAACAAAATATCTAAACCATTGGAAAGAAGGGAGCTCTTATCACACTTGCCCTTGATCCCCCTGATTACCTGCCGGAAGAAAAACACAACATGAGCCAAATGCCCAGTACGGATATAGAATACAAGAATAATAAAACCAAATAACTAACTCAATAAAATGAACTGAATTGAACCGAAACGAACAAAACTAACACAACGAAATATTATGCTGAATCAAATGGTTGAGTGTTATTTCATATCGAGCTCAAACAAAATAGAAATATACCTTGCCACATAGGCAAGTCAAATAATGCCACACATGGAATCAAAATAATGCCACACAGGCAATCACACATCGGATTGCGCAATTCAGATGCATGCAAAATTGAAAGGCATGTTTGGCACAAATATAACCAATCCACAGAATAAAACATAATAAAAAAACTAGGGTCGACCCATACGCCTCCCACAACAAAACACCAAATGGCCAACTCCTACCGGAGCACAAAATAAAGACGTCATGGACTGATCACACCGCCACAGAAAGTGTCATACCTCTGTGCCAAGAGGACATGCCTGTGGTACCCCCCACAGGCGGTTATAGCTCAGGTATACCCTACGATATATTATAACAAAAATACTATGTCACAACATATGCGACACAATATCAACACAAAGGGTTCTAACGTGTACATGTTAAATCGAACGAATCATCAACACAAGTCTTCAAAAATATAGTAACATGTACTTTACTACAAATATCAAAATAACCTCTAGATATGATACACTAGTCTAAAGAGTACAAATATGAGTTCCAAATATCAACGTCAAAAGAAAACCATCACATGAATTTAAGAATGAATGATCATGTGAAACAATAAAAAAAATCTAAACGAAAAGCAAAAACGAACATAACAAAATTAAAAAGATTATCGCTGAAGGAGTACAAAATCTATACCTTAATTAAGTAATGTTATACCCAAATTATTCCAAATTACACATGTTAAACTCATTCTGTTCGAACAAATTAAACAAAATAATAATAAATATAAGTACACTTATAAAAATATTCTTCTATCTTTAACTCGTTAATAAAATTAGGTTATTAATATTATTATTATGCTCCTATAAATTCCCAATTTAAACTTCCAAATAATTCTATATAATACCATAATAATTATTATAACAATTAATTTCTAGTTATACCCTTATTAAAAATCTGAATTATAAGTTTAATTTTGGCAAAATTCCCTTATATATATATATATATATATATATATATATATATAAACGCTGGAAAAGAGGTTTACATATTTTTTAAAGATTTTTATAGAATTTACCTATATAATTGAGAGATCCTAAAAATCGCTGAAGCTGAGTTTTATCAATAATTTTTTCAGGAAATCTATCTACAAATTGAATAACTCTTTGAATTGGTCGAACAAGACCATGATTAATATCATGACCAAGGAATTTGACTTTAGTTTGGAAAAGACTGCATTTAGTAGGGAATAAAACAAGACCATTGACCTTTATGGTTTTGAAGAACGAATTTAGATGTTTGTGATGTTCTTCACTTGACTTAGAAAAGATAAGAATATCATCTATATAAACAATAATAAAATGACTGAAAGGATTTAGGATATCATTGAGGATATTTTGAAATTCACTGGGAGCATTTTTGAGACCGAAAGGCTGAACAATCCATTCGTAGTGACCAAAAGGAGTGGTGAAGGTAGTTTTATATCTATCACTGGGGTGAATGCTAACTTGTCAAAATCCAGACTTGAGACCAAATTTACTAAATATGGTGGCATTACTAAGTTTACTAAAAAGGTCTTCTTTATTAGGCAATGGGTACCTAATCCATTCTAAAACCTTGTTTAAGGGCTTATAATTAATAACAAGTCTAGGGACACCTCTTTCCTTTTTGGCTTCGTTATTGACATAAAAAGATGGGCAAGACCAAGGTGGCTTACTGGGATTAATTAAACCTTTGTTGAGCAAATCGTTAATCTCATTTTTACAAAGCTCCATTTGTTGATGATTCATTTGTATAGGTCTAGCCTTAGTAGGAATTAAATGTTCTTTGAATTCCTTAGCATAAGGAAGCCTTACAACATGCTTTCTTCTATGCCAAAAAGCATTAGGAGAATCAGAACAAAGGTTTTTATTCATAAAATTCTTAAGATCTTCAATCTTGGTTTGAATTCTTTCATTCAGAAGGAGATTTTGAACTTGTCTATATTTAATTTCTCCCTTTAAGAATTTTGACCGAGATGTTTTACAATTTAATAGATTAATGGATTTTGAAATAGATTCATCTTGATTGAATTTTAAATCTCTTTCTTTGGGTTGGGTAATAAATTTAAATACTACTTTTTGTCTCAAATGTTTAGTGGTTAATCCGTTATTACTAGTAGTAAATGGATATAATAAATATATAAACGGTAATCCCAAAATAATTTTATCTGTCAGATTGCGTATCAAAACAAATGTTGTCTTGAAACACATATTATTTTGACAAATAAGAACTTTGGGAAGTTTATACTTTATTTTCATCTTACTACCATTAGCAGAACTTAATTTTTCACTAGTTTTCTTATAAAACTTAGTAGGGATTAAACCCTCCTGGATACAATTAAGATCTGCCCCAGTATCAACCAAAGTAGGAAGCTCAATTGTAAAAGTTGTATCTATTACTAGCTTAATGACTATATACCATTTTTGAATGATAATATCTTTTAATCTTTTTAAGGAATATCCTTGAACTATAAGAAGTGACTCATTTTTAGCATTTGATACCATTAGGCAGGAGGAAATGACAAATAGAGAAAAGAGTGGCGCATACAAAATGAACACAATAATTACTAAATAAACATAATATTATTAATACATAAAATATTTACAATGGAAATGACTTAAGGAGATAACTTACAAAGTAGCACAAGCTACAATCTTGGCTGGTACATTTAGAGAGAAGGGAGAGAAAAGAGAAAAATGAAAGAGGTGGACGAAGTCTGCCTCTACATATGACTCAGTCTTTCTTTTATAAACACAAGAAAGAACTATTACAAACTTTACAAAAAGTAAATAGTAACTGACTTTTACTATTACAAAAAGTAAAATGAATAGCGACTTTTTTACTATTCATGACAGCTTTCGGACACTTTTACTTTTGCTTTTGCCTACTTTAGGAAAATGGTCGACAACTTTAGACTTCTTTTGACTAGGGCCTGCATCTGGAGAAAAGCGACAGGCATGTGACTGGAGGGCTACTTTTGGAAAAGTAGGAACATGACTAGGCGAACGGGTCCTGAGCATCTTGCAAATTAATGATGCCATAAGGATCACTATCTTTATCCTCTTCAGCTTTACTGGAGACTGTCTTCTTGGAAGAGGAAGACGAACACTCACTAGCTTCAATTTCTTCATGAAGCTGATTAACTCTGACCTGGATGGCTTGAGCTAACTTTTACAACTCAAAACTAGAACACTCTTTAATTTATGAAAGATCCAAAGAGGTAGAAGGACGAACTTCTTTAGATTTAGATTTACTAGAAGAATCTTTCTCTGGGATGGATTTAATTGGATTGGAGGGAAATTCTTTTTGAACTTGACCCGCAATTCTATTGATATCAAATTTATCCCACCATTTAACAAAGAAAATTCGGGTGGCCATGGAGACTTCTTGACGACTACTGATGTAATATCCGAGAATTACTGTGTAATTTAACAATTATCAATAAACGAATTTATGTGAAATTCTTATGTGTTTTCTTTTTTTTAGATGTATATGTGTTATACGTACATGTGTTATTTTATGATATGTGATGAGGAGTATTTAAATGGTTGGTTCAGTTTAATTCAACTATTTAAATTGGTTAAGTATGGAATTAACTCTATTAATTTCGTGGGATGGCTTTAAATCATGATTTTGAGTTCAAAGCAGAATTTAGAGACGCGAACTATGTATTTGAGTCTGGAACGTCGAAATTAGTCAGGATAGATTGTAACCACGAAAATGGGTCACGGTTGACTTTTTCGTCAAAGTCAATCGGCTGACTTTTTCGGGTAAAAAGTCAACCACGAATTTCGGAGATGAATTTGATGAAACGGATAGTCCCATGACGTCCGGAACGTCGACGTTAGTACGAATCGATATAGTTATCGCAACGTTCGGCTACGGAGGGCAAAATGGTCAAAATGGTTATTTAATTGATTAAATAATTAAAATAATAATATTTTTAGCAATTCAGCAGCTGGAGGGGGCCACGTGACCAGTTTATTGGGACAAGAGGGGAGTATACGTACTAGAAGATTAGAGAGGGAGGGAGTTACAATCTTTTAAACCCAAAAACTCTTCCATTCTCTAACTCCCCTTTTCCTTTCAATACTAGTTAATCATGAAGTATGTGTATAACTGTTATGAGAACATGGAGGGGTTGATGATATCAGCCTCTATCAAGCAATATCAATATCTATTTATACTCTCCACCCAAAACACTACATCTTTTGCTAAAAACTTCATTCCGTGAGAGAAATTGAGTGTAATAGTTAGTGTGGAGTCATTCTGGAAATTTGTAAAGACTAAGCAAGCAAGGAAGGAAGCATTCTCGGATTCCTTGATTAGAGAATAGCGCTCAAGGTAAGAATACGATCTTATATTATGTTCTTAAGGAAACTAGTAAGAAAATGCATGTATAATCATAGTATATAAATTGTGTTGGTTGTGTGATGCTATGTTAGTATTAGTTGCTGGTATAGGGATGTTAAGAACGAAAGTTCTGGTATTAATCATGCTTCAGTTATATAGAAAATCAAAGAATTTGAGTATGCATGCTTTATGTTTGATATTATGCCACTAACATGCTAAATTCATCAAAACATGGAAAGTTAGAGAAGTGGAATGTTGTAACATGTGTATTTATGTTAGTATATATATTCTGGACAATAGAAACCAAGTCCTTGCATGCTAGAATCAAAATCATGAATTTTTGTCAAAGTGGGTTAACTTAGAATCTGTGACTTTTTGGGTTTTTCGGAGCCTTGGAATCATAGCTTCTGTGACTTGTTGGTTGTATGTGTTAATTTTATAAAATACTATGTAGTATCAAGTCCAATCTGTCCAAATTTCAAGGAAATCGTAGTTATATTGTGCAAATTATGAATTTCGTAAGCAAGCATGTTGGTATAAAAATCTGCAGAAAATCTGGGTTTTCCAGAATTTTTCTAAGTGTTAGAACCTGTTCTGGCATGCTTTTCAAGGTGCTGGTTTGTGGGCTTAATTTGCTATTTTCTGGAATGTGGTATTTTTGTAAAATAGTATGCTATATAAAGTATGTTGTGTCCAAGTTTCATGGTCATATCATGTATGGTTTAATCGGAATTAATTTGCTAAGATGGCTGCTCAAAACTGCAAAAAAAATTTGGGCATGAAGAGCAGCGCAGCTGCGCCGTTCATACTGCTTAACGCTGCACAGCTGCGCCAAACAAAGTTGGATTTCGGGTTGGCCAGGCAGCCCAGCTGCGCCGGTAACACGGCTTGAGGCTGCGCAGCTGTGCCGGTCCTGGTCGTGTCAGAAAAAAAAAATTCCAAAAACTTTATTTTTGCAGATTCTTATACTGAACCCCTAGACCTATCAGATGCAACCTGTTTATGTAATTGAATTGCATGCTAAGTGAATACGTGTTACTTGATAACTTAGTTTAAGTATTAGGAATCGTTTTCTATCAAATTTGAGTTCGAGAACCTAACTACTTAAACGTGACACATATAATTAGGTTACGTGAAGGTTAATTGCTAGCTTTAACAATAGCAGACATATCAGGCAAGTTTCCTTACTCGAATTTGATTATTTAAGTTTCTTACCCTATTTTTCATTGATAAATTATTCAAGCCTTACTTCTTTTATTACGGTAAGGGTAAGTACCGAGCTCGTGTTTATTCGTTGACACGTACAAGTTCCTTTGATGTAAATTTCTAAAACTTCAATTATCTTGCAAGTTTTATTGTTGATTACTCAGTTATTAATTCAACTGCTATGCTTTAAAGTTCTATCGATTTAAAAGAACTGTTTCCAAGTATGCTTTCTAGCTTTTGTTTCAGCTAGAGATTATTGATGACAAATGATTTAATTCAAATATTTTGAAGTTATTTAATGTTTACCAATCCAAATTGTTTTGGTTCGGTCTCGCATGAATACTAAGGTGAACAACCCGAATAAACGGGCAAACAGATGTCAGGTATATAGTCCTATTTATGCTTATGCAGTTTAAACTTTATACTTGTGCACAATGTAGGGTACAATAGGCTGATCACCTGGAGTACTTGCAGAGACCGTTTACAATCTATTTGATTGTTAAACCGTCTGATGGTTTTTCGATGAAACAAAGTAATGTTCAGGGTATTTTACGCCCCTTAGTATGATATTGAGAATTCTTAAACTCTTATTCTTGATATTCCTGTTTAACACTTGATAATTCTTTCAACTGTTATAGCTATTCAGATGTTTCTACTCCTGATGTATGTTTTCAAACTACTTTATATACTTGTTGGGCGATTTGTGCTCATTCTTGCTAAAACCTTTCAGTTAAGGATGAGAAGGCTGAGGGCTCGGGCAAGGATAAAGGGAAGTCTAAGATGAAATGATGCTAGTTACCTTATGTAATAAGTTTATATTTCCGCATAGGATGTAATGTAGCGATAAACTCTAAGTTTAAGTTGTGGTTTGTTAAAGGTTGTAAAGACTTGGGATTTTATTTTGAGTAAGTACGTAATAGTTATAATATCATTATTATTATTATTGGAGTTTACGTAGACAGATGATGATGTATGTTGTATCGTAGGCACCATGTCCTGTAATCGATGTTACACGGATTTGGGGGCGTCACAGGTTGGTATCAAAGCTGTAGGTTATAAACCTTAGGTGGGGAACCTTAGACTATAACCTTAGGAAAGTTAGTGGAGGTAATAAGGAGATGAACTCACGTAGAGTTCTAAGTGTAGTGTGAAATCTATTTTTCTAAAAATAAAATCAATATCTATTTTAAAATACTAATCGAGTTCGTTGTTTTGATTGTAGGATGTCAGGAGAAAAGGAGGTTAGAGATATTCACATTGTGAGTGAGCAGTTGGTGACAGCTGTACCTGAGCCCATAGCTGAGGCAGTAGCTGAGTCAGACCCAGAGGAATATCCTGAAGAGGAAGAGGAGCCCGAGGAGGACTCCAAGGAAACACCTGAGGATGGTCTACTAGATGAGTTGATGGATAGGATTACAGAATTGGATGACAAGGTCCATGAGTTAGAGGAGCTGTATCAGGGGGAGCAGCAGGCTGCAGCATTGCTTGAGGCATTGGTGCACCACCTGATAATTAGGAATGGGGATCTGGCTGACAAGCTGCGAGTAGCAGGTCAGAAGGCGGATAGGCTGAAGGATGAGAAAGAAGCTATCAGGACCCACTTGGGACATACCATTAATGGGATAGAGTCAAGGATTCAGAGTCTCCAAACTGACAAGCAGATCATTACCACATTCTGGGGAGATGAGAGGAGAGGCCGTGTTCAGGCCGAGAAGCTAACAGGCGAGTTAGAAGGAGAAGTAAGAGATAAGAAGGTTAGGATGGAAAGAATGAAGTACGCGTTTAAGTCAGCACATGGGAGGTTCCAGCATAGGGTGTATCACTTTCCACGTGAGGAGTACCGGTCTAGACATGCCATAAGCTGTGGGCTGGTGCTGGAGATAGCGGATGAAGAGCATGAAGACGCCATTAGGCGGGGTCTTTAGTTTCTTTGTATTAAAATTTTACTACTAGCGTGTAGAACGCTTATCTATAAAATAAAACTTGGTTTCCAGTTTTAGTAAATATGATGGTTAAAGTGATGTAAATGGCTTAATGCCATAAGACGATGAAATACTTTGGGTGTTATGTTTATTAATAAATATGCTTTTATTTACATATGTGATGTGATGATTAAGTTTTTATATGAATTATCTATGCTGTAGGAATAAGTTATGAGATGATAACATTAAGTTTATTTAAACAGATAGATGGCTAGAGGAAGACGTCGTCAAGTACCAGAAGGGTAAGGCGGTAATGCTGGGGGTCCACCGAACCCCATGCAACAGTTCGTAGACATGTTAGTTGGGGAATTATAGAATCGAACCACGAATACCAATAACCCTGCAGCGGGCCAGGTGGCACACTTTAAAGACTTCAAGAGCGCGGGACCACCTGAGTTCAAAGGAACCACCGAACCTATTGAAGCCCAAACTTGGGTCAAGGAAATTGAAAAGGCGTTCGCTATCGCCCGAGTAGGAGACGATCAGAAAATAATCTTCGCCACTTACATGCTGAAGAGTGAAGCCAATTTCTGGTGGGAGGCAAACCAGACCAGGGCGGGAGAAGGTGTGATACCTTGGGAAGGGTTTAAGAAAATCTTCTTCGAAAACTATTTCCCTATGAGTATGCAGAGTCGTATGGAGATGCGATTCTTGGAGCTGAAGCAAGAAGACATGACCGTACCCCAGTATGCCGCAAAGTTCAACGAACTGGCGAGGTTCGCTGCTCATCAGGTCGACACTGAGGAGAGGAAAACGAGGAGGTTTGAGCAGGGTCTCAAACCATGGTTATACAGTAGACTTTCGGTGTTGCAGACGAACAGCTTTGCGACTCTCCTGGAGAAGGCTATAATTGCTGAGGGCGGAAGTGAAGCCCTAATGAAGTTTAATAAGGAGAAAAAGAAGAAGAATGAAGGAGGGAATCGCGGGGAAGGTAGCAGTAGCAGTGGTGAAAACAAGAGGAAGTGGAACAACAACAACAGCAATAAAAATTTCAACTCGGGAAACTCTGGGGGAAAACCAGGGGAAGCAAAGAAGAGAACTGAGGCGTGCAAGGAGTGTGGGAGGAATCACTCGGGTGCATGTCTAAAAGGGAAGAATGTTTGTTTCAATTGCGGGCAAGAAGGGCACATCTCTCCCAATTGCTCTGCACTAAAGAGAAATGGATGTTTCAACTGTGGTGCATTGGACCATCAGGCAAGGAATTGCCCAAAGAAGAATTCAGCAGAAGGAAATGGAGGAAGGGGCCTAAGCGGTGGAAATCTCACAATTACTGGACCACCAACTCATAATCGACCAACAGCAAGGACTTTCAACATGACGGTTCAGGATGCGGTCGCATCCAAGGACGTGGTTTCAGGTATCATTCCAATCAATGATATATCTGCTTACGTATTATTTGATTCGGGTGCTACTTGTTCCTTCGTATCGCATGAATTCTCCCAACGATTAAACTTACCCCAGGAAGAACTAGAATATCCTATGAACATAGAAGTCGCTAATAAGGAAGTTATTCCCTTTAGCCATGTCTATAGGAATTGTGTTGTAGATATCAGGGGGTTTAAGTTGCCTGTGAATTTAATTCTGATTTAATTAGGGGAATTTGATGTAATTCTGGGAATGGATTGGTTATTTAACCATGGAGCGATGATAGATTGCCAGAAGAAGTGTATAAACCTTATGACTCTAGATAAGTCTAAGGTAGTGTTCTACGGGAGTAAGTTGCCGAGACACTCGAGTTGCCTGACGATGATGCAAGCGAGGAAGTTGCTAAGGAAGGGTTGTGTAGGATATTTGGTCCATATCGTCGATACACAGAAAGTAGGGAAAGGGATGGGACAGATACCAGTAGTAAGTGAATTTTTGGATGTATTTTTGGAAGAATTACCAGGACTTCCAACGGATAGAGAGGTCGAATTCGTTATAGATTTAGTGCCGGGAACGGCCCCGATTTCAAAAGCCCCATACAGAATGGCACCGGCGGAGATGAAGGAGCTGATGGTACAGTTGCAGGAATTATTGGATAGAAAGTATATTCAACTGAGTGTGTCCCCTTGGGGAGCATCAGTTTTATTTGTGAAAAAGAAGGACTGATCGATGAGGCTTTGCATCGACTATCGAGAGTTGAACAAGGTGACGATCAAGAACAAGTATCCGTTAACTAGGATAGATGATCTGTTCGATCAATTGAAGTGAGTGAAATATTTTTCCAAGATCGATTTGAGGACGGGATATCACCAGTTGAAGGTGAGGAAGGAAGATGTTCCTAAGACAGCATTCAGGACTCGTTACGGTCACTACGAGTTTCTGATAATGTCATTTGGATTAACGAACGCGCCGACAGCATTTATTGATATGATGAATCGGGTATTCAAGCAATACTTAGATAAATTTGTGGTCGTGTTCATAGATGATATCCTGATCTATTTCAAGAGTCAGGAGGATCATGCTGAACACTTAAGGTTGGTATTGGAGGCATTGAGGAAGGATAAGTTATACGCAAAATGTTCAAAGTGCGATTTGTGGTTGGAGAAAGTTCAATTTCTGGGTCACATGATCGATAAGGACGGAATCTCCGTGGATCCAGCAAAGGTGGAAGCGGTACAAAATTGGGAACAACCGAAGATGCCAACTGAAGTAAGAAGTTTCTTAGGAATGGCAGGCTATTACAGACGGTTCATTCAAGATTTTTCGAAGATAGCAGGAACGTTGAAGAATTTAACGAAAAAGTATGTAAAATTTGTCTGGACAGAGAAGTGTGAAGAAAGTTTTCAGGAGCTTAAGAAAAGATTGAGTGAGGCACCGGTGTTGTCTTTGCCAGACAATACTGGTGATTTCGTAATTTTCAGTGATGTGTCGCACAAAGGAATTGGCTGTGTGCTTATGCAACATGGTAAAGTTATTGCGTATGCATCGCGTCAGTTAAAGGATTATGAGAAGGGATATCCTACCCATGACCTGGAATTGGCAGCGGTAGTATTTGCCCTGAAGATTTGGAGGCATTATTTATATGGGGTAAAGTGTGAAATATACACGGACCACAAAAGTCTGAAATATATCTTCACACAGAAGGAGTTGAATATAAGACAGAGAAGATGGTTAGAACTAATAAAGGATTACGATTGTGATATCTTATATCATCCGGGGAAAGCTAACATGGTCGCAGATGCGCTAAGCAGAAAGGGCAGTGGCAGGTTGGCAATGCTAACGGCTCAAGAGGAGTTGATTAGGGAAATGGCCAGTTTGGAACTCGAGGTAAAGAGTCCGAGCGAGTCAGATGAGAAGTTGTTCGCAATGGAGGTTCGACCGACTCTATTGGACAAAATCAAAGAAGAACAAAGCAGCGATGAAGAATGCGAGAAGGTGAGGAAAAGAATTTTAGATGGAGAGGAGCTTAAGTTCAATGTGGATGGTGATGGATTATTAAGGTTTGAGAGGAGAATTTGGGTGCCTGCGGTATCCGAGTTAAAGGAAGAAATCTTGCAGGAAGCTCATAGCTCAAGTTACTCAATTCACCCAGGAAGCACAAAGATGTATCAGGATCTTCGCCAACATTATTGGTGGCCCAATATGAAGAGAGAAGTGGCAGAATGCGTCAGCAGATGTTTGACATGTCAGAGAGTTAAGGCGGAACATCAGAGACCGAGCGGGTTACTTCAACCTCTAGAAATTTTGGAATGGAAATGGGAGCATATCACGATGGACTTCGTGGTAGGACTTCCAAATACACAGAAGGGTTACGATGCAGTTTGGGTGATCGTTGATCGATTGACCAAGTCAGCGCATTTCTTGCCAATCAAAATTAGATATACCTTAGATCAGTTGGCAAAGCTTTATATCAAGGAGATCATTTCTAGACACGGTGTACCTGTATCAATTATGTCAGATCGCGATCCGCGGTTCACAGCTAATTTCTGGAAAAGCTTTCAAGAACGCATGGGAACGCAACTGAGGTTGAGCACCGTGTATCATCCTCAAACAGACGGGCAGAGTGAAAGAACTATTCAAACATTGGAGAACATGCTGAGAGCATGTGTTATGGACTTCAAAGGAAGCTAGGATGACCACCAACCGTTGGTGGAATTTGCATACAACAACAGTTACCACGCGAGAATCGGGATGCCTCCTTATGAAGCTTTATATGGAAGGAAATGTAGAACGCCATTGTGCTGGGATAAGGTGGGAGAATGTCAATTGCTATGGCCAGAATTAGTGCAGCAAACTGCAGATGTGATCAAAACGATATGAGCGAGATTAGTGACAGCTCGGGATCAACAGAAGAAATATGCTGATCAATATCGGCAACAACGAGACTTCGACGTCGGCACTTATGTGTTTCTAAAGGTTTCACCTTGGAAAGGGAAAATGAGGTTTGGGAAGAAGGGAAAACTTAGTCCCAGGTTCATAGGACCCTTTGAAGTGCTAAGGCGAGTCAGTGAGGTAGCTTATGAAATAGCTTTACCTCCGGAGTTAGAACATATACACAACGTGTTCCACGTATCAGTTTTACGACCTTATAAGTAGGATTACAAGCATGTCATAGAGAATGAACCCATCCAATTTGAAAAGGACTTAACCTATGAAGAGGTTCCAGTACAGATACTTGATAGAAAAGAACAAGTGTTAAGAAATAAGATAATACCTTCTGTAAAGGTAGTATGAAGGAACCACAACGCCGAGGAGGCTACGTGGGAGCTCGAGGAGAAAATGATAAAAAATTACCCTAATCTTTTTGTTTGATGTGTAATGATTCCGGGGACAGAATCCTTACAAGGGAGGGTGAATGTAATATCCGAGAATTACTGTGTAATTTAACAATTATCAATAAACGATTTTATGTGAAATTCTTATGTGTTTTCTTTTATTTAGATGTATAAGTGTTATACACACATGTGTTATTTTATGATATGTGATGAGGAGTATTTAAATGGTTGGTTCAGTTTAATTCAACTATTTAAATTGGTTAAGTATGGCATTAATTCTATTAATTTTGTGGGATGGCTTTAAATCATGATTTTGAGTTCGGAGCGGAATTTAGAGACGCGGACTGCGTATTTGAGTCCGGAACGTCGAAATTAGTCATGATAGACTGTAACCACGAAAATGGGTTACGGTTGACTTTTTCGGGTAAAAAGTCAACCACGAATTTCGGAGATGAATTTGATGAAACGGATAGTCCCATGACGTCCGAAACATCGACGTTAGTAGGAATCGATATAGTTATCGCAACGTTCGGCTACGGAGGGCAAAATGGTCAAAATAGTTATTTAATTGATTAAATAATTAAAATAATAATATTTTCAGCAATTCAGCAGCTGGAGAGGGCCATGTGACCAGTTTATTGGGACAAGAGGGGAGTATACATACTAGAAGATTAGAGAGGGAGGGAGTTACAATCTTTTAAACCCAAAAACTCTTGCATTCTCTAACTCCCCTTTTCCTTTCAATACTAGTTAATCATGCAATATGTGTATAACCGTTATGTGAACATGGAGGGGTTGATGATATCAGCCTCTATCAAGCAATATCAATCTCTATTTATACTCTCCACCCAAAACACTACCTTTTTTGCTAAAAACTTCATTCCGTGAGAGAAATTGAGTGTAATAGTTAGTGTGGAGTCATTCTGGAAATTTGTAAAGACTAAGCAAGCAAGGAGGGAAGCATTCTCGGATTCCTTGATTAGATAATAGCGCTCAAGGTAAGAATACGAACTTATATTATGTTCTTAAGGAAACTAGTAAGAAAATACATGTATAATCATAGTATATGAATTGTGTTGGTTGTGT
Source organism: Panax stipuleanatus (assembly GCA_020205555.1). NCBI lineage: Eukaryota > Viridiplantae > Streptophyta > Magnoliopsida > Apiales > Araliaceae > Panax > Panax stipuleanatus. The sequence continues at coordinate 17,625,571 of CM035123.1, forward strand.
GATGCTATGTTAGTATTAGTTGTTGGTATAGGGATGTTAAAAACGAAAGTTCTGGTATTAATCATGCTTCAGTTACATAGAAAATCAAAGAATTTGAGTATGCATGCTTTATGTTTGATATTATGCCACTAACATGCTAAATTCATCAAAACATGGAAAGTTAGAGAAGTGGAATGTTGTAACATGTGTATTTATGTTAGTATATATATTCTGGACAGTAGAAACCAAGTCCTTGCATGCTAGAATCAAAATCATGAATTTTTGTCAAAGTGGGTTAACCTAGAATCTGTGACTTTTCGAGTTTTTCGGAGCCTTGGAATCATAGCTTCTATGACTCGTTGGTTGTATGTGTTAATTTTATAAAATACTATGTAGTATCAAGTCCAATCTGTCCAAATTTCAAGGAAATCGGAGTTATATTGTGCAAATTATGAATTTCGTAAGCAAGCATGTTGGTATAAAAATCTGCAGAAAATCTGGGTTTTCCAGAATTTTTCTAAGTGTTAGAACCTGTTCTGGCACGATTTTCAAGGCGTCGGTTCGTGGGCTTAATTTGCTATTTTCTGGAATGTGGTATTTTTGTAAAATATTATGCTATATGAAGTATGTTGTGTCCAAGTTTTATGGTCAAATCATGTATGGTTTAATCGAAATTAATTCGCTAAGATGGCTGCTCAAAACTGCAAAACTTTTATTGGCATGAAGAGCAACGCAGCTGCGCCGTTCATACGGCGCCACACAAAGTTAGATTTCGGGTTAGCCAGGCAGCGCAACTGCGCCGGTAACACGGCTTGAGGCTGCGCAGCGGTGCCGGTCCGGGTCGGTCCGGGTCGGGTCTGATCCGGGTCGAGTCGGGTCAGAAAAAAAAAATTCCAGAAACTTTATTTTAGCAGATTCTTATACTGAACCCCTAGACCTATAAGATGCAACCTGTTTATGTAATTGAATTGCATGCTAAGTGAATACGTGTTACTTGATAACTTAGTTTAAGTATTAGGAATCGTTTTCTATCAAATTTGAGTTCGAGAACCTAACTACTTAAACGTGACACATATAATTAGGTTACGTGAAGGTTAATTGCTAGCTTTAACAATAGCAGACATATCAGGCAAGTTTCCTTACTCGGATTTGATTATGCAAGTTTCTTACCCTATTTTTCATTGATAAATTATTCAAGCCTTACTTATTTTATTACGGTAAGGGCAAGTACCGAGCTCGTGTTTATTCGTTGACACGTACAAGTTCCTTTGACGTAAATTTCTACAACTTTAATTATCTTGCAAGTTTTATTGTTGATTACTCAGTTATTAATTCAACTGCTATGCTTTAAAGTTCTATCGATTTAAAAGAACTCTTTCCAAGTATGCTTTCTAGCTTTTGTTTCAGCTAGAGATTATTGATGACAAATGATTTAATTCAAATATTTTGAAGTTATTTAATGTTTACCAATCCAAATTGTTTTGGTTCGGTCTCGCATGAATACTAAGATGAACAACCCGAATAAACGGGCAAACAGATGTCGGGTATATAGTCCTATTTATGCTTATGCAGTTTAAACTTTATACTTGTGCACAATGTAGGGTACAATAGGCTGATCACCTGGAGTACTTGCAGAGATCGTTTACAATCTATTTGATTGTTAAACCGTCTGATGGTTTTTCGATGAAACAAAGTAATGTTCAGGGTATTTTACGCCCCTTAGTATGATATTGAGAATTCTTAAACTCTTATTCTTGATATTCCTGTTTAACACTTGATAATTCTTACAACTGTTATAGCTATTCAGATGTTTCTACTCCTAATGTATGTTTTCAAACTACTTTATATACTTGTTGGGCGATTTGTGCTCATTCTTGCTTAAACCTTTCAGTTAAGGATGAGAAGGCTGAGGGCTCGGGCAAGGATAAAGGGAAGTCTAAGATGAAATTATGCTAGTTACCTTATGTAATAAGTTTATATTTTCGCATAGGATGTAATGTAGCGATAAACGCTAAGTTTAAGTTGTGGTTTGTTAAAGGTTGTAAAGACTTGGGATTTTATTTTGAGTAAGTACGTAATAGTTATAATATCATTATTATTATTATTGGAGTTTACGTAGACAGATGATGATGTATGTTGTATCATGGGCACCATGTCCTGTAATCGATGTTACACGAATTTGGGGGCGTCACAACTGACCTTATTGGCGACAGAGTTAATGGACGCCTGAGAAGAGGACTGAAAAATTGACTCTATGACTGGTGTCTGAAGATTATACTGCCATTTTAATATCCAAGGAATCTTATATTTACTAGAAAACTGGAGTAGTATGGGGATACCTTCGAACTTTGGATTATATTGACTATGATTTGCAAAGTGATGAACTTGTGACTGAAGTAATTCTGGAAAAATATCAAAGGAGGGACTATATCGAGACCACCAAAGAATAAACCAGAAAGGAATTTAACTCTTGAATTTATGATCAAATTGAATAAACCATGAACGGCCGAAGGACTGGTTTTGATGAAGAAAAATATTGTGCCAGGCTTCAATGTAATCATAAAAACAAAAATAGTTATTTTGACTAGCAATTGGACTAAGATCCGAGGGATGCTTTCCCCAATTCGATTGAGAAATAATCTGTTTAATATAAAGTGAATGAAAAATGATTTTGGAGGAATCATTTTTATCATAAATAGGCTTAATAACAGTTGACTCAGTTTGAAGAAGGATATCCTTATAAAATATAAGAGATTTATAAGGAGCAAGAGGAAGGAAATGCCATCCAGTTGGGAAGAACTGAGCAGCCAAACTAGCTGGATCATTCTTGGGCTTCATGATTGTTTTGACATGAAATAAATTGACTTAATAATTAGGAACATATTTTGAGGTTTGACTTTTAGGGGCATTTTGCTGGGGTGAACAAAATGGGTCAAAAGGGACTGGTTTACTAGCTAAAACCATATTATACGGTTTTGGAACTGAACCGAGTACATGATACCTATTAACTAGATACACAGTAGGGACTAAGTTAACTGGATGAGGGACTAAAGAGCCTTTTGGCTGATTACTAGGGCCTAAAGGGTGGCCCGAACCACGAGAAGAAGAACCTCCTCGAATGCTCATTTTAAAATAGTAGGAGTACTTGAATTAATAAATTCCCGGGTGAGAAAATCGGGAATAGAATTTTCACTTCCTTTAATATACTCAATATCAAAATCAAACATACACAAAAGAGCTTGCCATCTAGCAAAAGTTTGCTTAGCGACGATATTTTCAACATCTTTATTAGGAATATATTTTGCTGATTTACAGTCTATTCTAACTAAAAACTTTTGGTTTAACAAATCACTTTGAAATTTATTAATACATAAAACTAAAGAAAGAATTTCTTTTTTAATAGTATTATAATTTAATTGTGTAGGATTCCATACGCCAGAATAAAATCGAACAATTTGTTCAGATGAAGTACGAGTTATCTTTTGTTTAAGAATACCTCCGAATCCAATTTTAGAGGCATCGGTTTCAACAATTTTGAATGCAGATTCATTGGAAATGCCAAGGCAAGGCAATACCTTAATATACTTTTTAACTTGTTGGACGATGGAAGTGTGTTCATCTGTTCATGGAGGGGGATTATTTTGTAAACGCTGGAAAAGAGGTTTACATATTTTTCAAAGATTTTTATAGAATTTATCTATATAATTAAAAGATCCTAAAAATCGCTGAAGTTGAGTTTTATTAATGATTTTATCAGGAAATCTATCTACAAATTGAATAACTCTCTGAATTGGTCAAACAAGACCATGATTAAAATCATGACCAAGGAATTTGACTTTAGTCTGGAAAAGACTGCATTTAGTAGGGGATAAAACAAGATCTTTGACCTTTATGGTTTTGAAGAACGAATTTAGATGTTTGTGATGTTCTTCAATTGACTTAGAAAAGATGAGAATATCATCTATATAAATAATAATAAAATGACTGAAAGGATTTAGGATATCAATGAGGATATTTTGAAATTCACTGGGGCATTTTTTAAACCGAATGGTTGAACAATCCATTCGTAGTGACCAAAAGGAGTGGTGAAGGCAGTTTTATATCTATCACTGGGGTGAATGCTAACTTGCCAAAATCCGAACTTGAGATCAAATTTACTAAAAATGGTGGCATTACTAAGTCTACTAAGAAGGTCTTCTTTATTAGGTAATGGGTACCTAATTCATTCTAAAACCTTGTTTAAGGGCTTATAACTAATAACAAGTCTAGGGACACCTCTTTCCTTTTCGGCTTCGTTATTGACATAAAAAGCTGGGCAGGACCAAGGTGACTTACTAGGTTTAATTAAACCTTAGTTGAGCAAATCGTTAATCTCATTTTTGCAAAGTTCTATTTGTTGATGATTCATTTGTATAGGTCTAGTATTAGTAGGAATTAAATGTTATTTGAATTTCTTAGCATAAGGAAGCCTTACAACATGCTTTCTTCTATGCCAAAAAGCATTAGGAGAATCAGAACAAAAGTTTTTATTCATAAAATTCTTAAGATCTTCAATCTTGGCTTGAATTCTTTCATTCAGAAGGAGATTTTCAACTTGTTTATATTTAATTTCTTCCTTTAGGAATTTTAACTGAGATGTTTTACAATTTAATAGATTAATGGATTTTGAAATATATTCATCTTGATTGAATTTTAAATCTCTTTCTTTTGGTTGGGTAATAAATTTAAATACTACTTTTTGTCCCAAATGTTTTGGGGTTAATCCATCATTACTAGTTGTAAATGGATATAATAAATATATAAACAGTAATCCCAAAATAATTTTATATGTCAGATTGCGTATCAAAATAAATGTTGTCTTAAAACACATATTATCTTGACAAATATGAACTTTGGGAAGTTTATACTTTATTTTCATTTTACTACCATTAGCAGAACTTAATTTTTCACTAGTTTTCTTATAAAACTTAGTAGGGATTAAACCCTCCTGAATACAATTAAGATATGCCCCAGTATCAACCAAAGTAGGAAGTTCAATTGTAAAAGTTTTATCTATTACTAACTTAATGACTATATACCATTTTTGAATGGTAATATCTTTTAATCTTTTTAAGGAATATCCTTGAACCATAATAAGTGACTCATTCTTAGCATTTGAAGTTTTGGGAATATCGCCATCATCATCTGATGACTCAGAGATGTTAAGATCTGAATCTTTAGCTGCTAGATTATTAATTTCTTTACGTAAATAAGAAATTTCAGTTTTAAGGGTTGAAATTTCTTTTTTAAGCTTATTAACTTCTTGATTTAACTCTGGAAGTGTGATTTCTTTATCCGGTAATTTAAATCTTTCAAGGGTTTTATTAAGACTGATAATGGATTTTTCTTTACCTTTAGCAATCTTATTTTTAACCGTATTGGTCCTGGTTAATAAATCTTTTAATTGTTTCATATACTGAGTTTTTAACTCAGAATCAGTAATTTTACTAATTAAATCAATTAACAAAGAACTTTCTTCTTCTTCTTTGTTAAGAATATTAATTCTTTTATTGCAGCAATCCGATCTACAATTATCTGTGCATAAAGTGACTTCTTCTGCTTCACTTTCTATTTGTTTTCTATTATTGCTATTAGAAGAATAAGCAATATCAAAACAGTCATTGTTGTCAATGTCATTCTCAATTCATATTAATTCTAAAAGCTTTTTAGTGTCTTCAGTAGAGATGTTTAACTGGTTCAATTTTTGTTTAATCTTACATTCATTTTTATAGTGACCCTTTTGACCACAATTATGACAAGTGATTTTACTCTTATCATATTTTTTAGCCTTTTTAGTATATTTTTTATTAAGTCTTTTACAGGTTTTTCATAATAATTATCTTCAGTTTTATTCTACTTAGATCATTTTTTATGATGTTTACTGCTTTTGTGGTTTTCAATATGTTCACGTCGATGCTTTCTCTTAGAGGGAGCAACAAGTGGTAAACCGTATTGTTCATAAAAGGTTCCAAGCTCATATTTAGCTTTATTCTTATCTTTACCAGCTTGTTTAGCGATTTTAAAATCAATACACATTTTTAATCTAATTTTTTGAATATAACTGATTATGTCACCATAAGTAAGGTTATCATCATCAATATATCCCAAATCTTTACTCAGCGCTTCTCTAACTTTGTGAGCAAACAAATTAGGTAAACCATTATCAAACTTTTCTTTCCAGAAAGGCTTGTTACTGTCATTACGCATCATAACCCGAGAAGTAAAAACATCTTTGTACCATCTAAAATCACTTAGAGTGGGACAAGTGAGATTACTTAACTGATCATGAATTCTCTCAGTAATATTACCGGGAGTTCCAATAAAATATTTTATTATGGTAAATATTAAAGTATTTATCCCATCAGGAGGGCCAACACAAATATTCTCATCCCAAATAGGGTTACCATCATCATCCATTTGGACAGCATGAATTACTGCTAACTTAAAATCTTATGTGAGATGTTTTTCCCACCAAGATCTAAGAGTACCAGTAAATCCATTAGTTAATATTTCAACAATATCAGGTTGTGAAAGGTAACTGAATGCTGTAATATAACTATTGACTACCATAGACATATGATTTAACTTATTAAGAATTTGATGTTCACTCAAACCATTAATATTCCATTCATAAGTTTTGTTGGACGAAACAGAAAATTGATTATCTAGATTTTTCTCTTCAAACTGAAGGTCTGGAGGAGTAGGTCTAGTATACCAATTTTTTGTTATACTTGTTTTATAAAAAGTTAATTTATTAAGCTGATCTGTAACATCTGGAATTGAAACAGTGTTAGATTCAAGATCTGAAGGACTAATGCTTTCATTTTCAGATTCCTCTATCTGATCTATGACAGCAATAGTTCCACTAGTTTCACAAGGAGTTAATTTTTTAAATAATTTATTAATAGTTTTAATCAACTCAGATTCTTTATTAGGCAATCCCAAACCAACTTTATTTTCAGGAAGGCTTAATAAAGGTTGATCACTCTTTTTATCAGGTTTTTGAATAACAGTTTGATCAAATTTTTCTTCAATTTTATCCAACTGTTTTCCTATTATTGCTAAATATTGATTAGTGAAATTATTTTGTTCAATAATCTTTTTCTCATCTTTATTACCATCAGATAATTTAAAAGGACTAACTATAACTGAAGTGTTTTTAACTGATAAAAGAACAGTTTCTAAAGGAGGATGGCTAGGCGTCACTTTCGTCTTATATTCCTTGACTCACTGACTTTTAGTTAAAATATTGCATTTAGAATGATACTCATCGTACCAATCATAAAAAGTAATGTTTATCTTTTCATTGGTAATAAATTGTTTCCATTTTTTTACAATTTTATTTATATCCTTTTCATTATAATTAGTACGAAAAGCATGTCTTTTATTTTTATTAGACTTGGAATTAAAATCATCAACAAGATATTTCCAGTCTAATTTAAATTCTTTGTTTAGAACTCTTAACTGAGGATTTATAAGAACATTTAAGTCTGACTGAGTGGGTAATTCTGAAGATGTAGGAGAAAGATCTTGCTCATCTTCTACATATTCATTAGAAGTGTAGCAAGGATGACTAGTTTGGCCATGATTCAAGATACCTTTTAATTTAATGTCAAAAATAGAAGGATTACTTAGAATTTCAGTATCTCTTCGGGAAGGAACCGAAGAACTAGTAAATTCTTCTATTATTAATGGCCTTCTGGTACGTTCAAAAGTAACTTTGACAGTATCGTCAGAAAATTATTTAATATTTTCAATGTTCAACAGACTGTTATTAACAGGTTGTTGAGGTATTTCACAAGGTAAGACCCATTGACTAGGTAAAGTAATGCCCTTCCCAAGATTAGTTCTTGGAGTCTGAATATTAGCATTACTAGTACTGCTTGGAATTAAAATAGTTTGATCTTTGGGATTTTTATTAAGAGCATGAACATTTAAATTAGTTTTCATAGTTTTATAATAAATTCTATAAATTAAAGCCAAAGCTTGAGAACCCTCAATCATTTGAGTAATTTCTCCAGCTGTTTTAATGTTCAAAGTTAAAGCTTTTATTAAATTAGGATCACTAAGACTTGGTGTGAAATCAGGGAAGCAATTAAAATAGATAGGTCAATCATGCAGACTTGATTCCATGATACCAATAATACTAGGGAAATAATTAAGAAAACGAGCATCTTTGAGACATAGATAAATACTCGAATTAATTCCCTTAATATTTAATGGTTTAACTGCAACCTGAATTAATCCTATGTGAATAAAATTATAACCCATCTTTCGATGTTTTTTAATAACATTAGGAGTCAAAAGACTACAATTTTCATATTCTTTATTAATAGCATAGACACGTTCAACTGTTTTAACATTATAATCAGTTTTAAAGTTATCTAAGAAGGTTGACTGATATATTTCTCTAGGAGAAACACTAGTTATATTCCAATTACTTAAAACCTGATTAATGTTTTCATAACTATGTTCTTTTTGGTTGACTATGTACGGAACAGGGGGCATAGTTGACTGGTTACTAACTAAAGAACAAGACCTGAACAGTCTACTCATTTTTAGGAAAACAAAGATTTATCTAATCAAAGTTCTTACATATATACCCTTCTTATCTTAAGTAGAAGCATACCTATGTTCTTAGTTTTAACCCAACACTGCTCCACTCTGAGACTTACAAGGGCTTAGACACAGACGAACATGGTGTTTTACAATAAGTTAGGTGACGAAAGAACAGAAATTTTGAAAATTTTTGAATTCTGGAAATGAACAGATAAACAGATGAAGATCAACAATCAACAAACAAACAACTTGAACACAATTAAGAGGCGGAATGAAATGATAAAGAGAGAAGAGAGTGGCGCATAGAAAATGAACACAATAATTACTAAATAAACATAATACTATTAATACATAAAATATTTACAATGGAAATGACTTAAGGAGATAACTTACAAAGTAGCACAAGCTACAATCTTGACTGGTACATTTAGAGAGAAGGGAGAGAAAAGAAAAGAATGAAAGAGGTGGACGAAGTCTGCCTCTACATATGATTCAGTCTTTCTTTTATAAACACAAGAAAGAACTATTACAAACTTTACAAAATGTAAATAGTAACTGACTTTTACTATTACAAACAGTAAAATGAATAGCGATTTTTTTACTATTTATGACAGCTTTCGGCCACTTTTACTTTTGCTTTCGGCTACTTTAGGAAAATGGTCGACAATTTTAGACTTCTTTTGAGTAGGGCCTGCATATGGAGAAAAGCGACAGGCATGTGACCGGAGGGCTACTTTTGGAAAAGTAGGAGCATGACTAGGTGAACGGGTCCTGAGCATCTTGCAAATTAATGATGCCATAAGGATCACTATCATTATCCTCTTCAGCTTTACTGGAGACTGTCTTCTTGGAAGAGGAAAACGAACACTCACTAGCTTCAATTTCTTCATGAAGCTGATTAACTCTAACCTGGATGGCTTGAGCTAACTTTTGTAACTCAAGACTAGAACACTCTTTAATTTTTGAAAGATCTAAAGAGGTAGAAGGATGAACTTCTTTAGATTTAGATTTACTGGAAGAATCTTTCTCCGGGATGGATTTAATAGGATTAGAGGGAAATTCTTTTTGAACTTGACCCGCAATTCTATTGATATCAAATTTATCCCACTCTTAAACAAAAGATAACTCATACTTCATCTGAACAAATTATTCGATTTATTCTGGCGTATGGAATCCTACACAATTAAATCACAATTATATATGTTTATCCTGTTCATTTCCAGAATTGAAAAATTTTCAAAATTTTTGTTCTTTCGTCACCTAACTTATTGTAGAACACCATGTTCGTCTGTGTCTAAGCCCTTGTAAGTCTTAGAGTGGAGCAGTGTTGGGTTGAAACTAAGAACATAGGTATGCGTCTACTTAAGATAAGATGGGTATGTATGTACGAACTTTGATTAGATAAATCTTTGTTTTCTTAAAAATGAGTAGACTGTTCAAGTTTAGTTCTTCAGTTAGCAACCAGTCAACTTTGCCCCCTGTTCCGGACATAGTCAACCAAGAAGAACATAGTTATGAAAACATTAATCAGGTTTTAAGTAATTGGAATATAACCAGTGTTTCTCCTAGAGAAATATATCAGTCAACCTTCTTAGATAACTTTAAAACTGATTATAATGTTAAAACAGTTGAACGTGTCTATGCTATTAATAAAGAATATGAAAATTGTAGTCTTTTGATTTCTGATGTTATTAAAAAATATCGGAATAACGGTTACAATTTTATTCACATAGGATAAATTCAGGTTGTAGTTAAACCATTAAATATTAAGGGAATTAATTCGAGTATTTATCTATGTCTCAGAGATGCTCGCTTTCTTAATTATTTCTCTAGTATTATTGGTATCATAGAATCAAGTCTGCATAATGGACCTATCCATTTTTATTGCTTCCCTGATTTCACACTACGTCTTAGTGATCCTAATTTAATAAAAGCTCTAACTTTGAACATTAAAACAGCTGGAGAAATTACTCAAATGATTGAGGGTTCTCAAGCTTTGGCTTTAATTTATCAAATTTATTATAAACCTATGAAAACTAATTTAAATGTTCATGCTCTTAATAAAAGCCCCAAAGATCAAACTGTTTTAATTCAAAGCAGTACTAGTAATGCTAATGTTCAGACTCCAAGAACTATTCTGTGGAAGGACATTACTTTACCTAGTCAATGGGTCTTACCTAGTGAAATACCTCAACAACCTATTAATAACATTCTGTTGAACATTGAAAATATTAAACAATTTTTTGATGGTACTGTCAAAGTTAGTTTTGAACGTACCAGAAGGCCATTAATAATAGAAGAATTTACTAGTTCTTCGGTTCCTTCCCAAAGAGATACTGAAATTCTAAGTAATCCTTCTATTTTGCTGACATTAAATTAAAGGGTATCTTGAATCATGGCCAAACTAGTCATCCTTGCTACACCACTAATGAATATGTAGAAGATGAGCAAGATCTTTCTCCTACATCTTCAGAATTACCCACTCAGTCAGACTTTAATGTTCTTATAAATCCTCAGTTAAGAGTTCTAAACATAGAATTTAAATTAGACTAGAAAATTCTCGTTGATGATTTTAATTCCAAGTCTAATAAAAATAAAAGACATGCTTTTCGTACTAATTATAATGAAAAGGATAGAAATAAAATTGTTAAAAAATGGAAACAATTTATTACCAATGAAAAGATAAACATTACTTTTTATGATTGGTACGATGATTATCATTCTAAATGCAATGTTTTAACTAAAAGTCAGTGGATCAAGGAAGATAAGACAAAAGTGTCTTCTAGCCATCCTCCTTTAGAAACTGTTCTTTTATCAGTTAAAAACACTTCAATTATAGCTAGTCCTTTTAAATTATCTGATGGTAATAAAGATGAGAAAAAGATTACTGTACAAAATAATTTCACTAATCAATATTTAGTAACAATAGGAAAACAGTTGGATAAAATCGAAGAAAAATATGATCAATGTGACGAACGAGAATTTTGTAAAGATATTTGAATATTTATTGAAATAAATAAATATTTTTAATGATTTAATTATTGAATTAAATAATTAATTTATGAATTTGTGATAAATTAATTTAATTATATGTGTGACATTAATTAAATTAATATGTAGTAATTTAATAGTTCAAAGAATATATTTAATTGAGTTTATTTGATTAATTAAATAAGTATATGTTACTTTAGTTAATTTAATAATTAATTAATGAATTAATGAATTGACATAATTAATAAATAAAAATATTAATTATGTGACAATTTGATTTAATGTGAATTATCTTATTTTATTTAATTGATTTAAATAAAATTAATTAATCAATAAGTAAGGTGACAATTAACTATATAGTAAATTAGTTTATTAAAATAAATGGGGAAAGAAAAGAAGAGGAAGGCAAACAAGGCCTTAAGAGAGGTTAATCCGTTTTATATACACCGGTATAATATATATACATATACGTATATGATTGTCAGATATAAGTTATTTTCAAAGTCAGAAAAAAAAAATTAGAAAAGTTCAGAGAAGAAAATAGAGAGATCGGGAAGAAGAAATTGAGAGTGAAATGGAGAAAGAGATTTGAGAAAATCTTAAGTGTTGTCTTTGATTATCTTCATACTAACAAAGGGTAATCTTCTTTCAAAGTTTTTAAAGTTATATTTTCTAAAGTTTTCATATACGAGTTTAGAGTTTTCTGTGAAATTGGGTTTCCCAATTGGGTTACGATATGGCTTTATGTATATGGGTATGGGATCATAACGTGTTTTTCTAACATATAATCATGTTTTAAAGGATCAATTTTATATAATTTGGCCTTTAATTGGGTTTTCAAAGATTTACAGAGTTTTCATATACGTGTTTTGTAAAAGTCCTCTGTCAATGGAGAAAATTGACAATTGATGATTTCATGGGTATATATATATATATATATATATATATATATATATATATATATATATATATATATTAATATATGTCTATGATATAATTTAGGCTATACATTCATGATTCACAGTGATTACACCAAGTAATTTTGTTAATAATTGGGTTTATGAAATTACAGAGTATTGAATATGGGTGAATAACCCATATGGGTTAAATTAATGATTGAATCATATGTTTATATTTAAATTGATACATGAATATGATTGTATATGTTAAAACAAAGAAAATGAAATTGAAATGAATGGATTCGGTGTAGTAAAGAATCCATAAGGAGATTTTTTTTTATGTTTTTCATTAAACTCTTGAAAGTTTTGAAGAACAGTGAAAATTAATATGTTGATTTGTGTAATTACATGACTTGAAATGTTAAGAACATGTTATAAGTGATATATAATGTTCCTGGGAAATTTATACTTCATGGGTAACATTATAAATCAGTGTAATGATGTGAACTGGGAGAAAATGGGAGAAAATCTGTGTTCGTTCGCGAACTTCAGATTCTGAAATTCCGCAGCGGCGCGGCCGCGCCGACTGCAAGGCAAAATGGGGCGCGGCCGCGCCTGTCCGAAAATTTTGAAAAAAATTGCTAAGTGTTGGAAATTTGTAAAATGTGTTTTGAGTCTAATGAACATGAACACATGTTGTATAAATATAATAAAATATTGATATGAGTTTAATAATTTATGTTATGTGATTAATTAATAAATTAATTACGTGACTTAAATTATTATTTGTACAGGTTAAATAATGTGTTATAAACATTAAGACATTATTTTAAATCTAATTAACATGATGACATGTTATGTATGTAATGAGTTATTAATACAAGTTAATAACTTAAGTTACGTGATTAATTAACAATTAATTAATCAACGTAAACGATTATTTGAAAACCTAATAATAAGTTTGAAGAATACTATTGTAAATCAATAATCATATCGAACTTGTGATTAATTGATATTGTGAATGTATTGATAGGTAAAAGTAATTAAAGAAGTGAGTAATAATTGTAGCTTGCGCACGAGGCAAGTTTTCTATCCCTAACTTACTATTATTGTTGGGCAAGTCTCCTAAACTAAACTCTTTAAATTAAGCAATTGCTATGCTTAATTACTATTGTTGAGCAAATTCTTACTCTTGAATATCCAAGTTTAGAATTTCACATGAGATGCCATGATTCTTTTAAAAGTATCATTTAAGTGTACAATACTTATTCGATTGTATACCTTGAGAAGTTAATATTCAATTTGAATATCATTTATTGAGTTATCCAAACCAACTTTATTTGGTGCGGATTCTGATGTCAAACTGAGATGAACAACCCTAATATAGGGAATTAATGAAGATGCTTAAAGCGCTAAGATAGTGTGCACAGTATCAGTACGAAGGGCTAATCTCCCTAAGTACGAGAAGTAAAGTCTATAGTCTTATGACTGTTAAAGGTTGGAAAGGTTAATATACTTGACAACCTAAGACTCGGTTCAAGGTCTTAATGACCCTCAGAAGTAATTTGACTCTTGATTAATATTCTTGATTCAAAAGTTGAGAAGTAATTTGACTATTGATTAATATTCTTGATTCAAATGTTGAGCTTTCTGTTATTCAGAATTCTTTCACTCGCATGTTATTATTCTATCATATTTTTATACTTGCGGGCATTCGTGCTCACTCTTGCATAATAACATTGCAGCTAATAATGAACGAAGTGATGTACCTTCTAGTAGCAAGGGCAAAGGAAAATCTAACAAGTGATGAAGACTTGTGTTGTCACGAATAATGTTAAAGTTTAAGATTTATGTGTGATGATTTAAGACTTATTTATTTACGTTTCCGCAAAAGAGATTTAAGGTTAAGTATAACCTGGGATTTATGATGTATTTTATTTCAGATGATGTAAGATGATGATTTATTTATCTAATAAATGAATTTCATTATTTATGGGTAGATAGTTGTATGATATTGGAACAGTGAACACCAAATCCTGTGGAAATTAAGATACCAGATTTGGGGGTGTCACAAGTTGGTATCAGAGCCGTAGGTTATGAACCTTAGGTGGGGGAAAAATCTTAGGATAGTAGCCTTCGTGAAGATAGTAATGACAACTCTGATTGAGTTCTAAGAAAGATAATAAAATTACCTTATGTGCTATGTGCTTATGTGTTCGTACTTGTTAGAGTATTGATTAACATCACGTAAAAACTAAGACTTAAAACTTATTTTGTCAGGATGTCAGATACTGAGGAGCTAGTCAACCCAAGGATGTTGTACCCCTAGAGACTGCTAAAGGTAAAGAAAAATCCATTATCAGTCTTAATAAAATCCTTGAAAGATTTAAATCGCCGGATAAAGAAACCACACTTCCAGAGTTAAATCAAGAAGTTAATAAGCTTAAAAAAGAAATTTCAAACTTTAAAACTGAAATTTCTAATTTACGTAAAGAAATGACTAATCTAGCAGTTAAAGATCTGAGTCATCAGATGATGATGACGATATTCCCGAAACTTCAAATGCTAAGAATGAATCACTTCTTATGGTTCAAGGATATTCCTTAAAAAGATTAAAAGATATTACCAATATATATATATATAGAAATAATACAGCACCTCCGTTCCAAATCAGGAACTCACTGGAGGTCATATATATATATATATATATATATATTGTCATGTCAATCAATTACAAGTGTTACTGCTACTCCTCAGAAGGATGAATGCATAATTCCTTGACAATATAATAATAAATCTTAAAAGATACATACCTTATTAAAGGTATCTTGATTTTTTTCAACCCTCTCTTATTCTCCTACGATGGAACTAGACAAGTATATGTCGCCTCCCTTCGATCAGTTCGTAACAAAGACATATGAGAAAGATTAGGTTTTAGATATTTATTATTAATGGACCTTATTAATTCTCCTAATTATAAAAGAATTTTAATATTAAACAAATATAATTTAGACCCAATAAGTTTAAAGGTCCAAATTAATGAAATTCCTTATTTGTTATAGTCCACATCAATTAAATACAATTTTACCCAAACACAAAAAAAACCCAATTAAAATATTTAAACAAAATTTTAAAATGCCATTTATTTATTTATTTATTTTGGGTATTAAAATCATCTTCTTCTAAAGCTAACAAGAAATCAAAGGTATTAATCTAACTCTAGAATTATTAATTATTGTTCTCCACTGTTCTTCATGAAAAATATATGTTTTTACTTCTCTATGTTTGAGTTTTCATGATAATTATGAGAATATGATTTATATATGTTAAATTGTATATATAAATTGTTATATATGATTTGTATGAGAGTTTAAGTTGTTTAATTTATGTAAATATGATGAACATGATGAAATAATGTTCATAGCAATTTATAGTGAAGTATTTTAAAAAATGGCTTATTTGATATAAAAATTTATGTCTAATTCATGCTATTATATGTAAATTGATTATAGATTATGATAATATATTAAGAAATGAAAACAATATGATTTAAATAAAGTAATTTGGTTTAAAAATGAAGTCATGATGTTTATTTTTGTCAAGAACGCTTAACAATAGAGTTTTCATCAAAAACATGAAATGAAAAGGTTTTAAGTTGATTGTTGTGTTGTTTATATGTGTGAAATCATGTTAGAATCATTATTGTATGTTTCTGTAAAGTTTTATATAAATTATGTGAGTTAAAACTGTTATTTGATCAAAGTTAATACGCCAAATTGGCTTTTCTTGCGATTTTCTCGAAGTTGTCTGCATCCTACTGTGTCGTGACGCCGCAGCGCCTGTTCTGTTAGTAAACAGAGCGCTGCAGTGCCACAGCAGCATCTGGTGACGTGTGACGACGCTGCAGCGCCAATTATGTGTGTTAACTATAGCGCTGCAGCACCAAGACCGGTCTGCAGAGCCTTGATGACGTGGCACGACGCTGCAACGCCTACAGCAGTTCATTATGTGGCGCTGCAGCGCAACTTATGCAGTTTAGCCAGAGATTTTTATTTAAGTATACAATTCTTTGAGAATGTTAATCTAAGGGCTATAAAAGCATGTTAATGAAATTATATGTTAACTAAACAGTATGTAATCATATGTGATTGATGATTTTTGATTATAACTTGATTGATTATTAATAAGTTTAAGTTTGACATGGAAGCATGGTTTGATCTTGTCATGAACTAACTAATGATTAAACTTAATGACTAAGAGTTGTGAGTTAACTTAGATTGGTTAACTACTTATGTGACCTAACTATATGGTAACTAATTCGTGTTGCTATTGTTAATAACGTATACGTAGGATAATTGTGGAGCGAGAATTATTTGCTAGCTTACGCACGAGGCAATTTGTTCTATCCTTTCTTGTTTACATTTATGCAAGTTCCTAATTCTTACTTTTACATTATGCAAGTTCATATTCTTGACTTGTTATCGATTACACAAGTTCTTTAATTCCATATTGGACAACTATCTTATTTAATTTCCTTATTAAAAATAATGTAACATTGGCTTAATTATTCAAGCAAGGTTTTATTGTATCTTTCAAATGCTTTAAGTTTACTTCTAAAGCATAACTTTTAAGTATGATGTCTATTGTTTTTGAATCATAATTATTCCATAACTCTTTTGTTATCGAACTCTAAAGTTATTGTAAGTTTGATTCAACTACTCCTTAGTTGATGATAGTTGAACCCCAAATTACCCATTGAGCTAATACAAATCAAAATTTCTTTGATGCGGACACGTTAATTAAAGTTAAGATGAACAACCCTATTATAGAGGATTATCATGCAAAAGCGTTAAGATGTTTGTGCACAATACATGGTACGAATGGTAAATCTCCCTAAGTACGATATAGATGGTCCATATAGTCTAACAACTGTTAAAGGTTTAAGTAGAAATATTTATAACTTGGGACAAAGTTTAAGGTCTTGTGACACTCAGATGAATTCTAAATCTTATATTCAATTCTTGATTATCGATGATAGAGAATGTATTTCAATTCAATTGAACTTATTCAGTGACATGTTATCATTTTTGATTGTTATTTAAAGTGAGATTTTGTTTGCTCACTTTTGCATATATAACCATTACAGCCAAAAGTTGAGAAAGTTGGCGAGCCGTCAACCAGTAAAGGCAAGGGCAAGTTGAACAAGTAGCGAAGACTTGTTCAAATTTATTATGTGGTTTTGTAATAAGACTTAATAACCTTATGTGATGATTTATTTCTACACTTTATGATGACTATTTAAGGTTAGAAACCTGGGAACGTTTTTTGACTATGTAATCCTTTTATAAGAAGATTTTATTATTAAAGTTGTAATTTATTTTGCATTCCTTATTATGGGCTGTTAGTTATGTTTTATTTAGATAGTGAATATCAAATCCCGTGAAAATGAAGTGCCCAGATTTGGGAGTGTCACATTATAAGTTTGATAATTCATCCTTATAACATTGGAGAATTCATATAACTCATCTGAATCGTCCATTAACATCAAGCAATTCGTAGTTCCTATGAAAACTTTTAAGAAAGTTATAAACTAACTTTTAATTCATATTTCTTCATTTTCTCATGATTTCAACTATATAAAATCATTTCTTAACATCTTTTACTTCCATTAAGCTATATGAATTCATACAAAACATAAAGAAACTTTAGATTAAAGTTAGGTTTTAGATGTACCTTTCTTCATTAATCTTCTTCCTCTTAACAAAGCTTGTGATTCGTGCTAGTTTTTCAACCATTTCCTTCTTCTTTTGCCCTATTCGAAATATCTCTCTCTCTCAAGTTGTTGGTGTGACGAACGAGAATTTTATAATTTATTTAAAATATTTATTGAATTAAATAAATATTTTTGTTGATTTATTTATTGAGTTAAATAAATATTTGATGGAATTGTGGTAGATTAATTTAATTATATGTGTTACAATAATTAAATTAATATGGAGAAATTTTATAGTTTAAAGTATGAATTTAATTAAGATTATTTAATTAAATGAGTTGTTTAATAATTATAATATTATTCTAATTAATTTAAAAATTAATTAGAGATTAAATGATTTGTTATAATTAATAAATAAGAATTTTAATTATGTGATGATGTGATTTAATTAGAGATTAAATGATTTACGTTATTATATTTTCTCCATTAAAGCCAACTTGAATTCTCTATTAATTTAATTTCATGAGTTATTGTTTATTACTTGATGTTAGATGTTTATAATGCATGCATAACCTAATTGTATGTGATTTATATCTGTTTTAAAGTAATAAAATCCATGTAATCATGTTTAATTAGAGTTTTATAAGTTACAGAGTAAGAACATATGAATATGGCTTATATTACAAACATTCATGCTTTAAATGTATATTAAACTCTAAATTGATGATTGATTATGATTATGCATGTAAAAACGAAGAGAACGAAATTTAAACGAACCGATTCGGTGTTATAACGAATCTGTAATGCATAATTTCATGAAAATTTTCAAAACTATGAAAAATATCAACAACATGAAAATTGGGTGTTCTAAATTGACTCTTTATGTAATTTAAATTGTTAAAAACATGCTAGGAACATTATATGATGTTTCTTTTAAGTTAATAACTTATGGGTAATATTAGTATTGTTGTTTGAGATTAATTTTGGCATTCTTTGGTTTTTTCCCTGCGTTATTCGCGAACATCAGACTTCACTGCGTCGCTGGCGCCGCAGCGCCGGTTCTAAGAAGAAACCAGGCATTGCAGTGCCAGGCCAGTGTTGGTTGACATAGTCGCGGCGCCGCAGCGCCAGTTCTGTGAAGGAACCCAGAGCTGCAGTGCCAGGCCCAAGGCTTGGCTGACATAGTCAGGACGCCACAGCGCCGATTTTGTGAAGGAACCCAGTGCTGCAGCACTAGGCCAAGCAGCTGGCTGACGTAGGCTCAGCGCGCAGCGCTGGTAGCCAGTGCACACTGGGCGCTGCAGTGCCGACCAACAGTATGACCCATAGAATTTTATTTAAGTGTTCAAAGTTCAAAAATGTATTTTAAAAATTAATGTAATGAACATGATAACGTGTTAAGCATATATTGAGATGTTAAAACAAATTATTAACTGATCAATGATGTTTATGTGATTAATTAAATACGTGGTTAAAACTCGTTATTCGTGAAGTCTAATAACGTGTTCAAGAACTGATGTTTGTCATTCAATGAGTATAATCAGACTTATAATTAATTGGTATTGTGAATGTAATGGTATGTATGATTAATTGAGGGACGTGAATTATAATTGTAACTTGCGCACGAGGCAAGTTTTCTTACCCTAACTCGATTATGATTATGCAAGTTTATTAACTCTACTTTAATTGTGCATGTTATCTATTCTTCCATTAAACAAGTTCTTACTCTCGTTTATTCAAGTTCAAGATTCCATATGAGATATTATAATTCTTTTTAAAGCAATACTTCAATTATACAATACTTATTCAATTGTATACCTTTGAGATTCATTATGTGGTTTAAGTATAAATTTATTGTTGAACCTTGAAAGACTAGTGAACCCTGATTGATTCGACTAGTCCATAGTTGATGTGCGTTCTAAATTCTAGAACTGTTATTGAGCTTATCCAAACCAAACTTCATTTGGTACTGACTCTAATGTCAAACTAAGATGAACAACTCTTTATAGGAGATTATTTATGCATTAGCGTTGAAATGATGTGCACATACATAGTACTAAGGGATGATCCCTCTAAGTACGAGAAGTAGAGTCCATATAGTCTTACTAATGTTAAAGGTTTAAATTAGAAATACTTAATAACCTGGGACATAGTTCTTGGTCTTATGACCCTCGGATATACTTTTGATTCTTGTATTCATTTCTTGATTCAAAAGTCGAGTTTTTTATTATTCAGAACTATTTTATTTCTCGCATGTTATTATTATTGTTATATTGTTATACTTGTGGGCAATCGTTGCTCACTCTTGCATAATAACATTGCAGCTAAGATTTAAAGAACTGACGAGCCATCCATTAGTAAGGGAAATGGTAAAGCAAACAAGTGATGAAGACTTGTTTATTTATTTGAAATGTTTTATTTTAAAACTTATGATGTTATGTTAAGACTTTGTTGTTATTTACGTTTCCACATTGATGTTTAAGGTTAGTTAAACTATGGGATTTATTTATTCAGATGTTGTAACCCCTTAAGGGGAGGATTTCTATTTATTTATGAGTTTCATTTATTATGGGTAGATAGATGTGATATTATTAGACAGTGAACACCAAATCCTATGAAAATGAAGTACCCGAATTTGGGGGTGTTATAAGTTGGTATCAAAGCTGTAGGTTATGAACCTTAGGTGGGGGAAAACCTTAGGGTAGTAGCCTTTTTAAGAGTTCGATAATATAGTGGTGATAAACTCTTATCGAGTTCTAATAAATGAATTCCTGAATTCATTGAAGATAATAAAAGACTTTATGTGCTTATGTGATTACTTATGTGTTCGCGAGTATAAATTAGCATCACGTAGTAACTAAAGACTTAAAATTTTGATTGTCAGGATGTCGGATGTTGGAGGATCCAGTTAGCCTAGGGAGGTTGAACCCAGAGTAGCTAGAGAGGAGGAGCCCCGAGATATTCATATAGTTTGGGAGCAGTTGGTTCAGAGAGATCCATCTCCATTGATCACTATTGTTGGTCAGGAGCATGAGCCAGTGTTTGATTCAGAGGAGGACTCTGAGGAGATAGAGGTTGAGGCTGAGGAGGAGGACGAGGACCCTGATGAGTTTCCACCAAACTCTATCAGTGCTGAGATGTATGACGAGATGCATGACCGTAACATAGAGTTACATGATACTGTTTGAGAATTGAAGGAGCAGACAGTTGTACAACTGCCTACTATAGAGCAGAGGGATGGGGAGATCGAGAATCTAGATATATATCTTGGAGACGTAGAGTGGAAATTAGTTCATGTAAAGGGCCAAAATGAAGAGAAGTCAGCTGAGATAGAGAAGCTGAAGAATGATTTGCGAGAGGAGTCAGCGAAGCGTGCTAGAGCAGAGGACGCTTGGATGAAGGCTTCTCGATGTACAGATCTTGCTGAGGATGACAATCGGGCGAAGAAGGCTGAGATTGAGGAGACGGACTACACATTCCTGACACCGATTGATAGGGCCCAGGATCAAGTGGTCTACTATCCAGTGCAGTTCGAGGACTTACCTTGGTACATGCTGGACCATAGGACGATGTTCCGTATCATGGAAGAAGAGCGCAGAGAAGCTGTTCGACGTCTTAGTAGGCCGTGATAGGAACAGTATGTCATGTGAATATTTTATGGTAGTTAATAATGTAAATTCCAATGTGATTATAAACAACAGAATATGATGATGATTTAAATCCTGAAGATTCTTTATCTATGGATAGTTGATGTAAATAGCAGTGAGGCTATCTTATTTTGTTTAAAACTTTTTGAATGAATAAAATATCAGAGTTTATTTGAGATGATGTGTACTAAGTGATTATCTTCAAATGTTTAAGCTAAGTCTTAAATATTTAAGGAATTGAATAAAGATCTAATAAGCGTATATCTTAAACAGAAATATGCTGCCAAGAAGACGCCCAACCCGTCAACTAGCCTGGGAAGGGTCAACAAAAAACAACGATGCCAATGCCAACGCTAATACTGCTCAGCAGTTGGTGAAGCTGTTAATAGGAGCACTTGCCAATCAGTAGCAAGCTCCACAGAACACGTCGTTCAAGGATTTCAAGGTGGTGGGACGACCAGAGTTCAAGGGAACCATGAACCCAATCAAAGCTTAAACGTGGGTGATGGAGATCGAGAAGGTATTTGATGTTGCGAGGGTCAACGACAACCAGAAGACTGCTTTCGCAACATTCATGCTGAAGTCAGAAGCCAGCTACTGGTGGTAGGCAAATAAGGTCCGGGGAGGACAAGGTATGATCACCTGGGAGAGGTTTAAAGAGATGTTCTTCGAAATGTATTTTTTGATGAGGTCACAGAACTATATGGAGGTTCAGTTTCTAGAGCTAAAATAAGGTAACATGTCTGTGCCGGAGTATGCTACGAAGTTTAACGAGTTGGCTAGGTTGGCAATTTATCAGGTGAACATAGATGAGAGGAAAACTAGAAGGTTCGAACAGGGACTGAAGCCCTGGTTGTACAATAAAGTGTCAATGTTCTAGTTAAACTTTTTTATGGGAGTGTTGGAGAAGGCGATCATCACAGAAGGTGGAAATGATGCTCTGACCAGGTACAACCAAGAGCTTAAGAAGAAGAAGAATGAAGGTGAAGGTAACAAGGCTAGTGGCAGTAATACTGGTGGAGGCAGCAGTCAGAAAAGAAGGTGGAATGATAGCACATCGACTAGGAATCAGCAAGGGAGTTAGAAGAAGAGGGTGGAGGCTTGTCCAACCTGCGGGAAGAATCACCTAGGGGTCTGCATGAAAGGGGAAGAGGGTCTGCTATAATTGTGGTCAAGAAGGCCACATAGCACCAAACTATCCTAACCCTAAGAAGGGTGCTTACTTCACGTGTGGGTCAAAGGACCATCTAGCAAGGGATTGTCCCAAGAAGGTATCAAAAGGGACAGGAGCAGGTGGAAATAGAGGAAGTAGTGGTGGCAGCGCTTTGACTATTATGGGATCGACACCAACCAACTGACCTATTGCCAAGACTTTCAACATGACCTGTGCAAGATGCTGTGCAGTCACGTGATGTGGTGCCAGGTATTGTTCTGATCAATAATGTTAATGCATATGTATTATTTTGATTCGGGTGCTATTTTCTCATTTATATTCGATGACTTTGCTAAGAATTTTGAATTGCCTAAGGACGAATTAGAATACCCTATGAACATAGAAATTATGAATAAGGAAGTGATTCTTGTTAGGTTTGTACACAAGAATTGTAGAGTGGATATTAAAGGAAATATGATGATTCTAGATCTTATCCCAATTAAACATGGGGGATTTGACATTATTTTGAGGATGGATTGGCTATTCAATTATGGGGCGATAATTGATTGCCAAAAAAATGTATTAACCTTATGACCCCGCCAAAGTTCGTATTTTATGGCAGCAAGTCGCCTAGACAAGCGAGTTGACTGACGATGATGCAAGCCAAGAAGTTGTTGAGACAAGGTTGTGTAGGATATTTAGCCTACATAGTCGATTGTTGCAAAGCGAGTCTGAAGTTAGAGAATATACTAGTCGTGAGAGACTTCATGGACGTATATCCAGATGGTTTTCCAGGACTTACGCCAGATAGGGAAGTAGAATTCGAGATCGATTTGGCGCTAGGAATGGCTCCAATATCGAAGGCCCCGTACCATATGGCTCTAGTGAAAATGAAGGAATTAATGGTGCAGATGCAAGAACTTTTGGACAAGAAGTATATTCAGTCATGCATATCGCTGTGGGGAGCGTTGGTGTTGTTTGTCAAGATGAAGGATGGAACGATGAGGGTCTGCATTGATTACAGAGAGTTGAACAAGGCCACAATTAAGAATAAATATCAATTGGCCAGGATCGTTGACTTATTTGACCAGTTGAAGGGAGCGAGATATTTCTCGAAGATAGACCTAAGAAATGGATACCATCAGTTGAAGGTGAGGAAAGAAGATGTTCCGAAGACCGCGTTCAGGACTTGATATGGTCACTATGAGTTTCTGGTGATGTCATTTGGTCTAACGAATGCTTTTGCAGCATTTATGGAATTAATGAACAGGGTATTCATACCATTTTTGGATAAATTCGTAGTGGTATTTATCGACGATATTCTAGTATATTCTATGACCAAGGAGGAGCAAGTAGAGCAATTGAAGGTGATGTTGGAGGCATTGAGGAAATAGAAGTTGTATGCCAAGTTTTTGAAATGAATATTTTGGATAGAGCAGGTGTAATTTTTGGACATGTGATTGATAAGGACGGAATTTTGGTAGATCCCTCCAAGGTTGAAGCTGTGATGAACTGGGATCAGCCGAAGACACCGTCAGAAGTGAGAAGTTTTCTTGGATTGGTATGATATTATAGAAGGTTCATTTAGGATTTTTCTAAAATCTTGACTCCACTGACGAATTTAATTAGGAAATCGGTGAAGTTCGTTTGGACGGAGAAGTGTGAGGAAAGCTTCCAAGTGCTGAAGAAGAGGTTGAGTACTGCATCTGTGTTATCTCTTTCGGAGAGCACAGTAAATTTTGTGGTGTATAGTGATGTGTCACATAAAGGATTAGGTTATGTGCTTATGCAAAATGGCAAGGTCATTGCGTATGCGTCACAACAACTGAAGGATTATAAGAAGGGTGTCCGACCCATTATTTGGAGTTGGCTGCGGTGGTGTTTTCTTTGAAGATCTGGAGACATTATCTCTATGGGGAGAAGTGTGAAATATATAAAAACCATAAGAGTCTGAAATATATTTTTACATAGAAGGATCTGAACATGCGCCAGAGGAGATGGTTGGAATTAATAAAGGACTATGACGGTGAGATCTTATACCATCTGGGTAAAGCGAATGTGGTTGTCGATGCCTTAAGCAGAAAGGATCGAGAGAAATTGATGTTGTTGACTACCCAAAATGAACTAATTTTAGTGATGGAGAACTAGAATTGGAGGTGAGATATCCTATAGAGTCTGGCGAGAAACTATTCCAGCTAGGAACCGGTACAACTTTAGTGGATAAGTTCAAGGAAGCACAACTTCAGGATGAGGAATGTGAGAAGATAAGGAAGAGGATATCTGATGGGGATGAACCAAAATTCAAAGTGGACAACGAAGGACTGCTAAGATTCAAGGGAAGAATTTTGGTACCGCCAGTGCCAGAGATTAAAGAGGAAATTTTGAGCGAGGCTCATAGTTTATGGTATTCGATTCACCCAAGACGTACGAAGATGTACCAAGATCTCCAACAGCATTTCTGGTGGCCGAATATAAAGCGGGATGTTGCCGATTGTGTGGCCAAGTGACATGTCAGAAAGTAAAAGCAGAACATCAGAGGCCGAGTGGGTTGATATAACCATTAGAGATCCTAGAATGGAAATGGGAGCATATCACAATGTATTTCGTAGTAGGTCTTTCGACGACTCGAAAAGGTTTCTATGCAATATGGATTATCATGGATATCAGCGCACTTCTTACCGATCAAGATCAGATTCAGCTTAGATCAGCTGGCAAAGTTGTACGTCAAGGAGATTGTTTCAAGGCATGGAGTTCTAGTGTCAATAGTTTCCGATCGAGATCCGCATTTCACATCGAACTTCTGGAAAAGACTACAAGAATGCACGGGGACTCAGTTAAGAATGAGTACAACATATCACCCTCAGACCGACGGACAGAGTGAAAGAACGATCCGGATGTTGGAAGTTATGTTAAGAGTATGAATCATGGATTTCAAGGGAAATTGGGATGATCACCTACCGTTAGTGGAATTCACTTACAATAATAATTACCACGCAAGTATTAGCATGACGCCTTACGAAGCGTTATACGGCAGAAAGTACAGAACTCCATTATGCTAGGATGAAGTTGGCGAACGTCAATTGCTAGGACCAGAATTGGTACAATAATCAGCCGAGATTGTCAAGGTGATCCGAACAAGATTGGTAGCTGCTCAGGATAGGTAGAAGAAATACGCTGATCCACACCGCAAGAATATAGAATTTTAATCGGGTAACTTTGTTTTCTTGAAATTCTCTCCCTGGAAGTGGAAGATCAGGTTCGGCAAGAAGAGGAGATTGAGCCCGAGGTTCATTGGACCCTTTGAGGTGCTGCGAGGAATTGGAGAAGTTACGTATGAGGTAGCCTTACCTCAGGCGTTAGAGCACATCCAGAATATTTTTCATGTTTCAGTGTTACGACCGTATAAACTCGATTACAAGTATGTTAAAGAATATGAACCCCTATAATTTGAGAAAGATTTATCCTATGAAGAAGTTCCTGTTCAGATTGTTGACAGGAAAGAGCAAGTTCTCAGAAACAAAGTGATACTGTAAGACCCCAACTTTTTATGAATAAGATTTAATTTCCTCTTATTATTATTTTAAATAGTAAGGTGTTGATTTGATGAATGTGATAAGTTATGGGGTGATATGTGCAAGTTTTACTAAGTAAGCAAATGGTCATAAAATATTCATTGTGTCGGAGAATATTCGTTTGGTCGGGAAATATTCTTGTTCTCGGAGAATATTCGTACGACGGCACAGTCATTTATGGGCCCCATAACGGAAAACTGTTGGATGAAGAAAACGACAAGAATAAGTTTTGTAAAAATAACGGCAAAACTGTTATCGTTAAACTGCTGAAATACCCGGTGGTTAAAGAGCAGTAATACGCGTTGTGCACAGTAGCACACGGCATTGCACAGTATTTCAAATTATTGGTTTTTACGTAAGAAGTCACTCAATAATTGTTATAGTAATTAATGTTCAATATCTTATATTATTGATTCAATAATTGCTCTGTTGATATTTTATATTATTGATTGTCACTACACAGTATTTCATATTATCAAATCAATAATTCATATTATTTGAATAATATTATTAGATAGCATTATTGGGAATGTCTAGGAAGTTCTGTCTAGGAAAGGGGTTTGGTCATCTAATTGCGCGCTAGTAAGGAGAAATCCTTATCGGAAAGCCCTCTCTTCCCTGGGAACGACCTGGTTGTCAATATTGTGATTCTGTAATATTATTTGTGAATAATAATTGATTATTGATAAAAATTATAAGTAAATATATATTCAATTTTGATATAAATGGAGGAATTTTTAGCAAAAGAGACATTTGTTGAAAGTTGACATTTTATCTTTTCTGATAAAATAATTCATTCAAATATATTATTATAATATTACATTATAATAGTATAATGTGATGATATAATAATATAATTTTATAATTTAAATGGTAATATTTTTACAATAAATTCATGATATATGAATAAAATAAGGTGGAAGAGAGCAAATTGGATCTGAATTGTTTTTGTTGCTATAAATGTTTTTTTGAATTAAAATATGTTGGTGGGCCCCAGTTGTCCTTTTGTTTGTAAAATGCTGATTTCTGGTTTGGCTAAAGTTGGTGTGCGGAGGAAATCGTCCGTTATTAATTTTTTCAACTTTGGTGTGCTAGCATTTTCCTATAAATAGGGTGCTTAGTTAGAAATAAAAATCACACCAGAATCAAAAATTTTGTTCTCTATAATATCAAGAGTATATCTTGCGAGTATTTAGATATTTTGAGTGTTGATAACAGTGCAAGATTTCTTCAGCATAATATCCGTTATTCTAGTCAGAAGTACTTTTCTATTGAGGTAAGAGATATTATTTTTCTCATAAATGATGTTACTTTCTTTCAATATTCGTAAAGAATATTATTTTCTTTCATATTCCATATTATGAAAGTGATAATATTTAATGTCATATTCCCAAACTTAAACTTACTACGGTAAGTATTACTTCTATAATTCCTGAAATGATCAGAAATTCCTTGAGTTTTGCGTTTCATCTAATATCATTTTTCTGAAATATTAGTATAAATTTTCTTATGAAATTTTTACCTTTTCATGTTGGGATTACTATTCATCCGTACGGTACTATTCATAAATACGGTACTATTTATACGTACGACACTATTCACGAGTACTATTCACAGAAAAAATAAATTTTCTTTTCTTTGTCCAAGTTACCTGTTATGGTTCTTACCTTTGATTGGATCTATGTTTTGAATTTCATTCTTGAATTTTGCTCCACAATTGGTTATTATTGAACATTTTTGAACTTGGATAAATTAAATTACGAATCTCTAAAGTTTGTCCTTTATCTCACTAGATTCGTTCTTCACATTATTTTTCATCATCCTCAGTCTTAAATTGTGGTGAATTAAATTTATCTTTGGCCCGTAGTGCAAAGATGAACTGTTGATAGATAAATATCTTTGGCCTGTAGTGCAAAGATGAATGATTAATGAATATCTTTGGCCCGTAGTGCAAAGATGGACAGGTGTTGGTATAATCATGACCACTGGTGATACAAATTAATATCTTTGGCCCGTAGTGCAAATATGAATATTTGATTTGAAATATATTGATTGATGTTACAGGGATAAAATATTGACGATGGACTTTTAAAGCATAAAAGATAGTAGACATCATTCTCTACTTAACTCTTCTAATAAATTATTATTTTCACTGCAGTTGTTGATCTAAAACTTGTTGTCCAAAATATTTTATCTGATTTATTTAAGGCTAACGATAATTTATTCTTCATTATCTTAGTCATAATATTCTTTACTGGTCTAGTTGAGCTCACCATTTTCTTCCATTGTTCTCTTCAGGAAATGAGAATGTCGCAGGGACTAGTCGGGGGACAGAGTGATGGTCCGAGTTAGAGCAGTAGTAGTCCTCACTATTTTTGTAAAATAGTGTGATAATAATTGTAATGAGGACTTAGTTTGAGCGTTTATATTTTCTACATGTCTGTATTGACGCTCACAGTTGTGTGGTCGTATTTTGCTCGATCGTTTCTTATAAAAGATTGTATTTGGATTCTGTACCATATATTTGGCGACTTGGAATGGATTGAGTATTGAACCTATTTTGGGGGCGCCACAGATACATTCTGTTAAGGTAATTTGGAGAAACCACAACGCTGAAGAAACTACGTGGGAATTTGAAGAACACATAATAAAAATTTACCCATATTTATTTGCTTAATCTATTTGTAAGCGATTCTGGGGACAAAATCTTTGTAAGAGGAGGGGAGGAAAAAATGTAACGGGAAGAATTTATTGAATCGTGATTCTGAGGACAGAATCCTTTTAACTTACCCACATTTATTTGCTTAATCTATTTGTAAGCGATTCTGGGGACAGAATCTTTGTAAGGGGGGGAGAATGTAACGGGACGAATTAATTGAATCGTGATTCTGAGGACATAATCCTTTTAAGGGGGGGAAGATGTGACGAATGATAATTTTGTAATTTATTTTAAATATTTATTGAATTAAATAAATATTTTTATTGATTTATTTATTGAGTTAAATAAATATTTGATGGAATTGTGGTAGATTAATTTAATTATGTGTTACATTGATTAAATTAATGTGGAAAAATTTTATAGTTCAAAGTATGAATTTAATTGAGATTATTTAATTAAATGAGTTGTTTAATAATTAAAATATTATTCTAATTAATTTAATAATTAATTAGAGATTTAATAATTTGTCATAATTAATAAATAAGAATTTTAATTATGTGATGATGTGATTTAATGTGTAATATTGCCTTTTATTTAATTGAATGTAAATGATATTATTTGATTAATTTAAGTATGACAAATAAACTATATGATAAACAAGTTAATTAAATTAAATGAAAAGGAGTTAATTTAGCACCTAACCAAACATGCCCTTAAGAACATGGAAGCAGTTAAGGCCTGATGCGGTTAATCGCTTCCCATGTTCCAACAAATTAATTTATACGTAAGTATATCAGACCTTCATTTATTATATATCATATCAAGTCAGAGAACTTAGAGAGAAAGTTTGAGAGAAGAATTGATTTAAGAAAGAAGTTTGTAGAATCAAAAAGAAGTTCATATTTTCTTAACAGAGTTGTAAGGGTAAATTCTTCAACCCAAGTTTTATATTCTACGTTATTATATTTTCTCCATTAAATCCAACTTGAGTTATCTGATAATTGAATTTCATGAGTTATTGTTTATTACTTGATGTTAAATGTTTATAATGCATGCATAACCTAATTATATATGATTTATATCTGTTTTAAAGTAATCAAATCCATGTAATCATGTTTAATTGGAGTTTTATAAGTTACAAAGTAAGAACATATGAATATGACTTATATGTAAAAAAAAATTAGGTTTTAAATGTATATTAAACTGTAAATTGATGATTGATTATGATTATGCATGTAAAAACGAAGAGAACGAAATTTAAACGGACCGATTTGGTGTTATAATGAATCTGTAATGCATCATTTCTTGAAAATTGTCAAAACTATGAAAAATATAAAGAACATGAAAATTGGGTGTTCTAATTTGAATTTTTATGTAATTTAAATTGTTAAAAACATGTTAGGAATATTATATGATGTTTCTGTTAAGTTTATAACTTATGGGTAACATTAATATTGTTGTTTGAGCTTAATTTTGGCATTATTTGGTTTTTTCCCTGCGTTCTTCGCGAACTGTCAGACTTCACTGCGTCGCGGCTCTGGTTCTGTGAAGAAACCAGGCGTTGCAGCGCCAAGCCAGTGTTGGCTGACGTAGTCACGGCGCCGCAGCGCCGGTTCTGTAAAGGAACCCAACACTGCATCGCCAGGCCCAAAGCTTGGCTAACGTAGTCACGGCGCCGCAGCGCCGGTTCTGTGAAGGAACCCAGCGCTGCAGCGCTAGGCCAAGCAGCTGGCTGACGTAGGCTCAGCACCGCAGCGGCGGTAGCTAGTGCACACTGGGCGCTGCAGCGCCGACCAGCAGTATGACCCAGAGAATTTTATTTAAGTGTTCAAAGTTCATAAATGTATTTTAAAACTTAATGTAATGAACATGATAACGTGTTAAGCATATATTGAGATGTTAAAACAAATTATTAACTGGTCAATGATGTTTATGTGATTAATTAAATACGTGGTTAAAACTCGTTATTCGTGAAGTCTAATAACGTGTTCAAGAACTGATGTTTGTGATTCGATGAGAATAATCAGACTAAGAATTAATTGATATTATGAATGTAATGGTATGTAGGATTAATTGAGGAACGTGAATTATAATTGTAGCTTGTGCATGAGGCAAGCTTTCTTACCCTAACTCGATTATGTTTACGCTAGTTTATTAACTCTACTTTAATTGAGCAAGTTATCTATTCTTTCATTAAACAAGTTCTTACTCTCGTTTATTCAAGTTCAAGATTCTATATGAGATATTATAATTCTTTATACAGCAATACTTCGGTTATACAATACTTATTCAATTGTATACATATGAGATTCATTATATGGTTTAAGTATCAATTTATTATTGATCCTTGAAAGACTAGCGAACCCTGATTAATTCGACTATTCCATAGTTTATGAGCGTTCTAAATTCTAGAACTGTTATTAAGCTTATCCAAATCAAACTTCCTTTGGTGCGGACTCTAATGTCAAACTGAGATGAACAACCCTTTATAGGGGATTATTTACGCGTTAGAGTTGAGATAATGTGCACATACATGGTACTAAGGGCTGATCCCCCTAAGTACGAGAAGTAGAGTCCATATAGTCTTACTAATGTTAAAGGTTTAAAGTAAAAATACTTGATAACTTGGGACATAGTTCTTGGTCTTATGACCCTCGAATATGCTTTTGATTCTTGTATTCATTTCTTGATTCAAAATTTGAGCTTTCTATTATTCAGAACTCTTTGATTTCTCGCATGTAATTATTATTGTTATTTTGTTATACTTGTGGGCAATCGTTGCTCACTCTTGCATAATAACATTGCCGCTAAGATTGAAAGAACTGACAAGTCATCCACTAGTAAGGGAAATGGCAAATCAAACAAGTGATGAAGACTTTTTTATTTATTTGAAATATTTTGTTTTAAAACTTATGATGTTATGTTAAGACTTTGTTGTTATTTACATTTCCGCATTGATGTTTAAGGTTAGTTAAACCTGGGATTTATTTATTCAGATGTTGTAACCCCTTAAAGGGAGGATTTCTATTTATTTATGAGTTTGATTTATTATGGGTAGATAGATGTGATATTATTAGACAGTGAACACTAAATCCTGTGGAAATGAAGTACCCAAATTTGGGGGTGTCACAAGTCAAGAAATCATGCATTACAGATTCGTTATAACACCGAATCGATCCGTTTAAATTTTGTTTTCTTCGTTTTTACATGCATAATCATAATCAATCATCAATTTATAGTTTAATATACATTTAAAGCATGAATTTTGGTACATATAAGCCATATTCATATGTTCTTACTATGTAACTTATAAAACTCCAAGTAAACATGATTACATGGATTTGATTACTTTAAAACATATATAAATCACCTATAATTAGGTTATGCATGCATTACAAACATCTAACATCAAGTAATAAACAATAACTCATGAAATTCAATTATCAGAGAACTCAAGTTGGCTTTAATGGAGAAAATATAATAACGTAGAATATAAAACTTGGGTTGAAGAATTTACCCTTGCAACTCTATTAAGATGATATGAACTTCTTTTTGATTCTCCAAACTTCTTTCTTAAATCAATTCTTCTCTCAAACTTTCTCTCTTTTTCTCTCTAAGTTCATTGACTTGATATGATATATAATATAAAAGTCCAATAATAATCTAGAAGAGGGGTTGAATGGATTATTACTTGTTAAAAATTATCTTAAGCCTTCTTTATATTTTAGCAAATTAATTTATAGTGTCAGAAATTAATATGCAGAGTTAAAGAAATTCAATCACAATGCACAGAGATTTATCTATTTCACAATATACAGCTTGGGTATATTGCTACGCCCCGTCTCAAGCTCCTCTCTAGGGCTTGAGATCCTATTACTCCCAGTAATAAATGCTCCTTCACTAGGTGACCTTTACAAAGTTTTACAGATCAACTTACAACTATTCAAAACTAACTATCTTGGACAGCGAACTCCCAGCTCCTTCCTCAAGCTTAGTTGAATCTTTGTTCGTGCTCCAAACTATTTTATAACCTGGTCTTGAAACAACAATCTTTTTCTCGCCTCACAAGTTCACTAGAGACCCAACTCCCAGCTGACCTCTCTAAGACTCTGGTCTTGGTCAAAGAATTTTTGTCTTTCTCACAGATATATAAAATAAACTGACTCTATCATTTTCCTTTTTACAAAAGATAGTTTGAATTTGCTTCTAAAGTAAGCAGATAGAGTTTTAGAACAGGATTATAAAAGTTTAAATAACTTTTATAGTTGATGCTTCTTAGATAAGCAGATATATAATTTAAGATCAAAAGTTCAAGACTTATATGTGAAATGCTTCAGATAAGCAGATAAGTCAATTGATGCAGGTTTATAAAGATTTTCTTTTCTTTTAATAAAGAATGTGTTTCTATGGTTTAAACAATTCTAGAAAAGATGTTTCTTTATAAAAAGTGTGTTTCTATGGTTTGAACAGATATATCTTTGAGTTCAGAAAACCATATAAAATTACTTATAATGCAACAAGTATTTATGTGAGTAAATAAGTTTGTGAGTAAGATACTTGTTTTGAAAGTTATCAAATATAATAGATTTATCAATTAAATAATACTTGATGAAATTTGATTCACCCACGTATATATATTATATTATATTTGATCTATGTTGTGAAAATTTGGCCACTTAGGATTTAAAGACCGTTTCAAAGAATTTCAAAGAAATAACATCCGAATTATATCGGTATCTAAGTATTGACCAAATTGTTTGTTTCACAATCTGATAATTATATAATATTTTTCAATACTTATATAATGTATCAATATTAATAAAAAGCCACTTAAGATTTTAAAGACCGTCCGAAAGATAAATTTTTTTCGAATTATATCGGTATCTAAGTACAGACTTTTTATAATATTTGATAGATTAAATATAGATATATATAAATGTGTATAATAATTAAGTATGATAAATTTTCACCCACGTATATATATTATATTATATTTAATCTATGTTGTGAAAATTTGGCCACTCAGGATTTAAAGACCGTTTTAGAGAAATAACATCCAAATTATATCGGTACCTAAGTACTGACCAAGTTGTTTGTTTCACAATCTAATAATTATATAAATATTTTTTGATACTTATATAATGTATCAATATTAATAAAAAGTCACTTAGGATTTTAAAGACCGTTTGGAAGAGAAATTTCTTCCGAATTATATCGGTATCTAGGTACAGACTTTTTATAATATTTAATAGATCAAATATAGATATATATATATATATATATATATATATATAAATGTGTATAATCAATTTATCTGTAATATATCTATATATATAAGTAGATATGAGATAATATAAATACAAAAATTTAATGACTTATCTCAACTACTTTGACCAATTTAATCTTCTTTCAAGAAATAGAACTTTGAATTAGAAGATGAAGAGAAAGCTTTTTGCAGGGATATTATGTAGGCAATGAGATATAGCTTTTCTTTGCTTTGTGAATTGGTAAGTTTAAAATGAATGAAAAGCCTCCTATTTATATGATTTTGAAGTTGAGGGCAAAATAGTAAATTTTGAAATCTGATTTTGAACCAATGGTTCGGATTGCATGGATGAAAAATAAATGGTCCGGATCAACTTAAGGCACACGGATTTGGCCAACTTTGGAAATTAATTTTTGCCAAATGGTCATGTTTTTTATTTCAAACATAGCACAAAAATGTTGGTCCATTTACAAGGCTTTGGCCAAGCCTTTCTTTTTCTCTTGGGCATGCAATGCTTTTAATTCACAACCCACACACATGGTTTCATTTGCAAACATACACACACGGCATGTGCACACACTTACGGTCACATGCACACACACACACATGCATTTATTACATATATATATATGTGTGTGTGTGTGTGTGTGACGCCCCCAAATCCACGTTCCTTCGAAACCTCGGATTCGGTGCAGTCACGATACTACTAACGCCAAACTATTATATCTTTTATTCATTACTAAAAGAATACATCTTTACTTATTACAATTTAAAATATAAATTCTATTCATATCCAAGATCTCGTCTTTACATCATATTCGATGTTACTAAAATGCGGAATAATTTAAACTTTTTCAATCCTCCTTGAATAAAATCTTTTATTGATTTCATAACTTAAATCAATTACAACCCTTGAATCAATTATAAAATATGATTCATTATATTTGAGTTATCGTATAACGTTTACAACTCGACTTGATATCCTCTATGTATTAATTAATACATTCTTACAATACAACAAGTATTAAACAGTGTAAACAACTATCAAGTAATACTTCTATAATCTAAACAGGGTTCAAGCAATAATCTAAATAGTACTTCTTCAATTCGATACTATCTATCTTTATCAATCAAGAAGCAAGAAGTCTTTATCGTAAGTCCTTAACCTGCAAAAGTGGTTATTTGCAAGAGTGAGCTCGACAGCTCAGCAATTCTAACAGTCCTCATGCATCACATAGCATATAACATCATACACAGTTCATGCATTTATAAACATTTTATATTTACTACGCATGTTACTTTTCACATAACAACTATATCATCAAAGATCAACTTTCAATCTCATTTATATCTCATATACAGTTCATATATAAGTTCACATTATCACAGCATAATATAATTCAACTAACAGTTATTGAATTCATATATCAAATAGGAACTGAAAGACTTGCCTGATTCGTAGTTTAACAACTACGACTTAACTTCTTAAAGCTATCTGCACTTCGTGTATTCCTACACAGTTATATAATCATGGATTTACATCCATCAGTCATACATTTCATATGCTCTTAATAGAATAACAATTCGTATATCGTTTTCTAATCTTGGTTTCGTTTCACTCTATCTTAGGATAACCACGATGTTACAACATCATACCTTCATACTTATTCTATAGAAACCATTCTATTTCGGTCCTTAGGGTCCTTAAGGAAAATAACTTAGGACCAGACAGTTAACAAACTATTCTTGGTAGCTCTGCAACACGGCGCGGCCGCGCGGCAATTTAGCTTGGGAGTGGCGCGGCCGCGCGACTCCTTGCCAGAACCAGAACTTAGATTTCATAAACTTAGTTTGGTCCTAACATATCATGCATTCTGATATATATTATACACACACATTAAGTAGGCATGCTCGTGCTTATACTACACATGTATACTTAATCACATAGTCTATGCTTTTGAAATTCATTTTCTCGAATATGCGTGCATAGGTGAAATCCATGTTTCATCACATGATGCTTATGTCAACATGTCTATAGGCATAATGAATCCTAATATACATGCTCGTATGATCATAATATAACTCACTCCGTGTTTGATGCTATCATCTTACACATTCTAAACTTTTCATAAAAATCTCTTTAAGTCAACAAAGGTAACTAAGTATATGCAAAGTACCTCGTAGTCATGACTCTCACGTATTAGAACACATACATAAGCCACTTTTACATGTTCAAATGATCAGAACGTGGACATCCTATATATACGTCCAAAAACTCTAAGTTTGTCTTTTGAAATCATTTTAAATTTAAACAATGTGTTCTAGTGTATGCTCAATACCTTCGACTCACATATCATGCATATCTAAACCATATAATCATGCTTAAAAAGTCAGAATATAAACATAACTTATATACGCCAAAATTCATTTATAAAACCTTAAGTTTTCATTAAAAAAAACTCTACTACAACAAGGTATAATTGTTTACTATTAGCCAAGGTAACTGATTAACAACTACCTTCATACCCATTGATACACATAACCAAGACACTTACACATGTCTCAAAAGTCCGACTCAAAGAACATAAAATTCGTCAAGTCTCATTTTCAAAACTTTACGTTTTCTTTTAGAAATTATGTTAAACCAACTAATACAACTCACTATGTGCATTACAATCTTAGTACACATGTCATACCCCTTTATGCAATTATTAGAGTCTAACTAGTATGCTTAACCAACTAGAAAACACAAAATCACCAACAGTTTCTGCAGAGGGCGCGGCCGCGCCCCATTTGTACTAGGGAGACGCGCGGCCGCGCGTCCCCGTTTCCAGACCAGAAACTTTTCTGCTTCGGCAGTCTCTTAGCCCAACTCAAAAATTCTTTCACGAACTTGATTCTAAACATGCCACATTGTATTTTAAGATGTTACTAGGTCTATATAACCACTAACAATCAATACTTGCTCACAAAATCATAAATTCCATACTACATTTTAAGAATTAAGAATTCTTAGAAACAAAATAAAGAACAAGAGACATGGAGGAGATTATACCTCTGCAATGAAATTATTAATTCTCACTTCCTCTTCTGATATGTATACAAGTATCCACCCTCTATATGCTCTCAACTTAAGCAATTCTCAGCAATTGAAATAGAGAAGGAAGAGAGTTCCTTATATAGGCAAATGGATATCCAGACAACTCAATTACCTTCCAAATTAATTCAAAGGATTGCAAGAAAGCTCAATGGATAAGAAAGAGTTGGTGAGAGTTGGTAGAGTAGTTGATTTTCACTATTAGGACCACTCCCCCTTCATGATTGTTGCTAGTTTGCTGAGTTTGAGAAATGGAGATAGGCTAGCCTTGTAGCCATTCACGTGTGATGAAATGGGTCACTCAATTAGGGACAAAAAAAATGACTCTCAGCAACAAAGTAACTAGCAAGTGTATAAATACTTGGGTTATCTATATATACACTTAGGTTATAAGCTTATCTAGAGTCACAATGTCATTTCTAATGAGCAAACCATAATACAATATATCAAGTGGAGGTACATATATACAAACCTACAAATATGTACACTCACACCTAATTAGGTATACTCATATTTTGAATATACACTACTATATATAATCATGTACCTCATGTACATAGGTTAAGTTAATATCCCAATTGGACTAAATATAATATGGTTGGGTACTATCATCCCACCATTTTCCATAAAATTATTATCACAAATATACTCAAATATTATAATGATAATTAATATCAACCATTCATTTTCTTCTAATACTTCCAATTAAATCCCCTTGATTTAACTTCATTATTTATGCCACACCAGGCATAATTATGTGAACTTAATACTTAATAGTCCACAATTTTATAATAATATAATCTCCTAAAATAATATTATACTCAATGTTACATCTTATAATATTTTCATAAAGTAATACCATTACATTACTAATTTACATGTTCTCTATTATAATCAATCTATTACCCTCCTATGGGTAATACCCAATGGTCAAAGAGGAGTTGGTGGCTAACTCCACCAACTACTACTATTCATGGTCCTTCCTCATCATTACACCTTATAACATGCTCATGGTGTAATTACATTTCTTATTATATGCTTTCTTAGCAACAATGTAGTAATTGAATTAACAAACTCTACACACCAATGTATTGCATCTATTCATTATCAAGCTATTATTCTCCTATGGTTATTACCCAAAGGGCAAAAGGGAAGTTGGTGGCTAACTCCCACCAACTACCACTATTCATGTACCCTAACCACTTAATTGACCATTATTGCTCTCACATGGACTAACTTGCAAGCTTATATCTAATAACTTAATGTTATTACCATATGATATGATAGGGTCACACATACACCCAATCATATAATCCATGTACATTTGACAATACCGAATATATTTTAATTGAGTAGTGTCACACTCCATTATTGTAACTTTACTATTACACTTAATCATATAGTTTCCTATATTATATAGTTTTCTTGAAGTGTCACACTTCATTCCATATTATATAGATGTAGCTACTATATAACTTATAATTACACATCATTGCACATAGGAATTTATTCACATAATAATAATAATAATTAATTCCATTAATTATTCATTCATTAATTTATTTAATGAATGTTTATTCCACCACTTTGCCACACTAGGCATATCTCACAA
This sequence comes from Panax stipuleanatus, assembly GCA_020205555.1. Classification (NCBI taxonomy): domain Eukaryota; kingdom Viridiplantae; phylum Streptophyta; class Magnoliopsida; order Apiales; family Araliaceae; genus Panax; species Panax stipuleanatus. The sequence goes on from CM035123.1 coordinate 17,664,757, forward strand.
GCTTACCTTAAGCTTATTATCACTCCCATCACACTTTAATATTCTTTTAATATAAGGTTTGTGTGACACATGCACTTTAATGCTAAATTATTTAGCTACCTTGAACAATTATATGTATAACCTTTACACTAGAATAATTAATATTTACTCTATTAATTATTATAAAATCTACGATAAAATAATAACTTAAGTTATTTAATATATTGAAATAACTTAGTTTTCTTTCATTAATAAACTTTCTTGAAAATACATTAGGAATTATGTATTTTGCCATAACATAAAATATTATGTTTTCTCCAAATAAAGATATTCATTGTTAGAAAATAATTTACTTATTGTCTCAAGATATTATTCTTAATATAATATCTACTAAAATAATTACATGTATGGCACATGTACATACATTATATATAGAAAATAGGTAATAAGTTTATTTTCTATTATAATAATTTATTTCCATCAATTTATTTATATATAGCAAATATGTTTTAATGTATTTACCATATTAATTAATCACACTTATTACATCATACCAAAAACATATAGGGTAATATTATTATTCAAAAATAATATTTCCTCCTTTATTAAAATAATTCAATATTAGAATTTATTTTAATATCCCTTATAATAATTATTTCTCTTTCTTTTCTATAAATTGTTCCCAAAACAAGTTCTTCAAATATTTATTTAAAGATATAATGATTTCCATTTCTCTTTAATAACGTATATATATCTATTAACGTTATTTGTACATTAGACTTTCACACATATTACCATTCTAAGTAATATATAGAAGGTACTAATTAAAATCATATATTCAACATATATATTAATTCACTCCTTTACTTAAGTAAATCAAACCTTGTACCATATTACCTTAGTTAATTAAGGTTCAATATTCACATTATATTATTCCATAATATAACTCTCAACTTAAATTAACCAATATTTATTCTTATTAGTTAATTCCTTAACTAACTCATGCTTCACTATCCAAACCTATTCACGGATAGCTTAAGTGCTATTAATAACCTATATTATAAACATACGAGTCATTAGTACACATACACAAGAATATGGTGATTCTACATTAAGGATATTTAATGTCACCAACTTACTATGATAAAATAATTCTATAAATTATTTAATATCGATAGGAATTTATCCACCTCCTTTATCTCAACTGGATCGTCTCTACGATAAGTAACAAATATATATTAATAATATATTTATAAATCACAAAAACACATATTACATAGTCCATATTACCCTATGTAATATAGTACCACATACCTCATATCACATATATATTATTATTATTCGAACCCATCTCACAGTTTAAGAATTTTATTTATTAAATCCTTATTTAATAATTTTTGAAAATCCGGGTTCTTACAATATATATATATATACGGTCCCTTTCTCCAGCGAACCTTAAGTAACGAACCAAGAACGAACTGGCTATAGCAACGATTTTTTCCATCGCTATAGCATGCAAAGCCGACGACATAGCTATGGCGACGGTTCGAACCGTCACTATAGCTCAAAAAATCGTCGCTATAGCCGGTTCGTTCTTGGTTCACTATTTAAGGCTCGTCGGAGAAGGGGATTGTATATATATATTAAAAAATCTTTTTGCCTAATGAGATTTTCAAAAATTATTTTAGAAAAGAATAGGAATCTCCTTGCTTTAGGAAATGTTAATATTTGAATAAATTTAATTAACACTTGATAATTAATTTATCAAGGTCAAGAAAAAAAAAATTCATTTTAGGATGAAAATATTTTGATAGAAATAAAATAGGATAATTAAAATCAAATTATATAATAATCCTATAGAGAGGATTCTACTCATTTTATGTTAATCTTATTTACTAAGTTTGTTATCATCAAAATAAATTGATTAGTTTGGAGACCTATCATAATAAATGAAGATCTGATATACTTACATATAAATTAACTGGTTGGAACATGGGAAGCGGTTAAGCGCATTAGGCCTTAACTTTTCCCATGTTCTTAAGGGCATGTTTGGTTAGGTACTACATTAACTCATTTTACAATTAATTTAATTAACTTGTTTATTATATAGTTTATTTGTCACACATAAATTAATCAAATAATATCATTTAAATTCAATTAAATAAAAGGCAATATTACACATTAAATCGCATCATTACATAATTAAAATTATTATTTATTAATTATGACAAATTATTAAATCTCTAATTAAATATTAAATTACTTAGAATAACATCATAATTATTAAACAACTCATTTAATTAAATAATCTCAATTAAATTCATACTTTGAACTATAAAATTTCTTCACATTAATTTAATCAATGTAACACATATAATTAAAATAATCTGCCACAATTCCATCAAATATTTATTTAACTCAATAAATAAATCAATAAAAATATTTATTTAATTTAATAAATATTTAAAATAAATTACAAAATTCTCGTTCGTCACATCTTTCCCCGCTTAAAAGGATTCTGTCCTCAGAATCACGATTCAATAAATTCGTCCCGTTACAGTTGGTGACTTTTTCAAGAAAGGAAATGGAAGGCTAAGGCTTCCTAATATAGAAAACCAAGGCTAGGGGCAAAATAGTCATTTATGCCCAAAAATACTATTCCCACCTCCTTAAGCAAACCTCCTTAACGAAACTTCCCCTAGAAGTTTCGTTGTTCCGTGTTTCGGCATTCGTCTGACAGTTCAAAAAACTGACTTTCTCAAAATTCAAATATTTTTGGATATTCCGTCTTTCTTCTGCCAAATAGCTTTTACGCGTTCTTCGAAACTTTGAAAAACCTAAAAATACTTTTTGACGATTAGCATTTTTTGTCATGTTTTCCCACAACGTAGTTAACGAATAAAAAGTACATAACAGTACTTTTTGTCATTTTTATTAGTCCAATTTCTGCACGTTTTTCAAAAAAAACTTTTATCGGCTAACATAACTTTTCACGGCATATTACCGTTAAATCTTCAGACATAATGTCATTACGACATACCAAACTCTCAGAAAGGTCTAGGGTATTCAAACCCTAGCCCTTAGGTTTTGTCGGGTGAATAGTGCCTGTAGACAGTCGAAATTTTCTTCAGTCCTGTCGTAGACACTCGAATTTTTCATTCCTGTTACTAACCATGCAGAAGGGCAAAATCGTCTATTTCAAGTCAGCCCCGGGAGGTACAGGTCAGCCTCGGTCTCAACTAAGGAGGTACAAGTCAACCCCGGTCTCAACCCATGAGGTACAAGTCATCCCCAGTCTCAACCCGGAAGGTACAGGTCAGCCCCGGTCTCAACCCGGGAGGTACAGGTCAGCCCCGGTCTCAACCCAGGAGGTACAGGTCAGCCCCGGTCTCAATTTGGGAGGTACAGGTCAGCCCCGGTCTCAACCCGGGAGGTACAGGTCAGCCCCGGTCTCAACCCGGGAGGTACAGGTCAACCCAGGTCTAAACCCGAGAGGTATAGGTCAGCCCCGATCTCAACCCGGGAGGTACAGGTCAGCCCCGGTCTCAACCAGCGAGGTACAGGTCAGCTCCAGTTTTAACCCGGGAGGTACAGGTCAACCCCGGTCTCAACCCAGGAGGTATAGGTCAACCTCGATCTCAACCAGGGAGGTACAGTTCATCCCCGGTCTCAACCCGGGAGGTCAGGTTGAGCTCCGGTCACAACCCTAGAGGCCAACTCAACTTCGGAGACAACCCTGAAGCCTCACATCATCTATCACACCCCTAAATTCGGGTACTTCAATTTTCACGGGATTTGGTGTTCACTATACAAATATTAAGTCTATCTACCCTAATAAATGAAAACCATTAAATATATATAAATAAATCCTCCCTTATGGGGTTACTACATCTGAAAATAAATACATCAATCCCAGGTCATACTAACCTTAAATCTCGAATGTGGAAATATAAATAAATAATAAGTCTTACATGTTGTCCCAAATTGGGTATGACAATTATGCGCAAGTATACGCGGTCAACAAGTAATAAAGTGCAAGTATACGCAGTCAACAAGTAATAAAGTGTAAGTAATCGTTCCAACAGAGCAATAACTGATAAAAGGTCGCCAAACCACTAGCACATAATCATTTCAGTCTTATTTAAACGAGCGATCAAGAGTTATAATTAAAAACTAATTAAACTAGACAAGGAATTAAACTTAAACTAAATAATCCTAGAGTAAAAATCTGATTTTGAAGACATAAGATTCCAATTTTCCCTAATGATTCATCTAAGTCGACACACTCCCAGTTAGGTCAAATTAATCGCAATAATTTATTAGCCGAGAACACGAAAGTGAGAAACGGCCATCTTTCAATGCATCGAAACCATATCACATACAATCCACAGAAGATAGACCGCATATGAACACCCACATTACCTAAACCACTATATGTCTATGCGGTGTACAAATAAATAGGGTTTAAACACAGGTTCTCAATTGACTACGAGTGGTGCTTCGGTATATGTCTATCCTAAGCACAAATCATACGTTTAACATCATGTAAACATACAATCACCCGCTACTATGATTAGATCTAAACTCACACTTCGTCTGTCAAGTCCATATAGGTTATCACAATAATTGGTAGCTAATTAATTAAGCAATGAAAACATGAATCGCAATAGATAAGCACATAACAATCAATACGACCAACATAGAAGCATATCAAATTAAACTACTCAAAAGGTTCCATTAAAATCTCAAAATATAAACTAAGTCACAAATAACTCAAATATATCATCCGCAAATTGAATATACATCATCCAAATACAAAATGGTAACAAGGAGAGTAATGAGATAGAGAATGCAAATCTGTGTTCTTTCTCTAAGATTGGATCTTTGATGATATACAAATGCTTCAATCTTCAATACTAATTAAACCCTAGAAACTAACTAACTAACCCTAAGCTAATCTCTAACCTAATCTACTCCTAGATAAGAAATTAAAAAGAGAAGGAAAAGGAACTAGGGCTAGGGCTTAAGGCCAATATGAGCTCCCTAGTGGAGATGTCGACCAAAATGGGCAACAAGCCCTTATTATATGCTTCTCCTGTTCAATCTCAGCAGAAGTTAAAATCTGGCCAAAAACAAGACTGGCGCGGCCGCGCGCGGTTTAACCTTGAAGAAGGCGCGACAGCGCGGCTTCTAAATCTGGAATTCTGCTGGCTTTTGCTGGTGCACTTGGCTGCCACCTTCATGCTTACCTTCTTGTATACTTTTAGCCTCGTAGCATCCTCACATTTCAATGCTCCTTCATCATGCCATCATCATGCCTTTTTAGCTTAATGTGCACTAAGAGATTTATTTTGTATATCTTAAATAATTAATTTTATAACCTAAGTAAAGCAAATCTAATTGGGTTATGAAATTAAAGATATTTGAGTAAGGAATTAACTTGCTAAGGTGTGTAATGGAAACCCTAACTAAATGATTAGGGTGATATAAAATTAAAAGTATGGGACTAATGTGATTTTATGGCCCAAAGAATTATTTAAGTAGCCCAATTAATAAGCCCAATTATTTATTTAAGCATTGGACTTGTAGCTAATTTGAATTAATAGCAATTAAGTTATTAATTTAGCCCAATATAACATGTATGGGACAAGTATTATGATGACCCAATTTAATTATTGGTGGAAGCCCAAATTTATTTTATCTAGTAAGTAAATTAAGAAAAAAAATGAAAGCCCAAAGGAATTAAAGGAAGGTCCAAGCTTGGCCTATTTGAGAAAAGGATATTTTAGTCATTTAATAAAGCAATATATAAAACAAAGTGGATGGGATAATAAGGCCACATGGCTGGTTTTGGAAGAGGAGGAATAAGGGGAGTGCATGTAATGATTAGGTGCTTTAGTTTGTAAATCACTTTATTAGGTGTTGCTTCCTTCTTTGGACACCTCCTTTGTTCTTTCTTGTAAGCAAAGAAGTAATAATGAGAGAGAGAGGGGATGAGGATTTGTAGAGATATAGATAGATAGATATGATTTATCTATTCATTTTTACTAAGTAAACTTAATATTTTATTTTGTTCTCACTTTATGTTCTAAACTAAAGAAAGAGAGAGAAACCAAAAGAATGAAATTAGAGAGAGAAGAAGAGAGGGTTTGGTGGGGGGAAAGAGAAGAAGAAGGAAGGAAAGTTTGAGCTTTATGCCACTAGATCCTTAACTTACTTTGGTTGGAGAAAGAAGCATAGCAAGAAAATCAAGGTATAAGTATAATCTCTAGCTTTATTTTCTTTTATTTTTCTAATTTTATGAAAAAGGGGGGTTTATGATTTTGAAGTTTAAAATTCTTTAATCTATGTGTTTTTTATAGATTCAAGTACAAATCTAACTTATATAAGTGTTAGAAATTGGATCTAAAGCACAAAAGGGAAACTAGGTTTTTCAAAAGTTAGAAAACTAATTTTTCTTAGCTTTACTTGTGATTAATCTTGTGTTTGGTGATTTTTGATGTAATAGATCATGGATCATGATAGATCCATGAGTATATGATGTTTTAATATATATTATGATGTTTAAAGTTTGGTTAATCAAGAGATCTAAGAAGATTTTGTACAAAACACAAAACTGGAAAAAATCAGATTTTGGGGAAAACGTAACATGAAATTCAAACGACCATATCTCCTAGTGTATTTCAAATTTTTGAGTGTGGTAAATTTTGAGAGTTAGATCTAGAAGACTTATAAATTTTTCAAGTGGAATCACTGAAAATTTCCATGTAGATTTCCGTCTGTACAGTTTTTAGCAAAGGACGCGAAAACTAAAAATGACAAAAAATAGGCTGTTCGGAAATTGTAAGGGCAGTTTCATCCACTTAATTTGTGTAATAAAATCCAATATTTTGGGACATGAAAATATATGAGATAAAGTAGCTTGTGTCCAAAAATGAGCTCATTCTGATTTAAATTGAGCAAGTTATGACCATTTCAATATTTGCATTTTTTTCAACAAAAATCGCTATAACCGGAGTTGTATAACTCCGATGGCCACGAAATTTAAATTGTAAGTCCACGTTAACATGTATAAGATCCCGCCAAGAGTTGGGAATTTCTGGAGTTAAGCGTGAGGTAGCTATTTTTTAAGGAATTAACTAGAAATTAATTTTTGAAAAATACTTAAGGAAGTTGAAAAATTCCAAAAAAATACTTTTTGTGTATGGAATATATGTGTATATGATTGGCCAAAGGATAGGAAAATAATAAGCTGTTTTGATATTTTCGTGAAAAGGAATTTCAGCTTCCTAAAATGAACATTTCGGGTTGCTGAAATGGAAACTGAAAATGTTAGGAAGACAGTTTGGTTTCAGCTTGCTGAAATGGAAACTGAAAATATTAGGAAGACAGTTTGATTTCAGCTTGCTGAAATGAAAACTAATAAGGTTTAGAAGAGAAGATAGATTGATTTTAGTTTATTGAAATGAGGAAGTTGATTTGTTGAAATAGTAAACAGTTTACTGAGCTATAATAATAACTTATAAATGAACGATTAAGTATTAAGTCTAAGGTAGTGCAATCGTACCCTTTAATGGTTGATGTATAGTAGTTGGGCTAAATGACTCCTTCATATGGGGAAGGAATCTCTGAATTAGTAACCGATCTAACTCACTGTGAAAACAGTGTAGACGAGACAAAAATTAATTTGTTAGTTGTTTGTGGGAAACCACTCAGTATACTATATTGAATACTATTAAAGACTCGATCTGTGCTACATTTAGACTTGTGAATATGTTTAGTGTTAAGATTATCTGATATTTGACTATGTGTTTAAATGCTAGATAGTTTACTTATAAGGTATGTTATACTAATTGAAAGATCAATCTTATAACTGATAGGTCTTTTTAATAAAGAGATTATCTTAAATTGCGTAGCAGTAATCGACGGTACATGCAAGTTCCTATACTCTTTTATTGTGCAAGTTTCCTAACTCGAACTCGAGTTGTTATTGTAAAGCATGTTCGTGAATAATTATTATTAATTATTCACATCTATACTGATTATTGATTCGCATTGCATGTTGCATATGTTCATCAGGTATGAAAGGCTGATCACCTTCATTACCCTAAGGTTCAGTTAAAGTTGTTCATGGTCCTTGTTGACATTAAACATTATTGGTTCAGTCAATCATTTATTGAAACTCTGATTTATGCTCTTTCACAATTATTATATTGTTGAAAACTCGAAAGCTTATTATTCCTTTTCAATCATGATATATCTTCTTTTGAACTTAAACTTGCTGGGCAAAATTGTTGCTCACCCTTGCTATATCATGATAAACATTTCAGATTAAAGCAAAACTTCAGACACAGGCAAAGACAAAGACAAGTTTCAGGATGGAATTATTATACGGTTAAAATGGTAACAATATTGAAGGCATATGACATTGTATGTTGTATAGGATATTGAATACAGTTATTAAGTTAAGGTTACAGACCTTGGGATTATGTTGTAAAAGTTATTATACAAACAATTTATGTTTATATCTTCCGCAATAGTTATAGAAATGATGTATCGTAACGTACCAGGTACGAGGTTCTGGGAACCCGAATTTGGGGGCGCTACAGGTAGGGTGGTCAATGGTGATCATGGGCATCTGCATCGGCTCTGCGTCTGTCCACATAACTCCATTCATAATGCAGAGCCTGGTGATCACTGATGCGTGTGGGATACTAGCTGAATTATCGCCTCTCAAAAATCTGCGGATAGAACTGTTAATCATGTGTCCCAAGTTAATCTTTTTGCCCTTAATGATCCCATACAGCAAAACAGCCCGGTCCTTAGTGACCTCATTTGGATGCTGTGTTGGCATCAAATTTGCGCAAATAAAGCTGTACCACGCCTTCCCATATCTACTCAAGGCGGCCTGGGGGAAATACAGCTTTTGATCCGTTCCCTACTTCAGCTTCCAAGATGTGCCTGGCTTGCATATATAATCACAAATAGCGTCAAGCTCCGACCCCCACTCCCTAGCATAAAGATACTCGGGCGCATCCAATGCAGTATTTGGTAAACTGAAAAGCTCGTTGATGCTATCTTTTGCAAAGGACACCTCACATCCCCGCACGAATATCTTATTGGATTTGGTGAATTTGGCATTGGAGTAGAATTCTTGAACCACATAAATGGGGGCTGCCATAGGCTCCTCGCAGAAAAGATTCCAGCCCCTCCCTCTGATCATAGCTGCCATACGCCCGTCCAATTTCCTATCTGGCGCTAATCCTCCCTCCGGTACAAATGTCCTGCCTACCAAAGCATCGTGAAAGAATTTTTGGGCCTTCAGACTGATGAACTTGTGGTCATCATAGTCGATGCCACCTCCCCCGTGCTCGGAATCGCTGCCCATAGATTCCCTCCTATTACGCTTAGAGGCCATTCTGATTGAGAAGAGAAGCTACCACAATTTCCAACACTGCACTCAGCAAACCAACCCAATTCAATTTACACTTGCTAGGCTCTCGAACCCACACTCACTGTCCCAATTCACGGCTGCAATCTGCCCTAATCTATTAATGTGGCTAGAAAGGTTTTAGGGCTTGTGAGGAGATTGCTTTAGAAGTTCGGTTTGAGAGGATGGGAGTGATAGGTGGATAGATGCTTTTGATTTAGGAGATAAGAGGTTTGATGTCAATCAAAACTAGGGCTTGTGGTGGAGGGGATTTGTGAAGGAGATTGAGGATGGGGTTGTGATGGAAATAGGAGGTTGAATGCTTGAGATGACTGGAGAAGGTGAGGGATGAAGGATTTTCAAATTTGAGAGAGAAGGCCTTGGATCTCGTCTGAAATGAAATGAAATGGGAGGCTCAAATTCTGTCGGGTTTTACTTCAAGTCAGGCACAGTTTGCACGAGGCACGGCCGCGCGCCACATCAAGCTTAATCAGGCGCAGCTGCGCGGCTTGCCAGATTTTGTTTTCTGCAGCATTTGGCATGCACTAATGATGGCCCTTTGAGCTTTGCTTCATGCAGGATGGATTGAACCTGAGAAAAGCATATAACCTTTATTAAGCCCTCTTAAACTATCAAAACTAAATATGCAATATTTATAACTTGGAGTATGAAACATGGAAGGATATATGCATTTGACTTCACAAAAACTCCTATACGTGCATATATGCAACATGCTCTAAAACGACACCAAAAAAATCATACAATAATATTCTTCTTCTCGATCGTTAACAATACAACTTTAATCTATCTTTACATCATTAATCGATATTAAAATCACTAAAAATGCGGAATAATTTAAATTTTTTTATAAACTTCTTTCTTTATTGCCCTGAATCGCAACCTTTACATTACATAACTTCGATTCAAATCTAAATCATGAATTGTTACAACGAAATGACTATACAAAGTCTTACATTACAATTATTATCCATATACATCAAATAACTCAACTTTACAACTTTAGATCTGCATTACAATCAAGATATTAAATGCATTTCTCATAAAACATAAGCAAGCTTCTTAAATTACTATTGAACTCTAACATTCAACTAGCATGTATCATTACCTTGCCTCCTTGACCTGGAAAAATGGTTATTTGCAAGAGTGAGCCCAACAGCTCAGCAAGAACTAACAGTTTTCATGCATCACGTAGCACATAATTAACATGCTCAATGTAACGCTCCCAGATCCGTGTAACATCAATTACAGGACAAGGTGCTCACGGAACAACATACATCATCATCTATCTATGTAAACTCCAATAATAATAGTAATAATATTAACTATTACATACTTACTCAAATAAAATCCCAAGTTCTTACAACCTTAAATAAACTAAAACTCAAACTTAGCGTTTATTGCTACAATAAATCATATGCGAAAATATAAACTTATTACATAAATAACTCTCAACATTTCATCTTAGACTTCCCCTTGTCCTTGCCCGAGCCCTCAGCGTTCTCAGCCTTAACTGAATGGTTTAAGCAAGAATGAGCACAAATTTCCCAACAAGTATATAAAGAAGTTTGAAATCATACATCAAGAGTAAAAGCATCTGTATGGCTATATCTCAACAGTTGAAAGAATTATCAAGTGTTAAACAAGAATGTAAAAGAGTAGGAGTGTAAGAATCCTCAATATCATACTAAGGGGTGTTAAATACCCTGAACGTTACTTTATTTCATAAAAAACCATCAAACGGTTTAACAATCAATTAGATTGTAAACGGTCCCTCCAAGTACTCTAGGTGATCAGCCTATCGTGCCCTACATTGTGCACAAGTATAAAGTTTAAAATGTATAAGCATAAATGGGACTATATGCCCGGCATCTGTTTGACTGTTTATACGGGTTGTTCATCTTAGTATTAATGCGAGATCGCACCAAAGCAATTTGGATTGGTAAACATTAAATAGCTTCGAAAGATTTGAATTAAACCATTTTTCATCAATAATAACTAGCCGAAAACAAAGGTCAGGAAACATACTTAGAAATAGTTCTTTAAATAGATAGAACTTTAAAGCATAGTAGTTGAAGCAATAACTGAGTAATCAACAATAAAACTGGCAAGATAATTGAAGTTGTAGAACTTTACGTCAAAGGAACTTGTACATGTCAACGAATAAACACGAGCTCCCCTTACCGCAATAAAAGAAGTAAGGCTTGATTAATTTATCAATAAAAAATAGGGTAAAAAACTTGCCTGATACGTCTGCTATCGTTAAAGCTAGCAATTAACCTTCATGTAACCTAATCATAGGTGTCACATTAAGTAATTAGGTTCTCAAACTCAAATTTGAAAGAAAATGGTTTCCTTTTATTTAAATTAAGTTATTAACTAACACGTATTCTCTTAACATACCATTCAATTACACAAGCATGTTGCATTTTATAGGTCCAGGGGTTCAATATCAGAATCTGGGAAAAATAAGCTTCTGAAATTTTTCAGGCCCGACCCGACCCAGACTGACCCGGACCGGCGTAGCTGCGCAGGCACGAGCCTGATGAGAGGTGCAGCTGCACTGCTCTTCGTTGCCCAAAAAATTCCTCAACTCAAGCAGCCCACTTTGCAATTTAATTTCGATTAAACTACTCAACATCTGACCATAAAACTTGGACACAATATACTCCATATAGCATAGTATTTTACAAAAATATCATATACCAGAAACTAGCATGTTAGGACCACAAATTGGCTACCTTGAAAAATGTGCCAGACAGCGTTCTATACTTAGAAAATTTCTGGGAAAAACCCAGAAATCTGCAGATTTTTATTTCCAACATGCTTGCTAACAAAAATCATAACTCTCTCAATTTAGCTCCATTCCTTATGAAATTTGGTCAGGTTGTACATGATACTACATAGTATTTTACAAAATTATTACATACACTAATCGGGTCATAGAAACCATGATTCCGAGGCTCCGAAAAACCTAAAAAGTCATAGATTCTATGTTCAACCAACTTTGACAAAATTTGTGATTTTGATTCTAGCATGCAAGGACTCGATTCCTACTGTCCAGATCACATCTACTAGCATATATACACCTGTTACAACAATCAACCCCACTAAATTTTCACGTTTGAACAAATTAGCATCTTTGAGGCATTTTGTCAACTAGTTAGCATACATGGCATTAATTAATTCGATTTCGTACATAAGAGACATGTTAAAACCAGAACTTTCGTTCTCTACCACCATATATCAGTACCCAACACGAACGTAGCCTCATAAAATCCAGACAAATCATTTACCATGGCTATACATGCTTTTTCTTACTATTTTCTTAAGAACATATGAAATGGATCATGAATTACCTCTTGGTGCAAATTTCTCCTTGTTTTGATACTGATATTCCTTCCTTCTTGCTTGTTTAGACTCTCCAAACCTCCAGAATTCTCAAGAGCTCTCAAACTCTCATTCTCCCAAGTTTATTTTGTAGAGTTTCTAAGAAAAGAGGAATTGCTTTGGGAGAGAGATGCTCTTATAGAGCTTGGATTTCTATGTAACGTGAATTGTGAATTCACCAGTTAACTCTTAGAATATCCCATGATCAATTGTCAATTAAATCAAAGAAAGTGGGAGTTAGAGAAAATGAAAAAGTGTTGGATTTAAGGAATAAAATTGAAATATTCCCTTCCCATTAATCTTGTAATATGCATATACTCTTTTATCCCAATATGTTTCCCACGAAGACCCCCCCCCCCCCCCACCAACTGCTGACTTTGTATAAATAAACAAATTATAATATTAGTTAAATCAATTAATTAGCTATTTGACCGTTTTGCCCTCCGTAGCCAAACGTTTCGATACTTATATCAATTCCTACTAAAGTCGACGTTTCGGACGTCATGGGACTATCCATTTCATCAAATTCATCTCCAAAATTCATGGTTGACTTTTTCCCCGAAACAGTCAATTGGTTGACTTTGACCAAAAAGTCAATCGTGACACATTTTTGTGGTTACAGTCTATCCTGACTAATTTTGACGTTCCGGACTCAAATACGCAGTCCGCGTCTCTAAATTTCGCTCGGAACTCCAACTCATATTTTAATACCATCCCACGAAATTAATAGAATTAATTCTCTACTTAACTAATTCAAATAGTTAAATTAATCTAAATCAACTATTTAAATACATCTCATCACATAAAATATATGAATAGCACATATACCCCTAATAATAGAAATCACATAAGGGTTTCACATAAATTCGTCTATTAAAAATTATTAAATTGCATAATAATCTCGGATATTACATTTACCCTCCCTTATAAGGATTTCATTCCCGGAATCATTACAAGTTAAACAAAAAGACTAGGGTAATTTTTGTCATTTTCTCCTCGAGTTCCCACGTAGCCTCATCGGCGTTGTGGTTCCTCCATACTACCTTTACATAAGGTATTATCCTATTTCTTAACACTTGCTCTTTTTATCAATTATCTGTACAGGAACCTCGTCATAGGTTAGGTCCTTCTCAAACTGGATGGGTTCATACTCTATGACATGCCTGTAATCCTGTTTATAGGGTTGTAAAACTGATACGTGGATCACGTTGTGTATATGTTCTAACTCCAGAGGTAAAGCTATTTCATAAGCCACCACACCGACTCGCTTTAACACTTCAAAGGGTCCTATGAATCTGGGACTAAGTTTTCCCTTCTTTCAAAATCTCATTTTCCCTTTCCAAGGTGACACTTTCAGAAACACATAAGTGCCTACGTCGAAGTCTCATTGTTGCCGATGCTGATCAACATATTTCATCTATCGATCTTGAGCCGTCACTAGTCTCGCTCGTATCGTTTTGATTACATCCGTAATTTGTTGCACCAATTTTGGCCCTAACAGTTGCCGTTCTCCTACTTCATCCCAGCACAATGGCATTCTACATTTTCTTCCATATAAAGCTTCATAAGGTGGCATCCCGATACTTGCGTGGTAACTGTTGTTGTATGCAAATTCCACCAACGGTAGGTGGTCATCCCAGCTTCCTTTGAATTCCATAACATATGCTCTCAGCATGTCCTCTAAAGTTTAAATAGTTCTCTCAATCAGCCCATCTGTTTGAGGATGATACGCGGTGCTCAACCTCAGTTGCGTACCCATGCGTTCTTGAAAGCTTTTCCAGAAATTTGCTGTAAATTACGGATCGCGATGAGACATAATTGATACCGGCACACCGTGCCTGGAAACGATCTCTTTGATGTAAAGCTTTGCCAACTGATCCAAGTTATATCTGATCTTGATTGGCAAGAAATGTGTTGACTTAGTCAATCGATCAACAATGGCGTTCTACATTTTCTTCCATATAAAGCTTCATAAGGTGGCATCCCGATGCTTGCGTGGTAACTGTTGTTGTATGCAAATTCCACCAACGGTAGGTGGCCATCCCAGCTTCCTTTGAAGTCCATAACACATGCTCTCAGCATGTCCTCTAAAGTTTGAATAGTTCTCTCACTCTGCCCATCTGTTTGAGGATGATACGCGGTGCTCAACCTTAGTTGCATACCCATGCGTTCCTGAAAGCTTTTCTAGAAATTTGTTGTGAATCGCGGATCGCGATCAGACACAATTGATACCGGTACACCGTGCCTGGAAATGATCTCTTTGATGTAAAGCTTTTCCAACTGATCCAAGTTATATCTGATCTTGATTGGCAAGAAATGTGCTGACTTGGTCAATCGATCAACGGTCACCCATACTGCATCGTAACCCTTCTATATAGTTGGAAGTCCTACCACGAAGTCCATCGTGATATGCTCCCACTTCTATTCCGTAATTTCTAAAGGTTGAAGCAACCCGCTCAGTTTCTGATGTTCCGCCTTGACTCGCTGGCATGTTAAACACTTGCTGACGCACTCTGCGACTTCTCTCTTCATATTGGGCCACCAATAATGTTGGCAAAGATCCTGATACATCTGTGTGCTTCCCGGCTGGATTGAGTATCTTGAGCTATGAGCTTCCTGCAAGATTTCCTCCTTTAACTTAGATATCGCTGGCACCCAAATTCTCCTCTCAAATCTTAATAATCCATCACCACCTACATTGAACTTAAGCTCCTCTCCATCTGAAATTCTTTTCCTCACCTTCTCGCATTCTTCATCGCTGCTTTGTTCTTCCTTGATTTTGTCCAATAGAGTCGGTCGAACCTCCATTGCGAACAACTTCTCATCTGACTCACTCGGACTCTTTACCTCGAGTTCCAAACTGGCCATTTCCATAATCAACTCCTCTTGAGCAGTTAGCATTGCCAACCTACCACTGCCATTTCTGCTTAGCGCATCTGCGACCACGTTAGCTTTCCCCGGATGATATAAGATGTCACAATCGTAATCCTTTATTAGTTCCAACCATCTTCTCTGTCTCATATTCAACTCCTTCTGCGTAAAGATATACTTCAAACTTTTATGGTCCGTGTATATTTATACTTTACACCATATAAATAGTGCCTCCATATCTTTAGGGAAAATACTACCACTGCCAATTCCAGGTCATGGGTAGGATATCCTTTCTCGTAATCTTTCAACTGTCGTGATGCGTACGCAATAACTTTGCTATGTTGCATAAGCACACAGCTAAGTCCTTTGTGCGACGCATCACTGAAAATCACAAAATCACCTGTATCGTTTGGTAAAGACAACACCGGTGCCTCACTCAATCTTTTCCTAAGTTTCTGAAAACTTTCTTCACATTTCTCTATCCAGACAAATCTTACCGACTTCTTTATTAAATTCGTCAACGTTCCCGCTATCTTTGAAAAATCTTGAATGAACAGTCTATAATAGCCTGCCAGTCCTAAGAAACTTCTTACCACAGTCGGTGTCTTTGGTTGTTCCCAATTCTGTACCGCTTCCACCTTTCCTGGATCCATGGAGATTCCGTGCTTGTCGATCACATGACCCAGAAATTGAACTTTCTCTAACCAGAACTCGCACTTCGAAAATTTTACGTATAACGTATCCTTCCTTAATGCCTCCAATACCAACCACAAGTGTTCAGCACGATCCTCCTGAGTCTTGGAATAGATCGGGATATCATCTATGAACACGACCACGAATTTATCTAAGTATTGCTTGAATACTTGATTCATCATATCCATAAATGCCGCCGACGCGTTCGTTAACCCAAATGACATCACCAGAAACGCGTAGTGTCTGTAACGAGTCCTGAATGCTGTCTTAGGTACATCTTCCTTCCTCACCTTCAACTGGTGATATCCCGTCCTCAAGTAGATCTTGGAAAAATATTTTGCTCCCTTCAATTTATCGAACAGATCATCTATCCTAGGTAACGGATACTTGTTCTTAATCATCACCTTGTTCAACTCTCGATAGTCGATGCAAAGTCTCATCGATCCGTCCTTCTTTTTCACAAATAAAATTGGTGCTCCCCAATGAGACACACTCGATTGAATATACTTTCTATCCAATAATTCCTGCAACTGTACCATCAGCTCCTACATCTCTGCCGGTGCCATTCTGTATGGGGCTTTTGAGATCGGGGCCGTTCCCGGTACTAAATCTATAACGAATTTGACCTCCCTATCTAGCGGAAGACCTGATAATTCCTCCAAAAATATATCTGGAAATTCATTCACTACTGGTATATGTCCCATCCCTTTCCCTACCTTCTGCGTATCGACGATATGGGCCAAATATCCTACACATCCCTTCCTTAGTAACTTCCTAGCTTGCATCGTCGTCAGACAGCTCGCGTGTCTCGGCGACTTACTACTATAGAACACTACCTTAGACTGATCTGGAGTCTTAAGGTTTATACACTTCCTCTGGCAATCTATCATCGCTCCATGGTTAAATAACTAGTCCATTCCTAGAATTACATCAAATTATTCTAATTGAATCGGAATTAAATCCACAGGTAACTTATATCCCCTGATATCTACAACACAATTCCTATGGACATGGCTAACGGGAATTATTTCCTTATTAGAAACTTCTATGTTCATCGGATATTCTAATTCTTCCTGGGGTAAGTTTAATCGTTTGGAGAATTTATACGACACGAAGGAACAAGTAGCACCCGAATCAAATAATATGTAAGCAGATATATCATTGATCGAAATGATACCTGAAACCACATCCTTGGATGCGACAACATCCTGAACTGTCATGTTGAAAGTTTTTGCTGTTGGTCGATTCTGAGTTGGTGATCCAGTTATTGTGAGATTTCCACTGCTTGGTCCCCTTCCTCCATTTCTTCCTGTTGAATTCTTCTTTGGGCAATTCCTTGCCTGATGATCGAGTGCTCTACAATTGAAGCATCCATTTCTCTTTGGTGCAGAGCAATTGGGAGAGATGTGTCCCTCTTACCCGCAATTAAAACACACATTCTTCCTTTTTAGGCATGCACCCGAGTGATTCTTTCCACACTCCTTACATGCCTCAATTCTCTTCTTTGCTTCCCCTGGTTTGCCCCCAGAGTTTCCCGGATTGAAGTTGCTATTGTTGTTGATGTTGTTATTCCACACTCTTTTGTTTGCCCCACCGCTACTACTACCTTCCCCTCGATTTCCTCCTTCACCCTTCTTTTTCTTCTCCTTGTTGAATTTCATCAGGGCTTCACTTCCGCCCTCAGCAATTATAGCTTTCTCCAAAAGAGTTGCGAAGCTGTTCTTCTGCAACACCGAAAGTCTGCTGTATAACTATGGTTTGAGACCCTGCTCGAACCTCCTCGTTTTCCTCTACTCAGTGTCGACCTGATGAGGTGCGAACCTCGCCAGCTCGTTGAACTTTGTGGCGTATTGGGGTACCGTCATGTCTTCTTGCTTCAGCTCCAAGAATCGCATCTCCATGCGACTCTGCATACTCACAGGAAAGTAGTTTTTGAAAAAGATCTTTTTAAACCCCTCCCAAGGTATCACACCCCCTCCAGCCCTGGTCTGGTTTGCCTCCCACCAGAAGTTGGCTTCACCCTTCAGCATGTACGTGGCGAAGATTATTTTCTGCTCATCTCCTACTCGGGCTATAGCAAACGCCTTTTCGATTTCTTTAATCCATGTCTGGGCTTCGATGGGTTCGGTGGTTCCTTTGAACTCAGGGGGTCCCGCGCTTTTGAAGTCCTTAAAGTTTGCCACTTGGGTCGCTGGAGGGTTATTGGTATTCAGGGTTCGATTCTGTAATGCCCCAACTAACATGTCTACGAACTATTGCATGGGGTTCGGTGGACCCCCAGCATTACTGCCTGACCCTTCTGATACTTGTTGACGACGTCTTCCTCTAGCCAACCTTCTGTTTAAATAAACTTAATGTTATCATCTCATAACTTATTCCTACAACATATATAATTCATATAAAACTTAATCATCACATCACATATTTAAATAAAAGCATATTTATTTTTTAAAAAAAACCATAACCATAAAGTATCTCATCATCTTATGGCATTATGCCATTTACATCTCTTTAACCCAAAACACTTGGAAAAATTGAAAACCAAGTTTGTATTCCATACCTAAGCGTCCTATAGGCTAATAGTAAAAGTTTATCACGAATACTAAAGACCCTGCCTAATGGCGTCTTCATGCTCTTCATCCGTTATCTCTCGCACCAACCCTCGGCTTATAACATGTCTAGACCGGTGCTCCTCACGTGGAAAGTGATGCACCCTATGCTGGAATCATCCATGTGCTGACTTAAACGCGTACTTCATCTTGTCTATCCTAACCTTCTTATCTCTCACTTCCCTTTCTAACTCTCCAGTTAGCTTTTCAGCCCGAGCACGGCCTCTCATCTCATCTCCCCAGAATGTGGTAATGATCTGCTTGTCAGTGTGGAGACTCTGAATCCTTGACTCCAACCCATTAATGGTATGAACCAAGTGGGTCCTGATAGCTTCTTTCTCATCCTTCAGCCTGTCCGCCTTCTGACCTGCTGCTCACAGCTTGTCAGCCAGATCCCCGTTCCTAATCACCAGGTGTTGCACCAATGCCCCAAGCAATATTGTAGCTTCCTGCTCCCCCTGATACAGCTTCTCCAGCTCATGGACTCTGTCGTCCAGCTCGGTAATCCTATCCATCAACTCATCTAATAGACTATTCTCCGGTGCTTCTTCAGAGTCCTCCTCGGGCTCCCCCTCCTCTTCAGGATAATCCTCTGGGTCTGAGTCAGCTGTTTCTTCAGCTATGGGCTCAGGTACAGCGGTCACCAACTGCTCACTCACGACGTGAATATCTCTAACTTCATCTTCTCCTGACATCCTACATTCAACACAAAACAACTCGATTAATATTTAAAAATAGATTTTGATTTTGTTTTTAGTAAAATAGATTTGACACTACACTTAGAACTTTATGTGAGTTCATCACCTTATTTCCTCCACTAACTTCTCTAAGGTTATAGTCTAAGGTTCTCCACCTAAGGTTTATAGCCTACGGCTCTGATACCAACCTGTGACGCCACCAGATCCGTGTAACATCGATTATAGGACAAGGTGCTCATGGAACAACATACATCATCATCTATCTATGTAAACTCCAATAATAATAGTAATAATATTACCTATTACATACTTACTCAAATAAAATCCCAAGTTCTTACAACCTTAAATAAACTAAAACTCAAACTTAGCGTTTATCTCAACATTACATCATATGCGGAAATATAAACTAATTACATAAATAACTCTCAACATTTCATCTTAGACTTCCCCTTGTCCTTGCCCGAGCCCTCAGCGTTCTCAGCCTTAACTGAAAGGTTTAAGCAAGAATGAGCACAAATTGCCCAGCAAGTATATAAAGAAGTTTGAAATCATACATCAGGAGTAAAATCATCTGTATGACTATATCTCAATAGTTGAAAGAATTATCAAGTGTTAAACAATAATGTAAAAGAGTAGGAGTGTAAGAATTCTCAATATCATACTAAGGGGTGTTAAATACCCTGAATGTTACTTTGTTTCATCGAAAACCATCAGATGGTTTAACAATCAATTAGATTGTAAACGGTCCCTGCAAGTACTCTAGGTGATCAGCCTATCGTACCCTACATTGTGCACAAGTATAAAGTTTAAACTACATAAGCATAAATGGGACTATATGCCCGGCATCTGTTTGCCCATTTATACGTGTTGTTCATCTTAGTATTCATGCGAGACCGCACCAAAGAAATTTGTATTGGTAAACGTTAAATAGCTTCGAAAGATTTGAATTAAACCATTTTTCATCAATAATAACTAGCCGAAAATAAAGGCCATGAAACATACTTAGAAACAGTTCTTTAAATAGATAGGACTTTAAAGCATATCAGTTGAAGCAATAACTGAGTAATCAACAATAAAACTGGCAAGATAATTGAAGTTATAGAACTTTACGTCAAAGGAACTTGTACGTGTCAACGAATAAACACGAGCTCGGTACTTACCCTTACCGCAATAAAAGAAGTAAGGCTTGATTAATTTATCAATGAAAAATAGGGTAAGAAACTTGCCTGATACGTCTGCTATCGTTAAAGCTAGCAATTAACCTTCATGTAACCTAATCATAGGTGTCACGTAAAGCAATTAGGTTCTCGAACTCAAATTTGAAAGAAAATGATTTCCTTTTATTTAAATTAAGTTATTAACTAACACGTATTCTCTTAACATACCATTCAATCACACAAGCATGTTGCATTTTATAGGTCCAGGAGTTCAATATCAGAATCTGGGAAAAATAAGCTTCTGAAATTTTTCAGGCCCGACCCGACCCGGACTGACCCTGATCGGCGTAGCTGCGCAGGCACGAGCCTGATGAGCGGAGCAGCTGCGCTGCTCTTCGTTGCCCAGAAAATTCCACAACTCAAGCAGCCCACTTTGCAATTTAATTTCGATTAAACTACACAACATCTGACCATGAAACTTGGACACAATATACTCCATATCGCATAGTATTTTACAAAAATATCACATACTAAAAACTAGCATGTTAGGACCATAAACTGGCTGCCTAGAAAAATGTGCCAGATAGCGTTCTATACTAAAAAAATTTCTGGGAAAAAACCCAGAAATCTGCATATTTTTATTTCCAACATGCTTGCTAACGAAAATCATAACTTTCTTAATTTAGCTCCGTTCCTTATGAAATTTGGTCAGGTTGTACATGATACTACATAGTATTTTACAAAATTATTACATACATTAATCGGGTGATAGAAACTATGATTCCGAGGCTCCGAAAAACCCAAAAAGTCACAGATTCTATGTTCAACCAACTTTGACAAAATTTGTGATTTTGATTCTAGGATGCAAGGACTCAATTCCTACTATCCAGATCACATCTACTAGCATATATACACCTGTTACAACAATCAAACCCACTAAATTTCCACGTTTGATCAAATTAGCATCTTTGAGGCATTTTATCAACTAGTTAGCATACATGGCATTAATTAATTCGATTCCGTACATAAGAGACATGTTAAAACCAGAACTTTCGTTCTCTACCACCACATATCAGTACCCAACACGAACATAGCCTCACAAAATCCAGACAAATCATTTATCATGGCTATACATGCTTTTTCTTACTATTTTCTTAAGAACATATGAAATGGATCATGAATTACCTCTTGGTGCGAATTTCTCCTTGTTTTGATTCTGATATTCCTTCCTCCTTGCTTGTTTAGACTCTCCAAACCTCCAGAATTCTCAAGAGCTCTCAAACTCTCATTCTCCCAAGTTTATTTTGGTAGAGTTTCTAAGAAAAGAAGAATTGCTTTGGGAGAGAGATGCTCTTATAGAGCTTGGATTTCCATGTAACGTGAATTGTGAATTCACCAATTACAAGACTCTTAGAATATCCGATGAACAATTGTCAATTAAATCAAAGAAAGTGGGAGTTAAAGAAAATGAAAAGGTGTTGGGTTTAAGGAACAAAATTGAAATACTCCCTTCCCATTAATCTTGTAATATGCATATACTCTCTTGTCCCAATATGTTGCCCACGAAGACCCCCCCCCCCCCCCCCCCCCCCCGCCCCCAGCTGCTGACTTTGTATAAATAAACACATTATAATATTATTTAAACCAATTAATTAGCTATTTGACCGTTTTGACCTCCGTAGCCAAACGTTTCGATACTTATATCGATTCCTACTAAAGTCGACAATCCGGATGCCATGGGACTATCCGTTTCATCAAATTCATCTATGAAATTCGTGGTTGACTTTTTCCCCAAAAAATTTAACCGATTGACTTTGACCAAAAAGTCAACCGTGCCACATTTTTGTGGTTACAGTCTATCCCGACTAATTTCGACGTTCCGGACTCAAATACGCATTTCGCGTCTCTAAATTCCGTTCCGAACTCCAACTCATGTTTTAATACCATCTTACGAAATTAATAGAATTAATTCTCTACTTAACTAATTCAAATAGTTAAATTAAACTAAACCAACTATTTAAATACATCTCATCACATAACAAATATGAATAGCACATATACCCCTAATAATAGAAATCACACAAGAGTTTCACAAAAATTTGTCTATTGAAATTTATTAAATTACACAATAATCTAGGATATTACACTCAACATACATCTCATAAACATTAAAGTAACATTGCATACGTGCTTTAAGCATATAACAAATATAAAGATTGAGTTCCTTACTCAATCAACATTCTTAAATCAATCAATGTAGTCATAAATTAACTTTAACATTTTATGCTCGCAACATATATAACATAGCATGCTCTTTGCAATACATTTTAAAACAGTTCATAATATCATCAAGTTCACATAGAAAATAGGAACTAAAAGACTTGTCTGGCTCGTAAATTACCAATTACCAAAAAATAACTTATAATAATCTGCTTCATCAATCCTACACGCATATTACCATACGCATCAACTATTAGTCACCTGGCAACGCTTATCAAACGTTTAAGTAAATTATACTTTATACTTTCTAATTTACACTTCGTAATTCTCTTCCATTTACTCGTTTGACACTCATTGTCAAACTTATATATAATTAACAACATAAGTTAATTATATCCCATAACTACTCTTCATAGTTAGTTAACCAACTTAGGTTAACTCAATCCTCTTTAACTATTAAGTTAATAGTTACTTGTCACATAATTAATCGCATCACATAATCACATAATTAAGTCAAATAATAATTACATACTCATATTAAATTATAATTAAACGAATTATAATTTAAACATCCACTTTAATCAAATTATAATTAAACAATTTATAATTACACCATTTATAATTTACTTTAAACCATTACTCTAATTATTGAAATTACATCATGCATTAAATTATAATTTAAACATATTATAATTTAATTTAAACCATTACTTAGATTATAAATAAACAATTTTAATTCATGCACTCATTAAATTATAATTAAATAAATTATAATTTAAATTATACTTTTACCTTAATTATAATTATTCCAAATTCTAATCACATATTAAGTTATAGCTAAATAAATTATACTTCAAGTTAAACATTTACTTTGATTATAATTAATCAAACTATATTCATTATAATTTAACAAATTATAATTTAAATTAAACCTTATAATTATTCAAATTATAATTACTCATTATATATTTTATTAATATAAGTCATTACAATTATTTAGCATTTTAATGCATGCTAGCATGTCATCAAATTTACCACATAAACATAACTTTCACAATATGAACCAAAAGCCACATAAAAAAAACAAATAGAATTTTATTTTCTGCATACCCCCCGCCGATGCGGGGGTTTTAGCCTTGATAGGCCCGCCGGGGCAGGCCCCCTGCAGCACACGCAGACTGGTTCGCAAACTGTGCAGAGAAAAAATCAATTTGACTCATTTCTTCTCACCAAATTCCGATTTCAGTCAATATAATCACATAACTTTATAGAAAACATAAATTTTAAGTTTCTAACTTGTTCTAACATATACAATCATCAATTCACATAATCAAAACTCCCAATTTCATGATTTTTGAAGAAAAATCATTAATAAGTGTTTTTAATGAAATTGAACACTGTAATTTATTTTTAAAATTAAATACACAATTGAAAATATATTTGAATTCGTTTATAACTATATTAACATAGTCTACAATCAATTTATACAACAAATAAACATCAAACATACAATTTTGATTTTCAACGAAAACTATATATTTTCAAAATATTTTCACCGTAACTTCTTGATGAACATGAATTCTTTATGTTCATCATGGGTATACCAAATTAAACTGTCTAATCATGCATCCAAGTCAATAATAATCATATATGAGTACTATTTAACAATTATTACTCACAATTACATAATTTCTCATGAACAAAATATTTTACAGAGAATATAACTATGAAGAACAATAAAACATGATATTCAAAATATAAGGGTTAGAATTATACCCTTGTAGCTTAGTAAGGAAGAAGATGATGAGGTTTAGCAATGAGTCTCTTAAGGCCTTCCTCCTTTCCTCTTCTTCTTCTCTCTTCTTTTCTGTCTAACCTCTCGTCTCTTTTCTTTCTCTGAACTCTATTTGTTTTGTTCTTTGTTTTCTCTAACAGACTAACTTTCTAAACTAACGTATAGTATAATTTTATACATAAAATATACATATAACATATATACATATATGTAACTTATAATATATTTATGTATATAATAACTCCCATAATAAAGACATAGGTTACAACTTTTTGAAAACCAAAAGCCTTAAGGCTTTGTTTGGTAAAAACAACATTATTTTTAAAAACAGATTTTTAGTAGTTAAGGCTTTGTTTGGCAAAACGAATTTAAAACGGTGCAAGGGCCTTGTTTGGGAAAACGGTTTTAAAAACTCTTTTAATTCTTTTAATAAATCCTTTAACACATCTTTTTAATGTTATACTTTAATTAATTAAATCTTAACATTCTAATTTAATTAATTAAAAGTTAACATCAACTAATCACATAAAAATTATCACATACCACATAACAAATACCACATAACTTCATCTAATTTAATTATCTCAATTAAATTAGAACTATAACATAAAATCATTACATATTAAACAAATTAAATATTGAATATTTATTTAATTAATATAGTACACTTAATTACATTACTCAATAACAGTCACATAATTTATTTATTTAACTCAATAAATGATTTAATTAAAATATTTATTTAATTTAATAAATATTAAAATATAAAATGCTCTTCACACCAAATCACATATTTCACAATATATAACACATATACACATACTAATACTCAAAACATCTCATAATAAGAATTTATTTATTAAATTCTCATTTATAAATTCTTAAAAAAATCCGGGTTGTCACATTCTTCCCTCCTTATAAGGATTCCGTCCTCAGAATTAACGAAAACCTCCCTTACTCGGTTTTCACAAAATCTCTTCACAATTTTTCTCGTTGAATAACTTCAACACATTATCCCAACAAAAGTTTTGTATATATATACTACTACATTCATTTCTTCAATAAATTATAGGTTTTATTACATAACCTTCAATTAAACACAATCATATCAAATATTATATATTCTTTAACTCTTTCATTTCCTTTCTAAGGATCATTACTATATACTCTACTCGTAGAATTCATATACTTCATAATTCACTATCTTGTAAGTATTCGGGTTATCACATTCACCATTTCTTCTAAGAATTTCATCCTCGAAATTTTAATCTACATATATTAATCTCTCAAAATAGATTTTACATTAATCTTTATCCACTGGATAGATGCGTTCTACAACTACTTCTTTCTAAGGAATATCCTTATTGTTACATTCATCTTCAGAATAATAAGAATCTTCCACAATTGCTTAATAATTGGGAAGCGATATAAATAATTTAGAAATTTAAAATATTCCAAATCATGCTGAGTGGTTGCAAGACCTTGAATTTAGATTTAGGTTTAACAGTGCTTCACCCCTGATACTTCACACTATAAAACCGCATCGGTGCTCTAGGTGATAAGGCTATCGCACCACTACGTCGTGCACAAACGTAGTACATCGTAACGACTATATGCGTTACATTCGGAACTATTGTCTCCGATAACATGTCCCTTTTTATAGGGTTGTTCACCTCAGCTTCTTAACATCTGAATCCACACCAGAACAATTTGGTTTGGCATAGTTTGACCAAGAACGCTCGAATTTTATAAACATCTTTCAATATTTGTCTAGCTAAATCAAGTAGCATAAACTTCTAGCAACAATTCAGACATCAATCGATATATATATATATTTAACCAACTCAATAAAATAAAAAACAATTTATATAATATCTTGATACCGTAACGTAGCAATGGTACGTTGAGGATTTCGTCATTACATGACGTCATCATACTACATCATACCATAGTGGGCTGACGATCCTACGATCACATCCAACACTAGGTTTAACCGCATTGATGACTTCCTCGATTATTATTCCTACATCAAATCAAATGATGCCTAGAATATATAAAATACATTTTGAAAATTTCAAATCATTTTTTGTCTAGCTGAAACAATTATTATAGACATGTGAATAATAGCACTATTTTAAAATTTCATTGGTTCCATCATTTGATCCAACATTTTTCAAGAAAAAAAACAAAAGTGCAACATCATCACGAAGTCAATAAGTTTCAAAAATCTAGCGAAACTAGGAGATTTAAAATATAAAAACTTTCTCCATCAATTTAAATCTTTACTCCATCGTTTCATTACTTAATCACTCTATAAATCTTCAACAACATCAATGCTCTCTATACCATAACTTTTCTAAACCCAGTATAGTTCATCTAACTTACCAAACTTTGGGAGTTCAGGAACTTTCCATAATAATATGAGTTTAAGAACATGTCCTAGCAATACGTAGTCAAAGAACTGATCAGTGACTGTCCATATGTTTAGGGGTTCAAAAATATACATACGATTATGAGTCACGAACTTACCATAAGTATGAGTTTTAAGAACTCGCCTAACCTTAAGATCATCTAATGTAATCTTAATATCATCTAATCTAGTCTTTGTTGTTTCTAAATATCAAATATAAATATGAGAAAAAAATCACATTCTCGTCATATATATATCGATAGCGCGACACCAACCTTCCACCGATTATCAATATGATAAGCCAAGTGTAAGCACAAAACCCTGCCCATACAAGATTTGTACAACTCAGCCACCGCATGAGTCCTCAGTTGAAATCCTACTTAACTCTATCTTACTCATAACTTCTTATTCTATGCTCGATACAGACTTTCTGTATCTCATCATTTATAAATCCTCGTGAGTTAATCTCATACTATATCATAGTACCTTCTCGTTATAGTCTCAAACTATAACTATTCAATCATTAAAGACCATTTGTCTTTCAACTTTAAAAAGATCACACTGTGATCTTATTCTATAATCATCTCTCTTATGATTCTTATTATCATTTTGTTTTATAATCTTCTTATCTTTACCTTTCATCATGTCATATCATAATTTCATTTATGCTTTTAATCTTATAGACTTTATGTAATACCCGAGAATTTTCATATATTATTAAATAAATATATTAATGGAAATGAGAATTTATATGAATATAAATGATTTTGTGTTATGAGATGAATTAATTCAATTATATAAAATTGAATAATTATAATAATTGAGAAATTGGTGGAGTTTGTGATAAACTCGTTGATAGCCTTGTGTGGCACAATGACGTAATATAAGAATGATTATATTAAGCAAACAATTAATCTATATTAATTATAGAATATTAATTAATTGTTATCATAGAATATTAATTAATTATTGTGATATATTAACTGTGATTGATTAATAATATGTGATTATTATTATTGCAAAAAATATAATAATAATAATGAGCAACGTGTCTATAATATAATAAAATTTATATTCATTTAATGTGATATTTAATCATATAAGCGTTAATCAATTATTATGGAAATTAATAATCAATGAGGAATGGATTAATTAATACTATCGTTAATTAATCAATGAGATAAATAATTTATTTATTTGACAAATAAGTATTAATATAATAAGATTATATTAATTGATATGTGCAAATGTGCAATACTTGAATATATAAAGTATATGGAATACAACTATATTATATAGTGTAGAGAGACACTTAAGTGTGACCATGCATGTATGTATAAACTATATAGTAAAGTTTATTAAGTTGTAAAAGTTACATGAAATGTGTATGTGACAAATGTATGTGAAGTGTATATTAAAATGATATATCATGAATATATTGAAATCACTTGTTGATTGTAGAATTTAATGAAGGAAATAATGTAATGTGAGAATGCCTGAGAAAATTATACCAGTATGATAAAAATGTACATGGATTATATGTATGCAAATTACATTTACTACATTGCCATGTTACCTATTCATTGAATTAATATTGGTACATTTCATGATGACTTAAAGTACACATAATATAAGTATATGATATGTGTGTAACATGTAGTTCATTTGCAAATGCTGAGCTTAGTGTGCTTTGTCCCATATTGTTAGGCACAACCCTTGTACACGTGAACACCCATCAAAGCCTAAGCCTATTACTTGCATAAATCAATCCTCAGCATTCTAGCAAATCATGATATGGGGAATGGGCACAACAGTGTTCTTCAACTACTAAATACCAACTCTCCCATAACCACCATGCAATCCTCTCTTCCGTTAGTTCAAAATGATGAGCAAAGCTATGGACTGAATAATGAATTCTCTATAAATAAGCTCTCCTCCTTCTTCATTTCTTTTGCTGGGATTTTACTGATAAGTGAGCAGTGATTGAGAGCATATATAATATCAGTCTAGAGTTGTAAAAATTGAATAGCAGCAAGTTCCTTATACGGATAGCAGTGGTATAATTCCATTCCCTGTCTTCATTTTCAAACTCTGTCAAAAAAAAATCAAATTCTTGATTCTTGTTGTAATTCATCCCAATTTGGATTGGGATATGTTTCTTAGTTGCTATATGGCTTATATACATGTTTGAACTGGATTATAGTTGCTTAAAAACTATTTTCGTGAAGTCATTTCGTGAGTTGGGCTAGAGACTGCCGTGGCTGCCTGCTGTCTGGTGCGAACCAGTAGTGGCGCAGCTACGCAGGTTTTAGCCTGGGATGTGGCGCAGCTGCGCCGGCACCCTGCTGTAGTTTTTTGCATCCTGTTGCAATCTGTTGAGTCATGGCTTGCTCGTATAGGTTTAAACAAGCTTGGTGTCTGGTTAAACATGTATAGTGATATACCTAGACCTAGTATGAACATATATTGCTATGTTTGCATGTAAAGTATATGAAACGACATATAATTGTGAAAATAAACTAAAGTTTCATGAACGGACGTTAAACATATATGACGCATGTTAGTATTCTGACTTTCGAGACATATTAATATGATATAGACAAGCATGAAAACTGGTTTCACCCATATATATATGTTACTTGAGATGACATGCATCTTCATAGCTATGTTGGTATACATTATTGATGAAAAGACTTGAAGTTTGAAATTTAACTTATAGTCCTTAAAGTGAACTTTGGTATGTATGTATCATATTGATGTTCTGACCTCTTAAGCATGATTATATGGCTTAGTTATGCATGAAGTGATAGCCTAACATGTTGAGATTACACTAATATACATGATTTACTTTTAAAACGATTTCAAAGGTTAAACTTGAAAGTTCTGGAAAACTAAAGTTGCATGAATCGAAGTCATAGTGTTCTAATATTTTGAACATGCATGAAGGTGCTTTTAACCTCACTAAGATGTCATACATATACACACACTTGTTAGATACAATGCAAGGTAACCACGTATGAGTTTAAGCATGTTTTCAAAACCAATAACGATACTAGTTATGTATATATGACATTGAAATATATGACCACCTTATATGTTTAAGGGACAAGCATGATAGCTTATGTGAATTCATGGCGTTGTAAGGCCTTAAATTATTTAAGATGTTAATCTTGAACCATGTTATGAAAGATTGAACTTAGAAGGACTATGCAAGCATGCAATACTCTTAAATATGTGTATATTCTGTATGTTGATAAATACTTACGAGATGGACAGGAGTAGCTAAGCAAAAGCTCAACCCTGGTCTGGCCAGGGGACAGCGCAGCTGCACCGTCTCTAGGCCTAACCAGGGCGCAGCTACGCCAGTCTATTTTCTTGATTGGTGCAGTCTGCTTGTTTCAGGTTATGTTAGTTAACATATGAATGTTTCCTAAGCTGTTAAACTTGGTCAGATCTCTATTAGTATGTGTTTACAAGTGTTGGTAGTAAAGCATGATGATATTTATTTTATAAACGAAACTCCATGAATAAGAAAGGCATAATCAATATAGTGTTATATTTCCATACATGATATAACTATATTACTTAATTGCATAAACTGATTTCGTGCTACGAGCATACAAGTACGCAATGACGTACGTATAAAGTTATAAAACTAAGTTAGAACCATGTGTGTATATTTAAATTAAGTAACAAGCTTATGTACCGAGTATGTTAACTAATGAAAATCCTATACATGTAATACATTATAAATAGGATTCGAAAGTGTTGGCTAGCTTTACGTGAGTAAACTACGCATAAGGCAAGTATCCTAACCGACGCATTTACTTTATGCAAGGAAATCTATGATTGTGCAAGTATCCTAAATCCTTGCATTATTTTATTCAACGAATATCGTAAGCGAGTATCTAAACCTTATCTCTTTGGATACAAGTATTCTATCTTTGTATATTGCGAACTAGTTTCCTACTTAATCGTTTGAATTGAATTAGCATACTTGAACTCTTATTTCATTAAAGCTATTATTCATGTTGAACTTAGTATTGTTCTTGAATATTGTGAAAGTGTCTATGCCATTTGATTCGGCTAGACTTATATTATTGAGAAGCGACCCAAACTAATTGATTGGTGCGGGATCTTATATTTGACTGAGAAGAACATCCTTCTTTGAAGAGAATATATAATTGTCGGAGAACCGACGTGCACACATGACTATGATTGATTGTTATGCATAAAGATGGTGCTTTAGGCTGATCACCTGTTATACCTGTTTTTGTTGGATTTTCAGTTTATTAGTATTAATTCTAGTAGAAGTTCATAGTCCTTAGCGACTGCTCAGTATTCATTTATCTTGAAATCTTGAATTGATTTGTTATTGAATCACATTGATATTATTATGTCCTAAGCGACTATTATTGAAAACTATTGATATTCTTGTTATCCTTGAACTATCAAACTTTGTTATACCCTTTCGAGAAATAAGGATTATATCACTAACCCTTATTGTATATTACTTGTTGGGCAATTTGTGCTCATTCTTGCTTTCCCTAAAACATTTCAGTTAAGGCAGAGCAGGGCGAACCTTCGGGCGTTGATAAGGGTAAGGGCAAGGCTACCAACTAGCTTGTCTCTTTTATGTTTTTAAATATTTTATTATTGTATTAAGATGATGTAGTAAGACTGGTTTTGATTATGTTTAAGCTTAAGTTAGGTTATGTAATAAGTCGTTAATTGATATTATTATGTAATCTATTAAGTACTGTAGGTTGCGAGACTTGGGGGAATAATTATAATAAACCATTGTAAATTATTCTAGAATAGATTTTTCGCTGTGATGTGTGTTATTTAGTTATTATTATTATGATGTATTACCATGAGCACGTGATGAACCGAATTCTAGAGACCAAGTGGCAGTCCTGGAATTTGGGGGCGTCACATGTTGGTATCAAAGCTGTAGTTATAAACCTTAGGATCGAGTGTCCTTAGACTATAACTTAGGCGAACTTAGAAGTTAGGAAGGAGATAAAACTCATGTAGAGTTTTCCTTAAGAGGCTTAGTCTGTTATGAAATGTAACTTCATTTTATACAATGAACTTATGTTTTATTTAACATTCTAATGGAGTTGCTGTTTGTTTGCCTTGTGTTTGTGATTGTAGGATGACAGACACAGGTGTACCTAGTAGAGTGGCAGAGGAGGAGCCTAGGGATATACATGTAGTATACGAGGCACCTCTAGAGGCTACACCAGTGCAGGCTGTTGCACCGTTCGAGTCTGACGACGAGGACGAGTTTGAGATAGAGTCTGATCCAGAGGACGAGCCGATGGAGGACGAGCCGATGGAGGATGAGCCAATAGGGGACTCTAATGAGGCTACTGTAGAGGAGCAGATGCTAGGGGAGTATGAGGAGCGGATCCTAGAGTTAGACTGCAGGGTTCAGGAGCTGGAGGCCGAGGCCCATGAGAGAGAGTCTGAGTTCCAGAAGCTGAGGGATGAATACCGTCAGAGGAAGCTGGCCATGTAGGAGTTAGAGGTGGAGATCGCTTACCGCAGGGAGGCAGGGATCCAGATGGGAACCTTATTCCACAGGTCGGTGGCGAGAAATATAGATCTGGCAAGAAAGATGGAAGAAGTAGAACAGAGAGAATTGAGTGAGAAGACTGAGAAAGAGGCACTCCGCACTCAGTTGGAATTAGAGGCGATGGATAGGATACACTTCGAGGAGAAGTGGGGGGCTGCCCATGAGAGAGAAGACGACCTGGAAGATGAGGTCAAATGTAAGAAGAGGAAGATGAACAAGATGGGGTACATGTTCCGTTCGACATTCGAGAGGGTACTTGATGGTGTGTACCACTACCCGGCAGAGCAGGGACAGACCCTACACACTATGAGCCGAGAGCTGGTTGCTTATATAGCGCAGATGGAGTACAAGAGCGCAGTAGAGCGCGGGATGATGTGATGAGATTTCCTTAATGGTCTAGTAGTAGTTAGTAGCATTTATCTTTATGTGTTGTACATTCTATGTTGTAATCCCAATCTTTTGTGTAAGATGTGGGATAGTGATGTGAACCCTGAGTTAGCTTTTGATAGAGGGGTAGTATGGTAGTAGGTTGGTATATTCCCCGCCTTTTGTGATATTAGGGGATATATGTGATAACATTTATAGCAGTATGCTAGGGAAATCATGTAATGAAACGATTTGGCATATGAATATAAATGAAGTTTATTTCAGAAATGTGTTATAAATTTATTCTTTTGTATTAAAAGAAATAGTTAAATAATATACTTGAATAATAATAAAATGAAAATTTGTGATGCAGATAATGCCGCCCAGATGTAGATTGACTGCACCCGAAGAATCTGTCAACAATGAGAGGGAGCAAGTAGACCCGATCCAGAAACTGGTAGACTTGTTAGGAGAGGCCTTAAGGGGAAGGAACAATGAACCCGTTCGCCCAAACCCTCAGACTGTGCCAGTAACAACCTTTAAAGATTTTAAGAGTGTAGGACCCCCGGAGTTCGAGGGAACTACCAACCCAATCGTCGCACAAACCTGGATCAAAGAGATCGAAAAAACTTTCACTATAGCTAGCGTAGGCGAAGATCAGAAGACGGTGTTTGCCACGTACATGATGAGGGGAGAAGCGAACTACTGGTGGGAGGCTAATCAACAAAGAGCTGGAGAAGGGATAATAGCTTGGGATATGTTTAAGACGCTATTTTTTGAAAATTACTTCCCGAAAAGCATGAAGAATAGGATGGAGGTGAAATTCCTAGAGTTAAAACAAGGTGAGATGACGGTGGCGCAATACGCGGCTAGGTGTAACGAACTAGCGCGATTTGCGGAGCACCAAGTTGGTGATGAAGAGAGAAAGGCTAGACGCTTCGAACAAGGGTTGAAGCCGTGGCTGTTCAATAAGGTATCAGTTCTTCAAATTGATTCCTTTGCAACATTACTAGAAAAGGCAATCATTGCGGAAGGTGGCAGTGAGGCCTTAAGTCTGTATAACAAATAGAAGAAAGGAAAGAATGCTGGAGGAGAGAACCGTACTGGAGGAAGCAGTAGCGGAGGAAGCAATTTGGAAAAGAGAAAGTGGGAGAACAACAACAACAACAACAAGAACAACAATAATCAATCAGGGAATTTTTGTGGAGGTTTCAAGAAGAGGGCTGAAGGATGCCCAAAGTGTGGAAAGAACCACCAGGGTGAGTGCTGGAAGGGTCGCGGCACTTGCTACAACTGCGGACAGGAAGGGCACATCTCCCCAAACTGTCTGAAACCAAAGAAGATCCAAGGGTGTTTTTCTTGCGGCTCAACTGAGCACCGTATTAAGGATTGCCCAAAGAAGGGAAGTGGCAGAAGTGGTAGCCAACAAGGAAGAGGAAACAAACTGATGATCGGTGGACCGGCACAATCCAACCGCCCAACCACCAGAACCTTTAACATGACCGTCCAGGACGCCGTGGCTACGAAGGACGTGGGGTCAGGTATAATCCCAATCAATGATATAAATGCTTATGCATTATTTGATTCGGGTGCCACCTGTTCTTTTATATCTGAAGAACTTTCTAGTAAACTTAGTACACCCCGAGAACGATTAGAAAATCCTTTGATCATAGAAGTTGCTAATAAGGAAGTGATCCCTGTAGAATATGTTTATCGAGATTGTCGCGCAAACATTAGAGAACATGAACTGAGCGTAGACTTGATTCCTATTAGATTGGGAGAATTTGATGTAATACTGGGAATGGATTGGTTGTATAACCATGTTGCGATAATTGACTGTCAGAATAAATGTGTGAACCTTCAGACTCCGAGCAAGTCTAAGGTAGTGTTTTATGGTAGCTCATCGCTTAAGCAATCATGTTGCGTTACGATGATGCAGGCCAAGAAATTGTTAAGGAAAGGATGTGTAGGTTATCTAGCTTACATCGTTGATACTCGGAAGAAGGGAGTAAAAATTAAGGATATATCCATAGTTAATGAATTTCAAGATGTGTTTCCGGATGATCTGCCTGGTCTTCCTCCAGACAGAGAAATCAAATTCAGAATAGACTAAGCACCGGGAACGGCACCGATTTCAAAAGCTCCATATCGTATGGCGCCAGTAGAAATGAAGGAATTGATGATACAATTGCAAGAGTTGTTGGATAAGGGTTACATTCGACCGAGTGTTTCTCCTTGGGGAGCACCAGTGCTATTCGTTAAGAAGAAGGACGGATCAATGAGACTCTGTATCGATTATCGAGAATTGAACAGAGTAACGATCAAGAACCGATATCCGCTACCGAGGATAGACAACTTGTTTGATCAACTGAAGGGAGCAAAGTGTTTCTCGAAGATCGACCTACGAACAGGATATCATCAACTGAAGGTACGGGATGAGGACATACCAAAGACTGCGTTTCGAACCAGTTATGGACACTACGAGTTTTTGGTAATGTCATTTGGATTGACTAATGCTCCGATAGCATTTATGGACTTAATGAACCTAGTTTTCAAGCCATACTTGGATAAATTTGTAGTGGTTTTTATCGACGACATTTTGATCTACTCGAAGACAGAGGAAGAACACGCCGAACATCTGAATATTGTTTTGGAGGCACTAAGGAAGGAAAAGATGTATGCAAAATTTTCAAAGTGCGAATTTTGGATGGAGAAGGTTCAATTCTTAGGCCACGCGGTGGATAAGAATGGAATCTCTGTAGACCCTACGAAGGTTGAAGCAGTAAGTAATTGGGAACAACTGAGAACACCGACGGAGGTGAGAAGCTATTTAGGGTTAGCCGGATACTATCAAAGATTCATCCAAGATTTTTCTAAGATAGCAACCCCGCTGACCAATTTGACTAGAAAGACAGTGAAATTTGTATGGACCGACAAATGCGAGGAATGTTTTCAAGAACTGAAACGGAGACTGAGTGAAGCACCTGTGTTATCATTACCAGATGATGCGGGAAATTTTGTGGTGTATAGTGTTGCATCGCACAAGGGACTTGGTTGTGTGCTCATGCAACACGGCAAGGTCATTGTGTATGCGTCACGTCAACTTAAGGATTACAAAAAATGATACCCTACTCACGACTTAGAGTTAACGGCAGTAGTTTTTGTGTTAAAGATATGGAGGCATTATTTGTATGGTGAAAAATACGAGATATACACGGACCACAAAAGTCTGAAATATATCTTCACACAGAAGGAGTTGAATATGCATCAGAGGAGGTGGTTATAATTGATCAAGGAATATGACTGCGATATTCTTTATCACCCGGGAAAGGCAAACGTGGTTGCCGACGCTCTGAGCAGAAAAGGAAGGGAAAAGTTGTTTAATTTGACGACTCAGGAAGAATTGATAAGAGAGATGGAGAAATTGAAAATAGAAGTGAAAGAACCAAAGAAGCCTAGAGAGAAGTTGTTTGTAGTGGGAGCTCATCCGACATTGTTGGATAGAGTAAAGGAAGCCTAGGAAAAGGATGAAGAGTGTGAGAAAATTCGAAAGAGGATCACAGAAAATGAGGAAGAAAAATTTTGAATGGATAAAGACGGTATTTTGAGATTTGAAGGAAGAGTGTGGGTACCAGCGGTAACCGAGTTGAGGGAAGAGATTTTGCACGAGGCACACAATACGATGTATTCCGTTCATCCGGGAGGGACTAAGATGTATCGAGATTTGAAGCAACATTTTTGGTGGCCCAATTTGAAACCGAAAGTCGCAGAGTGCGTCAGTAGATGTTTGACTTGCCAACGCGTTAAAGCAGAGCATCAACGGCCAAGTTGTTTACTACAACCGTTAGAAATACCAGAGTGGAAATGGGAGCATATTACGATGGACTTCGTGGTAGGACTTCCAGTTACGCAGAAAGGTTATGATGCTATTTGGGTTATCGTGGATCGACTAACCAAGACCGCACATTTTCTACCAATCAAGATCCGCTACAGTTTGAATCAGTTAGCGAGCTTATACGTAAAAGAAATTGTCTCACGGCATGGAGTGCCGGTGTCAATTGTCTCTGATCGAGATCCGCGCTTCACGTCTAATTTTTGGAAGAGTTTGCAAGAAAGAATGGGAACGCAGTTGAGGTTGAGTACTGCTTACCATCCTCAGACAGACGGACAGAGTGAGCGAACAATACAAACGCTGGAGGACATGCTTAGGACTTGCGTGATGGATTTTAAGGGAAATTGGGACGACCACCTACCCTTAGTAGAATTCGCATATAATAATAGTTACCATACAAGTATCGGCATGCCACCGTACAAAGCTCTTTATGGAAGAAAGTGCAGAATGCCATTATGTTGGGACGAAGTCGGGGAGCGACGAATACTCGGACCAGAGTTAGTACAATAAATCGCAGACGTGGTGACAGTGATAAGAGCTAGATTAGTAGCAGCTCAAGATCGCCAGAAGAAATACGCAGATTTGCATCGGCAAGACCGAGACTTCAAAGTCGACAGTTTCGTATTCTTGAAGGTATCTCCCTGGAAGGGAAAAATCCATTTCGGCAAGAAAGGAAAATTTAGTCCAAGATTCATAGGACCGTTCGAGATACTGAAGCGAGTGGGCGAAGTGGCATACAAAGTTGCGTTACCACCCGAACTGGAGCACATCCACAACGTGTTTCACATTTCCGTGTTACGATCGTACAAGGCCGACTACAAGCACGTGATTTTCTTACGTGCCCATTCAAGTGGAGAAGAACTTGGCGTATGAAGAAATTCCTGTCCAGATATTAGATAGGAAAGAGCAAACCTTGAGAAATAAAATTATTTCATCTGTAAAAGTACTTTGGCGTAACCACGATGTCGAGGAGGCAACGTGGGAGTTAGAAGATAGGATGATGAAGGACTATCCCCATCTATTCGTGTAACCTTGTAGCAATTTCGGGACGAAATTTTTATAAGGGGGGGAGGATGTAATACCCGAGAATTTCCATATATTATTAAATAAATATATTAATGGAAATGAGAATTTATATGAATATAAGTGATTTTGTGTTATGAGATGAACTAATGCAATTATATAAAATTAAATAATTATAATAATTGAGAAATTGGTGGAGTTTGTGATAAACTCGTTGATAGCCTTGTGTGGCACAATGACGTAATATAAGAATGATTATATTAACCAAACAATTAATCTATATTAATTGTAGAATATTAATTAATTGTTATCATAGAATATTAATTAATTGTTCTGATATATTAACTGTGATTGATTAATAATATGTGATTATTATTATCGCAAAAAATATAATAATAATAATGAGCAACGTGTCTATAATATAATAAAATTTATATTCATTTAATGTGATATTTAATCATATAAGCGTTAATCAATTATTATGGAAATTAATAATCAATGAGGAATGGATTAATTAATACTATCGTTAATTAATCAATGAGATAAATAATTTATTTATTTGACAAATAAGTATTAATATAATAAGATTATATTAATTGATATGTGCAAATGTGCAATACTTGAATATATAAAGTATATGGAATACAACTATATTATATAGTGTAGAGAGACACTTAAGTGTGACCATGCATGTATGTATAAACTATATAGTAAAGTTTATTACGTTGTAAAAGTTACATGAAATGTGTATGTGACAAATGTATGTGAAGTGTATATTAAAATGATATATCATGAATATATTGAAATCACTTGTTGATTGTAGAATTTAATGAAGGAAATAATGTAATGTGAGAATGCCTGAGAAAATTATACCAGTATGATAAAAATGTACATGGATTATATGTGTGCAAATTACATTTACTACATTGCCATGTTACCTATTCATTGAATTAATATTGGTATATTTCATGATGACTTAAGGTACACATAATATAAGTATATGATATGTGTGTAACATGTAGTTCATTTGCAAATGCTGAGCTTAGTGTGCTTTGACCCATATTGTGAGGCACAACCCTTGTACACGTGAACACCCATCAAAGCCTAAGCCTATTACTTGCAAAAATCAATCCTAAGCATTCTAGCAAATCATGATATGGGGAATGGGCACAACAGTGTTCTTCAACTACAAAATACCAACTCTCCCATAACCACCATGTAATCCTCTCTTCCGTTAGTTCAAAATGATGAGCAAAGCTATGGACTGAATAATGAATTCTTTATAAATAAGCTCTCCTCCTTCTTCATTTCTTTTGCTGGGATTTTACTGATACGGGAGCATTGATTGAGAGCATATATAATATCAGTCTAGAGTTGTAAGAATTGAATAGCAGCAAGTTCCTTATACGGATAGCAGAGGTATAATTCCATTCCCTGTCTTCATTTTCAAACTCTGTCAAAAAAAAATCAAATTCTTGATTCTTGTTGTAATTCATCCCAATTTGGATTGGGATATGTTTCTTAGTTGCTATATAGCTTATATACATGTTTGAACTGGATTATAGTTGCTTAAAAACTATTTTCGTGAAGTCATTTCGTGAGTTGGGCTAGAGACTGCCGTGGCTGCCTGCTGTCTGGCGCAGCTACGCAGGTTTTAGCCTGGGATACGGCGCAGCTGCGCCGGCACCCTGCTGTAGTTTTCTGCATCCTGCTGCAATCTATTGAGTCATTGCTTGCTCGTATAGGTTTAAACAAGCTTGGTGTCTGGTTAAATATGTATAGTGATATACCTAGACCTAGTATGAACATATATTGCTATGTTTGCATGTAAAGTATATGAAACGACATATAATTGTGAAAATAAACTAAAGTTTCATGAACAGACGTTAAACATATATGACGCGTGTTAGTATTCTGACTTTCGAGACATATTAGTATGATCTAGACAAGCATGAAAACTGGTTTCACCCATATATATATGTTACTTGAGATGACATGCATGTTCATAGCTATGTTGGTATACATTATTGATGAAAAGACTTGAAGTTTGAAATTTAACTTATAGTCCTTAAAGTGAACTTTGGTATGTATGTATCATATTGATGTTATGACCTCTTAAGCATGATTATATGGCTTAGTTATGCATGAAGTGATAGCCTAACATGTTGAGATTACACTAATATACATGATTTACTTTTAAAATGATTTCAAATGTTAAACTTGAAAGTTCTGGAAAACTAAAGTTGCATGAATCGAAGTCATAGTGTTCTAATATTTTGAACATGCATGAGGGTGCTTTTAACCTCACTAAGATGTCATACATATACTTACACTTGTTAGATACAATGCAAGGTAACCACGTATGAGTTTAAGCATGTTTTCAAAACCAATAACGATACTAGTTATGCATATATGACATTGAAACATATGAGCATTCTTATCAACGAAATATATGACCACCTTATATGTTTAAGTGACAAGCATGATAGCTTATGTGAATTCATGGCGTTGTAAGGCCTTAAATTATTTAAGATGTTAATCTTGAACCATGTTATGAAAGATTGAACTTAGAAGGACTATGCAAGCATGCAATACTCTTAAATATGTGTATATTCTGTATGTTGATAAATACTTACGAGATGGACAGGAGCAGCTAAGCAAAAGCTCAACCCTTGTCTGGCCAGGGGACAGCGCAGCTGCGCCTTCTCTAGGCCTAACCAGGGCGCAGCTGCGCCAGTCTATTTTCTTGATTGGTGCAGTCTGCTTGTTTCTGGTTGTGTTAGTTAACATATGAATGTTGCCTAAGCTGTTAAACTTGGTCAGATCTCTATTAGTATGTGTTTACAAGTGTTGGTAGTAAAACATGGTGATATTTATTTTATAAACGAAACTCCATGAATAAGAAAGGCATAATCAATATAGTGTTATATTGCCATACATTATATAACTATATTACTTGATTGCATAAACTGATTTCCTGGTACGAGCATACAAGTACGCAATGACGTACGTATAAAGTTATAAAACTAAGTTAGAACCATGTTGTATATTTAAATTGAGTAACAAGCTTATGTACCGAGTATGTTAACTAATAAAAATCCTATACATGTAATACATTATAAATAGGATTCGAAAGTGTTGGCTAGCTTTACGTGAGTAAACTACGCATAAGGCAAGTATCTTAACCGACGCATTTACTTTATGCAAGGAAATCTATGATTGTGCAAGTATCCTAAACCCTTGCATTATTTTATTCAACGGATATCGTAAGCGAGTATCTAAACCTTATCTCTTTGGATACAAGTATTCTATCTTTGTATATTGCGAACTAGTTTCCTACTTAATCGTTTGAATTGAATTAGCATACTTGAACTCTTATTTCATTAAAGCTATTATTCATGTTGAACTTAGTATTGTTCTTGAATATTGTGAAAGTGTCTATTCCATTTGATTCGGCTAGACTTATATTATTGAAAAGCGATCCAAACTAATTGATTGGTACGGGATCTTGTATTTGACTGAGAAGAACAACCTTCTTTGAAGGGAATATATAATTGTCGGAGAACCGACGTGCACACTTGAGTATGATTGATTGTTATGCATAACGATGGTGCTTTAGGCTGATCACCTGTTGTACCTGTTTTTGTTGGATTTTCAGTTTATTACTGTTAATTCTAGTAGAAGTTCATAGTCCTTAGCGACTGCTCAGTATTCAATTATCTTTAAATCTTGAATTAATTTGTTATTGAATCACATTGATATTATTCTGTCCTTAGCGATTATTATTGAAAACTGTTGATATTCTTGTTATCCTTGAACTATCAAACTTTGTTATACCCTTTCGAGAAATAAGGATAATATCACTTACCCTTATTGTATATTACTTGCTGGGCAATTTGTGCTCATTCTTGTTTTCCCTAAAACATTTCAGTTAAGGCAGAGAAGGGCGAACCTTCGGGCGTTGATAAGGGTAAGGGCAAGGCTACCAACTAGCTTGTCTCTTTTATGTTTTTAAATATTTTATTATTGTATTAAGATGATGTAGTAAGACTGGTTTTGATTATGTTTAAGCTTAAGTTAGGTTATGTAATAAGTCGTTAATTGATATTATTATGTAATCTATTAAGTACTGTAGGTTGCGAGACTTGGGAGAATAATTATAATAAATCATTGTAAATTATTCTAGAATAGATTTTTCGCTGTGATGTGTGTTATTTAGTTATTATTATTGTGATGTATTACCATGAGCACGTGATGAACCGAATTCGAGAGACCAAGTGGTGGTCCTGTAATTTGGGGGCGTCACACTTTGTCTATTCATCGTTATTCGTCATCTTTATTATTGGAGTTAGGCAACTCCTGATTCTTATCTACATATCTCTTCAAGATTCTTCTTTGAATCGTTTATTTATTAACTATTCCTTTAAGAATTTAATATCATTCACGTTACTCAATATTTTATTCGAGTTTTATCCCTCGCCATTCTAATATTCTTATTATAAAATTTCTAGGACTTAACTCATCCTATACTTCTACGTATGTGCAAAGAATCACCTTTTTATTATACGTAGCTTAAACTTAACTTCTTATAACTTAAGGTCATAGCCTAAGGTACTCTTACCTAAGGTGTATAACCTATCAGCTCTGATACCAACTAAAACGATCCCAAAAAAATCATACAATAATATTCTTCTTCTCGATCGTTAACAATACAACTTTAATCTATCTTTGATATTAAAATCACTAAAAATGCGGAATAATTTAAATTTTGTATAAACTTCTTTCTTTATTGCCCTGAATTGCAACCTTTACATTACATAACTTCGATTCAAATCTAAATCATGAATCGTTACAACGAAATGACTATACAAAGTCTTACATTACAATTATTAGCTATATACATTGGATAACTCAACTTTAGATCTACATTACAATCAAGATATTAAATGCATTTCTCATAAAACATAAGTAAGCTTAAATTACTATTGAACTCTAACATTCAACTAGTATGTATCATTACCTTGCCTCCTTGACCTGCAAAAATGGTTATTTGTAAGAGTGAGCTCGACAGCTCAGCAAGAACTAACAGTTTTCATGCATCACGTAGCACATAATTAATATGCTCAACATACATCTCATAAACATTAAAGTAATATGGCATACATGCTTTAATCACATAACAAATATAAAGATTGAGTTCCTTACTCAATTAACATTCTTAAATTAATCAATGTAGTCATAAATTAACTTTAACATTTCATGCTTGAAACATATATAACATAGCATGCTCTTTGCAATACATTTTAAAACAGTTCATAACATCATCAAGTTCACATAGAAAATAGGAACCGAAAGACTTGCTTGGCTCATAGATTACCAATTACCAAAAAACAGCTTATAATAATCTGCTTCATCAATCCTACAAACGTATTACCATTCGCATCAACTATTAGTTACCTAGCAACGCTTATCAAACGTCTAAGTAAATTTTACTTTATACTTTCTAATTTACACTTCGTAATTCTCTTCCATTTACTCGTTTGACACTCATTGTCAAACTTATGTATAATTAACAACATAAGTTAATTATCCCATAACTACTCCTCATAATTAGTTAACCAACTTAGGTTAACTCAATCCTCTTTAACTATTAAGTTAATAGTTACTTATCATATAATTAATCGCATCACATAATCACATAATTAAGTCAAAAAATAATTACATACTCATATTAAATTATAATTAAACGAATTATAATTTAAACATCCACTTTAATCAAATTATAATTAAATAATTTATAATTACACCATTTATAATTTACTTTAAACCATTACTCTAATTATTCAAATTACATCATGCATTAAATTATAATTTAAACATATTATAATTTAATTTAAACCATTACTTAGAATATAAATAATCAATTTCAATTCATGCACTCATTAAATTATAATAAAATAAATTATAATTTAAATTACACTTTTACATTAATTATAATTATTCCAAATTATAATCACATATTAAGTTATAACTAAACAAATTATACTTCAAGTTAAACATTTACTTTGATTATAATTAATTAAACTATATTCATTATAATTTAATAAATTATAATTTAAATTAAACCTTTACTATAATTATAATTATTCAAATTATAATTACTCATTATATATTTTATTAATATAAGTCATTACTATTATTTAGCATTTTAATGCATGCTAGCATGTCATCAAATTTACCACATAAACTTAGCTTTCACAATATGAACCAAAAGCCATATAAAAAAACAAACGGAATTTTATTTTCTGCAGACCCCCTGCCGGGGCGGGGGTTTTAGCCTTGATAGGCCCGCCGAGGCGAGCCCCCTGTAGCACACGCAGACTGGTTCACGAACTGTGCAGAGAAAAAGTCAATTTGGCTTATTTCTTCGCACTAAATTCCGATTTCACTCAACATAATTCACATAACTTTATAGAAAACATGAATTTTAAGTTTCTAACAAGTTCTAACATATGCAATCATCAATTCGCATAATCAAAACTCTCAATTTCATGATTTTTGAGGAAAAACCATTGATAAGTGTTCTTGATGAAATCGAACACTGTAATTTTTTTTAAAAATGAAATACACAATTGAAAACATATCTGAATTTGTTTATAACTATATTAACATACTCTACAATCAATTTATACAACAATTAACCATCAAACATACAATTTTGATTTTCAACGAAAATTATATATTTTCAAAATATTTTCACTGTAACTTCTTGATGAACATGAATTCTTCATGTTCATCATGGGTATACCAAATTAAACTGTCTAATCATGCATCCAA
Source organism: Panax stipuleanatus (assembly GCA_020205555.1). Lineage (NCBI taxonomy): Eukaryota > Viridiplantae > Streptophyta > Magnoliopsida > Apiales > Araliaceae > Panax > Panax stipuleanatus. Next base: position 17,709,726 of record CM035123.1, read on the forward strand.
GTCAATAATAATCATATATGAGTACTATTTAATAGTTATTACTCACAATTACATAATTTCTCATGAACAAAATATTTTACAGAGAATATAACTATGAAGAACAATAAAACATAATCTTCAAAAAATTTATACCCTTGTAGCTTAGTGAGGAAGAAGATGATGAAGTTTAGCAATGACTCTCTCAAGGCATTCCTCCTTTCCTCTTCTTATTCTCTCTTCTTTTCTCTCTAACCTCTCGTCTCTTTTCTTTCTCTGAACTCTGTTTGTTTTGTTCTTTTTTTTTCTCTAACAAACTAACTTTCTAAACTAACGTATATTATAATTCTATACATAAAATATACATATAACATATATACATATATGTAACTTATAATATATTTGTGTATATAATAACTCTCATAATAAAGACATAGGTTACAACTTTTTGAAAATCAAAAGCCTTAAAGCTTTGTTTGGTAAAAACTACATTATTTTTAAAAATAGATTTTTAGTAGTTAAGGCCCCGTTTGGCAAAACGGATTGAAAACGGTGCAAGGGCCTTGTTTGAGAAAACGGTTTTAAAAACTCTTTTAATTCTTTTAATAAATCATTTAACACATCTTTTTAATGTTATACTTTAATTAATTAAATCTTAACATTCTAATTTAATTAATTAAAAGTTAACATCAACTAATCACATAAAAATTATCACATTATAATTACTCGCTAATTATAATTTCATGTAACAATTACCACATAACTTCATCTAATTTAATTATCTCAATTAAATTAGAACTATAACATAAAATTTTTACATATCAAATAAATTAAATATTAAATATTTATTTAATTAATATCCTACACTTAATTACATTATTCCATAACAGTCACATAATTTATTTATTTAACTCAATAAATGATTTAATTAAAATATTTATTTTAATTCAATAAATATTAAAATATAAAATGCTCTTCACACCAAATCACATATTTCACAATATATAACATATATACACATACTAATACTCAAAACATCTCATAATAAAAATTTATTTATTAAATTCTCATTTATAAATTCTTAAAAAATTTCGGGCTGTTACTTGCTCATGCGTTAAAAATATGTCCAGTAAGCATCTTACGTCCCAAAAATATAGGCAACATGCAAGTGCATTGAAGATATGTCCATTACTTAATATTCCCAAAAATTATACGCACTAATTTGCTAAACCCAAAAATGTAGGCAATGAACTTTTTAAAACCAAAAATGCTGAAAAATTTACAACTAAGAATTACACTACTTAGAATTAAACAGGGGGGAGGGAAATATGATAGAAAGCAGGTAATGGAGAATTAAACAAGGAGATAGAGAATTAAACAAGGTGATAGCAGGTAATGTGGTCACTCCCATCGAGCTCTTGGTTTATAGTCCGTTAGCTGGACTGTGTCTAACACTACTATCCGATCCCTCGACGATATTTGAGAAACCGTCCATCCATTAGAATTGTCGTGTGAGCTTGGAGGCTTCCCAATAGGAGAGGTTTCAGATTTAAACTACCTAGCATATGATGTGTATAAGAATTCCCCATGTTGAAGGTTGGGGAGCTAGGCACTGATTCCGTTCTGTTCGTGAAGTGATTGGGGCAATGAGGATCTACCAACACAACGGTTTCTTCTTCAATTCTCTCTTCTTCGTACCACCATGGTTTCAAGATTGCGGACTCTCTCATATCATAAAGATCCATATATGTGATGTGGCTACCAAGGGGACACGGGTGTGCAAACTTCACTGGATTGTTCAACTTCGGCGGAGATAGCTCTTGGGGTATTGTCACGGTTGGTTCATACTTTTCCACGTCCCCAATTGTCTCCTCTATATCCATTGCCTTCCGTTCATCTAACTGCATGTGCACTTCTGGCTCTCCATCAGTTTCAGCATCCAAGTCATAGCACCAAGTCTCTTGAGGGCCTTTGCTCACAACTTCAAACATTTGAGGCATTGGACTTTGAAGATCTTGAGTCTGTGTACCTTGCTCAATCACTTTCTCATTCCTTAAAGCCATGCTAATTTGTTCCACCTAATTCTGAAGATTCTCAATCGACTTTGCTTGCTCAATCAAGATCTCATTTGTTGATGCTATGGAATTTCCCCACAAACTTTCCAATCTTGCCTTTTCTGTTTCAACCTCGGAATCCATATACTGAGTCTCACTGGTTGGAGTGTTGTTGATTAGAGCCATCTGATTTTAAAAATTCTGGTTTGATAGTTCTTGGCTCCTAAGCATCTCCTCTTGGTTCGCTAAACTCCTATACAGGACTTCCTTTAGTGACTGTTCTTCTTGTAAACATGGAGATTGATAAGTGGGGTCTGGTGCATATACGGGACTTTGATCGCAGTATAGGTCTTGATAGCTCGCTGAAGAGTTTGGGTGACACGCCCAATTTGGCTGATAATTGGGATAAGCCTCATTGTAAGAGTAATCACCCCCATACTGCTCTTGTCCATAACTGATGGGATCCTGATGGCTTGTATAACTTTCAGCACCATAATCATAAGTACTTACTGGCTCTTGACTCTGTTGGGCTGTGACACTGTCCAACTTTCTCGAGAGAACCTCTAGCTGTGCTGAAAGTGTAGCAATTGGGTTGAGTCCATCATTCCCTGTTTCCCTTGGTTGCCCTTTCCTTGTGTAACACCATGGATAAAAATTAAGATCCATTGTACCTGAAAATTGAATATAGGAAGAGAATTAAACAAAAAAAATGTTTAAATTAAGACTAATTTGATTGAAACTAATGTTGGCAAACAGTTATCCAATTAATTCCCCGGCAACGGCGCCAAAAACTTGTTGTCCCCGATTGGGTATGACAATTACGTGCAAGTATACGCGGTCAACAAGTAATAAAGTTTAAGTACAGATATCGTTCCCACAGAGAAATAACTGATAAAAGGTCGCCAAACCACTAGCACGTAATCATTTCAGTCTTATTTAAACGAGCGATCAAGAGTTTTAATTAAAAATTAATTAAACTAGACAAGGAATTAAACTTAAACTAAATAATCCTAGAGTAAAAATCAGATAATGAAGACATGAGATTCCAATTTCCCCTAATGATTCATCTAAGTCGACACACTCCCAGTTAGGTCAAATTAATCGCAATAATTTATTAGCCGAGAACACAAAAGTGAGAAACGGCCATCTTTCAATGCATCGAAACCATATCACATACAATCCACAGAAGATAGACCGCATATGAACACCCACATTACCTAAACCACTATATGTCTATGCGGTCTACAAATAAATAGGGTTTAAACACAGGTTCTCAATTGACTACGAGTGGCGCTTCGGTATATGTCTATCCTAAGCACAAATCATACGTTTAACATCATGTAAACATACAATCACCCACTACTATGATTAGATCTAAACCCACACTTCGTCTGTCAAGTCCATATAGGTTATCACAATAATTGGTAGCTAATTAATTAAGCAATGAAAACATGAATCGCAATAGATAAGCACATAACAATCAATACGACCAACATAGAAGCATATCAAATTAAACTACTCAAAAGGTTCCATTAAAATCTCAAAATATAAACTAAGTCACAAATAACTCAAATATATCATCCGCAAATTGAATATACATCATCCAAATACAAAATGGTAACAAGGAGAGTAATGAGATAGAGAATGCAAATCTGTGTTCTTTCTCTAAGATTGGATCTTTGATGATATACAAATGCTTCAATCTTCAATACTAATCAAACCCTAGAAACTAACTAACTAACCCTAAGCTAATCTCTAACCTAATCTACTCCTAGATAAGAAATTGAAAAGAGAAGGAAAAGGAACTAGGGCTAGGGCTTAAGGCCAATATGAGCTCCCTAGTGGAGATGTCGACCAAAATGGGCAACAAGCCCTTATTATATGCTTCTCCTGTTCAATCTCAGCAGAAGTTAAAATCTGGCCAAAAACAAGACTGGCGAGGCCGCGCGCGGTTTAACCTTGGAGAAGGCTTGGCCGCGCGGCTTCTAAATCTAGAATTCTGCTAGCTTTTGCTGGTGCACTTGGCTGCCACCTTCATGCTTGCCTTGTTGTATACTTTTAGCCTCGTAGCATCCTCACCTTTTAATGCACCTTCACCATGCCATCATCATGCCTTAAGCCTTCTGCTGTGCTTTGCCCATTTTTGGCCATCTTTTGCCCTTTTTAGCTCAGCGTGCACTAAAGGAGTTCCTAAACCTGAAAATCACAAAACAAGGGAAAAACACATTAAACGCACAACGATACTTGAGTTTAAGCAACAAAATGAGCTGGTTACTATCCGAATAAGTGGTCATAAAAAACACTTATCATTACACAACTTTAACATAAGTCTTAAACATAAACATATCAAATAAAAAACAAGCCTTCATTACTTGTTGACCTTGCCCTTGCCTTTGCTAGTAAAAGGCTCTTCGGGCCTTTCGTTCTTAACTGCAATGTTATTATTACGCAAGAGTGAGCACGATTGCCCACAAGTATAACAATATAACAACAATATAAGAACATGCGAGTGAATCAAAAATTTTTGAATAAAGAAAACTCGGCTTTTGAATCAAGAATGAATAAAAAGAATCAAAAGAACATCTGAGGGTCATAAGACCTTGAACTATGTCCTAGGTTGTAAAGTGTTTATACTTTAAACCTTTAACAGTCATAAGACTATAGACTCTACTTCTCGTACTTAGGGGGATCAGCCATTAGTACCATACTGTGCACAATATCTTAATGCTGAAGCATCATAAATCCCCTATAACAGGGTTGTTCATCTCAGTTTGACATCAGAGTCCGCACCAAAGGAAGTTTGGTTTGGATAAGCTCAATAACGGTTCTGGAATTTAGAACGTTCATCAACTATGGACTAGTCGAATCAATAAGGGTTCGCTCGTCTTACAAGGTTCAATAATAAATGATATTCAGTTGGAATAATCAAACTCAAAAGGTATACAATTGAATAAGCATTGTATAACTGGAATCATGCTTTAAAAAAATTATAACATCTAATATGAAATCTTGAACTTAAACAATTAAGAACAAGAACTTGCTAGACATAGAATATAAGTCTAGGACTTGCTCAACGAAGAATTTAGAATTTAAAGAACTTAATAAAAGTAAAGTTTTGAGTAAGAAAACTTGCTTAACAATAATAAGTTAGGGATAGACTACTTGCCTCGTGCGCAAGCTACAAATCTAGTTACAATTCAATTCCTCAATGTACAAATTACATTATGCATACGATGTCGATTAGTTCATAACCATTATGTTCTAACAGTTGAACTTCTTCCTTAAGTTCAACTTAACAACGTGGTTGTAACTTAACTTGCTAACTAACCACATACGCGAGTTTAAACTCACAACATGCATATCACACGTGTATAACACTTTAAACTATCAAAATCATATTTTATGATAACGATATCTATGTACACACATAACATATTAATATGAGACCTCAATTCATCTTAAACATGTCATCAATATGATATCTTATTGTTTAATACATTTATCAAGTCATCATATCAAGTTAGCTAAACATGCGTTACATAAAATTTTCTCGGAGACTAATCCAAGTCCCCGGACAGCACACACCCCCGCTAGGGAGGGGCTTTTGGCCTTCAAGGACCCGCTGGGGTGAGGCCCCCTACTGGTGAAACTCTGGTTCGCTATTTTTGACAGATCGTAGCCCAATTACTCTAATTAAATGCAAATTAAACTAGTATCGTGATTTCTATGAAGTATAAACTTCATAGAAACATCATACAATGTTACTAACATGTTTTTAACATCTTAAATCATGCAATTGCTCGAATCAAATTACGTAATTTCACTGTTCTTAGGTGTTCTTGAATGTTTTGAAGAAAAATATAAAATTTGACGTCACGGATTCGTTATAACTCTGAATCCGTCCGTTCAAAGTTTGTTTTTTCTTTGTTTTAACATGTATTATCATAATCTACTATCAAATTTAAGTTAAACAAACAATTCATGGCATACAATTGTTCGTAAGGGCCATATATACAACTTTTATGCTCCGTAACTTCAAAAATCCAATTACGACATATTTATATAAAATTGATGGTTTGAAAACATACATAGATGGTAGAAAACATGTTATGATTATATATTATCATGTATATACACATAAGTCATCAATTCGTGCATTGATCATACAGTAGTTGTTTTACAAAGAACTCAAAACACCCGTTAATGGAAAACTCTTATTATAGCATGTTTATATGAAATTGGTTACTCTAATCACATGAATATATGATATAAACATATTGTAAACATATATGTCATCAGATACTCATCAATTATCAATTCTCTTCAATCATAGAGGACTTTGAAATAGTTTTTTCATAGAAAATATAAGAACGTAAAACTTATCCATGAAGATGAAGAGATTACCCTTTGCTACTTGCTTGATAATGATATAAACTTCCTTTGTTCCTTCAATCCTCTATCAATTTTCTCAAGTTCTTTCTCAAACTCTCTCTAAGTATTTTCTCTCTAAAATATGAACTAGAACGGATGTATATATGATATATGTATATAATATCACATATAGTATTCAACTGACAAGTTAGTGGGTGAGTCACTCCGTAATGGTTAACTGGTCCAACTCCCCTTAGGGGCTTGTTTGGCTATTCCTTAAAAAAACTCCTTCCCATTTAATTTAATTAATTCTTACCATATAGTTAAATAATGTCCCACCCAACTAATCATATAATCTTATTTAAATTAATTAAATAAAATAGAATAATTCCACCTTAAATCACATAGTCACATAATTAAAATTCTTATTTATTAATTATGTCAAATCATTAAGTCTCTAATTAATTATTAAATTAATTAGAATAACATTATGCTTATTAAATCATTCATTTAATCAAATAAGCTCAATTAAATACATACTTTGAATAATAAAATTCTCCACATTAATTTAATAAATGTACACATAATTAAATTAATATACCACAATTTTATCAATTAATTATTTGACTCAATAATTAAATCATCGAAAAATATTTATTTTAATTCCATAAATATTCAAATTAAATTATAAAAATCTCATTCGTCACATCTTTCCCCCCTTAAAAGGATTCGGTCCCCTAGAATCACAGTTCAATTAAATTCTGTCCCGTTACATCATCTCTAGATACAAACCTGGAAGAACCAAGTCAGCCTCAGAGACAAACCTGAGAACAAACAGAATCGGCTAGGATCCAAACCTCGGAGAAAACCCCGAGAAGTCAACCGAAGGCCATGCCAGCATTAAAGACAACCCTAAGAGGGGCAAAATGGTTATTTTATCAACTTAAATTCGATTCGATCAAACTTGAGCCGAATTGATGCCACCAAGGTCAGAAAGAACCATAACAATGATCCCAAGTGGAAACAACGCAAGACAGCTCAACGGATAAACTGCGAGGAATCGAAGACCTGGTTATGAACCTGTCTTTTTGGACTCAGAAAAAGGTTTACTTCCATGTCATTGCGACACTCTCGGCGAGGGCTTTCTGGAAAGGTATAACACGCCTCAAACGGTGCTCCGATCAAAAGTTAAAAAGTTTTGAATCTGACCTCACATTGCTCAGAGTGCACGTACTTTGATGCAACGGGACCAGCCACGTGGGCCTTGCAACATGGAGCCGCACCTCTACCTGCGGCTGCCGCAGATAGAGCCGCTTCCACCGGGTCTATATATATGAGTGCACCCCCAGCTCATTTTATATAGAAAAAATGCTCTGAACCTCTGCCTGTTTCATTTCACAGCCATATTCTTGTACTCCAAACCCAAATTTTATTACTCTAACACATAGGTATACTCATATACTATGACATATCAAACATTAACTGGTAGAAACGGACGTTTGAAGCCTACGATTTGGCAAAAATCCCGTGTAGCAGTCCATTGTGAGTATTTTTACGATCAGAAAGTTTATACTACTTCATTGCACTTTTATACACTTGCACGTTAAGTTTCGTTTCCTGACCGTTTTTGCTTACGCTTTCGTACAAGTTAGTACATAAACACGTTTTTTGGCACTTTCACAGCTCGGATCGTTGATCCGTAGCTTTTAACAGCTTCTATTTATATATATATATATATATATATATATATATATATATCTGCGTTTATAGCAACTTCCCCGGACTGGGTTATTGGAAGAACCCGGATTTTCAGAAATTATTAAATAAGGATTTAATAAATAAAATTCTTAAACCGTGAGATGGGTTCGAATAATAATATATATATGTGATATGAGGTATGTGGTATTATATTACATAGGGAAATATGGACTATGTAATATGTATTTTTGTGATTAATGAATATATTATTAATATATATTTGTTATTTATTTTAGAGACGATTCAATTGAGGTAAAGGAAGTGGATAAATTCCTATCGATATTAAATAATTTATATAATTATTTTATCATAGTAAGTTGGTGACATTAAATATCCTTAATGTATAATCACCATATTCTTGTGTATGTGTACTAATAACTCGTATGTTTATAATATAGGTTATTAATAGCACTTAAGCTATCCGTGAATAGGTTTGGATAGTGAAGCATGAGTTAGTTAAGGAATTAACTAATAAGAATAAATATTGGTTAATTTAAGTTGAGAGTTATATTATGGAATAATATAATGTGAATATTGAACCTTAATTAACTAAGGTAATATGGTACAAGGTTTGATTTACTTAAGTAAAGGAGTGAATTAATATATATGTTGAATATATGATTATAATTAGTACCTTCTATATATTACTTAGAATGGTAATATGTGTGAAAGTCTAATGTACAAATAACGTTAATAGATAGATATACGTTATTAAAGAGAAATGGAAATCATTATATCTTTAAATAAATATTTGAAGAAATTGTTTTGGGAACAATTTATAGAAAAGAAAGAGAAATAATTATTATAAAGGATATTAAAATAAATTCTAATATTGAATTATTTTAATAAAGGAGGAAATATTATTTTTGAATAATAATATTACCCTATATGTTTTTGGTATGATGTAATAAGTGTGATTAATTAATATGGTAAATATATTAAAACGTATTTGCTATATATAAATAAATTGATGGAAATAAATTATTATAATAGAAAATAAACTTATTACCTATTTTCTATATATAATGTATGTACATGTGCCATACATGTAATTATTTTAGTAGATATTATATTAAGAATAATATCTTGAGACAATAAGTAAATTATTTTCTAACAATGAATATCTTTATTTGGAGAAAACATAATATTTTATGTTATGGCAAAATACATAATTCCTAATGTATTTTCAAGAAAGTTTATTAATGAAAGAAAACTAAGTTATTTCAATATATTAAATAACTTAAGTTATTATTTTATCGTAGATTTTATAATAATTAATAGAGTAAATATTAATTATTCTAGTGTAAAGGTTATACATATAATTGTTCAAGGTAGCTAAATAATTTAGCATTAAAGTGCATGTGTCACACAAACCTTATATTAAAGTGTGATGGGAGTGATAATAAGCTTAAGTTAAGCTTGTGAGATATGCCTAGTGTGGCAAAGTGGTGGAATAAACATTCATTAAATAAATTAATGAATGAATAATTAATGGAATTAATTATTATTATTATGTGAATAAATTCCTATGTGCAATGATGTGTAATTATAAGTTATATAGTAGCTACATCTATATAATATGAAATGAAGTGTGACACTTCAAGAAAACTATATAATATAGGAAACTATATGATTAAGTGTAATAATAAAGTTACAATAATGGGGTGTGACACTACTCAATTAAAATATATTCGGTATTGTTAAATGTACATGGATTATATGATTGGGTGTATGTGTGACCCTATCATATCATATGGTAATAACATTAAGTTATTAGATATAAGCTTGCAAATTAGTCCATGTGAGAACAATAATGGTCAATCAAGTGGTTAGGGTTCATGAATAGTGGTAGTTGGTGGGAGTTAGCCACCAACTTCCCTTTTTCCCTTTGGGTAATAACCATAGGAGAATAATAGCTTGATAATGAATAGATGCAATACATTGGTGTGCAGAGTTTGTTAATTCAATTACTACATTGTTGCTAAGAAAGCATATAATAAGAAATGTAATTATACCATGAGCATGTTATAAGGTGTAATGATGAGGAAGGACCATGAATAGTAGTAGTTGGTGGAGTTAGCCACCAACTCCTCTTTGACCATTGGGTATTACCCATAGGAGGGTAATAGATTGATTATAATAGAGAACATGTAAATTAGTAATGTAATGGTATTACTTTATGAACATATTATAAGATGTAACATTGAGTATAATATTATCTTAGGAGATTATATTATTATAAACTTGTGGACTATTAAGTACTAAGTTCACATAATTATGCCTTGTGTGGCATAAATAATGAAGTTAAATCTAGGGGATTTAATTGGAAGTATTAGAAGAAAATGAATGGTTGATATTAATTATCATTATAATATTTGAGTATATTTGTGATAATAATTTTATGGAAAATGGTGGGATGATAGTACCCAACCATATTATATTTAGTCCAATTGGGATATTAACTTAACCTATGTACATGAGGTACATGATTATATATAGTAGTGTATATTTAAAATATGAGTATACAATAAAATAATATATCATGGATATATTATAAATAATTATTAAATTAATAAAATTTAATAATAAAGGAAACAATGTAATGTGATAATACCCGATAGAATTATATCCGGTAAGATGAGATATATATGGATGATATATGATACATTGTAATTAGAGATTTTATTTACAATTCATTCATAACCTAAGCTATATGTATGAATGTGTATATATGTATATATTATAACCTATGTGTTTATAAAATGAAATGTGATATAGCCTTGGTAAGTGGTGGACTATATAACATTAGTATGAGGTAATTGTAAGCAAGTTGCTGAGATTTAGTGGCATTGTCCCATATTAAGTGCCCACTTTCTCTTCCTTTTCTCATTCACGTGAATGGCTAAGGCTAGCCTATCTCCTTCATCTCTCAACTTCCTAGCTAGCAATGAGTGTGATGATTGTGAGGGGTGTGGGATTGATGATGGATTTCACCAACTCCTTACTAACCTCTTGTTAACCTCCATGTCTTTGATCAACCCATTGGTTTGATTCAATGTGCAAGAACCAAATTTGGTCCATAAATTCTCCATAAATTGAAGCTTCATATTCACAAATTGAAGTTGCTAAATAATTGCTAAGTTGATATAGAGAATATGGTGATGAGAGTTATGTGAGAAAACTGATTTGGGAAGCAAGCTTAGTAATTCAAAGCTCCAAGAGGTATAACTCTTACTTTAAATTCTTAGTTGTGAGTTTATAAATTCATAAGAGATTTCATGAATTAGTGGAGAATTGATATGTAAGATGATGTTAATATGTTAAGTAGAGTCTAAATATATGTTATAAATACAATATGATGGCTTTCAAGCTTGTTACATGAAGTAAGAAAAGGATTAGCTGAAGCTCTGTTTTAGCAGTAAAGTTTCTGGTCTGGAAACGGGGACGTGCGGCCGCGCGTCTCCCTAGTACAAATGGGGCGCGGCCGCGCCCTCTGCAGAAACTCTTGGTGATTTTGTGTTTTCTAGTTGGTTAAGCATACTAGTTAGACTCTAATAATTTCATAAAGGGGTCTGACATGTGTACTAAGGTTGTCATGCACATAGTGAGTTGTATTAGTTGGTTTAACATAATTTCCTAAAAGAAAACGTAAAGTTTTGAAAATGAGACTTGACGAATTTTGTGTTCTTTGAGTCAGGACTTTTGAGACATGTGTAAGTGTCTTGGTTATGTGCATCAATGGGTATGAAGGTAGTTGTTGATTACTTACCTTGGCTAATAGTAAACAATTATACCTTGTTGTAGTGGAGTTTTTAATGAAAACTTAAGGTTTTATAAATGAATTTTGGCGTATATAAGTCATGTTTATATTCTGACTTTTTAAGCATGATTATATGGTTTAGATATGCATGATATGTGAGTCGAAGGTATTGAGCATACACTAGAACACATTGTTTAAATTAAAAATGATTTCAAAAGACAAACTTAGTGTTTTTGGACGTATATATAGGATGTCCACGTTCTGATCATTGAGCATGTATAGATGACTTATATATGTGTTCTAATACATGAGAATCATGACTACAAGGTACTTTGCATATACTTAGTTACCTTTGTTGACTTAAAGCGATTTTTATGAAAAGTTTAGAATGTGTAAGATGATAGCATCAAACACGGAGTGAGTTATATTATGATCATACGAGCATGTATATTAGGATTCATTATGCCTATAGACATGTTGACATAAGCATCATGTGATGAAACATGGATTTCACCTATGCACGCATATTCGAGAAAATGAATTTCAAAAGCATAGACTATGTGATTAAGTATACATGTGTAGTATAAGCACGAGCATGCCTACTTAGTGTGGTTAAGCCTTGTTATGTGATAACATGACTTTAGTAGTTGAGCTTTATTGATTTAAGTAATTCAACGTAGAGCTACGCTATTCAAAGCTAAATAGTTCGAATATGAATTTGAAAACCTACTTAATGTGTGTGTATAATATATATCAGAATGCATGATATGTTAGGACCAAACTAAGTTTATGAAATCTAAGTTCTGGTTCTGGCAGGGAGTCGCGCGGCCGCGCCACTCCCAAGCTTAATTGTCGCGCGGCCGCGCTGTGTTGCAGAGCTGCCAAGAACAGTTTGTTAACTGTCTGGTCCTAAGTTATTTTCCTTAAGGACCCTAAGGACCGAAATAGAATGGTTTCTATAGAATAAGTATGAAGGTATGATGTTGTAACATCGTGGTTATCCTAAGATAGAGTGAAACGAAACCAAGATTAGAAAACGATATACGAATTGTTATTCTATTAAGAGCATATGAAATGTATGACTGATGGATGTAAATCCATGATTATATAACTGTAGGAATACACGAAGTGCAGATAGCTTTAAGCAGTTAAGTCGTAGTTGTTAAACTACGAATCAGGCAAGTCTTTCAGTTCCTATTTGATATATGAATTCAATAACTGTTAGTTGAATTATATTATGCTGTGATAATGTGAACTTATATATGAATTGTATATGAGATATAAATGAGATTGAAAGTTGATCTTTGATGATATACTTGTTATGTGAAAAGTAACATGCGTAGTAAATATAAATTGTTTATAAATGCATGAACTGAGTATAATGTTGTATGCTATGTGATTCATGAGGACTGTTAGAATTGTTGAGCTGTCGAGCTCACTCTTGCAAATAACCACTTTTGCAGGTTAAGGATTCACGATAAAGATTTCGTGCTTCTTGATTGATAAAGATAGATAGTATCGCATTGAAGAATATTACTTAGATTATTGTCTGGATCATGTTTAGATTCTAGATGATGTACTCGATAGTTGCTTACACTGTATAATACTTGTTGTATTATAAGAATGTATTAATTAATACATAGAGGATATCGAGTTGAGTTGTTAATACTTATACGATAACTCAGATAAGGAGGAATCATATTTTATAATTGATTCAAAGGTTGTAATTGATTCAAGTTATGAAATCAATAAAAGATTTTATTCAAGGAGGATTGAAAAAGTTTAAATTATTCCGCATTTTAGTAACATCGAACATGATGTAAAGATGAGATCTTGGATATAAATAGAATTTATATTCTAAATTGTAATAAGTAAAGATGTATTCTTTTAGTAATGAATAAAAGATATAATAGTTTGGCATTAGTAGTATCGTGACTGCACCGAATCCGAGGTTTCGAAGGAACGTGGATTTGGGGGCGTCACAGGTTGGTATCAAAGCTGTAGGTTATAAACCTTAGGTAAGTGTACCTTAGACTATAACCTGAGAGAGTGAAAGATAAGATTAAAATATATCTAAATGAAGATTCGAAGAAGAATCTCAAAATATCTAGAGAATGAGAATCAGGAGTTTCCTAACTCCGGTAATAAAAATGCTAAGATGATGTCTATGAGATGTATATGACAAAGATAATGAGAATGAACTCAGATGGAGTTTGGTTGATAATAGGGAAAGAACCCTAAAGTATAGTGATGATCACGACATGATCAGATTGAATTGTAAAATGATAGATAGTCTGTAATGACTAAGTATGTATAGCTTGATGCTATAAGAGAATGTACTATGATAAAGTACGAGATGAACTCATGAGGAGTTGTTTGTGGTGAAACATAGAAAGCTCGTAATGAGCAAGTGATAGAGTAAGATATAGTTAAGTGTTGGAATTCCATTGAGGACTCATGTGATGGCTTAGTTGTACAAAGTTTTGTATGGGCAGAAGTTCTGTGCTTGCACTGAGTGCGTCACATTGATAATCGTTGGAATGTTAGTGTCGCGGTATCATTATACATATGGCGGAAAGGTGATTCTTTTCTCATATTTATTTTGATAGATAGAGATTTCTAAGATATAATTAGATAATATTAAGTTTAGGTGCGAGTTCTTAAGACTCATGCCTATGACAAGTTCGTGACTCATAATCGTATAGTGGAACCCCTCAGCGAATGGACGATTTTGGTCTGACTAGGATAAGTTCCTACACCCATATGATTGTGGTAAGTTCCTGAACTTCCATGGTGTGGTAAGTTGGTGAACTGTACTGAGAATAGATATATTATATAAGAGTTTTGGAATAGTGAGCATTGATGGTAGTAAGAGATTGAAGTGATGGAGAAATTGGATTTTTCCTAAATCCTCTAGCTACGCTAGATTTTCAATATTTATTGACTTCGTGCTAGTGTTTGCACTTCGGTTTTCTTGAGAAAACATTGGGTCAGGTAACTGAACCAATGAGTTTTAAAAAAACAACACCGTTATTCGTATGTCTAAGCTATTTGTTTCGGCTAAGACAAAAATAATTTGAAAATCTTTCAAAATGTATTTTGACCATATGCATCATTTGATATGATGTAGAATGGTAAACGATGGAGTCATCAATGCAATCGAACCTAGTGTAGGTTGTGATCGAAAGATCGTCAGCCCACTATGGTATGATGTAATATGACAAAGTCATAAAATGGCGGAATCCTCAACGTACTATTAAGTTGGTGCGGCATCATGACGTCATAAAACGGTTTTTGGTTTTTCTTTCGAATTATGAAAAGTGACTAAATTATTTCGATTGATGTCCGAATTGTTGATAAGTGTCTAAGCTATTTGATTCGGCTAGGCGACTGTTGAAAAGAGATTATAGAATTCAAGCATTCTTGTGTATTTATGCCAAACCAGATTGTTCTGGTGCGGATTTTGAGGTTGAAAAGCTGTGGTGAACAACCCTATAAGGGAACATGTTTTCGGGGACAATGGTTCCGAGCGTAACGCATATAGTCGTTACAAAACACTACGTTGCGGCCCAACATAGTGGTACAATAGGTTGGCCACCTAATGTACGCGTGCAGGGTGTTTTCAGTCTTTGTGATTGATAAACACTCTGGTTTGCAATGTGAAGAATTGTGTTGAAGCATTAGTAAACCTGTGGAAAAGTTCACGGTCTTGTGACCCCTCAGCATAAATTTGGAATCCGAGTTATTCATACTACTTCCCGATTGTTGAAAAATCGTGGAAGATTCTTATTCTTCTAAAGGATGAATGTAGTAAGTAGAATGATCCTTAAAAAGGAGAAAATGGTAGAATGCGATTGAGAAGGTTATAATAATAAAACTTTCGAAAAGAGAATTAATAAAATTATTCTAAAGAATATGTAATATTCGGAATAGCACCGAGTAGAGGAACTTTCGGTGATTCCGAGGACGGAATCCTTATAAGGGGGAGAGGATGTAAGAACCCGGATTTTCAGAAATTATTAAATAAGGATTTAATAAATAAAATTCTTAAACCGTGAGATGGGTTCGAATAATAATATATATATGTGATATGAGGTATGTGGTATTATATTACATAGGAAAATATGGACTATGTAATATGTGTTTTTGTGATTAATGAATATATTATTAATATATATTTGTTATTTATTTTAGAGACGATTCAATTGAGGTAAAGGAAGTGGATAAATTCCTATCGATATTAAATAATTTATAGAATTATTTTATCATAGTAAGTTGGTGACATTAAATATCCTTAATGTATAATCACAATATTCTTGTGTATGTGTACTAATAACTCGTATGTTTATAATATAGGTTATTAATAGCACTTAAGCTATCCGTGAATAGGTTTGGATAGTGAAGCATGAGTTAGTTAAGGAATTAACTAATAAGAATAAATATTGGTTAATTTAAGTTGAGAGTTATATTATGGAATAATATAATGTGAATATTGAACCTTAATTAACTAAGGTAATATGGTACAAGGTTTGATTTACTTAAGTAAAGGTGTGAATTAATATATATGTTGAATATATGATTATAATTAGTACCTTCTATATATTACTTCGAATGGTAATATGTGTGAAAGTCTAATGTACAAATAACGTTAATAGATATATATAAGTTATTAAAGAGAAATGAAAATCATTATATCTTTAAATAAATATTTGAAGAAATTGTTTTGGGAACAATTTATAGAAAAGAAAGAGAAATAATTATTATAAAGGATATTAAAATAAATTCTAATATTAAATTATTTTAATAAAGGAGGAAATATTATTTTTGAATAATAATATTACCCTATATGTTTTTGGTATGATGTAATAAGTGTGATTAATTAATATGGTAAATATATTAAAACGTATTTGCTATATATAAATAAATTGATGGAAATAAATTATTATAATAGAAAATAAACTTATTACCTATTTTCTATATATAATGTATGTACATGTGCCATACATGTAATTATTTTAGTAGATATTATATTAAGAATAATATCTTGAGACAATAAGTAAATTATTTTCTAACAATGAATATCTTTATTTGGAGAAAACATAATATTTTATGTTATGGCAAAATACATAATTCCTAATGTATTTTCAAGAAAGTTTATTAATGAAAGAAAACTAAGTTATTTCAATATATTAAATAACTTAAGTTATTATTTTATCGTAGATTTTATAATAATTAATAGAGTAAATATTAATTATTCTAGTGTAAAGGTTATACATATAATTGTTCAAGGTAGCTAAATAATTTAGCATTAAAGTGCATGTGTCACACAAACCTTATATTAAAGTGTGATGGGAGTGATAATAAGCTTAAGTTAAGCTTGTGAGATATGCCTAGTGTGGCAAAGTGGTGGAATAAACATTCATTAAATAAATTAATGAATGAATAATTAATGGAATTAATTATTATTATTATGTGAATAAATTCCTATGTGCAATGATGTGTAATTATAAGTTATATAGTAGCTACCTCTATATAATATGGAATGAAGTGTGACACTTCAAGAAAACTATATAATATAGGAAACTATATGATTAAGTGTAATAATAAAGTTACAATAATGGGGTGTGACACTACTCAATTAAAATATATTCGGTATTGTCAAATATACATGGATTATATGATTGGGTGTATGTGTGACCCTATCATATCATATAGGTAATAACATTAAGTTATTAGATATAAGCTTGCAAATTAGTCCATGTGAGAACAATAATGGTCAATCAAGTGGTTAGGGTTCATGAATAGTGGTAGTTGGTGGGAGTTAGCCACCAACTTCCCTTTTGCCCTTTGGGTAATAACCATAGGAGAATAATAGCTTGATAATGAATAGATGCAATACATTGGTGTGTAGAGTTTGTTAATTCAATTACTACATTGTTGCTAAGAAAGCATATAATAAGAAATGTAATTACACCATGAGCATGTTATAAGGTGTAATGATGAGGAAGGACCATGAATAGTAGTAGTTGGTGGAGTTAGCCACCAACTCCTCTTTGACCATTGGGTATTACCCATAGGAGGGTAATAGATTGATTATAATAGAGAACATGTAAATTAGTAATGTAATGGTATTACTTTATGAACATATTATAAGATGTAACATTGAGTATAATATTATCTTAGGAGATTATATTATTATAAACTTGTGGACTATTAAGTACTAAGTTCACATAATTATGCCTTGTGTGGCATAAATAATGAAGTTAAATCAAGGGGATTTAATTGGAAGTATTAGAAGAAAATGAATGGTTGATATTAATTATCATTATAATATTTGAGTATATTTGTGATAATAATTTTATGGAAAATGGTGGGATGATAGTACCCAACCATATTATATTTAGTCCAATTGGGATATTAACTTAACCTATGTACATGAGGTACATGATTATATATAGTAGTGTATATTTAAAATATGAGTATACAATAAAATAATATATCATGGATATATTATAAATAATTATTAAATTAATAAAATTTAATAATAAAGGAAACAATGTAATGTGATAATACCCGATAGAATTATATCCGGTAAGATGAGATATATATGGATGATATATGATACATTGTAATTAGAGATTTTATTTACAATTCATTCATAACCTAAGCTATATGTATGAATGTGTATATATGTATATATTATAACCTATGTGTTTATAAAATGAAATGTGATATAGCCTTGGTAAGTGGTGGACTATATAACATTAGTATGAGGTAATTGTAAGCAAGTTGCTGAGATTTAGTGGCATTGTCCCATATTAAGTGCCCACTTTCTCTTCCTTTTCTCATTCACGTGAATGGCTAAGGCTAGCCTATCTCCTTCATCTCTCAACTTCCTAGCTAGCAATGAGTGTGATGATTGTGAGGGGTGTGGGATTGATGATGGATTTCACCAACTCCTTACTAACCTCTTGTTAACCTCCATGTCTTTGATCAACCCATTGGTTTGATTCAATGTGCAAGAACCAAATTTGGTCCATAAATTGAAGCTTCATATTCACAAATTGAAGTTGCTAAATAATTGCTAAGTTGATATAGAGAATATGGTGATGAGAGTTATGTGAGAAAACTGATTTGGGAAGCAAGCTTAGTAATTCAAAGCTCCAAGAGGTATAACTCTTACTTTAAATTCTTAGTTGTGAGTTTATAAATTCATAAGAGATTTCATGAATTAGTGGAGAATTGATATGTAAGATGATGTTAATATGTTAAGTAGAGTCTAAATATATGTTATAAATACAATATGATGGCTTTCAAGCTTGTTACATGAAGTAAGAAAAGGATTAGCTGAAGCTCTGTTTTAGCAGTAAAGTTTCTGGTCTGGAAAAGGGGACGCGCGGCCGCGCGTCTCCCTAGTACAAATGGGGCGCGGCCGCGCCCTCTGCAGAAACTCTTGGTGATTTTGTGTTTTCTAGTTGGTTAAGCATACTAGTTAGACTCTAATAATTTCATAAAGGGGTCTGACATGTGTACTAAGGTTGTCATGCACATAGTGAGTTGTATTAGTTGGTTTAACATAATTTCCTAAAAGAAAACGTAAAGTTTTGAAAATGAGACTTGACGAATTTTGTGTTCTTTGAGTCGGACTTTTGAGACATGTGTAAGTGTCTTGGTTATGTGCATCAATGGGTATGAAGGTAGTTGTTGATTACTTACCTTGGCTAATAGTAAACAATTATACCTTGTTGTAGTGGAGTTTTTAATGAAAACTTAAGGTTTTATAAATGAATTTTGGCGTATATAAGTCATGTTTATATTCTGACTTTTTAAGCATGATTATATGGTTTAGATATGCATGATATGTGAGTCGAAGGTATTGAGCATACACTAGAACACATTGTTTAAATTAAAAATGATTTCAAAAGACAAACTTAGAGTTTTTGGACGTATATATAGGATGTCCACGTTCTGATCATTGAGCATGTATAGATGACTTATATATGTGTTCTAATACATGAGAATCATGACTACAAGGTACTTTGCATATACTTAGTTACCTTTGTTGACTTAAAGCGATTTTTATGAAAAGTTTAGAATGTGTAAGATGGTAGCATCAAACACGGAGTGAGTTATATTATGATCATACGAGCATGTATATTAGGATTCATTATGCCTATAGACATGTTGACATAAGCATCATGTGATGAAACATGGATTTCACCTATGCACGCATATTCGAGAAAATGAATTTCAAAAGCATAGACTATGTGATTAAGTATACATGTGTAGTATAAGCACGAGCATGCCTACTTAGTGTGGTTAAGCCTTGTTATGTGATAACATGACTTTAGTAGTTGAGCTTTATTGATTTAAGTAATTCAACGTAGAGCTACGCTATTCAAAGCTAAATAGTTCGAATATGAATTTGAAAACCTACTTAATGTGTGTGTATAATATATATCAGAATGCATGATATGTTAGGACCAAACTAAGTTTATGAAATCTAAGTTCTGGTTCTGGCAGGGAGTCGCGCGGCCGCGCCACTCCCAAGCTTAATTGTCGCGCGGCCGCGCCGTGTTGCAGAGCTGCCAAGAACAGTTTGTTAACTGTCTGGTCCTAAGTTATTTTCCTTAAGGACCCTAAGGACCGAAATAGAATGGTTTCTATAGAATAAGTATGAAGGTATGATGTTGTAACATCGTGGTTATCCTAAGATAGAGTGAAACGAAACCAAGATTAGAAAACGATATACGAATTGTTATTCTATTAAGAGCATATGAAATGTATGACTGATGGATGTAAATCCATGATTATATAACTGTGTAGGAATACACGAAGTGCAGATAGCTTTAAGCAGTTAAGTCGTAGTTGTTAAACTACGAATCAGGCAAGTCTTTCAGTTCCTATTTGATATATGAATTCAATAACTGTTAGTTGAATTATATTATGCTGTGATAATGTGAACTTATATATGAATTGTATATGAGATATAAATGAGATTGAAAGTTGATCTTTGATGATATACTTGTTATGTGAAAAGTAACATGCGTAGTAAATATAAATTGTTTATACATGCATGAACTGAGTATAATGTTGTATGCTATGTGATGCATGAGGACTGTTAGAATTGCTGAGCTGTCGAGCTCACTCTTGCAAATAACCACTTTTGCAGGTTAAGGATTCACGATAAAGATTTCGTGCTTCTTGATTGATAAAGATAGATAGTATCGCATTGAAGAATATTACTTAGATTATTGTCTGGACCATGTTTAGATTCTAGATGATGTACTCGATAGTTGCTTACACTGTTTAATACTTGTTGTATTTTAAGAATGTATTAATTAATACATAGAGGATATCGAGTTGAGTTGTTAATACTTATACGATAACTCAGATAAGGAGGAATCATATTTTATAATTGATTCAAAGGTTGTAATTGATTCAAGTTATGAAATCAATAAAAGATTTTATTCAAGGAGGATTGAAAAAGTTTAAATTATTCCGCATTTTAGTAACATCGAACATGATGTAAAGATGAGATCTTGGATATAAATAGAATTTATATTCTAAATTGTAATAAGTAAAGATGTATTCTTTTAGTAATGAATAAAAGATATAATAGTTTGGCGTTAGTAGTATCGTGACTGCACCGAATCCGAGGTTTCGAAGGAACGTGGATTTGGGGGCGTCACAGTTATCTTCTCAGTCCGGGTTTGGCTTTTGTTTTGTATATATTTAACTATATATATATATACTAACATTTCAATTCTGTCAAGCCCAGATGTCAAATCCGTGACAGTTTACTGCTTTTATATATATAACTATATATATATATATATAAATTTTGCTGACTTATTTGGGCCTGAATTTCTACTTTTTGACCTTTTTATTGCTTTAATATATATATATATATATGTATATATATATACCAACTGTATATATTAACTTTTTACATTCAAGTTTGGCCTGGATTATTCTGTGGCCTTTTTACTGCTTATATACATATATATATATATATATATATGTATATATATATATATATACTTACATTTTTGTCCGGGCAAAGAATAGAATGTCCGCCGCCCTTTACAGTTTTATATATATATATATATATATATATATATATATATTTACTTTATGCTGAGCCTGGACAATTTCGTGGCTCATTTACAGCTTTTATATATATATTTCAATTCTGTTGAGCCTGAATCATTCTATGGCTTTTTATTACTTATATATATATATATATATATATATATATATTTCCATTTTGTCAGGCTTGAATTACTCCGTGACTTTTTATAACTTTAATAAATATATATATATATTTACATTCCAGTACGGGCATCGGAGTGAAAAACCCATCGCCCTTTACAACTTTCGTATATATATAGCTATATATATATATATCGTTCTTTTATTCATTGTGATAAAATTACGGCTATAAATATTCATTTGATATGAATCGGCTCTGACATCTCTTTGGGCGAGCTAGATTTCTTTAAATCTCGCCAATTCTACCTTTTAAACTGTTCAAAATAGGTGCAGACAGAATCGGGAAGCTAGAATGGCTGAGATTTAATTAAATCTAGCAGTTTTTCTAGTTTATTCATTACAAAGCAACCTCGCGGCCCTTATATCGCTATCTAGTGGGAACGAGACGCTTTGGCTACGCGTAAGCCAGGATTTACTGATGAATCCTTGGTTCTTGCGACGGTTAGATGTAAATATACATTTTCGTGCATATTTGAGCTGTGCAGATTTTATTGGCTTCCTTCTGTAAGCCTAGGAATCATGGGATTCGTGATCAAACTGATCATAATCTAATTCCCACGATGAAAAAATTCCACTTTACAAATGTACCTTGCCAGTTTTTCTGTAAAAATGTACATCCAAAAGACCTTAAAACGGTTATCCTGGTTTAAGGTCTCAACATAGTGAAAATATGGTTTGTCACATCAGAGTCACTCTGATGGCTGTCATGCTCATGAAAAGACCGGTACTTGTATATATTTTGTGGTCGAGGATGCTTCGCAGCCCGACAATCACCATTCAAATTAAGCCAAAAGGCTAAAAAGATAAAAAAATAGAAGTATCAACATGCTTCAATTCCTACGTGAGCGTAAGGGTTTGAAAACCTACTTTCAAAACAACATTTTAATATCTTGTCTAATAAAAGAGACTTTTGTAAATCAAATCAAATCCTTCGTATGTAGGTTCAAAGAAGCATGCCCATACTTTCAAATCAAATCAAACATAGGCCCAATTTCTTCAGCATTCACACACACACATTTTAGATTTAAAAGGGAAATATTGAAAAGATGCGGTAACGTGTTTACACGGGATTTGTGAGCTGCCTAACACCTTTCTCACACTTAACCAAGCACCCTAACTTAGAACTTTGGTTTCAAAGATCAAGTTTTGACAGTGTCCAGCAATTGGGCCTCATTTCAAACCAAACTCGGTTGAGTTGGTATAACCATTTCAAATCTACCAACTGACGACTTTGTAAAACGTTCAAAATCGTCGACATGATACATGTTGGCCTTTTCCTAAAAAACCCTTCAAATCCTTTTTCACAAAAAAGATAAAATAAGGGTAGATAAAACTTAGGAAAAGAGAGAAAGATTCGGGTCCAACTCGACTCGCAATTTTTTCCCGACGTCGACAGTGCTTATTTCGTCTTTTTCTCAGAAATATTTTTTTTCCAAAAATCTTTTATATTTGTCTTAAACATTCATACTCGTTCATTCTAGCTCACAGCCATAATAATTCCGGCTTATGATTATCCTAGGTCATTGAATGAACAATAAACACATAACACAAAATATAATTAATAAAAAATCATTTATTAATTAATAATTCTTTAAACAAAATTTTTGGACAATCCAATTTTTCGGGTTGTCACAATCTTCCCCCCTTATAAAAATTTCGTCCTCGGAATTTCTAAAATCACATCCATACTCGGATGCTTTATCCTTACAACCTTCAAAGAAGGTTTAACCTTACGTCTACTTTTTTGTTGAAAAATCTAAACATACTATTTCAATTATTTGTTGAGTTAAATAAATTAAGTATGTGATGATGTGGATTAATTTAATTAAGTGCCATATATTTAATTAAATTGATATATTAGCAATGGTGTAGAATAATTCTAATTTAATTAAGAATAATTGAATTAGATTTAATGTTATGTGCTACGTGTTAATAATAATTTGTTACATATATTATGTTTAATAAACAAATTATAATTGTGTAACAATTTAGTATTGTGTGTTTTTATTATTAAATGGGTGTTAGTTTTATTTAATTAGAATATGGTAATTTAATTAAATAAGTGTAGTAATTAAACTATGGAGTAAAAGATTTATTAAAATAATGGGAAAAAATTTTTAAATGATTTTACCAAACAAGGCCCTTGTACTTGATTAACCCTATTTCTCCAAACAAGGCCTTAGCTAAAAAGTTATTTTTAAAATAGCTTTGTTTTGCCAAACATGGCCTTATGACTTTTCAAATCCTATAACTTATGTAATTAGTAATACTTATTATTGTTATAAGTATTATATTTATTAGATATATGTTACATATATATTATATACTATATGTGTATGATTATATATGTCAGTTAGAAAATAAAGTACGTTAGTTTTTCTAAAAAGCCTAAGTCTAAGAGAAGAAGAAGAGAGTTAGAGTTCTAAGAGAAGAAGGAAGAAGAGGAAGAAGAAGGGAGAACTTAAAGCAAGGCCCACTATCATCTTCATCTTTATATCTCTCTTAATCAAAGACTAGCAAGGTTATAATTCTAACCCTAAATTCAATTAAGATGTTTTATTTGGAATTTTTGTAAAATTAGGTTTTCATGTGTATAAGATTATGTGTTTATATCATGTTCATATATTTTTATATATATAATTATGTGCCATGAAAAGAATTTCAGAAATCAATCATCTTAAAAACAAGTTTCTCAAGCCTGTGATTCTATATGTTCATAGTTTTGGAATTCTATGTAAAATTCTCTTTGTGAAACTTCATAATTTTGTTATGTGAATGAGTTATGTATGTATTTATACATGTATATATGTTTACATGAGAGTTTCATATTTGTTTAAGAATTTCAATTCACAAGTATATGATGAACACCATGAAATTCATGTTCATAGTGTTAGATTATGAATTTATGTTGAAATTTTTTCTTAAATCCTTGATGTGAACATGAGATATGTGTAATATGTGATATAACATGATTATATATTAATTATATGGTTGTATTAGCAATTCAAACCATGGATTTTTGATAAACAATAGGAATCGTGTTCATAGTGTTTTCTTTGAATTAATTTCTAAAAAATTGCTTTTGAAACTATCAAAATTGATGTTGATTATGAGTTATTGTTAAAATTGATCATGTATTATATTAGTATGTTAAGAATAGAAGTGATTACAATTGGAATCACTTGAATTGGATGAAAAATGAATTCATAGTAGCAATTTTCGTCAAGAACGCTTAAAATTGTGTTTTTCTTCGAATTCCATGAAATCTTGTTTGTGATTATGTTTTTATATGAAAATTTTATGTTATGAGCATGTTAATAAGCTTAAAATATTTTTTGTCACATGTTTCATGTTTGTCATGTTGGGAAAATTCGAATTCGGTGTGACGGAATAAGCCAAATTGGCTTATTTCTCCACCAGTTCGCGAACCAGCCCTTGGACCCACCACAGCGGGTGTTTATGCCTTGGGGGACCCACCCCAATGGGTACCCTTTCTTTCCGGGGTGGTTTAGTTGTTATAATGCGAACCTGTTTTGACCTCTATTAGTAAAACGACCATAACGTTTTAATACGAACTCCGATTGAGGAGATTCAAGATGATTCGGAACGAGCACGAGTAGACCTACAACTTTTGTTTTTAAACTTTTTTTATTTGGGGTCGTTAGAAAGGGTCAAAATGGTCATCTTTGTGACTGATACGTATTCGGAGGCAATCGGAGGGCGTCGGTCATGCACATACGCAAGTATAGTGCTATCGACGATATTAGATGTTGTTCTAAGTTATAAAACATGAATGTTAGTAAATATAATGATGTTTAACTTGAAATGTAATTTGATTGACGTAAGATGTAATTATAATTGATTAATTATGTGAAATATAATATGATTATGTGAGGTGATTAAATTATGTGGTGACTAATTATTAACTTTTTAGTTAATGAGGAATGAGTTAATCTTAATTGGTTAACTAACGATAAAGATTAGCTATGTAATAATTAACTTATATCGTTAATTATACAAATGGTTTGACAGCTAGTGTCAAACGAGAATGGAAGTGAATTACGAAGTGTAAATTAGAAAGTGTAAATTAGAATTTATTTAGATGTTTGATAAGCGTTGCTAAGTGACTAATAATTGATGCGTATGGTGATACGTTATGTAGTAAGCAGTCTTTCGGTAATTGGTAATCCACGAGCCAGGCAAGTCTTTCGGTTTTTACTTGTCTACGTGAATTTGATGAACTGTTTTAAATTGCATGATATGTTGTATATGTTGTAAGCGAGCATGATATGTTATACATGTTGTAATCATGAAATGTCAAAGTCAATTTATGACTACACTGTTTGGTTAAATAATGTTTATTGAGTAAGGAACTCAATCTTTATATTTGTTATGTGAATTAAAGCATGTATGCCATGTTACTTTAATTATTATGAGATTTATGTTGATCATGTTTATTATGTGATACGTGATGCATGAAAACTGTTATAACTTGCTGAGCTGTCGAGCTTACTCTTGCAAATAACCATTTTTGCAGGTTAAGATTTCAAGGTAAGGATATGTGCTAAGTGAATTATAGAGATCCATATTCACGAAGATTACTTATGTTTTATGGTAAATGTATTTAATATTTTGAATGTAACATGTTGTTGAATTGTAAGTTGAGCTATCCGGTGTATGTGGATATTGATTTATGATGTAAGACTTTGTATAGTCATTTTGTTGTAACGATTTATGATATAGATTTGAGTCGAAGAGATGTAATGTAAAGGTTGCAATTCAGGACAATATAGAAAGAAATGAATGAACGAGTTAGAGAATATATAATATTCGATATATGATTGTGTTTAATGAAAGGTTATGTAATAAAACCTAATAGTTGTTGAAGAAATGAATGAAGTGTATATATGTGTAAAACTTTTTGTTAAGTTAACGTGTTGAAGTTTTTAACGATAATTAGAAAGAGTTTTTGTGAAAATCGAGTAAGGGAGGTTTCGTTGATTCCGAGGACGGAATCCTTATAAAGAGGGAAGGATGTGACATCCCGAATTTTTAAGAATTTATAAATGAGAATTTAATAAATAAAATTCTCATTTTTAGATGTTTCGAGTATGAGTATGTGTATATGTGAGAAATATTGTGAAATATGTGATTTGGTGCGAAGAGAATTTAAATGTTAATTTAATATTTATTGAAGTAAATAAATATTTTAATTGAATTAGTTATTGAGATTATGTGATTAATATGGGGTAATATAATTAAGTGTATTATATTAATTAAATAAAGTGAATAAATAATTTATTGAATTTATTTGTTGAGTTAAATAAATTAAGTATGTGATGATGTGGATTGATTTAATTAAGTGTCATATATTTAATTAAATTGATATATTAGCAATGGTGTAGAATTATTCTAATTTAATGAAGAATAATTGAATTAGATTTAATGTTATGTGCTACGTGTTAATAATAATTTGTTACATGTATTATGTTTAATAAACAAATTATAATTGTGTAACACTTTAGTATTGTGTGTTTTTATTATTAAATGGGTGTTAGTTTTATTTAATTAGAATATGGTAATTTAATTAAATAAGTGTAGTAATTAAACTATGGAGTAAAAGATTTATTAAAATAATGGGAAAGGATTTTAAATGATTTTACCAAACAAGGCCCTTGTACTTGATTAACCCTATTTCTCCAAACAAGACCTTAGCTAAAAAGTTGTTTTTAAAATAGCTTTGTTTTGCCAAACATGGCCTTATGACTTTTCAAATCCTATAACTTATGTAATTAGTAATACTTATTGTTGTTATAAGTATTATATTTATTATATATATGTTACATATATATTATATACTATATGTGTATGATTATATATGTCAGTTAGAAAACAAAGTACGTTAGTTTTTCTAAAAAGCCTAAGTCTAAGAGAAGAAGAAGAGAGTTAGAGTTCTAAGAGAAGAAGGAAGAAGAGGATGAAGAAGGGAGAACTCAAAGCAAGGCCCACTATCATCTTCATCTCTATATCTCTCTTAATCAAAGACTAGCAAGGTTAGAATTCTAACCCTAAATTCAATTAAGATATTTTATTTGGAATTTTTGTAAAATTAGGTTTTCCTGTGTATAAGATTATGTGTTTATATCATGTTCATATATTTTCATATATATAATTATGTGCCATGAAAAGAATTTCAGAACTCAATCGTCTAAAAAACAAGTTTCTCAAGCCTGTGATTCTATATGTTCATAGTTTTGGAATTCTATGTAAAATTCTCTTTGTGAAACTTCATGATTTTGTTATGTGAATGAGTTATGTATGTATTTATACATGTATATATGTTTACATGAGAGTTTTATAGTTGTTTAAGAATTTCAATTCACAAGTATATAATGAACACCATGAAATTCATTTTCATAGTGTTAGATTATGAATTTATGTTGAAATTTTTTCTTAAATCCTTGATGTGAACATGAGATATGTGTAATATATGATATAACATGATTATATATGAATTATATGGTTGTATTAGCAATTCAAACCATGGATTTTTGATAAACAATAGGAATCGTGTTCATAGTGTTTTCTTTGAATTAATTTATGAAAAATTGCTTTTGAAACTATAAAAATTGATGTTGATTATGAGTTATTGTTAAAATTGATCAAGTATTATGTTAGTATGTTAAGAATAGAAGTGATTACAATTGGAATCGCTTGAATTGGATGAAAAATGAATTCATAGTAGCAATTTTCGTCAAGAACGCTTAAAATTGTGTTTTTCTTCGAATTAAATGAAATCTTGGTTGTGATTATGTGTTTATATGAAAATTTTATGTTATGAGCATGTTAATAAGCTTAAAATATTGTTTGTCACATGTTTCATGTTTGTCATGTTGGGAAAATTTGAATTCGGTGTGACGGAATAAGCCAAATTGGCTTATTTGTCCACCAATTCGCGAACCAGCCCCTCCACCAGCCCTTGGACCAGCCCCAACGGGTGTTTATGCCTTGGGGGACCCACCCCAACGGGTACCCTTGCTGTCCGGGGTGGTTTAGTTGTTGTAATGCGAAACTATTTTGACATCTGTTAGTAAAACGACCATAACTTTTTAATACGAACTCCGATTGAGGAGATTCAAGATGATTCGGAACGAGCACGAGTAGACCTACAACTTTTGTTTTTAAACTTTTTTATTTGAGGTCGTTAGAAAGGGTCAAAATGGTCATCTTTGTGACTGATGCGTATTCGGAGGCAATCGGAGGGCATCGGTCATGCACATACGCAAGTATAGTGCTGTCAACTATATTAGATGTTCTAAGTTATAAAACATGAATGTTAGTAAATATAATGATGTTTAACTTGAAATATAATTTGATTGACGTAAGATGTAATTATAATTGGTTAATTATGTGAAATGTAATATAATTATGTGAGGTGATTAAATTACGTGGTGATTAATTATTAACTTATTAGTTAATGAGGAATGAGTTAATCTTAATTGGTTAACTAACGATGAAGATTAGCTATGTAATAATTAACTTATATCGTTAATTATACAAATGGTTTGACAACGAGTGTCAAACGAGAATGGAAGAGAATTACGAAGTGTAAATTAGAATTTATTTAGATGTTTGATAAGCGTTGCTAAATGACTAATAATTAATGCGTACGGTGATACGTTATGTAGGAGCATGAAGCAGATTATATTAAGTAGTCTTTCGGTAATTGGTAATCCACGAGCTAGACAAGTCTTTCCGTTCCTACTTGTCTACGTGAATTTGATGAACTGTTTTAAATTTCATGATATGTTATATATGTTGTAAGCGAGTATGATATGTTATACATGTTGTAGTCATGAAATGTCAAAGTCAATTTATGACTACACTGTTTGGTTAAATAATGTTTATTGAGTAAGGAACTCAATCTTTATATTTGTTATGTGAATTAAAGCATGTATGCTATGTTACTTTAATTATTATGAGATTTATGTTGAGCATGTTTATTATGTGATACGTGATGCAAGAAAACTGTTAGAACTTGCTGAGCTGTCGAGCTCACTCCTGCAAATAACCATTTTTGCAGGTCATGATTTCAAGGTAAGGATATGTGCTAAGTAAATTATAGAGATCCATATTCACGAAGATTGCTTATGTTTTATGATAAATGTATTTAATATTTTGAATGTAACATGTTGTTGAATTGTAAGTTGAGCTATCCGGTGTATATGGATATTGATTTATGATGTAAGATTTTGTATAGTCATTTTGTTGTAACGATTCATGATATAGATTTGAATCGAATAGATGTAATGGAAAGGTTGCGATTCAGGACAATATAGAAAGAAAGGAATGAACGAGTTAGAGAATATATAATATTCGATATATGATTGTGTTTAATGGAAGGTTATGTAATAAAACCTAATAGTTGTTGAAGAAATGAATGAAGTATATATATGTGTAAAACTTTTTGCTAAGTTAATGTGTTGAAGTTATTTAACGATAATTATGAAGAGATTTTGCGAAAATCGAGTAAGGGAGGTTTCGTTGATTCAGAGGACAAAATCCTTAAGGAGGGAAGGGTGTGACATCCCGAATTTTTAAGAATTTATAAATGAGAATTTAATAAATAAAATTCTTATTTTTAGATGTTTCGAGTATGAGTATGTGTATATGTGAGAAATATTGTGAAATATGTGATTTGGTGTGAAGAGAATTTAAATGTTAATTTAATATTTATTAAAGTAAATAAATATTTTAATTTAATTATTTATTGAGATTATATGATTAATATGGAGTAATGTAATTAAGTGTATTATATTAATTAAATAAAGTGAATAAATAATTTATTGAATTTATTTGTTGAGTTAAATAAATTAAGTATGTGATGATGTGGATTGATTTAATTAAGTGCCATATATTTAAATAAATTGATGTATTAGCAATGGTGTAGAATAATTCTAATTTAATTAAGAATAATTGAATTAGATTTAATGTTATGTGATACGTGATGCATGAAAACTGTTAGAACATGCTGAGCTGTCGAGCTCACTCTTGCAAATAATCATTTTTGCAGGTCAAGATTTAAAGGTAAGGATATGTGCTAAGTGAATTATAGAGATCCATATTCACGAAGATTACTTATGTTTTATGATAAATGTATTTAATATTTTGAATGTAACATGTTGTTGAATTATAAGTTGAGCTATCCGGTGTATATGGATATTGATTTATGATGTAAGACTTTGTATAGTCATTTTGTTGTAACGATTCATGATATTGATTTGAATCGAAGAGATGTAATGTAAAAGTTGCGATTCAGTGCAATATAGAAATAAAGTTTATAAGAGTTTTAAATATTCCGCATTTTTAGTGATTTTAATATCGAATAATGATGTATTGAGAGATTAAAGTTTTATTGTTAACGATCGAGAATGAGAAATATTATTGTATGAATTTTGGGGTCGTTACAGTTGGTATCAAAGCTGTAGGTTATACCCCTTAGGTAAGAGTACCTTAGGCTATGACCTTAGAGAATGAGAAGTTAAGTTGAGTTACGTATAATGAAAAGGTGATTCTTTTCACATACATAGAAGTATAGGATAAGTTAAGTCCTAGAAATGTTATAAGAAGAAGATTAGGATAACAGGGAATGAAACTCGAATAAAATATTGAGCAACAGGAATGGAATTAGAAATTCTTAAAGAACGAGAATTGATTAATAAATAAGAAGATTCAAAGAAGAATCTTGAGGAGATGTAGAGATAAAAACCAGGAGTTGCCTAACTCCAATAATCTAGATGACGAATAACGATGAATGGACGAAGTCTATAAGATTAAAAGACATAAATGAAATCATGTTATGACATGATGATAGGTGAAGATAAGAAGTTTTAAAACAAAACGATAATGAGATAAGAAAGATTCATAAGGGAGATGATTATAGAATAAGATCACGACGTGATCTTTTAAAGTTGTAAAGACAGATGGTCTGCAATGATTGAATGGTTATAGTTGAGACTATAACGAGAATGTACTATGATATAGTACGAGATTAACTCACGAGGAGTTATAAATGATGAGATATAGAAGTCTGTATCGAGTATAGAGCGAGAAGTTATAAGTAAGATAGAGTTAAGTGGGATTTCAACTGAGGACTCATGTGGTGGCTGAGTTGTACAAATCTTTGTATGGGCAGGGTTTTGTGCTTACACTTGGCTTATCATATTTGTAAGAACCCGAATTTTTAGAAATTATTAAATAAGAATTTAATAAATAAAATTCTTAAACTGTGAGATGGGTTCGAATAAGAGTATATATATGTGATATGAGGTATGTGGTATTATATTACATAGGGTAATATGGACTATGTAATATGTGTTTTTGTGATTTATAAATATATTATTAATATATATTTGTTACTTATCGTAGAGACGATTCAGTTGAGATAAAGGAGGTGGATAAATTCCTATCGATATTAAATAATTTATAGAATTATTTTATCCTCATAGTAAGTTGGTGACATTAAATATCCTTAATGTATATTCACCATATTCTTGTGGATGTGTATTAATAACTAGTATGTTTATAATATAGGTTATTAATAGCACTTAAGCTATCCGTGAATAGGTTTGGATAGTGAAGCATGAGTTAGTTAAGGGAATTAACTAATATGAATATATATTGGTTAATTGATAGTTGGGAATTATAGTATAGAATAATATAGTATGAATATTAAACCTTAATTAACTATGATGATATAGTACAGTGTTTAATTTACTAAAGTAAAGGAGTGAATTAATATATGTGTTGAATATGTGATTATAGTTGCTACTTTTTATATATATTACTTAGAATGGTAATATGTGAGAAAGTCTAATGTACGAATAACGTTAATATATATATATATACACGTTATTAAAGAGAAATAGAAATTATTATATCTTTAAATGAATATTTGAAGAAATTGTTTTGGGAACAATTTATAGAAAGAAAAAAGAAATAAATATTATATATTTCTAATAAAGGATATTAAACTAATTTTTAATATTGAATTATTTTAATAAATGGAGAAAATATTATTTTTGAATAGTAATATTACCTTATATATTTTGTATAAGGTGTGATTGATTAATATGGTAAATATATTAAAACATATTTGCTATATGTAAATAAATTGATGAAAACAATTTATTATAATAGAAAATAAACTTATTATCTATTTTCTATATATAATATATGTACATGCGCCGTGCATATAATTATTTTTAATAGATATTATATTGTGAATAATATCTTGAGACAATAAGTAAATTATTTTCTAATATTGAATGCCTTTAATTGGAGAAAACATAATATTTTATGTCATGTTATGGTCGAATACGTAATTGTTATAATAGCAATGTATTTCCAATAGAGTTTAATTTATAAAAGAAAACTAAGTTATTTTAATAACTTGAGATGCTATATTACCGTAAGTGTTATAAATAATATTTGTATTCGCGATATATTTATATATGTGAACCTTGTGATTTAATAGTTCTAAGTAAATTGAACATGTGGTGGGTAAGTAATGTGGTGGAAATGAATAAGTATTGAGAATGAAAAATAAGCTTAATGTAAGCTTGTGAGATATGCCTAGTGTGGCAAAGTAGTAGAATGAGCATTTGTTAAAAAATTTAATGAATGAATAATTAAAGGAATTAATTAGTATTATTATAGCAATGATATGAAATAGAGTGTAACACTTCAAGGTACCTATGTAATATAGAAACTATATGGTAAAATGAGGGGAGTCACATGGATTACATAAATAATGTGACGAATTGTTATGTACATTAGAAATGTACATTGTGCAACGTTATCTTAGACTAAATAAATCATAATTATTTCAATAAGTAAATATAATTGAAATAATGAAGTCTGTAATAATGTGAAGTGATAATACTCAATTCAATCATAATTTGATATTATAAATGTACATGGAAAATTATGGGTTGAGAAAACCCAACTAAATTATATGTAACCCAATTAAATTATTAATTTAACCAATGTACATGAAATACATTATTATACACATGGGTATACTTTTTATATGTGGGTGTACATATATGTTGATTTGTGTATATGTGACATAACGTTATTAGTGTAGCAAGATTAAGCTGTTAAAATTGACTTAATAAGAAATAAACCTATATATGTTTGCATGAATTTGCTAAAGCTGAGTAAACAAAAGGCTTGTCCCAATTAGATAGTCCCATTGCTCTTCACACGTGAATAGGCCTTTGGCTTAGCCTATATCTAAGTCTCAAACTCAGTGAATTGCAATTGGTAGTGATGATGTAAGGGGAGTGGGCATCATGATGGAATCCACAAACTATCAACAACTCTCCCTTGACCAATGTATTCTTATCATTCCCGTTTGTTTGAAATGTTGGAGAATAGAAATGTCTGTGTAATGCATTGTCTATAAATGGAGTTCACTTCTTCTCATCTCTAATTACTGAAATTTCTATTAAGTAGAGCTTGTGTGAGAATTGAGAGTAAGTATATATATATATATATATATATATATATATATATATATATCATAGTAGTGAGAGTCTGAGATTGAGGAAGATTGAAGCAGCAAGTTCAATTGGCTAATTGCAAAGGTATAAGTTTGCTTCTTGTTCTTCATTAATGTTTACTATCAAGTTTTAGATTCTTGAATTTAACATAAATGGATTAATTGTTGAGTTAGAATAAGTTTGTTAAATGTTTTATGAGTTATATACATGTTAGAACTATTATATAGTTGCTCAGAATCGATTTGCTGTGGAAAATTCTGAGTTTGGGTTGGTTTCTGCCAAAGCAGAACAATTCCTGGACTGGCTGGACACCGGTGCAGCTGCGCCGGGTTTATACCTGGGAGCTGCGCAGCTGCGTAGGGTCCTGGATTTTGTTTTCTATTTTCTGCAGCAGCCTGCTATGTGATAACTTGTTGATATTATTTAAGACAAGCATGAAAACTTGTATAACTCCTATAAACATGTCCCTTGATACGACATGAATGTTTATGGCCATAATAGCATACACTTTTGATAAAAAGCTTTCTAGTTAGAAGTGAACTTAGAAATGATTAAAGTGAACTTCATCACAAACATTTCATGTGAGCATTCTGATTTTTGTGAACATGATCATATAGTCTATATTGACATGAAATGTACGTTTAAAGTGTTGAATAAACTAGCATACGTGATTGCAAGATTTAAACGATTTCAAAGAGAAACTTAAGAACTTTTTAAAGCGAATTTGACCAAGACTTATGTCTTTTAGATTCTGATTATTGGACTACGTGTATGTGACTTATATATGTGTTCTAATATATGAGAGTCATGGCTACGAGGTACTTTGCATATACTAAGTTACCTTTGTTGACTTAGTGCAATTTTTATGAAATCTTAGAATGTGAAGGGTAATAGCATCAAACACCGTGTGAGTTCCATTATTATCATGCAATCATGTATATTAGGATTTTATTATGCCTATAGACATGTTGATATAAGCATCATTTGGTTGAAATGTGAATACCACCTATGCACACGTATTCAAGTAATGAAATTTTAAGGCATGAACTAATGTGGGTTAAGGTATATACATGTAGTATACGCACAAGCATAACTACTTAGTATTGTTTGGCCTCTTTATGGGGTAATATGATATTAGTGGTTGACCCTTGAGGCATGAACTTGATTTACTTAAGGTAGATGAAAGTCCGGCATGAAAACCATGTGATTTTGACTTGGACTAAAATGAGCATGCTAGATTTTCAAACTAATAATCGTGATAGTTACATGTATGAAGTATGAATATTCATGAACATGCCCAGTATGAGTTATATGAATACTTTATGTGTTTAAAGAGCTAGCATGATGAACTTTGAGATGTTCATGACCTCGAGTGGCCTTAAATTGTTGAAATGTTAACTTAGGACCTATATCATGAAAGATTGAACTTAGAAAGGTTAGACAATCATGGGAGTGCCTTTTAATATGTATACATGCTATGTAAGATCATATGTTAATACTTGAATCCGATTTCGACGGTTAATAGAGTATATTTACTTTGTTATGGTCTTATGTGTTAGTAATGATATATGAGAATGATTAACTCAAAAGATAGACTACGCTAGCTATATGTAAATAGATTAGTGGTAGACGGGCGTGTGTCTGTGAAGAATGGTAGTAAGTACGTATGGTTAAAGTATACTTATACGTATATAGTTATTCTAAGAATACTATAAGAAAGTAATACTATAAGAAAGTGAGACGAAGGTTCTAAGAACCAAGTTAGACAACAATGTAACCTTTATTATTACATTGAGAATGTGTGGATACATATAACTAATAAGTGTGATCTCTATGATTAATATAACTATGTAGGATTACACGAAGTGCAGATATCTATAAGCAGTTAAGTCGTAGTTGTTAAACTACGAATCAGGCAAGTCTTTCAGTTCCTATTTGATATATGAATTCAATAACTATTAGTTGAATTATATTATGCTGTGATAATATGAACTTATATATGAACTGTATATGAGATATATATGAGATTGAAAGTTAATCTTTGATGATATTCTTGTTATGTGAAAAGTAACATGCGTAGTAAATATAAATTGTTTATAAATGCATGACTTGAGTATGATGTTGTATGCTATGTGATGCATGAAAACTGTTAGAATTGCTGAGCTGTCGAGCTCACTCTTGCAAATAACCACTTTTGCAGGTTAAGGATTCACGTTAAAGATTTCGTGCTTCTTGATTGATAAAGATAGATAGTATCGCAATGAAGAATACTGTTTAGATTATTACTTGAACCATGTTCAGGTTCTAGGAGTGTGCTTCATATATATACTTACGATGTTTAATACTTGTTGCATTGTAAAGATGTATTAGTTAATACATAGAGGATATAGAGTTGAGTTGTAAACCTTTATACGGTAATTCGAATCATATTATATAGTTAATTCAGGAATTTGTAATTGATTCAAAGTTATGGAATCAATAAGAAGAATTTATTCAAAGGATATTGAAATGTTTAAATTATTCCGCATTTTAGTAACATCGAATATGATGTAAAGACGAGATATTGGATATAAATAGAATTTATATTCTAAATTGTAATAAATAAAGTTGTATTCTTTTACTAATGATTAAAAGATGCAATAGTTTGACGATAGTAGTATCGTGATTGCACTGGATCCGAGGAAAGAGAGGAACCCGGATTTGGGGGCGTCACGATATTGACAATCGTTAGAAGGTTGGTGTCGCGCTATCGATATATATATGACGAGAAGGTGATTCTTTTCTCATATTATATTTGATAGTTATAGTCAATAGAGGATAGATTAGATGATATTAATATTACACTAGATGATCTTAAGGTTAGGCGAGTTCTTAAAACTCATACTTATGGTAAGTTCGTAACTCATAGTCGTATGTATGGTTTTGAACCCCTAAGCATATGGACAGTCTTTGATCAGTTCTTTGACTACGTATTGCTAGGACAAGTTCCTAAACTCATATTATTGTGGCAAGTTCCTGAACTTCCAAAGTGTGGGGGAAGTTCAATGAACTATACTGGCTATAGAAAGGTTATGGTATAGAAAGCATTGATATTGTTTAAGATTGATAGAATGATTAAGTAATCGTGGAGTAAAGAGTTATATTGATGGAGAAAATTTTAATATTCTAAATCTCCTAGCTTTGCTAGATTTTCGAAATCTATTGACTTCGTGCTGATGTTGCACTTCTGTTTTCTTGAAAAATATTGGATCGAACGATGGAACCAATGAGTTTTTAAAATACGTGCTATTATTCACATATCTATGCTAATTGCTTCAGCTAGACAAAAATGATTTTAAAATTTCAAAATGTATTTTATATATGCATCATTTGATATGATGTAGAAACAATAATCGAGAAAGTTATCAATACAGTTAAACCTAGTGTTGGATGTGATCGTATGATCGTCAGCCCACTATGGTATGATGTAGTATGACGACGTCATGTAATGACAAAATCCTCAACGTATCATTTCTATGGTACGGTATCAGGATATTATGAAAAGATTGATTTATTTATTTTTGGTTTCCTTAAACGAAAAAAAAATTTTTAAGTTGGTTTAAGATATCTATATATTTTGATTTATGTTCGAATTATTGCTAGAAGTCTATGCTACTTGATTCAGCTAGACAAATATTGAAAGATGTTTATGAAATTCGAGCGTTCTTGGTCAAACTATGCCAAACCAAATTATTTTGGTGCAGATTCAGATGTTAAGAAGCTGAGGTGAACAACCCTATAAAAGGGGACATGTTATCGGAGACAATAGTTTCAAGTGTAACACATATATTCGTTACGATGTACTACGTTTGGTCCCGACGTAGGGGTACTATAGGCTGGCCTCCTAGAGTACCGATGCAGTTTATAGTGTGAAGTACCGGGGGTGAAGCACTATTAAACCTAGAAAGAAGTTCAAGGTCTTGCGACCACTCAGCATTATTAGAATCTTTTAAATTCCTGAGTTATTTATATCGCTTCCCAATTATTGAGCAATTGTGGAAGATTCTTATTATTCTGAAGGAGGATGTTGGAAGAAGGATATTCCTTAGAAAGGGTTAGTTGTAGAACGCTTTAATCTAGTGAATAAAGATTAACGTAAAATCTATTTTGATAGAATTATATATATAGATTGATAGACTTAAATTTTAAGGACAAAATTCTTAGAAGAAGGGGTGAATGTGATAACCCGAACAATTATAGATGCTGAATGATGTAGTATATTAATTCGACGAGTATAGCATTCGGTAATGATCCTTAGAAAGGAATGAACGAGTTAGAGAATATATAATATTCGATATATGATTGTGTTTAATGGAAGGTTATGTAATAAAACCTAATAGTTGTTGAAGAAATGAATGAAGTATATATATGTGTAAAACGTTTTGCTAAGTTAACGTGTTGAAGTTATTTAACGATAATTATGAAGAGATTTTACGAAAACCGAGTAAGGGAGGTTTCGTTGATTCCGAGGAAGGAATCCTTATAAGGAGGGAAGAATGTGACATCTCGAATTTTTAAGAATTTATAAATGAGAATTTAATAAATAAAATTCTTATTTTTAGATGTTTCAAGTATGAGTATGTGTATATGTGAGAAATATTGTGAAATATGTGATTTGGTGTGAAGAGAATTTAAATGTTAATTTAATATTTATTGAAGTAAATAAATATTTTAATTGAATTATTTATTGAGATTGTGTGATTAATATGGAGTAATGTAATTAAGTGTATTATATTAATTAAATAAAGTGAATAAATAATTTATTGAATTTATTTGTTGAGTTAAATAAATTAAGTATGTGATGATGTGGATTGATTTAATTAAGTGCCATATATTTAAATAAATTGATATATTAGCAATGGTGTAGAATAATTCTAATTTAATTAAGAATAATTTAATTATATTTAATATTATGTGATACGTGATGCATGAAAACTGTTAGAATTTGCTGAGCTGTCGAGCTCACTCTTGCAAATAACCATTTTTGCAGGGCAAGATTTCAAGGTAAGGATATGTGCTAAGTGAATTATAGAGATCCATATTCACGAAGATTACTTATGTTTTATGAGAAATGTATTTAATATTTTGAATGTAACATGTTGTTAAATTGTATGTTGAGCTATCCGGTGTATATGGATATTGATTTATAATGTAAGACTTTGTATAGTCATTTTGTTGTAACGATTCATTATATAGATTTGAATCGAAGAGTTGTAATGTAAAGGTTGCGATTCAGGGCAATATAGAAAGAAAGTTTATAAGAATTTTAAATATTTCGCATTTTTAGTGATTTTAATATCAAATAATGATGTAATGAGAGATTAAAGTTGTATTGTTAACGATCGAGAATGAGAAATATTATTGTATGAATTTTAGGGTCGTTACAATAATACTAGTATTATATAAGTATAATACGAGGGTAATACGACGTATGATACGAATATCATACGAAGTATATAAGAAGAGAATACGAGAATTATACGATAAAAATACGATAACTCTTAATGGATTTTACCTATTGGACTTGGACTTTGTCAAGCCCAATTGGTGAATAATTAAGGCCTAATGATAATTTAAATCTAGCCCAAGAATAGGCCCAATGTGAATTAACTCTAAGCCCGGACCAAGAACTGAACCCGTGGATAGAACCAATGGGTCATCGGGTGGGTAAAACCATTAGGGCAACCCATGTGGGGCCCCATGGTGGCACATAGTAGCACATTGTATCATATGTGCGAGACATGGGGGAGACATGGTTTTTCCTTGGTGGAGAAGAAATGTTGAGGAGGTGGGGGATAAAGACCCTTTCACCCTCACTTGGTAATTTCTATAAATAGCAAGCCTAAAGTTTGATTTGTGGTTTCACAAATCACCAACTCATATATATTGAGAGAGAAAAGAATTAAAAAGCAAGAGAAGAAGCAAAGAAGCTAGAACAAACTCAAGAACTCAAGAACACCAAGAGGTATAATTTTTTAAACCTTGATTTTCATCTTCCTTCAATACTTAATTGATAGAGAAGTGGTAATTGGTGGAGCATGTATTGTATGAAGTGATAAGGTGGATATTAGTGGAATTTAAAACATTAATAACCAATAACAAGTGAAACCATAATTGAGTGGTTGAGAATTTAATGAAGAAAATCATCAAAACCTTGAGATGGTTATTAGTGAACAATGGAAAAACCATTAAAGCTAAGATGCTTATTGATGGTTGGAATCATAGATGAATAACCAATGGATTGATTCCATTTGATTTGGAGTAAAAATCTCGAGTAACAAAGTTCTGGCAAAATTTACGGGATTAGACGTTAATCGTCGAAAACGTAAAAATTCCCGAAATGATAGTCAAAAGTTACCGTTTAACTCGAAAACCTTGGTTTTCGAGGGCGTATCGTAGAATTAGGTAATTAAGAATTAGAGAAACAAGAACGGTAGAATTCGGACTTAAAACGAAAAAATGAGCGTCGAACGTTTATGAACGTTTAACGAACGCGTAAAAAGGAATAAAATGGTGAATTTATCGCCAATGGATTCAAAAACTGAATTTGACTGGATACAATCGTAGAATATGAGATATGTGAATTAATGGCTTTGGAATGAGCTAATTCCGATTTATAACAATCGCGTTACGAGCTCGAGAATTTCAAAATTTTAAAATTTTTCTAAAGCTCAGAGACGACGACGCAGCGCCGCCCATACCTAAAACGATGGTGCCACAGCGCCAGCCCGGGGATTTTGTTACTGTCTGATTGGCGCTGCAGCGCGACCAAAGCAAAGGAAACCGACGCAGTAGCGTCGGTTTAAGGAAAATCCAGAAATGAGTTTTAACTACTCAATTCTTGGGGAACGTGTACGGAAGGATAGTGAACGTATAATTCACATTAGATAACACTTAAAAAGTGATTTAAACCTTTAGTAAAGGTTGAACGGTAAGATTTAACGGGATTTTAAAAGTCGAGGAATGCGAAAGTAAAGTACGTAACCGATATTCGGGGACCGTATTCACGGTGAAATGAACGTATGGAATTGCTATGTTGTGATTCCATAGACGTTGAATGACGATGGTGACTTATAACATTCTGATGTTATAATGTCGTAATGGAAATAGACGTTGTAAACGCAAAGTTATTGC
The DNA here is from genome assembly GCA_020205555.1 of Panax stipuleanatus. Taxonomy (NCBI): domain Eukaryota; kingdom Viridiplantae; phylum Streptophyta; class Magnoliopsida; order Apiales; family Araliaceae; genus Panax; species Panax stipuleanatus. The sequence continues at coordinate 17,751,659 of CM035123.1, forward strand.
GATGGACGATCGGTCGTAGCATATAGTGAATAGTCTGACTTAGACATTAAGAGACGATAATGATCGTAATGTTCATGTAATGAATCACTATAGAAAGTGTTTAAAACCTTAAGTAAAGGTTGAGTGAAGGTTTAAGAGACGAACGACGTAAATGCCGAATATGTAAACGATCCTCGTGAATCGTATTTGTGTCAGGCGAACGTTCTAAGTATACATTGGTTGTATGACTTAGACGTTAATGAATGTAGTAAGTAAGATGTGTAATCATCAAGAAAGTCGTAACAAACGGTAATAAGAGTATTGAATAACGTGTAAATGTTGAACAAGCTGAGTTAACGATAATAACTCGAATAACGTTCCGAGTCAAATACACCGAATGTCATAAGATATGAAAGGAGAATTAACTTAACAAACTTTATAGTTTTAATGGTTCGGATAAGTTAAGGTTGAGTTGTGGTACAATCGTAGTCTGTAATGGTCGATATATAGTGTATGGGCTAAATGATTTTGTCAGAGAGCGACGGTTAATACGAACTAGCAACCGATCTAACTCTTTGTGAAAGACAGTGTAGACGAGACGAGAAACTAGTTTGTTGGTTATTTATGGGAAACCAGTCAGCGTACTGTATTAAAAATTATTAAAGACTCGATGTGTGCTATGTGTAAATGTTATGAGAAGAAGATGAGAATGTAAATTATCATAAAAGATAATCGTAAGGTTGTGACATCTCCGTATGTCATAACAACTGAAGAAATGAAGATTGAGGTTGGTCACGTAAACTTAGGTTATAAGAATGCGAACCATAAGAAGTAAAGTTAAGTTTAAACCAATGCAAAAATCAAGAATATGACTAATTGGTATGTGTTATTCCTTATGTGTTGTATAGGGCTTACGATGAATGGTATAGCGTAAGCAGTATGCAGAGCTAAGGCAAGTTTCTTAACTTCATTCATATTTTTAATGAATGTTAATTTCTTAACTTTCTCAGATGTTGAACATGAGAAAGTATTTCAAATGTGCAAATATGTGATATTTGTATAAGGTGGTAGAATGTATGAGGCATTGTGCCACAATGTTAACACTTAGGTGTTTCTGTGAAATGAACTGTTCTGTGATTGAACTGCTTTATGTTAAGAGTTCGGTTTATTCATGAACCGTTATTGTTAAATCTATGTTAATGATTCTAGCCAATCAAAATGTATATTAAAGAGTAAAAGAATGAAAGTATGACAAAGTAAATGTGATGAATGTTTTAAAATGATAGAAATCAGAACGTATTCTTATTATTTGAGCTACTTCATAACCATTATTCAGTTATTGAATTCTTAAAAGAATTTTAATTCTTGAGTTGTTAATATTCAACTACTATGACTTGCTGAGCAATTGAATGCTCATATTTGTTTGAAATAAAAATATTTTTAGCGAACGACGGTAGTATGTATTAAAGGATCCTGTGAAGATCAAGCTGATCGGTGTCCTGCTATGGTAAGGTGCAATGGTTGCGAGTACCATTAGCGTCACAAGATGAAGTGCCATACGTGATATGAATGAGCGTGAAGATCAAGCCAAGACTTGTAAAGTAGATTAGTTATTAAACTATAGATTAGTTTAATGAACTATTATGAATCCTTTGTGGCGGATAAAAGTCACTCTTGTAAGAAGTAAAGGATAATGTAATTATATTTGAATGAATGAAGGTTTTAAGGTAATAGAACCTGGGAATTGAATAGATATGTCGTTATTCTTTATGGTATAATGATGTATGTATGGAACGAGGAGTTCTCGTGATGTACGTATAGAATTCGGGTGTGAAGATAGATTAGATTTTGGGACGCCACAAGTTGGTATCAGAGCTGATAGGTTATAAAACATAGGTATGAGTACCTAAGGCTATAATCGGAGAGGGAAGGGTAAGGAAATCGTTATATAACGATTAAAGAAGAAGATCACCACGTGATTATATTAAATCATAATAACAAATTTTCTGTTAAACGATGGATGAATTATAGTTAAAGGCTATAATGGAATGGTACTAGGAAGTAGTACGAGTAGAAGAACTATGAAGAGTTGTAAAGGATAAAATATGAATTAAAGCAAATTCGTATTAGGTAAGGAGAAAGTTAGAAGTTGTAAGTGATAGTAGTGTGCATACAAGCCAATCATGTATGATGATAAAGCACATACTTTGTAAACAATCTTATTTATTTCTTAATAAAAGAAATTATTTGTTAAAGGTATTTAATTATCTACATGATTCTGCTTTTATAATATGTAAATAACCCATAGTTTTTAGCAATGCTTTTAGAATCATGATGTTGATCATACTAATAAGATCTAAATTCTTAAAAAGCTTAAAACTAAAATAGTTCCCAATCGTTGGATTACTAAAAAAGGGGATTAGTAAATTCGGATAGATTGGTACATATGTTGCTTGCTCATTGGATGAGGATGATTGATCTCATGATCATTTGTGTGGAGATACTAAAGCAAGTATGTAGGTGCTTATTGAAGAATAAGTTCACTGAACGTGACTCACCATGGAATACCTAATGAAGTTTTACTTGTCTGTCAATAGGAATTCCTAATGTGATAGTAGTACAAGTGATCCTTGGGCTGGAGATCATCATATAGTATCTTGTATATAATGAATTATACTTTGACTTATTCCTTAAAAACCCTTAGGGTATATTAAAAGGTATGCTTGGGTATAATGAGTTATATATTGAGATAATGAATTATAAATAAAGAATCTACCACTTCTAGTAAAAGAAGAGATATGTCGTATGCGATTCGTTAAATGACAACCCAGTAATCCTTGGCCAAGGCAGAATGAAATTAGAAAGAAGTTTCTAATTTGTATTATTTGGAGTTGTGCATTTTTCAATCGAAATACATATAATTAAATAAAATAAGACTTGATAGTAATTCCATGTCTTATATTTAATTGGGACATTATATGGTGGAAGGATTGAATTGTATGATAACTATTTACTCACAAGTTCTTTTATGACTGATGTTGAAATCTATATTATCTGGAAAGTCGTTGATCGCTAGGGATGCTTATCCCTATTGTAGAATAAATATTATTTATTTAAATAGATTATTAGTTTAATTTATTTATTTAAATAAGATTAGAATTGTTCTAATTGATTTATTCACAACCTATTTAATATGAAGAACCTAAAGGGTCACACCATAAAAGGAAGAATAATTATTTAAGAAGGTTATGACATAATCGTAATAATGCATTAAATGTAATTAATTTAATCTATGGTGATAGAATAGATTAAATAGTTTAATGTTTATTATTTAATATTTTAGAAATATTAAATATACATTAATAAGAGAAGTCTTATTAATATTATTACAATTATTATTACTTTAATTTCTAAAGGAGTTTAGAAATTAATTTAATATTAGTACTCTCATTTATTCCTAATAAGATTAGGATGTAAATTAATTAAATAAATTTAATTAATTATTCTCAATGTAGTGAAAAGCCTAAATTAATTAAAGGAGTATAATTAATTAAATGAAACCCCATGTCTAATAGGATTAGAAGTGTAAGGACCGAGAACTTCACATGATTATATGTTTAATTTTATGATTAAATTTTTTTAAAGAAGTATTTGAACCATATAAGTGTATATGTAAGTGAAGCTAGATAGTTAAATTATTAACTAAGATGTATATATAATCATTTTGATTAAGGAAGAGTAATATAGGTTATGTTAGAAATTAACATAGCTTGAATGTTAGCCTTGATTTGTAAATTAAAAAGATTTATAATCTTTAAGTGATTAATGATATGAATTGAATATAGTAATTATGTGAGTGTTTATAACTTATTAAGCCAATTAGGGGTATTAAGTTAATACACTAGTGGAATATATTATGACAAATGTGAATTAGGTACGTGATTATATAAATATATATTATATAATGTGTATGCATTTATTTTGTAAAGAGAATTAAGAATAAAGTTATGTAACTTAATATATATATTAGGTATGATAATTAGATAACCTAAGGAGTTATAATATAAGAGAATGATAGTATTTAAAAATATATACTAATCCTAAGAGATTTATTTTATACATCTCAAATAATTAATTTTATAACCTAAGTAAAACAAGTCTAATTGGGTTATGAAATTAAATATATATGAGTAATGAATTAACTTACTAATATGTGTAAGGAAACCATAACTAAATAATTAGGATATGATAAAAATTAAAGAGTATGAAACTATGTTGAATTGCAAGCCCAAAGAATTAATTGAGTGACCCAACTCTTAGCCCAATTAGGAGAGGACTCATTGGACCATTAAGTAAGCTAAATGGGCCTTAAAAAGAAAACAAAATGGGCTCAAGAAGGCCATCATGGCAGAAAATTTGGAGAGGAAAGGAATAAGGGGAAAGGAATGTACTGATTAAAGTTACTTTAGTGGGTGAATCACTTTGTTTAGGTGTCATCCATTTAAAGGAGCCAACACCTTTAGTTTTAACTTGCAAGTAAACTCCATCATGATGAGAGAGACATAATAAGAGATTTGGAGATATGGATAAGAGATATACATTGTATCTTTTCACTTTTTACTAAACCATCAAAAGTGTATTCATTTCATTTTCTCTTTCATCTTATTTCTTCCTTAACTTAGCAAACAAAGAAAGCAAGAGAGAGAGTGAGAGAGCCTAGGGATTTCGGCCACTATAGAAGAAAGAGAGGGAGAGTTTTTTAGTTTCCTAGTTCCTAATCAAGGTTTAGGAAGAAGAAGGAGAGAAATGAAAATCAAAGGTATAAAGAATTCCTACTTATATAGTTTATTTTCCTTTTTATTTTGATTTAATTTTTGATAGCATGAAGTTTTGATCTTGGGGTTAAAAAATCTTAGATCCATATGTTTATAAGTGTTTCATGTTTATATCTAACCCTTTTGTGGATCAAAAGTTGGATCTAAACTAAGAAATGGAAACGAGGTTATTCAAAATGTAGAAAACCTAATTTTTCTTAACTTTGGTTGTGTTTAATCTTGTGATTGATGATTTTTGGTGAACTAGATCATGGATCATGATATATCCATGAATATATGAGGTATTAGTATGTATTATGATATTTTATAATGAGTTATGTTGGTATTATGTGAGAAAATAGAAGTTTTCTCACAAAACACAAAAGGTTGAAAATCAGATTTTTGTGAAAATAAAGTATGAAATTCAAACGATCATATCTCCTATTATATTTTGAATTTTTGAGTGTGGTCAATTTCTAGAGTTAGATGTATGAGTCTTCTGATAGACCCAAGTGGAATCACTAAAAAATTCTTTGCAGATTTCCGTGTGGACTATTTTTAGCAAAGGTTGCCAAATCTGAAAATTGAAGAAAAGTAAGCTGCCAAATATTTGTTGGGGTAGTTTCGGCAACTTAATTAATGTAATAAATTCCAATCTTTTTGGACATGAAAATATATGAGATAAAGTAGCTCGTGTTCAAAAATGAACTTATTTTGACTTAAATTGACCAAGTTATGGCCATTTCAATATTTTGATTTTTTCGACGAAAACCGCTATAACCGGAGTTCTATAACTCCGATGGCCACGAAATTTAAACTAGAAGCTCACGTTAACATGTGTAAGATCCCTCCAAGAGTTGGGAAGTCCTTGAGTTAAGCATGATGTAGCTAATTTCTTAAGGTTTTAACTAGAAATGGATTTTTGAAAAATACTTAAGGGAGTTGAAAAATTCTAGAAAAATTCTTTTTGTGTATGGAATATATGTATATATAATTGGACAAAGGATAGAAAAATAATAAGCTATTTTCATGAGTAGGGTATTTTAGTTTCCTGAAATGAACAATTCAGGGTGCTGAAATGGAAACTGAAATGTCAGGAAGAGAAGTCAGTTTTGTTTCAGATTGCTGAAATGGAAACTGAAAAGGTTAGGAAGGGAAGACAGTTTGATTTCTGTTTACTGAAATGAAATATTCAATCTCCTGAATTTATAAATAGTTTACCAAGTTATAATAAGAACTTATAAATGAACAAGTAAGTGTTAAGTCTAAGGTAGTATAGTCGTACTCTTTAATGGTTGATGTATAGTATCTGGGCTAAACAATTCATTCAGGGAGCGGAGGTATATACGAATTAGTAACCAATCTAACTCACTGTGAAAACAGTGTAGACGAAACGAAAACTAATTTATTGGTTGTTTGTGGGAAACCACTCAGTATACAATATTGAATACTATTAAAGACTCGATGTGTGCTAGGTTTAGACTTGTGTATTCGTATGGTGTTATCTAATAATTGATTATGTGATTAAATGTTAGATAAAATACTATAAGTAAGATATATGATGCTAATTAAGAGTTCGATCTTATTAATGATAGGTTTTACAAAAGAAGTTAACTTAAATTGCGTAGCAGTAGTCAACGAATCAGGCAAGTTCTCTAACTCAAACTTGAGTTATTATTTTTCAAGCATGGTAGTGAATAATTATTGTTGATTATTTCACATCTAAGATTGTTATTGAATATTCATAATTATTGCAAGTTTCCTAACTCAACTTGAGTTATTAATTTCAAAGCATGATTAGCAAATAATTTGTAGTAGTTATTCACATCTATAATGATTATTGTTATTCGCACTTAGTGCAATTGATTCAAGTTCTATTATTTGAACTATTTACGAGTCATGTCTCAGCTATTTATTTTGGCGAGACTAATATTTGTTAAAACATAAAACGATCTATCTATTATGAACTGATTTATTGTTGGAAGATCTATGCCGTTGATTTCTGCTAAATCAATATTGATATTATATGTTGAAATCATAATATTTCTTTGAAAGCAATCCAAATCATATTGTTGTGGTAATGACTCATGATGTAAGATTGAGATGAACAAACTTAATTGTCGTAAAACTGACTTATGCGCTATTATTGAGTATTTTGCATAATATGGGGTACAAAGGAGTTGGCCGCTCCAGGTACTTGCAGATTAGTATAGTTTAGTTTTTATAACTAACTTATATTCCTGAGGTAATTTAGTTTTAATAACTAATGATTCTTGTATTAGTTCATTATTCTTTGTGATCACTCAGCATGAAATCTGGGAATATCCCACTTTCTTGAATATTGTTACAGCATTGTTAATTCTTCTTATTCATTTGAATATGCTTGAATCTTTGAAAGAATTTTACTCTTTCATCCTTGATATGTTATTCAACATAAAATTAAGAAAAGTTTGTTATTGAAAACGAATTATTATTCAGCTACTTCGAAATCCTTTGATTATTGTTGAAATTCTATAGAAGCTAGACTCTTCTATTCATGATATATATTCTTTATTTACTTTCACTTGCTGAGCAAACTTGTTGCACACCCTTGCTTAAATCAAACATTTCAGCTAAGGCTGAGGTAGCAGAAGGTTCTAACAGGAACAAATGCAAGGGCAAGGCACATGAGTAAATATTATTGACTTTTAATGATTATGTTACATTATGTAAATTAATTATTGTAAACCTTTTGAATAGCTAAGGGTATGTAAGTTATGTTAAGGTTAGTTAACATGGGATATTGTTATAAGATTATATTAAGTAATGTAATGAATGATGTATTTTATTAATGAACGGGTAGTTAGATGTGATATGTATGATGGATCGTAAGCACCAAACCCGAGGTTAGGGAACCCGAATTTGAGGGCGTCACAAGAAGGGTTGACCAATATCTATATAAGAGGAGTCTTATAATAGATATCAGTTGATGCAATTCTAATTATTGGAGAGTACTCATTTTCTATAGTGGATAGAAACCTAGGGTTTAGCCAACCACCCTCTTTCTTGATAATTCATTTTCCTCGGTGGATCACCTCTAGAGGCCAAACTCTTGGGTGTCTAACGTTGATCAAAGGAAGAAATCTAACTCAAAAATTTAAGGAGATCACGAAGAACAAGGAGTTGAACTCGTACCTGTGGAATCTTCGTTCTACAAGGGTATGATTCCATAACTTCTTATTTATCGTTTTAAATTAATAATTTGCATAAAGGATGATCCGGGTAATGGTTTTGTAGAAATTTTGAAACTCTGATATACCATGCTTCAGCTAATTTTTGCAATTTGATTGCGTCACGATTTCGTACAAACCCAACAGTGGTATCAGGGCCAAACCTTTATGCAATTATTAATTGTTTTGATTCCATATAAATATGGGTATGTATTTAGAATAATTTATTGAGCATAATTAGTTGTATAAAATTATTTTTATGAAAAAAATTCGTAAAACCAATTTTTTTTTCTTGCTGCGTGGATTCCATGGCTGTTATGATTCCGTAGCTTTAATCGTGAGTCACGATTTTCAACAGAAGGTGACCTGGAGTCATTCACGTTAATATACTAAGTTAGCAAAAGTGGCCTGAAGCTTAATCTCACAAGTATTATTATATAAATATATATGGTAATCCTATTACTAATATATATATATATATATATATATATATATATATTAACCAAACTATATATATAAATATATTAACAGTACGTATATATATATATATATATATATATATATATGATTATATATATATATAATAATCTTAATAATTTTATAATTAAAATAAAGAGTTTATTTAAATCTTGAAATTGAATTTCATGCAAATTAAAATTGTCAATTAAATGATACTTATATATATATGGAATGGTTTTAATTCATGAGATGAATGTTTATTTATTGATGTATATGGTGATATGTATAATAATAAATGGGATTGATTATGAGACTATTGACCAATGTGATTAGAATTTATTTTAGTTAAATGCTTGAATGAATGAGTTTTATTAAATGGAGTCTGCGTACCTCGTCTTCTCTGTTTTTTTCTTAATTTAAATAGTTTATGTAATAGAGATAGTTAGAATTATCTTGTAGAAATTGAAGACCAATGAGTAAGGAGCGCGTGAAAATCCATTTGTAATAGAGCCTGAGTTTTCACGCCATTTGTAATAGAGCTTGAGTTTAAATGTAATTGTTATATTTAAATTTTAATTCTTGCACCCCTAGGTTTGACCTTTTGGTTCACTTGGTGGCTCGAGTGAACCAAACTAGAATAAAAATTCATAACCAATCCGGGTAGAATATAGAATTCTATATGTGCATTCTAAGTATTATATATATTATATTTTATGCAAACATACTTCGCATGTTTTAATAAAATGACGCGTATTTTATATATATATGTGCATGCGCGCTAAACAAGATGAAACAAATAATAACAAACCCCTCAAAGAAATCATATTAAGTCTAAAGCGTTCAATGATATTTGGAATATCAAACGTTGCCTTCTAGTATGATAAATTAATAAAGTATTAAATATTTAATACGAGTTTGTTGTGCACACACAAGGAGAGTATTGCGTATTTAAGATATTAATTTAATCACATTTGATGCTTATAAAGTTAATTGAATAATATTATTTTGTTGTGCACACACAAGGACACTATTTTTCTTTTTTGAATATATGGAGTGCTAGGTTGGACTTAACTTAAATTATTTTAGTTCGGATGTGCACACACTTGACCATTATGATCTAAGAGGTAGAATACAAGGAGTTACATGTCGATGTAATTGACAAGAATTGTCTACTTATTTATTTATATGTCAGTTTGTTGTGCACACACACGACTATATACATTTGAAATGGGATCCTTAATATCACTAGCAAATATTTAATTAGATTTAGCCGAACTATATAAATGAGGGTAATATAGTTTGAAGAAAATAGTGGGAGATACCAATTTAAAATAACACCTAATTTATTTTGGTATATAAAATTAATTAAATGAATGTTTGCTAAAATGTTGTCTTTTAGCATACAGAAATTTAAAAAATGTCGAAATCACTAATTTCACTGCGTAGCATACTTGATGCTAACAAACTAACCGGCCCAAATTACACGGACTGGTTAAGGAATCTAAAAATAGTTCTCATTGCTGAAAAGATTTCTTATGTCCCAAATTCACTTGTCCCTAGAACTGTTCCAGAATTAGCCTCTGAGGAAGAGATTGCCACTATTATAAAGTTGCAAGAAGATGCATATGTGGCTCAATGCATCATGCTCGCTTCCATGAATAACGAGCTTCAGCGTCAGCATAAAAACATAGATGCTCCTACTATGTTGCTTCACCTCAAGGAGTTGTATGGTGAACAAAGTAGGACTGCTAGATATGAGGTATCTAAGGAGCTCTTCCGATCTCGGATGATCGAGGGCACTGCCGTAGAGACTCATGTCCTAAGGGTGATCAATCTGATTGAACGCCTTGGACAACTTGGGTTCGTCATGGATGGGGAGTTGAGTCAAGACTTGGTCTTGTAGTCACTCCCTGAGACCTTCTCACAGTTCGTTGTTAATTTTCACATGAATAAGTTAGATGTCAGCTTGCCTGAATTACTTAACAGGTTGAAAATTACAGAATGTCACTTCCCATCCAAGAAGAACCATGTCTTAATGGTGGATGATTCTTCCAAGAAAAGGAAGAGGCCCAAAGTATCTTCTGAAAAGAAGAAATCTAAGAAGGCTAAAGTCAAGGTGAACGTAAAGGATCAAAAGAAACCTAACCCAGCAAGCAAAGGAATGTGCTTTCATTGCAAAGAGTTGGGTCATTGGAAGAGGAACTGCAAGAAGTTTATGGCAGAGAATAATCTTGGAGAAGTTTCGACTTCCAATCAAGGTTTGTTCATGATTGAAATTAATTTTTTAGAAAGTCAAAATTCTGCTTGGGTATTGGATACTAGTTGTGGATCTCACATATGTAATACTGTACAGGGACTGATCAGAAGTAGAAAGCTGAACAAGGATGAGGTTGTCCTACAAGTGGAAAATAGAGCAAAGGTTGTTGCATTAGCTGTAGGCACTTATTGTTTAGCACTGCCTACGGGCAAGTCTATTTATTTAAATAACAGTTATTTTGTTCCAAATATCATTAGAAACATTATTTCTATTTCCGTGTTAGATATGGATGGATTTGACATTATAATAAAGAACAATAGTTGTTCTATTTATAATAACAATGTTTTATATGGTGTTGGTAATTTGCGAAATGGACTTTACATATTTGACTTGCATGAAAATATATTTCAAATAGAACAAACTAAGAAAAGGAAAAGAGATGATGTTAATTATACCTATATGTGACACTGTAGACTCGGTCATATAAATAAAATAAGATTATCCAAGTTGCATAAGGATGGGCTCTTAGAGCTATCCAATTATGAATCATATTCAACTTGTGAATCTTGTCTCATGGGTAAAATTACTAAATTATCTTTTAGTAAAAAAGGAGAAAAGAGTTACAGATTTATTAGCGTTGGTTCACACAGACGTTTGTGGACCTATGGCAACAAATGCACGGGGAAGGTATTCTTATTTTATTACTTTCACTGATGATCACTTAAGATTTGGATATGTGTATTTAATCAAATACAAATCTGAATCATTTAAAAAGTTCAAAGAGTTCAGAAGTGAAGTAGAGAAACAAACGGGCAAAAGTTTTAAGATTATCCGATCAGATCGAGATAAAGAATACTTAAGCAGTGAGTTTCTCAATTGTCTCAAAGATAATGGTATAATCTCACAATAGACTCCACTAGGTACACCACAGTTAAATAAAGTTTTTGAAAGGAGAAATCGAACATTGTTGGACATGGTTCGTTCCATGATGTGTTTTACCAATCTTCCAATATTATTCTAGGGTTATGCCCTAGAAGCGGCTGCATATCTACTAAATAAGGTCCCCTCGAAATCCTTCCCCAATACTCCATATGAGATGTGGACAGGGAGGAAATCTGGTCTTAAGCATGTTAAAATTTGGGGATATCCAGCTTTTGTGAAAAGGTTTCAAAATGATAAGCTTGGGAAAAGATCTGATAAGTGCACGTTTTTGGGATATCCTAAAGAAAGTTTGGGATATTATTTCTACAATCCTATTGAGCAAAATGTGTTTGTTGCGAAACACGCTGCCTTCTTGGAAAATGAGTTTATCCTTGAAGGGGCTAGTGAGAGGAAAATAGATCTTGAAGAAATTCAAGAACCACAAACAACTACAGATCAAGTAGATGAACCTGTCCAAGTAGAGACAACTTTTGTACAACACTCTATTCATAAATCTGGAAGGGTACCAAAGATACCTAATAGGTATGGATTCATCATAGAGGATGACGATGAGGTACACGTTATAAATGATGATGATCCATTGAATTACAAACATGCTATGAGTAATAAAGACTCAGAGAAATGATAGATGGTCATAAAATCTAAAATAGATTTTTGAAGCAATGCTCAAGTCCATTTGGATTTTTCTTGCGAATGCAGCTTATTATTTCTAAATATAGCAAAATGGACGTAGAGACGCCCTTCCTCAAATATACATTATTAGAGGAGAATGTTTGTATGATACAGTCAGATGAATTTGTTTCAATGGTTGAAGCAAGTAATATATGAGCTGCAACAATCCATTTATGGATTGAAAAAAGCTTCTCGTAGATGGAACATCCGTATTGATGAGACAATCAAAGAGTTTGATTTTATCAAAAATGAGGATGAACCATGTGTGTACAAGAAGGTTAGTGGGAGCTCTGTTTCATTCCTTGTATTATATATTGATGATATATTACTGATAGGGAATGACATTCCTATGCTACAATCGATCACAATAAAGTTGATTAAACATTCATCCATGAATGATTTGGGTTGAACATCCTACATTAGGGATATAAATCTGTATAAATAGATTTAAACTGATGTTCAGCTTAACCCAATGAACGTATATTCATTACATGCTAAAGGCGTTTAGCATGGCAAAAGGTGTCTCATGCTGATGAACTATGGAGTGTATCTCTCTAAAATTGTCCTTAATAAAAGAGAGATCGCATGAGTTACTCTCATGTATGCATTGAAATATATTGGACTTGATGTTGATCAGTCATATTCTGGAGAAGATCACTGTAAAACAGTGATAAACATCTTAAAGTACTTAACTGACACTAAAGATGTCATCATAACACATGATGGGCCTTAATTAAACTAGAGGACTAGACAGACTCAACTTTTCAGACTGACCAAGACTTACTAGTTCAAATATATGTGGATGATATTATCTTTGGTTCTACTAATGAAAATCTGTGCAAGAGATTTGCCAAGCTTATGCAGAGCAAATTTGAAATGAGCATGATGGGTGAGCTGAACTTCTTCCTTGGACTACAAGTGAAGCAAACTGATGAAGGTATCTTCTTAAGCCAAGCCAAGTATATCAAAGACATACTTAAGAAATATGGCATGGAATCAGCCTCTCCCATGAAAATAGCAATTGCTCCAGCAACTAAGCTTAACAAAGATGAGAAAGGTAAAGGTATTGATATTACTCAATACAGTGGTATGATAGGCTCCCTTCTCTACTTAACTGCCAGTAGACCAGATATAATGTTTACAACATATATATGTGCTACATTTCAAGCCAATCCTAATGAATCACACTTAACTGCTGTAAAAATGATTTTCAGGTATCTTAAAGATACACCCTACCTGGGTCTATGGTATCACAAGGAGTCCTCATTTGAACTGATAGGATATTTAGATGTTGACTTTGCAGGATGCAAAATAGACAGAAAAAGTACCAGTGGCACTTGTCAAATGCTAGGAAATAGACTAGTGTCCTGGTTCAGCAAAAAGCAAAACTCAGAATCAACTTCTAAAGCAGAAGCTGAATACATTGCTGCAGGCAGCTGTTGTGCTCAAATCCTATGGATGAAGAACCAGCTAGCAGACTATAGGTTTGCTTTCAAAACTATACCCATACACTGTGATAACACAAGTGCCATAGCAATAACAAATAATCCTGTCATGCATTCTAGGACCAAGCATATAGAAATTAGATATCATTTTATTGGGGATCATATTCAAAATGGAACAATATCTTTGCAATATATCCCTACTGAAAATCAACTTGCTGATGTGTTTACAAAATCCTTAGATGAATCCTGATTTAATAAACTGATAAGTGAGTTAGGTATGTTAAATTTGCAACCATAAATTCTATGCTCTAGACGGTGCTAACCTTGCAGATATAAAGGCTAAGTCAAAATCGTAGAGATGACAAAGAGAAACCACGATCGTGGAGTGATCCAGTCAAGACAAAAAGGCTCACTGCGATAGCAACAACAAGCCAAGCAACCCTTTTGATAAGTGTCTTAAGGGCAAACCTGATCCTTAGTGTCAAACTAAGAGGTTGGACCTTCCTGAGCAACCTTAATCTAGAAGGCTTTCCATTTCAGAAGGCATCACAAAAAATCATAGAGTCAATGGTTAAGGAGGGAGCAAAGGATCAAACTCAACAATCGTGGAGTGGGTTTAGGCATTCGTAGTCCTCTCACAAGGGCACACTAGCTCAGGGGGAGCTAAAGGCAGAACCGGAAACTTCCACATAGATTAAAATCGTAGAGTTTTACATAATTTGACACGTGTTCCACAATGCAGAACATATGGAGGGAAGTTAAATTCATTTTGAACTGCTTTCTGACAGTTTACCTCTAAATTTCAAAAGACTATCTCTGTCTTACTTTCTCTCTTTATCTCTCTCTCTCTCAAAAAAAACCCTAAGTTTCAGAAAGCTAAGCCAAGTTCTTTCATTTTAGAAGAATCAATCCACATAAATGGCTGCCTCCAGAATTATTTCGGGCTATGAGCTATGCTTTGATAAAGTTGAAGATGCTGGTCCAGAAATCCACAAAGTTCTTTCTCTGCTAAAGAAAGATGGACTCGAAGATGCCCTAAGCTCTGACACTCTGATCTTTACAAAATTGGTGAAAGAATTCTACACCAATGGAGTTGTTGAAGGAGACTCCATCCTCACCAAAGTCAAGGGCGAGCAGATACGCTTCAATGCTGAAAACATAAACCTAGCCTTGGGTCTGAACAATGAAGGTCTTCCATCACTAAATCGAATCGATTTTTATGAAGGCCTAAAGAAGATGAAGCACATCAGAACTGAAGGAAAGAGTGGCTACAGAAAGAAAGAGTTTCCCCAAGAATATGAATTTCTTACTTACATTGTTGGAAAATGCATATGCTGCAAAGTCTCGGGCCACGATACTGTTAATGAGAAGCAACTGAAGCTCAAGACAGCTATCAGATACAGAGTTCAACTCAACTAGGGAGCTCTACTGATGGAGTGGTTTGGAAAATGGATGGAAAGTCCCAAGAAGACCAAGAGCACGGCAAAGATGCCCTATGGAAGGTTTATCAACATGATTCTTGAAGCAACACTAGGTAACAAGATTGAAGACAAGGAAGGTGTATCCATTGCTCCCACCAAAAAGATGACCCAACAATTATTTCAGAACTGGAAGAGAAACCCAGCAGAGAATGTAAAGATGAAAGCTGCAACTTTATTTGCTATAAGGGAAGCCATGGAGGAACAAGAAGAAGAAATGAATCAAGAAAATGATGCAGCTTTAGTCAGAAAAAGCAAAGGAAAGAAGAAAATGAACGAAGGTATGGCAGTGGCTGAGGAACCCTAAGGCCCAACCACTGATGCACTTCAAGCATGCTCTGATGTTGAAATGGAATTTAGTGGCCTAATGACTGACAGAGTTATTACTCCTGAGGCAGCTCAAGCATCAGAGGAGGCTCTGAAAGAAAAAGAAAAGAAGAAGAAAAGGGAAACAAGTGAGAACATGGCTGAAGAAAATTCTGAGCCTCAGAAGAAGAAGAAACGTAGTCACAGAACAAGGAAGCCTACACTGACTACAATTGTGGAGTCTTCACCACTCGTAGAGTCTAGGCTGACCACTGCTATGGAAGAAGACGATGCAACAGCCTTTCAGTATGAACAGGCAATCAGGGCTGAAGCTGAAGAAGGTTCTGAAGATGTAATCAAGCCCAAGAAGAAGAAGACTTTAATTAAGAAATATATTCTTACCAATGAGGAAATTCTAAGGGAAGAGGACAGAAGAAGGGGGATTGAGAAGATTGAACAGATCACTGAATCTCAAGTATCTGTCCTAAACCAAGAAGAGGATCAGACCACGATCAATCAGGAGGAAACCAATGCTGAAAAAGAAATGCCTAAGAATGTTAGTCCTCATGAAGAAGGTCTGGTAGAAGAAGAAATAGCTCAATCTAAGGAAAAAGTGCAGGAAGCAGTTGAGCTGAGTCAAAATGAAGCATTGAATAAAACTCTGGAGATTCACAATGAAAAGAGTACTACAGCTGAGGGGGAGATGATAAGAGCTAAAGAGCTAAAGAGCCAAAGAATGCAGAAGTTGAGGAGGAAGTACCAGTTATTGGAGAAAACGTAGTCTCCTTAGTCCATGAAGAAACATTAATATCTGCTAATGCTGTGATGATGGACGTTGAAGATGATGTGTTGGAAGAAAGAGTGGAAAATCAATTTTCAATCACAGAGTCCCAAAACTCTGTGTTTGATGAACCAAACAATCAACTCGAGTAACCCGATCCAATGATGATTGAGCACATCACACGAGTTGTCGAAGAAATGCTTGCAAACTTAATCAGTGAAACACCAACTCTAGATGACACACTACGATTCTGGCATGCTGATCAATCCGAAGAAGAAATCGTAGAGTGTCCAGAGCAACTCAAAGAAACACGGACACAAACATCTGAGCCAAACACTACGCTAATCCAGCAAACACCAACCCCTCTAACCCAAGCAGACATTCCATCATCCTCCAACAATGAATATTTTGATATGACTCTTGCTCTCGCAAGTCTGTCAAGGAGAGATGAACACACTACAACTGCTCCTCCTCATCCAGAAACACAACAAATTTTAGATCAATTGGCTCTCATGCTAACAAAGGAGGAGCTGACTACAATATTAAACCAGATGGGCTCAAAGTCTGAAAAGATTCTTGAAGAACACTCATTTGTTCTTCACTTAAGATTCGATCACATCATCGAATCTGTCAAAACTTTTCCAAGACATTTGGGGACTGAATTGACTAAAGTATTGAGAGAAATTTTCAAAGAAATGGCTGCAAGCCTCAAGGCAAGGGATGCTGTTAATTTTGCTGAGACAAAGAAGCATAAGGAAGCTATGATTCTAATGCAAAAGAATCAGCAATCTCAAAATGAGCTGATGGCATAACAGATTTTAGCACTGCGTATCTCTTTGAAGCAATTCCAAGAATGCAGTGCTGCTCAAATAAGCCAGAACAACGATGCCTTGAAACTTCTTCAGCAACAGAGAAGAAACACTGAAGCTATAGTTACTGAACAGAGCAATGACATTTCTCATCAACGAACTCAAATGCATGAACTGGTGGATGGAGTCAGACGCCTATCTGAAGATATTTGAACCCTAGATGATGACATAAAGAGGGAGAATAATGAGCAAGGAGATAGACAAGGGGGCAAAGGCAGAAGTAGAAGCAGCAGAGGTGGACAGAGGCAGACGCATACATATATTAAACCACCACCTCCGCAGCAGGGAAGGCAGAGGCAAACTCATATTGGTCAATCGTTGGGTGGCAACTCCAGGAGTCCAAATGTTCAAACTCCACGATTTGATCAATATCTACAGCAGCCTCCAGTGGGAATACCTCTTCAAAGAGATCAAGGTCAAGCTTCTGGCTCACAAGGCATGACTTCTGCACAGTCCAGATATGAGCTAGAAGACATTGAATGGAGAGATGAGCAAATCAGAAGAATGAGAACTGCAGAATCTTCGAGGAATATGAGGCAAAGAAAATAGAGATTAGTCCAAACTTAACTGTGTATTGATGTTTCTATGTTAGATTATAATATCTCTTCAAACATTAATAAATTCACGCTTATTCTCTAGAAATTTTAGCTGTTCACTGAAACACTAAGTCATAGTTAGTTTCTAGCCTTATGCATTTAGAAAATGATGCTATGATCTAAATCTCCTTGATTATGTCAACATCAAATAGGGGGAGATTGTTGGGAATTGCATATTCAGATTTGATATTGAAAGTAAATATAAATGCTTAAGTGTAAAGTCCTTAAGAGAATCATTGTACAAGGACTTAGATGATAGATCAAAACTGTTAGGTTGATCTGAGCTTTAATGTTTATCATTTATGAAAATAAATGTATAGAAGAAAGATCAAACTTGTTAGGTTGATCTATTTTGAGCTGTAAAAGTTAAAGCCTTGACAGAATTGTTGTCTGTCAAAGGTAGCATGCAGATGACAAAGAAGAATCGTGGAGCTTGAACGATGACATCCAGAATCGTAGTCTGTCAAGAGATTTGAGTCTACAGAAGACAAGGGAGAATCGTAGAGCTTGAATGAAGATATCAAGAATCATAGTCTGCCAAGAGATTCGTAGTCTGCAGAAGAAAAGGTAGAATCGTGGAACCTGAACGAAGATTTCAAGAATCATAGTCTGCCAAGAGATTCGAGTCTGCAGAAGAAAAGGCAGAATCGTGAAGCTAAAAATGAAGATGTGCAGAATGGTAGTCTGCCAAAGAATCAAGTTTGCAGAGGCCAAGGCAAGATCCGTTGAGCTCAAGTGAAAGCATCAAAGAATCGTAGTCTACCTTGGAAGCCACATTGAGAATCATAAAGTTAAAAGGCATCTGACGAGCCAAGTTTAAAATCACAGAGTGCTATCAGAAGTGTGGAGTCTACAAGACAAGCAATCAAGGAATCGTAGTCTACCAAGAGCTTAAGAGAAATCGTAGTGTTCTCTACGATCAAGTCTGAATCAAGCTGTGCAAAGCTATCACACAACGATTATATCACAATGACCATAATCGTAGTATTCTCTAGTCAGCATCAAAGATCTTAGTTCTAATGAAGAGTGGAAGAGCAACAAATGAAGAAAGGCTTATGGCGGTTGACAAAGTGATAGTCCCAATACTTCCATATTCATCCTTAGTTCAAATCGAAGAAGCGTATTGAAGAAGCTAAGGAAAGGACTAAAGCTGCCAGCAGAAAGCACCTTTTCAGGTGTTAGGTGAAAGATACAGTCTGCTGTGTTAGTGGGTCAGTCTGCAGTGCCGCAGGAAAGTAATATGTCAACATCAACTGCACAGAAACGTTTAAAGCATTAAATGTAGCAACGGGAGCATTCAAACGGATACTTTTCAATGGCTCTTTTATAAGGACATTAGACAAAGATTCAGACTAAGCAAGCAAGACACAATAAGAAAGATTATCAAGAGAAAAGCTCAAGAACACTCAACGATCAACACTACGATCCTAAAAGAGGAAAGCTTGCTTCGCTACTCAGTCTTTAAGAGACAGATGCTGAACTGCAATTGAGTAGCACAGCTCAAACAACTATTGCAAATCCAAGTGAGGTACCAAGTCAGAGGACTTGAAGAGTTCAAAAGTCAACTAAGAGTAGATCCAAGTCAGAGGACTTGAAGAGTTCAAAAGTGAACTAAAAGCAGATCCAAGTCAGAGGACTTAAAGAGTTCAAAAGTTAACTAAGTGAAGTTCCAAGGCTGCTGGCTTTGAAGGGATCTAAGTGATCCAGTTGTAACAAGACATCCTTAGTGGATTTCTTAGTCGTGGAGTAGAAGAGTGGATTAGGAGCCTTGTGTACTCTGAACCACTTAAAACCTTGTGTCTCATTGTCTCTCATTAACTGCTATAACTATTATAACTGCTTATTATACCATAACTGCAATATCGTGAAGGGGAACAAAACATATATTCCGCTGCAGTCAGTATCATCAATACTGATTACTTATTTTAAACAAGGAAAATTTAAAATATCTATTCAATCCCCCTTCTAGATAAATAACGTGCTTTTAGGAACTAACACCATGTATTTCTTGGCGACTTAGAATAGGTGGGTTGTGTATTGAACCTATTTTAGGGGCGTCACAATACCTGCTGTTGTCGGCACCCCGACTATATAGTTTCCCTTTTTTATGAGGGTTGTTCATCTCAGTCAATTTATAAGAGTTCGCACCAAGGCAATTGGTGTGGATCGCTTTTTAATCCATAATATTAGTTTAGCCGAATCAAATGGCGTAGACAAATTCAACAATGTATATAAAAACAATTTATAAGTTCAATACTCGCAACATAATTCGAAGAATATAATCGTGATTTGAATCAAGCTATGAAATATTAATTTATAACTATAACAGGACTGAATTTTTAATTGAACCGTGATTCTGAGGACAGAATCCTTTAAGGGGGGAAAGATGTAACGAACAAGATTTTTGTAATTTAATGTGAATATTTATTGAATTAAATAAATATCAATGATTTAATTATTGAGTTAAATAATTAATTGATGAAATTATGGTAGATTAATTTAATTATATGTGTCACGTTAGTTAAATTAATGTGGTGAATTTTATATTCAAAGTATGTATTTAATTGAGCTTATTTGATTAATATATTAATTAGAATAAGCATAATGTTATTCTAATTAATTTAATAATTAATTAGAGATTTAATGATTTGACATAATTAATAAATAAGAATTTTAATTATGTGACTATGTGAATTATTGTGGAATTATGCAATTTTATTTAATTAATTTAAATAGGATTATTGATTAATTAAAAGTGTGACATTATTAAACTATATTATAGTAAGTTAATTAAAATAAATGAGAAGGGATTCCTTAAGCTAGCCAAACAAGGCCTTAAGGGGAGTTGGTCAGTTAACCCACTAAGGGACCAACTGACAACCACTCACCCATTATATATTATACGTATTATACTTATATACATATATACTATATCAATTCATATATTCATATCAGAGGAAATAAAACTTAAAGAGTCAGAGAGAATTTTGAGAGAAAAGATTGAGAAAGAAGAATTTGAGAAGTTTATATCATCATCCTTGAATCATCTTCACCAACTAGCAAGGGTAATCCCTCCTCTTATGGTTGTCAAATTAAGTTTTTTTTCTTTCAAAGATTGTTTTTTTTTCCATTAACGTATCTTTGAGTTCTCTGTAAAAATAGAGTTTGTGATTACTACATAAAGTGATGATATAAGTGTTACTAATTAGCCATAACATGTTTTCTATCGTATATTTATGTTTTAAAACAGTCAATTTCATATAAATATGTATTAATTGAATTCTTGTGAAGTTATAGAGTTATGTTTTTCCATGTACGTGTTTTAGAGGTTCTCTGTGTATGGGAAATTGTCAACGCTTGATTATATGTCTATATATATATTAATTGATGTCCATAACATATTATATGCCATATATGCATAACTTTCGGTGATCACACCATGGAATTTTGTTGATAATTGGGTTTTCAAAAGTTATAGAGTGTAGAAATTGTACATATGACCCATATGGCCCTTACGTACAAAATTTACACGCCTTGTACGTTTATTTAACTTAAATTGATACTTGCATGTAATTATGTACGTTTAAACGAACAAAATGCAAGTTAAACGAACGGATTCGGTGTTATAACGAATCCGCAACGTTGAATTTCTTGTTTTCCTTCAAAACTTTACAAAATATTGAAAACAGTGAAAATAGATGCCTTGGATTGTGTAAATACGTGATTTAAAATGCTAAGATCATGTTAGAAATGTTATATAATATTTCTGTGGAGTTTTTACATTATGGGTAGCCTTATAATTCATTACGTTAGTTTAATTTAGATTTATTTGGGCTACTCTGTGTTCATCGCGAACCAGAGAGTGCACCAGCAGGGGGACCCGCCTTAGCCGGTGTTCATGGGTATTAGGACCCGCCCCAGTGGGTATAAGGGCTGTCCGGGAGCCTATTTTTTTTGTTTTCGAGACTGTTTTAACCTCCTGTAGTAAAATAAGCATAACGTTTTCATACGAACTCCGATTAAGGCGATTCAAGATGATTCAAAAAGATAACGAGTAGACCTACAACTTTCATTCTTTAAGTGTTTCAATTTGAAATCGTTAAAATGGGTAAAAATGGCCATCTTTGTGACTGATGAGTATTCGGAGGCAATCGGAGGGCTTCGGACATGCACGCACACAAGTGTAGTGTTCTCGATAATAAAAGATGTTTTAAGTTACATACATGAATATTATATGATTTGAAGTTCATGATTAATAAATTAAGTTATTGATATGTACAAGATAATGTGAAGGTTCAAGTTAACAAACTAAGTGCGAACTTGAATATCATAATTGTAAAACTTGATTATGATTGTTTAAAGGGCTATACATGTGTGATATGCATGTTGTGAGTTTACATTCATGTTATGTGATTAGCCATTGAGTAATATTATAAACCAAGTTGTAAGTCGAACTTAAGTGAATAGTTCAACAGTTAAACATGGTAGTTATGAAAACTAATCGATATCGTATACATAATGTAATGTGTAGGACGTTGAGGAAGTGAATTGTAATTATAAATTGTAGCTTGTGCAAGAGGCAAGTTTCCTATCCTTAAACTTGTTTAATATTTTGCAAGTTTCCTAAACTCAAACTTTACTTTTACATTGAGCAAGTATCCTATCTCTAATTTATTGTTAATAAGCAAGTTTCTTAACATTCTAAGTTATTCATTTATCAAGTCTTAGACTTGTGTTCTATATCGAGCGAGCTCTTATTTTTAATTGTTCAAGTTCTAAGGTTTCATATTTGATGCTATAACTCTTTTAAGCATGATTCAGCTATACAATACTCATTCGATTGTATACTCTTGAGATTTACCATTCAAGTTGAATATCGATGTTATTGTTGAACTTATAGGACTAGTGAACCCTTATTTATTCGACTAGTCCATAGTTGATGTACGTTCTAAATTCTAGAACACTTATTGAGCTTATCCAAACCAAACTTCCTTTGGTGCGGACTCTGATGTCAAAACTGAGATGAACAACCCTGTAAAGGGGATTATTTACGCTTTAGCATTGAGATATTGCGCACAGTATGGTACTAAGGGCTGATCCCCCTAAGTACGAGAAGTAGAGTCCATAGTCTTATGACTGTTAATGGTTTGAAGTTTAACACTTTACAACCTAGGACATAGTTCGAGGTCTTATGACCCTCAGATGTTCTTTTGATTCTTGTTATTTATCCTCGAGTCAAAAGTTGAGTTTCTTTATTCAGATGTCTTTGATTCACTCGCATGTTATTATATTGTTGTCATATTATTATACTTGTGGGCAATCGTGCTCACTCTTGCGTAATAATAACATTGCAGTTAAGAACGAAAGGTCCAACGAGCCTTCTACTAGCAAAGGTAAGGGCAAGGTCAACAAGTGATGAAGACTTATTGTTTATTTTATATGTTTATGTTTCAGATCTATGTTAAAGTTGTGTAAGTCTATTTATTTGTTTATGTTCCGCATAAATGTTTAAGGTTAGTATTACCTGGGATTGATGTATTTACTTTCAGATATTGTAACCCCATAAGGGGAGGATTATTTCTATTTATTTCATGGTTTGTATTTTTATGGGTAGATAGATAGATGATATTTGTACAGTGAACACGAAGTTCCGTGGAAATTGAAGTACCCGGATTTGGGGGTGTCACAGGTTGGTATCAAAGCTGTAGGTTATGAACCTTAGGCGGGGGAAAACCTTAGGATAGTAGCCTTTTTAGAGATTGAGAACATAGTAATGATAACTCTTATCGAGTTCTAAGAAAGATAATAACTTATCTTATGTGTTATGTGCTTATACTTATATATTCGAGTATCGATTAGCATCACGTAATTACTAAAACTTAAAATTTTATTTGTCAGGATGACAGATGCTGGAGAACCTAGTCAGTCCAGAGACCTTATACCCCTAGAGGCTAGAGAGGAGGAGCCCCGATATATCCACATAGTCTTGGAGCAGTTAGTCCGACGAGAGCCATCACCCTTGATCACAGTCATTGGCCAAGAGTATGTGCCGGTGTCTAATTCAGAGGAGGACTCTGAGGAAGACCCTGAGGAGATTGAAGTTCGGGCTGAGGCAGCTGAAGAGGAGGAGGAAGACCCTGAAGAGTTCCCGCCGAGCTCTATCAGTGCCGAGATGTATGACGAGCTATATGACCGTAACATAGAGTTACGTGATACTGTTCAGGAGCTGAGGGAGACTGTTCAGGAGCTGAGGGAGCAGTCGGTTACTCAACAGTCTACCATCGAGCTGAGGTATGGAGAGGTTGAGGCTCTTCACACACATTTGGGAAATATAGAGTGGAATTTGGTTCACGAAAAAGGCCAAACCGAGCAGAAGTCAGAGGAAATAGAGGAATTGAAGAATGAACTAAAAGAGAAATCAGCAAGGCTGGCCATAGCAGAGGAAGCCTGGGTAAGGGAATCATGACGAGCAGATCTCGCAGAAGACAACTGTTGGGCGAAGAAGGCCAAGCTTGAGGAGACGTACTCTACACTTCAGTATGCAATTGACGAGGCCCAGGATCGGGTTATGAGGTACCCAATTTAGTTCGAAGGACTACCGTCGTACATGCTAGATCGCAGGACGATGTCCCGAATTATGGAAGAAGAGCGTGGCAAAGCTGTTCGTCGCCTTAATGGGCAGTGATAGGAATATTTGATTTTGTAAAACCTATCTGGTAGTTAATAATGTAAATTCCGATGTGTTTATAAATAGAGGAATATTTTATGTTTTAAATCCTGTAGATTCTCTATCTCGGGATAGTTGATATAAATAGCAGTGATGCTATCGTATTATGTTAAAACTTTTGATTTAGTAATATATCAGAGTTTATTTGAGATAATGTGTTTACTGATTGTGTCTAAATGTTTAAGTTAAGCCTTAAATATTTAAAAGATTGAATAAAGTTCTAATAAGCGTATATCTTAACAGAAATATGCCGCCAAGGAGAAGACCACATCGTCGACCGGCCCAGGAAGGGTCAACTAACAATAACAACGACGCCAATGCTAACCTCGTTCAGCAGTTGGCGAACTTACTTGTTGGAGCGCTTAACAACCAACCTCAAGCTCCGTCGAACACAATGTTCAAGGACTTCAAGGCGGTGGGACCGCCAGAGTTTAAAGGCACCATAAACCCGATAGAAGCTCAAACCTGGGTCATGGAGATGGAAAAAGTTTTTGACGTCGCCAGAGTCAGAGAAGACCAGAAAACCACCTATGCAACGTTCATGCTGAAATCTGAGGCCAGCTATTGGTGGCAAGCGAATAAGGTCCGGGGAGGTGAAGGTGTGATTACCTGGGAGAGGTTTAAAGAGATGTTCTTCGAGATGTACTTTCCGACCAGCTCGCAGAATCAAATGGAGATTCAGTTTCTAGAACTGAAACAGGGGAATATGTCCATACCAGAATATGCAGCGAAATTCAATGAGTTGGCTAGGTTTGCAACGTATCAAGTGCACACCGATCAGAGGAAGGCAAGGAGGTTTGAGTAGGGCCTGAAGCCCTGGTTATATAGCAAGGTGTCAATGTTCTAATTGAACACTTTTGCTGGGGTGTTAGAGAAGGCCATTCCCGCTGAAGGCGGGAGTGACGCTGTTACAAAGTACAATCAGGACCAGAAGAAGAAAAAGAGTGAAGGTGAAGGAGTTAACAAGGCTAGTGGTAGCAACACGGGGGGAAGTAATAATCAGAAGAGGAGGTGGAATGATAACTCATCAACTGGGAATCAGCAAGGAGGTCAAAAGAAGAGGATCGAAGCTTGTTCGACCTACGGAAAAGCTCACATGGGGGTCTGTATGAAGGGAAAACGAGTATGCTACAATTGTGGTCAGGAAAGCCACATAGCACCTAACTGTCCGAACCCAAAGAAGGGCGCTTGCTTCACTTGCGGCTCAAAGGACCATATGGCAAGGGACTGTCCCAAGAAGGGATCTGGAGGGGCAGGATCAGGAGGGAACAGGGGAAACAGCGGTGGAAGTGCTCTAACTATCACGGGACCAACTGCAACCAACCGACCAACCGCCAGGACCTTTAATATGATAGTGCAGGATGCTGTGCAGTCTCGCGATGTGGTGCCAGGTATCATTCCGATCAATAAAGTTAATGTTTATGTACTATTTGATTCGGGTGCTACTTTTTCATTTATATCCGATGACTTTGCTAAGAACTTAGAACTTCCTATGGACGAGTTAGAATACCCCATGAACATAGAGATTGCGAATAGAGAAGTAATCCCTGTTAAGTATGTACACAAGAACTGTAGGGTGGATATTAAGGGTAACATTATGAACGTAGATCTTATCCCGATTAGACTTGGGGAATTCGATGTTATTCTGGGAATGGATTGGCTAGTCAATTATGGGGCTGTAATTGATTGCCAGAGGAAGTGTATCAACCTTATGACCCCGTCAAAGGTTGTGTTTTGTGGCAGCAAATCGCCTAGACAAGCGAGTTGTCTGACGATGATGCAGGCTAAGAAGTTGTTAAGACAAGGCTGTGTAGGATATTTAGCCTACATAGTCGATAGTCGTAAAGAAAACCCGAAAGTGGAAGATATACCAGTCGTGAGGGACTTCATTGACGTATTTCTGGATGATCTGCCAGGACTTTCGCCAGACAAAGAGGTTGAGTTCGTGATCGA
This sequence comes from Panax stipuleanatus, assembly GCA_020205555.1. Taxonomy (NCBI): domain Eukaryota; kingdom Viridiplantae; phylum Streptophyta; class Magnoliopsida; order Apiales; family Araliaceae; genus Panax; species Panax stipuleanatus. The sequence continues at coordinate 17,778,146 of CM035123.1, forward strand.
TTTGGCGCCAGGGACGGCCCCAATATCGAAGGCATCATACCGGATGGCTTCGGTAGAGATGAAAGAGTTGATGGTACAACTACAAGAGTTACTGGACAAGAAGTACATCCAACCGAGCGTATAGTCGTGGGGAGCGCCGGTGTTGTTTGTGAAGAAGAAGGACGGGACGATGCGGCTTTGCATCGACTACAGAGAACTGAATAAGGTCACAATTAAGAATAGATATCCATTACCAAGGATCGACGATCTGTTTGACCAATTGAAGGGTGCAAGGTACTTTTCGAAGATAGACTTGAGGAGTGGCTATCATCAGCTGAAGGTGAGGCCAGAGGATGTCCCAAAGACAGCATTTAGGACTCGATATGGTCACTACGAATTTCTGGTGATGTCATTTGGTCTAACGAATGCTTCTGCAGCATTCATGGGCTTAATGAATGGAGTGTTCAAGCCGTTTTTGGACAAATTCATGGTGGTCTTTATCGATGATATTTTGGTATACTCGAAGACCAAGGAAGAACATGTAGAACATCTGAAGTTAACATTAGAGGCGTTGAGAAGAGAGAAGTTGTACGCCAAATTTTCGAAATGTGAATTTTGGATTGAAAGAGTGCAATTTCTTGGACATGTGATCGACAAGGACGAAATTTCGGTAGATCCCTCTAAAGTCGAAGCTGTAATGAACTGGGATCAGCCGAAAAGACCATTGGAAGTGAGGAGTTTTCTTGGATTGGCGGGTTATTATAAAAGATTCATTCAGGACTTTTCCAAGATCGCAACTCCCCTGACGAATTTGACTAGAAAATAGGTGAAATTCGTTTGGACGGAGAAGTGTGAGGAAAGTTTCCAAGAGCTTAAGAGGAGTTTGAGTTCAACACCTGTGTTATCCCTTCCGGATGACACAGGAAATTTTGTGGTTTATAGTGATGCGTCGCATAAAGGACTTGGCTGTGTGCTTATGCAAAACGGCAGGGTCATTGCGTATGCGTCACGACAATTGAAAGACTATGAGAAAGGGTATCCGACCCATGACTTGGAGTTAGCTGCAGTGTTATTTGCTTTGAAAATTTGGAGACACTATCTCTATGGGGAGAAGTGTGAAATATATACAGACCACAAGAGTCTGAAATATATTTTTACACAGAAGGACTTGAATATGCGCCAGAGAAGGTGGCTGGAGTTAATTAAGGACTATGACTGTGAAATCTTATACCATCCGGGTAAGGCTAATGTGGTTGCCGATGCCTTAAGCAGAAAGGGTCGGGAGAAATTGATGATGTTGACTGCTCAAGAGGAGTTAATTTCAGCAATGGAAAAGCTGGAATTGGAAGTGAAGTATCCGATGGAGATTGACGAGAAATTGTTTCAGATGCAAGCTGGTACAACCCTATTGGATAAAGTTAAGGAAGCTCAACTTCAGGACGAAGAATGTGAGAAGGTTAAGAAAAAGATATCTGAAGGAACGGAACCGAGATTCAAGATAGACAATGAGGGACTACTGAGATTTGAGAATAGAGTGTGGGTACCGTCAGTGCTAGAGATTAAGGAGGACATTTTGAGCGAGGCTCATAGCTCACGGTATTCGATTCACCCCGGTAGTACCAAGATGTACCAGGATCTTCGACAACACTTCTGGTGGCCGAATTTGAAATGAGATGTTGCTGAGTGTGTTGCAAAGTGTCTGACCTGTCAGAAAGTAAAAGCATAACATCAGAGGCCGAGTGGTTTGCTACAATCCCTGGAAATCCCAGAATGTAAATGGGAACACATTACGATGGATTTTGTGGTTGGCCTTCCGATGACTCAGAAAGGCTACGACGCAGTATGGGTTATCATTGACCGACTGACGAAATCAGCACACTTCCTTCCGATCAAAATTAGATTCAACTTAGACCAGTTGGCAAGGCTATATGTGAAAGAAATTGTTTCGAGGCACAGAGTTCCGGTGTTAATAGTTTCCGACAGAGATCCGCGCTTCACATCAAACTTCTGGAAGCGACTACAGGAATGCATGGGGACACAGTTAAGAATGAGTACGGCTTATCACCCTCAGACAGACGGACAGAGTGAAAGAACCATCCAGACATTGGAAGATATGTTGAAAGCATGCATCATGCATTTTAAAGGAAATTGGGATGATCACCTACCGCTTGTGGAATTCGGTTACAACAATAGTTACCACTCTAGTATTGGCATGCCGCCTTACGAAGCGTTGTACGGAAGAAAATGCAGAACTCCGCTATACTGGGATGAAGTTGGCGAGAGACAATTGCTAGGTCCAGAGTTGGTACAACAAACAACAGAGATAGTCAAAGTGATCCGGACAAGACTGGTAGCCGCTCAGGATAGGTAGAAGAAATACGCTGATCCACACCGTAAAAATATTGAGTTTGAATCGGGTACCTTTGTATTTTTGAAAGTCTCTCCCTGGAAGGGGAAGATCAGATTCGGAAAGAAGGGAAAATTGAGCCCGAGGTTCATTGGACCCTTTGAGGTACTGCGAAGGATTGGAGAAGTTGCGTATGAGGTAGCCCTACCTCCGGCGCTAGAGAATATCCACAACGTCTTCCATGTTTCAGTTTTACGCCCCTACAAACCCGATTACAAGCATGTGATTGAATATGAACCCCTACATTTTGAAAAATACTTATCCTATGAAAAAATTCCTGTTCAAATTGTTGACAGGAAAGAGCAAGTCCTCAGAAACAAAGTTATACCTTCTGTTAAGGTAATTTGGAGGAACCACAATGCTGAAGAAGCTACGTGGGAACTCGAAGAGCATATGATGAAGAATTACCCACATTTATTTACTTAATTTATGTGTATGCGATTCTGGGGACAGAATCTTTGTAAGGGGGGAGAATGTAATGGGACGAATTTTTAATTGAACCGTGATTCTGAGGACAGAATCCTTTTAAGGGGGGAAAGATGTGACGAACAAGATTTTTGTAATTTAATGTGAATATTTATTGAATTAAATAAATATAAATAATTTAATTATTGAGTTAAATAATTAATTGATGAAATTATGGTAGATTAATTTAATTATATGTGTCACGTTAGTTAAATTAATGTGGTGAATTTTATATTCAAAGTATGTATTTAATTGAGCTTATTTGATTAATATATTAATTAATAAGCATAATGTTATTCTAATTAATTTAATAATTAATTAGAGATTTAATGATTTGACATAATTAATAAATAAGAATTTTAATTATGTGACTATGTGAATTATTGTGGAATTATGCAATTTTATTTAATTGATTTAAATAGGATTATTGATTAATTAAAATTGTGACATTATTAAACTATATTATAGTAAGTTAATTAAAATAAATGAGAAGGGATTCCTTAAGCTAGCCAAACAACGCCTTAAGGGGAGTTGGTCAGTTAACCCACTAAGGGACCAACTGATAACCACTCACCCATTATATATTATACGTATTATACTTATATACATATATACTATATCAATTCATATATTCATATCAGAGGAAATAAAACTTAAAGAGTCAGAGAGAATTTTGAGAGAAAAGATTGAGAAAGAAGAATTTGAGAAGTTTATATCATCATCCTTGAATCATCTTCACCAACTAGCAAGGGTAATCCCTCCTCTTATGGTTGTCAAATTAAGTTTTTTTTTTTCAAAGTTTTTTTTTTTTTCCATTAACGTATCTTTGAGTTCTTTGTAAAAACAGAGTTTGTGATTACTACATAAAGTGATGATATAAGTGTTGTAATACCCGTGAATTTTCATATATTATTAAATAAATATATTAATGGAAACGAGAATTTATTTGAATATAAATGATTTTGTGTTATGAGATGAATTAATTCAATTATATAAAATTGAATAATTATAATAATTGAGAAATTGGTGGAGTTTGCGATAAACTCGTTGATTGCCTTGTGTGGCACAGTGACGTAATATAAGAATGGTTATATTAATTTAAGCGAACAATTAATCTAGATTAATTGTTAATCGTAGAATATTAATTAATTGTCATCGTAGAATAATTGTTATAAAATATTAATAGTGATTGATTAATAATATGTGATTATTATTATTGCAAGAAACATAATAATAATGAGCAACGTGTTTATAAATATAATAAGATTTATATTAAAGTGATAATTAATCATATAAGGGTTAATTAAATTGTTATGGAGATTAACAATTATATTGATTGAACTATATGAGCTACTTGATTAATAGCCTATGTGACAATATGTATGTAAGTATACATTAAAATAGTACATCATGAATATATGATAAACAATTGTTGATTAGTAGAACTTAATAATAAAGGATACAGTGTGATGTGATTAGATTCGAGAAAATTATACTAGTATGATAAAAATATACCTGGATTATATGTGTACAAGTCACACTTACTACATTATGTGAATTATAGTGTAACATTTCAATTAAAGATATATATAAATATATATATATATATATATATATATGTGTGTAGATAGCCTAAGTATTTAATACATATGTGTATAATGAATCAAGTGTGGTATGTTGCTAGAAGGCTGAGTTTGTTTTGCTGGGAGAGCCACTATCTCTTTCACGTGATATACTCAAGCTATCCTACTCCCCTATAACCTTAAAACTCAGCAAGCCTTCATAGCAATCATACAATGGGGTTTGGGCATGATGATGGCTTTCAACAACTATCTACCAACTTCTTCTTATCTAGCATGCAAATCAAACATACGTTAGTTTATTTTGAGAGTCAGAAGCATGGACTGTGTTTTGATTTTATTATAAATGAAGCATCTCTCCTTCACATTTCATCTTGCTGAGAGTTTGCTTGAGTTTGATAAATTGAGAGCATATATAATATCAGTCTAGATTTGTAAGAATTGAATAGCTGCAAGCTCAATCATTTACAGAGGTATAATCCCTCTTCCTTTGTTCTTCATTTTCGTTTTCTGTTTCTGAAGTTTTCTTCAAATTCTTGATTATGCCAAATTGGTTCATAATTGGTTTATAGGACCCTTATATTGTTGTTATATGAACATACATACCTGATGGAACCACTATATTGCTTTCTTGACTTTCATTTCCATTGTTGCTCTGTAATTTTTGTAAAGCATCAAATTCGTGTGAAATTAGTTAGGGTTCATGAATTTGAGAATTTATAAATGCGATTGACTGTTATATAAGCATATATATGTGTTAGTAAGTTAAAAACGTTAGTGTAATGGCATATGGGTATGTTGAAATCGATGAAATGGGAGGTTTTGGGTCGGTTTCGGCTCCAGTGTGAACTGCAGAAATTGTGACGCCCCCAAATCCACGTTCCTTCGAAACCTCGGATTCGGTGCAGTCACGATACTACTATCGTCAAACTATTAAATCTTTTAATCATTAGTAAAAGAATACAACTTTGTTTATTACAATTTAGAATATAAATTCTATTTATATCTAAGATCTCGTCTTTACATCATATTCGATGTTACTAAAATGCGAAATAATTTAAACTTTTTCAGTCTTCCTTGAACAAAATCTTTTATTGATTCCATAACTTAAATCCATTACATTTTCCTGAATCAAACTATATCATGATTCACTCTATTCAAATTTCTGTATAATCGCATACATCTTAACTTAATATCCTCTATGTATTATCTAATACATCTTTACAGTACGACAAGCATTAAACCTCGTAAACAAATATCGAATACAACTACTAGAACCTAAACATGGTTCGAGTAATAATCTAAACAGTGTTCTTCATTGCGATACTATCTATCTTTATCAATCAAGAAGCACGAAGTCTTTATCGTAAGTCCTTAACCTGCAAAAATGGTTATTTGCAAGAGTGAGCTCGACAGCTCAGCAATTCTAACAGTTTTCATGCATCACATAGCATATAACAATATACTCAGTTCATACATTTATACATAATTTATATTTACTACGCATGTTACTTTTCACATAACAAGCATATCATCAAAGATCAACTTTCAAACTCATATATATCTCATATACAGTTCATATATAAGTTCACATCATCACAGCATAATATAATTTAATTAACAGTTATTGAATTCATATATCAAATAGGAACTGAAAGACTTGCCTGATTCGTAGTTTAACAACTACGACTTAACTGCTTAAAGAATTCTGCACTTCGTGTAATCCTACACAGTTATATAATCATGGATTTATATCCATTAGTCATACATTCATACTTTCTCAATATAATAATAAGTATTACATTATTTTCTATCTTGGCTCTTAGAACCTTGTTTCACTTTCCTATCATACGCCTAGTATCGTTAGGTACGTATAGTTATATCTTAACCATACTCAATATCAATATTAACACACTTAACTATCTAAGTATTCGACTCAAAAATATATAATCACACTATCCTTGTGTTTTGCAAACCTTAGGAAAATTTATCAATTCTGGGTTTAATATCACCATTACATCAATAAATACTCATGTCATTAGTTAGACTCTGTTTTATAACTTAGGATAACAATGCAAGCCTACCACAAGGTTCAGACTGCCATTAAAATAATAAGGCAAAATTGCCCTGTAGCGCAGCTGCGCCACATTTAGACCTGAGAGGGGCGCAGCTGCGCAGCTCCCTGTCCAGACCAGATTTGGCCTTTTGATTTCTGGTTTTGTTTTAGCTTTCTAGCATGCATAGGTACTAACATATAGCATGTTAAACATCCTTCAATACATCCAAATTATTCACTTTTAACTAGTATATGCCATCCTTTTCAAAACTCTTTAATCGAGACTAAAATAGGTTCATTCCACAAGAGACTCGCTATGTTAACCATTAAGTTACATAACGATATTAAACAATCCTTAATACGCATGATTATGTGTATTAAACTCGGTTACACATATTTAGTATAGTCCCTCTTTTGTCAACCTACTTTAAAACATGCTTGAATAGCTTATGTTATGCTTAACTAATTGGGTGCACATATCATTCATGCTTAAAGACATAAAAAAAAAGTACCATCATGCTTGTACATGAGTTTAGAATGCAAGTAACTCAATACTTATTCATCTTAATTTCAAAATTTCTTTAATTTTATTCTTCAATGTCAAAGTAACTTAGCACATGTAATGTATCTTGAAATCATAACTCACATGCATTTGAACACATATCTATGCCATATAAGCATACTCAAATGGTCAGAATTTAAAGGACACAAGTTTTGTCAAAGTTTGCTTTCAAAACCTTTATATAATCTTTGGAAAATAACCATTTAAGCAACTCACGATATGAAAAGGTACTCAAGACCATATGTCATATCTATTAACATGCATTTTTATGTTTTATCACTTAGAATAACATATTTCATCGTCGGGGGCACTACAATTGCGTATGTGCATGTCTGACGCCCTCCGATTGCTTCCGAATACGGAGCAGTCACAAAGATGGACATTTTTACCCCTCGTAACGACTTCAAATCGAAAAACTTAAAGAATAACAGTTGTAGGGCTACTCGTTATCTTTCCGAATCATCTTGAATCACCTCAATCGGAGTTTGTATGAAAAAGTTATGCCTAATTTACTACAGCAGGTCAAAATAGTATTTTTTTTAGTCTGACCATGCCCAGCGCAGCTGCGCCCCAAATGGCCTTGGGGCCAGCGCAGCTGCACCACAGGAGGCAGAAGGTTATTCCAGACTTGCTCCTTCATGAATTTTCAGACTGTTTCACATTCTGATTGCCATAACGCGAGTTAAACTCATCCAAATTAGTCCGTTTTCGCTACTATGGATTCGTAACTCATAAAACTATAACATACCAAAGAATCAACAATTATCATAAACATTAACTAACCCACATATTAATCCAAAACTCATGTTCATACTATATTTTCATATTTTGACAAGTTTAGCTAATTCCATTCTAAACTACTACATTGCATTACAATCATGATTGTAAGCTAGTGTAACAACTAATAAGCTTTCTCCAACTACTTAACATATAACTTAGCAAAATCAAGAATTTGAAATTTGAAGAACATGGATAGGGAGTTATACCTCTACTAAGCTTTAATATGAGCTTGCTGTTATCATGTTTTCTCAAATTCATACTTCTCACAATTATGCTTTACTCTCCCTCAATTCTCAGCTAACAGACAACTTTATAATCTCAGCAATTAGAAAAGAAGGAGAAAAGAGCTTCATTTATAGAAAATGAATTGCACATACCATAGCTTTATCCACCAAATTCAACCAACGGGAAAAAGAAGAGCACATAGGATTGAGAAGAGTTGGTGAAGTAGCAAATCATGGCTACTAATTGAGCCATCTCCTCTGTCATCATTGCACATCCATTATTTGATTCCACTGAGTTTGAGGAATAGAGATAGGCTAGCTTTGTAGCCATTCACGTGAGGAGAGAGAGGTGACAACCAATTTGGGATAAGGTCAATTCTCAACAACTAGCAACATTAGTAAATACTAACACTTAGGTTTATTTTGTTTTGGACAATACAAGTCCCACTTTAATAACTTCATGTTGCTATATTAATATAAGTTATGTCATATATACACAACTCTTCATACATGTATACCTACACATAAAAAGTATACCCACATGTATAATTATGTACTTTATGTACATAATTCAATTAATATTCTAATTGGGTTATATATAATTTAGTTGGGTATTCTACTCCCATCATTTTCCCTAAAATTCATTATCACAAATATACTCAAATATTACAATGATTGTTATTATCAAGTATCTATTAAGTTTCTTCCATACTTTTAAAATACACGTTTAATTGATTCACCATGAATCATTGTCACATAAGTCTCATTTATACTTGCTTAATAATTTACACCATTCAAGCTTATAGCCTTATATTATAACTATTCACATCAAATTATGTTATTCTTAACATCTCATCTTATTTTTATACATGAAGCAAATTTTATTGCATTACATTGTATGCTCTTACAACACATGTAATTGCTCATAATAATTAATAATAATAATCATTAGTCCGTCACATTACTTCATCATTTCCCCACTAATGTAATTGAGCATATTCTTAGTCCATCATTATGCCATACTAGGCATATCTCACAAGCTTACTTTAAGCTCATTACCACATTTTAATATTTTTTTATTATAAAATTTGTGTGACACACTTTACCTTAATGCTAAGTTATTTAGCTTACTTTGAATAATTACACACTTGTAATATGTAGAACTACTATACTGGGCTTTATGAATTTTATACTCATAACACCTTTATTTAAGATAACTATCTCCTTAGAATAATTAGCATGTAGAAAACTATAATTCTTCAATTCCTCTTCTTCCATAACTTGTCCCAACACATTTTCGGTTAATCATAACTTAGTTATTAACTTAATGCATAAATCTCTAACCAATATTTATTTATAAATATATTGGTTCTATTCTTTTATTAATCACTTATCTTTCAAATATTAACCCTTCTATATATTACAATACTATGTAATATATTTAAAAAATATCAAATTTTATTTAACATATTCCTTTCATCCTCCTCTTATGTAAAACACATATATTAATTCACCATCTTATGTAAGTGAATTAACTCTTTCTCATTCCTTTCCATTACCACACAAGACTATATATTATTCCATAACATAATTTGATTAACCCACATTTATCCTAGGTTAATTAATTTCTCATTCAAATCATGCTTTGCTAACTTAACCCATACATGACCCACATTTTAATTACTAATATACATATTCCCAAGTTCAGATTACACAACTCTCAGAATTTTCTACAGACCGGCGCAGCTGCGCTGGTCATAAGCTTGGAAGTGGCGCAGCTGCACCACCTCAAGTTCATAGGCAGACAAGTTCTGCTATAGCAGAACCATAATCTCAATTCTTAAATACTTGAACATGCTTTTTAATGTGCTATCTTGCTACATCGGTTAACCAACATATTTTATTACCTCCTTCAAATGATTCAAAGTTTAAATTATAAGTTCAAACTCTATTCCCCTATAAGGTTCTCATATATATATCTAATTCCTTCCACATAATTCAAGATATATATATAACACATATGTATATTCCGTTAATGTTCACTTCTCGCGGTATATTAAATCAACTAGTAATTCACTAACCAATGTTTATCTAAAGATATATTGGTTCTATTCTCTCTCTCTTCAACAACGTACATATACTCCAGAAGATGGTGATTATCAAATATATTTAATGTCACCAATCTTACTATGATAAATAATTATAAAAATTATTTAATACCGAATAGATAAATCTTATCCATCTTCTTGCTAATTCATCTCTATAATAAATAATAAATATATATTAATAATATATTTATTAATCACAAAAATCACATATTACGTAGTTCCTATTATCCTATGTAACACAATACTTCCTACCTCATAACACACATATATATTCGAACCCAATACATGCCTTAGAAATTTTATTTATTAAATTCTCATTTTAATAATTTTATTGAAAATTCGGGTTCTTACAGAAACTGTACCCACGCCGCAGCGCCATCGCCCGCGCCTCCCACGCCGCAGCTCCAATCCTCGCGCCGCAGCGCCACCCGCGCCGCAGCGCCAGATTGTGGCTGCTGTTGCCGCGCCGCAGCGCTGGCCTCTGTGTGCAGTTTTTCGCAATTCTGCAATAAAACTGTTATGTACTAATTATTTGATTTTTGTTTAAACAAGCATGGAAGCATGATTAATACATATATATAAACCTAATGAGGCAATGTAAGCATGTTTTAGTATATTAGCACGCATGGTTAACCAAACGACATATAGTTTGGAAACGAACTTAAAGTTCCCTAAACGAACGTTAACATATATGAAGCATGTTAATATTCTGATTTTTCAAGGCATGTCGGTATGAGGTAGAGATGCATAAAAGATATATTAACTTATGTATATATGGTTCGTAGTATGACAAGAGCATGTTAGACCTCACTATTGAACATATCTAACAAAAACAAAAGTTTTGAAGGATGATATTGACATGTAAAGACCATGTATACATTCTGACTTTTCGAGCATGTTTATAGGGCCTTGAAATGCATGAAAAGCATGTTAACTTATATATATAGGTTTCATAAGGAAGCATGGACATGATAGACCTTATTAATGAACTAAACTAACAAAGTATAAGCTTTGAACGTAAACTTTGGTATGTTATGACGAGAGTTAGAATATGATAATTTGGACACATGTGATAGTACTCTTAGACTCATTCATGTGTCATGCATGTATATATACCATGATTAGTTGTCGTGATTAAAGTTTAGCATAAACGAAGCATGTTTTCAAGATAATAACAATGCTAGCTACATATATACGATACGAGTACTCATGAGCATGCCTAATACAAGTTATATAAAAATCTTATGTGTTTAAAAAGCGAGGATGTTAGACCATATGAGTTCGTGTCCTTGAATGGCTTTAAGTATTAACTTAAGAACCTATACCATGTACGACTGGATTTGAAAAAGTTATACAAGAATGAAAATGACCTTTAAATATGAATACATGCTACGTGATATTATAGGATGTTACTTGAACCCGATTTTGACGGTTAACTTAAGGGGATGCCGTAACTTGCCAAAATGAAATATATTTAGTATTGATTGCAATCTTATAAGATATGAGAATGTGTTTAAACTCTAAAGGAGGAACTTTAAGGATAGAAATTATATTCTATATAACTATGTAGCTAGGTAAAACCTAGCTTATGTGTTGATCGTATATTCGAAGATAAAATGTGAAGTTTAATTATATAACTAATGAATATCGTATATATACGTAAATGTATTATGATAGGAATTCGAAAGTGGTGATTTGCTTTTCGTGGATAAACTACGCTAAAGGCAAGTTCTCTTACTTACACTCTTTTAAAGTGCAAGTATCCTAACCGACGCATTTACTTTATGCAAGGAAATCTATGATTGTGCAAGTTTCCTAACTTACACTCTTTTACTGTGCAAGTATTCTATCCTTGTATATTGCGAACTAGTTTCCTACTTAATCGGTTGAATTGAATTAGCATACTTGAACTCTTATTTCATTAAAGCTATTATTCCTGTTGAACTTAGTATTGTTCTTGAATATTGTGAAAGTGTCTATGCCATTTGATTCGGCTAGACTTATATTATTGGAAAGCAACCCAAACTAATTGATTGGTGCGGGATCTTGTATTTGACTGAGAAGAACAACCTTCTTTGAAGGGAATATATAATTGTCGGAGGACCTGTAATACCCGAGAATTTCCATATATTATTAAATAAATATATTAATGGAAATGAGAATTTATTTGAATATAAATGATTTTGTGTTATGAGATGAATTAATTCAATTATATATAATTGAATAATTATAATAATTGAGAAATTCATGGAGTTTGTGATAAGCTCGTTGATTGCCTTGTGTGGCACAGCGACGTAATATAAGAATGATTATATTAATTTAAGCGAACAATTAATCTATATTAATTGTTAATCGAAGAATATTAATTAACTGTTATAAAATACTAATGAGGATTGATTAATAATATGTGCTTATTATTATTGCAAGAAACATAATAATAATGAGCAACGTGCTTATAAATATAATAAGATTTATATCAAAGTGATAATTAATCATATAAGGGTTAATTAAATTGTTATGGAGGTTAACAATTATATTGATTAATGTAGGATATGTGTATATTATTAATTAATATTCAATTTATAAGATGAGAAATTATATGTGCAAGCATGCGAATTAAATGTGTAGCATATATTAGCTGACTATGTATTATGTGAAGTGTAATATGACACTATTATATGGTAAGGCTTATTAAACCATGTGAGCTACTTGATTAATAACTTGTGTGACAATAAATATGTGGGTATACATTGTATAATATATCATGAACATATTGTAAACAATTAGTTTTAATAAAGGAGACAGTGTAATGTGTTAACATCTGATTAGATTATATCCGGTATTAACAAAATGTACATGGATTATACGTGTCAATTTACACTTACTACAGTATATGAATTATTGTGACATTTCAATTAAAGACCTAAGTGTCTAAATATGTGTGTGTATATAACCTAAGTATTAACACTAGTTTTTTTACAAATTGGAAATGCTGAGATTTTTATGCCTTGTCCCATATTAATAAGACACAAACCTTGTACACGTAAAACACTCATGAAGCTAGCCTACTCCTACCTTCTCAAACTCAGCATTCTAGCAAATCATGATACGGGGAGTGGGCACAACAGTGTTCTTCAACCACTCTACCAACTCTTCCTTAGCTGATATACAAAGCTTCAATCTAGTGGTTCAATTTAATGGACAATTGCACTGTCTGTGTAAGGATTCTTCTATAAATAGCAGCCATGTTTCTTCGTTTTCAATTTGCTGAGAGTTTGCATAAGTGGTGAGTGAAAGCAATATACATACATCAGTAGGAGAAGTTGGATTAGCAGCAAACTATATTTGAATCCTAGCAGAGGTATAATCCCTCTTCCTTTGTTCTTCATTTTCGTTTTCTGTTTCCGAAGTTTCCTTCAAATTTTTGATTATGCCAAATTGGTTCATGATTGGTTTGTAGAACCCTTATATTGTTGTTATATGAACATACATACGTGATGGAACCACTATATAGCTTTCTTGACTTTCATTTCCATTGTTGCTCTATAATTTCTGTAAAGCATCGAATTCGTGAAATTAGTTGGAGTTCATGAAATTGGGAATCGTTTGGGCGATTGACTGTTATATAAGCATATATATGTGTTAGTAAGTTAAAAAGGTTAGTCTAATAACATATGGGTATGTCGAGATCGATAAAATGGGAGGTTTTGGCTCGGTTTCGCTGCAGTCTGAACTGCAGGAACTGTCCCCAAGCCGCAGCGCCGCAGCCAGCGCCGCAGCGCCGCAAACCGCGCCGCAGCGCCACCCGCGCCACAGCGCTAGAATATGGCTGCTGTTGCCGCGCCGCAGCGCCGGCCTCTGTGTGCAGTTTTCTGCATTCTGCAACAAAACTGTTTTATACCAATTGTTTGATTTTTTGTTTAAACAAGCATGGGAGCATGATTAATACATATATATAAACCTAATGAGGCAATGTAAGCATGTTTTAGTATATTAGCATGCATGGTTAACCAAACGACATATAGTTTGAAAACAAACTTGAAGTTTCATAAACGAACGTTAACATATATAAAGCATGTTAATATTCTGATTTTTCAAGGCTTGTCGGTATGAGGTAGAGATGTATGAAAGACATATTAAGTTATGTATATATGGTTCATAGTATGACAAGAGCCTGTTAGACCTCACTATTGAACATATCTAACAAAAATACAAGTTTTGAAGGTTGATATTGACATGTAAAGACCATGTATACATTATGACTTTTCGAGCATGTTTATAGGGCCTTGAAATGCATAAAAAGCATGTTAACTTGTGTATATGGGTTTCATAAGGAAGCATGAACATGATAGACCTTATTAATGAACTATACTAACAAAGTATAAGCTTTGAACGTGAACGTTGGTATGTTATGACGAGAATTAGAATCTGACATTTATGGACACAAGTGATAGTACTCTTAGACTCATTCATGTGTCATGCATGTATATATACCATGATTAGTTGCCGTGATTAAAGTTTAGCATAAACAAAGCATGTTTTCAAGATAATAACAATGCTAGCTACATATATGCAATACGAGTACTCATGAGCATGACTAATACAAGTTATATGAATATCTTATGTGTTTAAAAGCGACCATGTTAGACCATATGAGTTCGTGTCCTTGAATGGCTTTAAGTATTAACTTAAGAACCTATACCATGTACGATTGGATTTGGAAAAGTTATACAAGCATGAAAGTATCCTTTAAATATGAATACATGCTACGTGATATTATATGATGTTACTTGAACCCGATTTTGACGGTTAACTTAAGGAGATGCCGTAACTTGCTAAAATGAAATATATTTAGTATTGATTGTGGTCTTATGTGATATTAATAATATGCAAGCATGTTTGCTAATTGTTGAGATCTTATATAATATGAGAATGCATTTAAACTCTAAAGAATGAACGTTAAGGATAGAAATTATATTCTATATAACTGTGTAGCTAGGTAAAACTTACCTTATGTGTTGATCGTATATTCAAAGAGAAAATGTGAAGTTAAATTATATGACTAATGAATATCATATATATACGTAACTGTATTACGATAGGAATTTGAAAGTGTTGATTGCTTTTCATGGATAAACTACGCTAAAGGCAAGTTCTCTTACTTACACTCTTTTAAAGTGCAAGTATCCTAACCGACGCATTTACTTTATGCAAGGAAATCTATGATTGTGAAAGTTTCCTAACTTATACTCTTTAACTATGCAAGTATCCTATCTTGTGTATTGCGAACTAGTTTCCTATTTAATCGGTTGAATTGAATTAGCATACTTGAACTCTTATTTCATTAAAGCTATTATTCATGTTGAACTTAGTATTGTTCTTGAATATTGTGAAAGTGTCTATGCCATTTGATTCGGCTGGACTTATGTTATTGAAAAGCAACCCAAACTAATTGGTTGGTGCGGGATCTTGTATTTGACTGAGAAGAACAACCTTCTTTGAAGGGAATATATAATTGTCGGAGAACCGACGTGCACACTTGAGTATGATTGATTGTTATGCATAACAAGGGTACTTTAGGCTGATCACCTGTTGTACCTATTTTTGTTGGATTTTCAGTTTATTACTGTCAATTCTAGTAGAAGTTCATAGTCCGTAGTGACTACTCAGTATTCAATTATTTGAAATCTTGAATTGACTTATTACTGAATCATATTGATATTATCTTGTCCTTAGCGACTGTTATTGAGAACTGTTGATATTCTTGTTATTCTTGAACTATCAAATCTTGCTATACCCTTTCGAGAATTGAGACTCTTATTATTCACCCTTATTGTATATTACTTGCTGGGCAATTTGTGTTCATTCTTGCTTTCCCTAAAATATTTCAGTTAAGGCAGAGCGTGGCGAACCTTCGGGCATTGATAAGGGCAAGGGCAAGGCTACCAACTAGCTTATGTCTGTTATGTTTCAAATATATTAATATTGTGTGAAGATGATGTAGTAAGACTGGATTTATTTATGTTTAAGCTTAAGTTAGATTATATAACAAGTCGTTAATTGATATTGCTATGTAATCTATTAAGTACTGTAGGTTGCGAGACTTGGGGGAATAATTATAATAAATCATTGTAAATTATTCTAGAATAGATTTTCCGCTGTGGTTGTGTGATATTTAGTTATCATTATTGCGATGTATTACCATGAGCACGTGATGAACCGAATTCGAGAGACCAAGTGGCGGTCCTGGAATTTGGGGGCGTCACAGGACCGACGTGCACACTTGAGTATGATTGATTGTTATGCATAACGATGGTACTTTAGGCTGATCACCTGTTGTACCTATTTTTGTTGGATTTTCAGTTTATTACTGTTAATTCTAGTAGAAGTTCATAGTCCTTAGTGACTGCTCAGTATTCAGTTATCTTGAAATCTTGAATCGATTTGTTATTGAATCACATTGATATTATTCTGTCCTTAGCGACTGTTATTGAAAACTGTTGATATTCTTGTTATCCTTGAATTATCAAACCTTGCTATACTTTTTTTAAGAATTGAAAATTATATTACAAACCCTTATTGTATATTACTTGCTGGGCAATTTGTGCTCATTCTTGCTTTCCCTAAAATATTTCAGTTAAGGCAGAGCATGGTGAACCTTCGGGCGTTGATAAGGGCAAGGGCAAGGCTACCAACTAGCTTGTCTCTTTTATGTTTTTAAATATTTTAATGTTGTATTAAGATGATGTAGTAAGACTGGATTTATTTATGTTTAAGCTTAAGTTAGATTATATAATAAGTCGTTAATTGATATTATTATGTAATCTATTAAGTACTGTAGGTTGCGAGACTTGGGGGAATAATTATGATAAATCATTGTAAATTATTCTAGAATAGATTTTCCGCTGTGATTGTGTGATATTTAATTATTATTATTGTGATGTATTACCACGAGCACGTGATGAACCGAATTCGAGAGACGCCGTGACGGTCTTGGAATTTGGGGGCGTCTCAGGTTGGTATCAGAGCTGTAGTTATAAACCTTAGGAACGAATGTCCTTAGACTATAACTTAGGCGAACTTAGAAGTTAGGAAGGAGATAAAACTCATGTAGAGTTTTCCTTGAGAGGCTTAGTCTGTTATGAAATGTAACTTCATTTTATACAATGAACTTATATTTTATTTAACATTCTAATGGAGTTGCTGTTTGTTTGTCTTGTGTTTGTGATTGTAGGATGACAGACATAGGTGCACCTAGTAGAGTGACAGAGGAGGAGCCCAGGGATATACATGTAGTATACGAGGCACCTATAGAGGTTGTTCCAGTACAGGCAGTTGTACCGTTCGAGTCTGACGACGAGGACGAGATTGAGATAGAGTCTGATCCAGAGGAGGAGCCGATGGAGGAGGAGCCGATAGAGGATGAGCCAATAGAGGACTCTGATGAGGCTACTATAGAGGAGCAGATGCTAGGAGAGTATGAGGAGCGGATCCTAGAGTTAGACTGCAGAGTTCAGGAGCTGGAGGCAGAGGCCCAAGAGAGAGAGTCTGAGTTCCAGAAACTGCGGGATAAGGACCACCTGAGGAAGCTGGCTATACAAGAGTTAGAGGTGGAGATCGCCTATTGTAAGGAGGTAGGGATCCAGATGGGGACTCTGTTTCACAGGTCAGTGGCTAGGAATATAGATTTGGCAAAGAAGCTAGAAGAGGTTGAGTAGAGGGAGCTGAGTGAGAAGACAGAGAAGGAAGCACTCCGCACTCAGTTGGAATTAGAGGTGATGGATAGGATACACTTCGAGGAGAAGTGGGGGGGCTGCCCATGAAAGAGCAGATGACCTAGAAGATGAGGTCAAATGTAAGAAGAGGAAAATGAACAAGATGGGGTACGTGTTCCGTTCGGCATTTGAGAGAGTGCTTGATGGTGTGTACCACTACTCGGCAGAGCAGGGACAGACCCTACACACTATGAGCCGAGAGCTGGTTGCTTATATAGCACAGTTGGAGTACAAGAGCATAGTGGAGCGCGGGATGATGGGATGAGATTCCCTTAGTCAGTCTAGTAGTAGTTTAGTAGAATTTGTCTTTATGTGTTGTACATTCTATGTTGTAATCCCGATCTTTTATGTAAGATGAGGGATAATGATGTGAACCCCGTGTTAGCTTTTGTTAGAGGGGTAGTATGGTAGTAGGTTGGTAGATTCCCCGTCTTTTGTGATATTAGGGGATATATGTGATAACATTTATAGCAGTATGCTAGGAAATCATGTAATGAAACGATTTGGCATATGAATATAAATGAAGTTTATTTCAGAAATGTGTTACAAATTTTGTTTTCTTTTAGTATTAAAAGAAATACTTAAGTAATATACTTGAATAATATTAAAATGAAATCTTGTGATGCAGATAATGCCGCCCAGACGTAGATTGACTGCACCTGAGGAGTCAGTGAACAATGAGAGGGAACAAGTAGACCCGATCCAGAAACTGGTAGACTTGTTAGGAGAGGCCTTAAGGGGAAGGAACAATGAACCCATTTGCCCAAACCCTCAGACTATGCCAGTAACAACCTTTAAAGATTTTAAGAGTGTAGGACCCCCGGAGTTCGAGGGAACTACCGACCCAATCGTCGCACAAACCTGGATCAAAGAGATCGAAAAAGCTTTCACTATAGCTAGCGTAGGCGAAGATCAGAAGATGGTGTTTGCCACGTACATGATGAGGGGAGAAGCGAACTACTGGTGGGAGGCTAATCAACAAAGAGCTGGAGAAGGGATAATAGCTTGGGATAAGTTTAAGACGCTGTTCTTCGAGAATTACTTCCCGAAGAGTATGAAGAATAGGATGGAGGTGAAATTCCTAGAGTTAAAACAAGGTGAGATGACGGTGGCGCAATACGCGGCTAGGTTTAACGAACTAGCGTGATTTGCGGAGCACCAAGTTGGTGATGAAGAGAGAAAGGCTAGACGCTTCGAACAAGGGTTGAAGCCGTGGCTGTTCAGTAAGGTATCAGTTCTTCAAATTGATTCCTTTGCAACATTACTGGAAAAGGCAATCATTGCGGAAGGTGGCAGTGAGGCCTTAAGCCTGTATAATAAAGAGAAGAAAGGAAAGAATGCTGGAGGAGAGAATCGTACTGGAGGAAGCAGCAGTGGAGGAAGTAATTTGGGAAAGAGAAAGTGGGAGAATAACAACAAAAACAACAATAATCAATCAGGGAATTTTCGTGGAGGTTTCAAGAAGAATGCTGAAGGATGCCCAAAGTGTGGGATGAATCACCAGGGCGAGTGCTGGAAGGGACGTGGCACTTGCTACAACTGCGGACAGGAAGGGCACATCTCGCCCAACTGTCCGAAACCAAAGAAGATCCAAGGGTGTTTTGCTTGCGGCTCAACTGAGCACCGTATTAAGGATTGCCCAAAGAAGGGAAGTGGCGGAAGTGGTTGCCAACAAGGGGGAGGAAACAAACTGATGATCGGTGGACCGACACAATCCAACCGCCCAACCGCCCAACCGCCAAAACCTTTAACATGACCGTCCAGGACGCCGTGGCTACGAAGGACGTGGTGTCAGGTATAATCCCAATCAATGATATAAATACTTATGTATTATTTGATTCGGGTGCCACCTGTTCTTTTGTATCTGAAGAATTTGCTAGTAAACTTAGTACACCCCGAGAACGATTAGAAAATCCTTTAGTCATAGAAGTTGCTAATAAGGAAGTAATCTCTGTAGAATACGTTTATCGAGATTGTCGCGCAAACATTAGAGAATATGAACTGAGCGTAGACTTGATTCCTATTAGATTGGGAGAATTTGACGTAATACTGGGAATGGATTGGTTGTATAACCATGCTGCGATAATTGACTGTCAGAACAAATGTGTGAACCTTCAGACTCCGAGTAAGTCTAAGATAGTGTTTTATGGTAGCTCGTCACTTAAGCAATCGTGTTGCGTTACGATGATGCAGGCCAAGAAATTGTTAAGAAAAGGATGTGTAGGTTATCTAGCTTAAATTGTTGATACTCGAAAAAAGGGAGTAGAAATTAAAGATATATCCGTAGTTAATAAATTTCTAGATGTGTTTCCGGACGATCTGCCTAGGTCTTCCGCCAGACAGAGAAATCGAATTCATAATAGACTTAGCACCGGGAACGGCACCGATTTAGAAAGCTCCATATCGTATGGCGCCAGTAGAAATGAAGGAATTGATGATACAATTGCAAGAGTTGTTGAATAAGGGTTACATTCGACCGAGTGTTTCAACTTGGGGAGCACCAGTGCTATTCGTTAAGAAGAAGGAAGGATCGATGAGACTCTGTATCGATTATCGAGAATTAAACAGAGTAACGATCAAGAACCGATATCCGCTACCGAGGATAGATGACTTATTTGATCAACTAAAGGGAGCAAAGTGTTTCTCGAAGATCGACCTACGAACAGGATATCATCAACTGAAGGTACGGGATGAGGACATACCAAAGACTGCGTTTCGAACCCGTTATGGACACTACGAGTTTTTGGTAATGTAAATTGGATTGACTAATGCTCCGGCAGCATTTATGGACTTGATGAACCGAGTTTTCATGCCATACTTGGATAAATTTATAGTGGTTTTTATTGAGGACATTTTGATCTACTCGAAGACAGAGGAAGAACACGCCGAACATCTGAATATTGTTTTGGAGGCACTAAGGAAGGAAAAGATGTATACAAAATTTTCAAAGTGCGAATTTTGGATGAAGAAGGTTCAATTCTTAGGCCACGTGGTGGATAAGAATGGAATCTCTGTAGACCCTGCGAAGGTTGAAGCAGTAAGTAATTGGGAACAACCGAGAACACCGACGGAGGTGAGAAGCTTTTTAGGGTTAGCTGGATACTATCGAAGATTCATCCGAGATTTTTCTAAGATAGCAAACCCCGCTGACCAATTTGACTAGAAAGACAGTGAAATTTGTATGGACCGACAAATGCGAAGAAAGTTTTCAAGAACTAAAAAGGAAGATTGAGCGAAGCACCTGTGTTATCATTACCAGATGATGCGGGAAATTTTGTGGTGTATAGTGATGCATCGCACAAGGGGCTTGGTTGTGTGCTCATGCAACATGGCAAGGTCATTGCGTATGCGTCACGAGAATTGAAGGATTACGAAAAACGATACCCTACTCATGACTTAGAGTTAGCGGCAGTAGTTTTTGCGTTAAAGATATGGAGGTATTATTTGTACGGAGAAAAATGTGAGATATACACGGACCATAAAAGTCTGAAGTATATCTTCACACAGAAGGAGTTGAACATGCGGCAGAGGAGGTGGTTAGAATTAATCAAAGACTATGATTGCGATATTCTTTATCACCAGGGGAAGGCGAATGTGGTTGCCGACACTCTGAGCAGGAAAGGAAGGGAGAAGTTGTTTAATTTGACGATTCAGGAAGAGTTGATAAGAGAGATGGAGAAATTGGAGATAGAAGTGAAAGGACCAGAAAAGTCTGGTGAGAAGTTAATTGTAATGGAAGCTTGTCCGACGTTGTTGGATAGAGTAAAGGAAGCCCAGGAAAAGGATGAAGAGTGTGAGAAAATCCGAAAGAGGATTACAGAAAATGAGGAAGAGAAATTTCAAATGGATAAAGACAGTATCTTAAGATTTGAAGGAAGAGTGTGGGTACCAGCGGTAACCGAGTTAAGGGAAGAGATTTTGCACGAGGCACATAATACGACATATTCCGTTCATCCGGGAGGCACTAAGATGTACCAAGATTTGAAGCAACATTTTTGGGGGCCCAATTTGAAACGGGAAGTCGCAGAGTGCGTCAGTAGATGTTTGACTTGCCAACCCGTTAAAGCAGAGCATCAACGGCCAAGTGGTTTACTACAACCATTAGAAATACCAGAGTGGAAATGGGAGCATATTACGATGGACTTCGTGGTAGGACTTCCAGTTACGCAAAAAGGTTATGATGCTATTTGGGTTATCGTGGATCGACTAACCAAGACCGCACATTTTCTACCAATCAAGATCCGCTACAGTTTGAATCAGTTAGCGAGCTTATACGTAAAAGAAATTATTTCACGACATGGAGTGCCGGTGTCAATTGTCTCTGATCGAGATCCGCGCTTCACGTCTAATTTTTCGAAGAGTTTGCAAGAAAGAATGGGAACGCAGTTGAGGTTAAGTACTGCTTACCATCCTCAGACAGACGGACAGAGTGAGCGAACAATACAAACGTGGAGGACATACTTAGGACTTGCGTGATGGATTTTAAGGGAAATTGGGACGACCACCTACCCTTAGTAGAATTCGCATATAATAATAGTTACCATGCAAGTATCGGCATGCCACCGTACGAAGCTCTTTACTGAAGAAAGTGCAGAACGCCATTATGTTGGGACGAAATCGGGGAGCGACGAATACTCGGACCAGAGTTAGTGCAACAAACCGCAGACGTGGTGACAGTGATAAGAGCCAGATTAGTAGCAGCTCAAGATCGCCAGAAGAAATACGCAGATTTGCATCGGCAGGACCGAGACTTCAAAGTCGGCAGTTTCATATTCTTAAAGGTATCTCCCTGGAAGGGAAAAATCCGTTTCGGCATGAAGGGAAAATTGAGTCCAAGATTCATAGGACCGTTCGAGATACTGAAGCGAGTGGGAGAAGTGGCATACAAAGTTGCGTTACCACCCGAACTGGAGCACATCCACAACGTGTTTCACATTTCCGTGTTGCGACCGTACAAGGCCGACTACAAGCACGTGATTTCTTACGAGCCCATTCAAGTGGAGAAGAACTTGGCGTATGAAGAAATTCCTGTCCAGATATTAGATAGGAAAGAACAAACTTTGAGAAATAAAATTATTTCATCCGTAAAAGTACTTTGGCGTAACCACGATGTCGAGTAGGCAACGTGGGAGTTAGAAGATAGGATGATGAAGGACTATCCCCATCTATTCGTGTAACCTTGTAGCAATTCCGGGACGGAGTTTTTATAAGGGGGGAGGATGTAATACCCGTGAATTTTCATATATTATTAAATAAATATATTAATGGAAACGAGAATTTATTTGAATATAAATGATTTTGTGTTATGAGATGAATTAATTCAATTATATAAAATTGAATAATTATAATAATTGATAAATTGGTGGAGCTTGCGACTCGATGATTGCCTTGTGTGGCACAGTGACGTAATATAAGACTGATTATATTAATTTAAGCGAACAATTAATCTATATTAATTGTTAATCGTAGAATATTAATTAATTGTCATCGTAGAATAATTGTTATAAAATATTAATGGTGATTGATTAATAATATGTGATTATTATTATTGCAAGAAACATAATAATAATGAGCAACGTGTTTATAAATATAATAAGATTTATATTAAAGTGATAATTAATCATATAAGGGTTAATTACATTGTTATGGAGATTAACAATTATATTGATTGAACTATATGAGCTACTTGATTAATAGCCTATGTGACAATATGTATGTAAGTATACATTAAAATAGTACATCATGAATATATGATAAACAATTATTGATTAGTAGAACTTAATAATAAAGGATACAGTGTGATGTGATTATATTCGAGAAAATTATACCAGTATGATAAAAATATACCTGGATTATATGTGTACAAGTCACACTTACTACATTATGTGAATTATAGTGTAACATTTAAATTAAAGATATATATATAAATATATATATGTGTAGATAGCCTAAGTATTTAATACATATGTGTATAATGAATCAAGTGTGGTATGTTGCTAGAAGGCTGAGTTTGTTTTGCTGGGAGAGCCACTATCTCTTTCACGTGATATACTCAAGCTATCCTACTCCCCTATAACCTTAAAACTCAGCAAGCCTTCATAGAAATCATACAATGGGGTGTGGGCATGATGATGGCTTTCAACAACTATCTACCAACTTCTTCTTATCTAGCATGCAAATCAAACATACGTTAGTTTATTTTGAGAGTCAGAAGCATGGACTGTGTTTTGATTTTATTATAAATGAAGCATCTCTCCTTCACATTTCATCTTGCTGAGAGTTTGCTTGAGTTTGATAAATTGAGAGCATATATAATATCAGTCTAGATTTGTAAGAATTGAATAGCTGCAAGCTCAATCATTTACAGAGGTATAATCCCTCTTCCTTTGTTCTTCATTTTCGTTTTCTGTTTCTGAAGTTTTCTTCAAATTCTTGATTATGCCAAATTGGTTCATAATTTGTTTATAGGACCCTTATATTGTTGTTATATGAACATACATACCTGATGGAACCACTATATAGCTTTCTTGACTTTCATTTCCATTGTTGCTCTGTAATTTTTGTAAAGCATCAAATTCGTGTGAAATTAGTTAGGGTTCATGAATTTGAGAATTTATAAATGCGATTGACTGTTATATAAGTATATATATGTGTTAGTAAGTTAAAAATGTTAGTGTAATGGCATATGGGTATGTTGAAATCGATGAAATGGGAGGTTTTGGGTCGGTTTCGGCTGCAGTGTGAACTGCAGAAACTGTCCCCACGTCGCAGCGCCATCGTCCGCGCCTCCCATGTCCGCAGCTCCAATCCTCGCGCCGCAGCGCCACCCGCGCCGCAGCACCAGATTGTGGCTGCTGTTGCCGCGCCGCAGCGCCGGCCTCTGTGTGCAGTTTTCTACATTCTGCAACAAAACTGTTATGTACTAATTATTTGATTTTTGTTTAAACAAGCATGGAAGCATGATTAATACATATATATATAAACCTAATGAGGCAATGTAAGCATGTTTTAGTATATTAGCACGCATGGTTAACCAAACGACATATAGTTTGGAAACGAACTTAAAGTTTCCTAAACGAACGTTAACATATATGAAGCATGTTAATATTCTGATTTTTCAAGGCATGTCGGTATGAGGTAGAGATGCATAACAGACATATTAACTTATGTATATATGGTTCGTAGTATGACAAGAGCATGTTAGACCTCACTATTGAACATATCTAATAAAAATACAAGTTTTGAAGGATGATATTGACATGTAAAGACCATGTATACATTCTGACTTTTCGAGCATGTTTATAGGGCCTTGAAATGCATGAAATGCATGTTAACTTATATATATAGGTTTCATGAGGAAGCATGGACATGATAGACCTTATTAATGAACTAAACTAACAAAGTATAAGCTTTGAACGTAAACTTTGGTATGTTATGACCAGAGTTAGAATCTGATAATTTGGACACATGTGATAGTACTCTTAGACTCATTCATGTGTCATGCATGTATATATACCATGATTAGTTGCCGTGATTAAAGTTTAGCATAAACGAAGCATGTTTTCAAGATAATAACAATGCTAGCTACATATATGCGATACGAGTACTCATGAGCATGCCTAATACAAGTTATATGAAAATCTTATGTGTTTAAAAAGCGAGCATGTTAGACCATATGAGTTCGTGTCCTTGAATGGCTTTAAGTATTAACTTAAGAACCTATACCATGTACGATTGGATTTGAAAAAGTTATACAAGCATGAAAGTATCCTTTAAATATGAATACATGCTACGTGATATTATAGGATGTTACTTGAACCCGATTTTGACGGTTAACTTAAGGGGATGCCGTAACTTGCCAAAATGAAATATATTTAGTATTGATTGCGATCTTATAAGATATGAGAATGTGTTTAAACTCTAAAGGAGGAACGTTAAGGATAGAAATTATATTCTATATAACTGTGTAGCTAGGTAAAACCTAGCTTATGTGTTGATCGTATATTCGAAGATAAAATGTGAAGTTTAATTATATGACTAATGAATATCATATATACACGTAACTGTATTACGATAGGAATTCGAAAGTGTTGATTTGCTTTTCGTGGATAAACTACGCTAAAGGCAAGTTCTCTTACTTACACTCTTTTAAAGTGCAAGTATCCTAACCGACGCATTTACTTTATGCAAGGAAATCTATGATTGTGCAAGTTTCCTAACTTACACTCTTTTACTGTGCAAGTATTCTATCCTTGTATATTGTGAACTAGTTTCCTACTTAATCGGTTGAATTGAATTAGCATACTTGAACTTTTATTTCATTAAACCTATTATTCCTGTTAAACTTAGTATTGTTATTGAATATTGTGAAAGTGTCTATGCCATTTGATTCGGCTGGACTTATATTATTGGATAGCAAACCAAACTAATTGATTGGTGCGAGATCTTGTATTTGACTGAGAAGAACAACCTTCTTTGAAGGGAATATATAATTGTCGGAGGACCGACGTGCACACTTGAGTATGATTGATTGTTATGCATAACGATGGTACTTTAAGCTGATCACCTGTTGTACCTGTTTTTGTTGGACTTTCAGTTTATTACTGTTAATTATAGTAGAAGTTCGTAGTCCTTAGCGACTGCTCAGTATTCAGTTATCTTGAAATCTTGAATCGATTTGTTATTGAATCACATTGATATTATTCTGTCCTTAGCGACTGTTATTGAAAACTGTTGATATTCTTGTTATCCTTGAATTATCAAACCTTGCTATACTTTTTTTAAGAATTGAAAATTATATTATAAACCCTTATTGTATATTACTTGCTGGGCAATTTGTGCTCATTCTTGCTTTTCCTAAAACATTTCAGTTAAGGCAGAGCATGGTGAACCTTCGGGCGTTGATAAGGGCAAGGGCAAGGCTACCAACTAGCTTGTCTTTTTTATGTTTTTAAATATTTTAATGTTGTATTAAGATGATGTAGTAAGACTGGATTTATTTATGTTTAAGCTTAAGCTATATTATGTAATAAGTCGTTAATTGATATTATTATGTAATCTATTAAGTACTGTAGGTTGCGAGACTTGGGGGAATAATTATGATAAATCATTGTAAATTATTCTAGAATAGATTTTCCACTGTGATTGTGTGATATTTAGTTATTATTATTGTGATGTATTACCATGAGCACGTGATGAACCGAATTCGAGAGACCCCGTGACGGTCCTGGAATTTGGGGGCGTCACAAGTGTTACTAATTAGCCATAACATGTTTTCTATCGTATATTTATGTTTTAAAACAGTCAATTTCATATAAATATGTATTAATTGAATTCTTGTGAAGTTACAGAGTTATGTTTTTCCATGTACGTGTTTTAGAGGTTCTCTGTGTATGGGAAATTGCCAACGCTTGATTATATGTCTATATATATATTAATTGATTTCCATAACATATTATATGCCATATATGCATAACTTTCGGTGATCACACCATGGAATTTTGTTGATAATTGGGTTTTCAAAAGTTATAGAGTGTAGAAATTGTACATATGGCTCATATGGCCATTACGTACAAAATTTACACGCCTTATACGTTTATTTAACTTAAATTGATACTTGCATGTAATTATGTACGTTTAAACGAACAAAATGGAAGTTAAACGAACGGATTCGGTGTTATAACGAATCCGTAACGTTGAATTTCTTGTTTTCCTTCAAAACTTTATAAAATATTGAAAATAGTGAAAATAGATGCCTTGGATTGTGTAAATACGTGATTTAAAATGCTAAGATCATGTTAGAAATGTTATATAATATTTCTGTGGAGTTTTTACATTATGGGTAGCCTTATAATTCATTGCGTTAGTTGAATTTGGATTTATTTGGGTTACTCTATGTTCATCACGAACCAGTGAGTGCACCAGCAGGGGGACCCTCCCCAGCGGGTGTTCATGGTCATTAGGACCCGCCCCAGTGGGTATAAGGGCTGTCCGGGAGCCTATTTTTTTTGGTTTCGAGACTATTTTGACCTCCTGTAGTAAAATAAGCATAACGTTTTCATACGAACTCCGATTAAGGCAATTTAAGATGATTCGAAAAGATAACGAGTAGACCTACAACTTTCATTCTTTAAGTTTTTCAATTTAAAATCGTTAAAATGGGTAAAAATGGCCATCTTTGTGACTGATGCGTATTCGGAGGCAATCGGAGGGCTTTGGACATGCACGCACACAAGTGTAGTGTTCTCGATAATAAAAGATGTTTTAAGTTACATACATGAATATTATATGATTTGAAGTTCATGATTAATAAATTAAGTTATTGATATGTACAAGATAATGTGAAGGTTCAAGTTAACAAACTAAGTGCGAACCTGAATACCATAATTGTAAAACTTGATTATGATTGTTTAAAGGGCTATACATGTGTGATATGCATGTTGTGAGTTTACATTCATGTTATGTGATTAGCCATTGAGTAATATTATAAACCAAGTTGTAAGTCGAACTTAAGTGAATAGTTCAACAGTTAAACATGGTAGTTATGAAAACTAATCGATATCGTATACATAATGTAATGTGTAGGACGTTGAGGAAATGAATTGTAATTTAAAATTGTAGCTTGTGCAAGAGGCAAGTTTCCTATCCTTAAACTTGTTTAATATTTTGCAAGTTTCCTAAACTCAAACTTTACTTTTACATTGAGCAAGTATCCTATCTCTAATTTATTGTTAATAAGCAAGTTTCTTAACATTCTAAGTTATTCATTTATCAAGTCTTAGACTTGTGTTCTATATCGAGCGAGCTCTTGTTTTTAATTGTTCAAGTTCTAAGGTTTCATATTTGATGCTATAACTCTTTTAAGCATGATTCAGCTATACAATACTCATTCGATTGTATACTCTTGAGATTTACCATTCAAGTTGAATATCGATGTTATTGTTGAACTTATAGGACTAGTGAACCCTTATTTATTTGACTAGTCTATAGTTGATGTACGTTCTAAATTCTAGAACACTTATTGAGCTTATCTAAATCAAACTTCCTTTGGTGCGGACTCTGATGTCAAAACTGAGATGAACAACCCTGTAAAGGGGATTATTTACGCTTTAGTGTTGAGATATTGTGCACAGTATGGTACTAAGGGCTGATCCCCCTAAGTACGAGAAGTAGAGTCCATAGTCTTATGACTGTTAAAGGTTTGAAGTTTAACACTTTACAACCTAGGACATAGTTCGAGGTCTTATGACCCTCAGATGTTCTTTTGATTCCTGTTATTTATCCTCGAGTGAAAAGTTGAGTTTCTTTATTCATATGTCTTTGATTCATTCGCATGTTATTATATTATTGTCATATTATTATAATTGTGGGCAATCGTGCTCACTCTTGCGTAATAATAACATTGCAGTTAAGAACGAAAGGTCCAACGAGCCTTCTACTAGCAAAGGTAAGGGCAAGGTCAACAAGTGATGAAGACTTATTGTTTATTTTATATGTTTATATTTCAGATCTATGTTAAAGTTGTGTAAGACTATTTATTTGTTTATGTTCCGCACAGATGTTTAAGGTTAGTATTGCCTGGGGTTGATGTATTTACTTTCAGATATTATAACCCCATAAGGGGAGGATTATTTCTATTTATTTCATGGTTTGCATTTTTATGGGTAGATAGATAGATGATATTTGTACAGTGAACACCAAGTCCCGTGAAAATTGATGTACCCGGATTTGGGGGTGTCACAATAACACAAGAATTATTCTAGTACTTATTTACTCGTTTAATCAATAACAGTACAAGCTCAAGTACGTGCTCAATAAAAAGAGTAGTCCGAATACTTGCATTCAATATATAAATTAAATGAAGTTAAGAAACTTGCGTACAAGATCCATTGCATAAAGTAAATGCAAAGGTTAGGATAGTTGCACAATATTCAAAGTTGTGTAAGATAAGGAACTTGCATTCAATTAATCAAATGAAGTTAGGAAACTTGCATAATATTCAAAGTTGTGTAAGTTACGGAACTTGCATCAAAAAGATAAGGTTTAGATACTTGCATAAAGTAAATGCATCGGTTAGGATACTTGCCTTATGCGTATTTTACCAATGTAAATCTTATCAACGCTTTTCGAATCCTATTATAACATATTTACGTATATAGGATATCTATTAGTTACACAGTTTAATAACATTCATTATCTCGTACATACAATCAACACACACGTTAAATCTTATCATTGCTACATAGTTATACACATATCGCATCATATTGAATCATAACACTTAATCGATTATGTCTTTACTATCTTTAGAATTCCTTTTATAAGTTAAACATCTTCATAGAATATCATTGTCACATATCAGTACCAATCAGACTTTGTTTAGCAGCTTAAAGTAGCATTATAAGCAAACTAAAAATATCAAAAATAAACAGAATGTCCAGACCAGAATTTAGCCTGGCGCAGCTGCGCTCTAGTTAGGCTTAGGGACGGCGCAACTGCGCTGCCCCCTGGCTAGACTAGAGTTGGACTTTGCTCTTCGATTTCTGTCCCATTCATAAGCATACATTACCACATAGTATATACACATGTTAA
Organism: Panax stipuleanatus; assembly: GCA_020205555.1. NCBI lineage: Eukaryota > Viridiplantae > Streptophyta > Magnoliopsida > Apiales > Araliaceae > Panax > Panax stipuleanatus. The sequence goes on from CM035123.1 coordinate 17,808,673, forward strand.
AGGTCCTTGCATGCTTACATAATCTTTCCAAATTTAACTTACATGTTATAGTTCTAGATTGGTATTTCTAATTACTTAAGGCCAAATTAGGTCATGAATCACAAGTGCTACTATGCTCACCATGTACACATATGAGATAGTCATGAAATCAGTTTAGTATGCAATCTTAGATGTGAAGAAACTGATAATGACAATGTCTATAATACTAGTTTGCAAAAAGTTTGAATTCATCTTTATAAATCATGTTAAACTTTAACCATGCATTCTAGTAATATCAAGACTTCTTAGAACCACATCTCATGCATCCTTAGAGTGTGTCTACATGTCCACAAGGTCAGAATTGAAACGTTACTACTTCCATCAAAGTTTTTCTTTTAAAACTCTAAGTCCTCTTTAAGAACGCAAACTAAAGCAAGTTAAGTTCTTATAATATACAAAGGGACTTAAGTTCACAAACCAGGTCTGTTTTCATGTATATCTAGGCCATACAAACATGCTTAAAAAGTCAAAACATAAACATCATGGTATATGTCAAAGTCCATTTTAAAAACTATACTTTTCCTTTAATAATGTATACTAACATAATCACTAATATTCATGCCATGTCAAAGAGCACATCCCCTCATGATAAACCTGTTTTCATGCATGTTTAAGCGATATCCATAAGTTAGGACTTATAATATTGTAACAGAAGTTGGGTTTCAAAACTGGTGTCTGGCGCAGCTGCGCTGTTCTAAGGCGTGGGAGCGGTGCAGCTGCGCTTCCCCAGATCAGACTCAAAAGACAGCAACCGGCGCAACTGGGCCATTTTAAACTGCAGGGAGAGCGCAGCTGTGCCATACCCTGAACAGTCCATAATGGCTTTCTGCTTCGGCAGAACCCAGACCCATATTCGAATTTCTTCACGAAAAATACACAATTCATGCCACATTACAAATAGAATAGGCATACAAGTTTTGACAATCAAACAAACAATCATTTCTCAATCCAATTACATAGAATTCATGCATGATTAAGAATCTAGCAAATTTCAAGAATGAAGAACAATGAGAGTGTACCTCTGCTAAAATAGTTTGCTAACTTGCTGGTAAAAGCTTTTTCAATTCACAGACTCCTCACTGATTAATGTACTCTCTCGACATCTTATACTTAGCAGATTTTGCAGCAATTGAAATGAGAAGAAGAGAGCTTCATTTATAGAGAAATGATTACACAGATATTAGCTTTGCCCACCATTTTCAACTAACGGAAGGAAGAAGAATACATTAGTTAATGGAGAGGAGTTAGTGGAGTAGTTGAATTTTACTGTTAGGACCACTCCCCCTTTGATCATTGGCTATGGTTGTTGAGTTGGAGAAGCAAGGGAATAGGCTAGCCTTTGAGCCATAGAGTTATACACGTGAGGAAGAGAAATGACAACTATTTTGGGACAAGGCCAATTAAAGCTCCGCATTTGCAAGTAGGAAGTGAACTAATATCATATAGTATATATTTATATACACACACAAATAACATACTTTAGGTTTTAAATTTAATTGGGTGTATACATGGATTTTAATGAGATAATGTGACGCCGCCAAATTTGGGTTCCCTAACCTCGGGTTTGGTGCTCATGATCCATCATACATATCAGATCTAACTACCCATTCATTAATGAAATGCATCATTCATTACATTACTTAATATAATTTTATAACAATATCCCAGGTTAACTAACATGGACATAACTTACATACCCTTATCTATTCAAAAGGTGTACATAATGTAACATAACCATTAAATGTTGACAATAACTACTCCTGAGCCTTGCCTTTGCATTTGTCCCTGTTAGAACCTTCTGCTACTTCGGCCTTAGCTGAAATATTTTATTTAAGCAAGGGTGAGCAACGAGTTTTCTCAGGAAGTTAAAGTATACAATAAAGGATATATACTAAGAATAGAAGAGTCTAGCTTCTATTGAACTTCAACAATAATTAAAGGATTTCGAAGTAGCTGAATAATAATTCAATCTCAATAATAAAACTTTATCAAATTTCATATTGAATAACATATCAAGGATGAAAGGGAAAAATTCTTTCAAAGATTCAATAATATTCAAGTGAATAAGAAGAATTAATAATACTGCCACAATATTCAATAAAGTGGAGTATTCTCAGATTTCATGGTGAGTGATCACAAAAGGATCATGAACTCATAAAGGAATTATTAGTTATTCAAACTAAATTACCCCAAGGGTATATGTTAGTTATAAAAACTAAATTATACTCTTCTGCAAGTACTTGGAGCGGCCAACTCCTTTGTACCTTATATTATGCATAATACTCAATAATAGCGCATAGGTCGATTTACGACAATAAAGTTTGTTCATCTCAGTCTTACATTATGAGTCCATACCACAACAATATGGTTAGGATTGCTTTTAAAAAATACTATGATTTCAACATATAATATCAATATTAATCTAGCCGAAAACAATGGCATAGATCTTCCAATAATAAATCAGTTCATAATAAATAGAACGTTTCATGCTTTAACAATTATTAGTCTCGCCAAAACAATTAGCTGAGACATGACTTATAAACAGTTCAAATAATAGAACAAGAATCAATTGCACTATGTACGAACAACAATAATAATTATAGATGTGAATAACTAACAATAATTATTCACTACCATGCTTGAAAAATAATAAGTCAAGTTTGAGTTAGAGAACTTGCCTGATTCGTTGACTACTGCTACGCAATTTAAGTTAACTTCTTTTGTAAGACATATCATTAATAAGACCGATCTCTTAATTAGCATCACATATTTTACTCATAGCTATTTATCTAACATTGAATCACATAATCAATCATTAAATAGTACATGTAATGACCGTGAATTTTAAACTCCATTATTAATTTAATATGTGATTTAAATTTTAATGAGTTAGTTTTGTGAACTTATTTAAACCTTATGTGGTTATGTGAATTTGTGAAATGATTAAAGGGAGTCACTAATAGTTTATTTAAATTAGTGGACTAACCCTAAGACTTTAATATTAAAAGAATTGATAGAAGTGTTAGTAACTAAATATTCAAATTGTTTGAATATAGTGAAAGAATTAATTGTGAATATAGTGGCAGGAGTTGAACATATTGATTAATTGCAATTATGAGTAATTAATTGATAATGTTTTGATTAATAATTATTATGAATAACTAATAATTAATGAGTAAGAGATTAATAAATATAATAATATTATATTTAATTGATTTATGTTTTATACAAGCATGCGATATGGTAAACCTTTAATATATTGTAATTACCTATATATAGTACAAGGTGACACATTAATATGTCTCTACATTATATGTATAGACTATATAGTAAGATTAATTGCATTAATAGAGTTACATGATAATATTGTTTATGAGACATGATGTGTGTGGGTAAAATTTAATGAATACCCTATTACCTTATATTAATACCAATAAATATTATTTATTAATAATGCTTTCAATAAGTTATTATATTATAATAACGGTTATGATAATACATAATAATAATACACACTTGAATTATAGTTGGTATTAAAGAAAATGTACATGGATTATAAATATGTACACTACTTGATACATTATATTAGTATTTGCTCATTGGAAGTAACATTGTGACTTAAGTGTGTGTGTATATATATATATATATATATTACCCAAGTGTGGGCATACATTATACACAATTTATTAGTTGCTGAATTCTTATTTCCTTGTTCCATAATATGAGCTTCATTTCTCCCACACGTGAACTTCCACATGGCTACACCACTCTATATCATCCTCAATTTCAACAAAGCTAGCTAATGATCTCAAAGGGTGTGGGATTCATGATGAATCCACCCACTCTCAACCACCCTCCCTGACCATCATGTTCTTGCTAAATCCTTTGGTTTGTTCCAATGGAGAATTGAAATGTCTGTGTATTGAAATGCCTATAAATATAGTCCTCTCTTCTCCTTCATTCATTTGCTGAGTATTTCATTTGATTTAAGGGAGAGTATCATAATAGCATTGTAGAATCTGTTTAGCAGCAAAGCCATATAACAAAGGGTATAATTTCTATAGTTTCCATTCTTGTTCTTCATTATCTAATTGCTTGATTATGCTATATAGATGATAATTGAATTATGAAGTATGTTTGTTAAGTGTTAATTGAGTTAGTAACCATGTTGGAACTATTTTATTGCTGGAACATGATTGAATTTCGTAATTAATTTGTGAGATGGGTTAGTAACTGCTGAGCAGAAAGCTGCCTCTGGTGTGGGCAGACACTGGTGCAGCTGCGCCGGGTTTATACCTGGTAGCTGCGCTAGGACTTGTTCTGGAATTTTTCTTTTCCTGTTAGAAACTATTATATGCTATCATGTAATATGTTATTTGGCAAGCATGTGGACATAGTTAATATGTATATTTGAGTACATGCATGTAGTATGAACAAGTATAACAATGTTAGTACACATGACTGACGCAACACTTATAGTTTTGAAATGAAACTTATAGTTTCAATTGTGAACTTAGACACGTAAGTAGCATATACATATTCTGATTTTTAGAACACGACTGTATGGTCTATATGGACATGAGAACTAAGTCTAAAGTGGTTAAACACACTAGCATACTTGATCGAAAGTTGAGATATTTTCAAAATAAAACTTATAGTTTTGGATTTGAACTTTGTCATAAACATGCCATATGTGTATTTTGATTTTATGAGCATGATAGTATGGTTTACATTGACATGAAATGCATGTTTAAAATGATTATCGTACACTAGTATACTAGATTAAAAGTTATGACAATTTCAAAGGTAAGAAACTTAAGAACTTATGAAGCAAACTTTACCAAGACGATGTCTTGAAAATTCTGACCATATGAGAACATTTATATGGCTTAGTAATGTGTTGTAATACATGTGGGTCATGGTTACAAAACACTTTGTTCATACTAAACTACCTTTGTTGACTTGGTGCAATTTTCAAACAAAACTTAGAATATAAAAGCTAATATCATCATATACTAAGTGAATTATATTATGATTACGTATTGATCATGCAAGCATGTACATTAAGATTTCATTATGCCTATAGACATATTGACATGAACCTTACTTGTTTATATACGAATTTCAAATATGCATGCATATTCTTAGAAAATGAATTTCTAAGGCATAAATTATGTGGATTATAGTATACATGTGTAGTATACACACGAGTATGCATATTGTATAGTCTCGATAGGTGATATTATGACTTTAATAGTTGGCCCTTGAAACATGAAATTGATTAACTTAAGGTTTACCGGCATTGAACATTATAACCTTGAGATATGAGCAGAACCTTGCAATGTATGTATCTTAAACTGTAATGCATGATTAAATTTAAGTGCTATGTGTTCAAGCCTATATTGACGCATAGGAACTAAATAATCTAAAGTTATTAAATCTAAGACGGGATTAGATTGACTTACGTGAACTATGTGCTAGAATTATATGATGACTAGATTCTTGTAAGTGTAAACGCATATTAGTTTACACGTACTAATTGGAAGACCGACTTGTTAATGTTAGGTTATTTCAAACAAGTTAATTAAAGCTAGAATTATTTGTAGCTGAGTAAACAAGCAAGTATCTGAACCCTACTTTCATTGTGTTGCAAGTATTCTAAAACCTTTCATTACTTTATTCAATAAATCTTGTGAGCAAGTTCTTTTGAACTCGTTCTTGTATTATTATTTGTAATTCTATAACTTACACAAACTCTTTATTGTGCAAGTTTCATATCCTTCTCATATTGTATTGAGCAGGTGATTATTGTGTTGCAAGTTATTTATTTAAGCTTGAACCTTATTTCCAATCATGCTTTAGGTGGTTTAATTACTTTTCAATTATTCCACATCGATCTTATTGATATTCGCACTTAGTGCACTTGAGTTCGTATAGTCTTGGAATTGTACATCAATTATAGTTCTATAATTCTTGAACTGTGTCAGATTGAGTCTGAACCTTTGTTCGGTCAAACAAGTGTATGAAGTTTTATAAGAGCTATCCAAACCAATTGATGATAAGGATTCTTAGACTGAAAGAACACCCCTTATATGATAGGGGAAGTACCCCAGGTATCTAATATAAGATACAAATAGCAGAGTTGAATGTTATGCATATACATGGCGTACGCGAGGCTGATCCCCTCAAGTACTTATTCTGTAGCTAGTAACCAAAGGGTCAATCAGCTATTGATTCTGTTGGAGTTTTATAGTTCGAAGTCTACTTGACTATCAGTTATTCTAAAAGCAATCATTATTCTTGCTTCCGATATTCATATTGTTAAATTCATTGTCAGATATTTTCTATTCATCATGATATATCCTTTATTGTTGTATTTAAACTTGCTGAGCAAACTTGTTGCTCATTATTGCTATATCATGACTTCTATTGCAGTTAAGCCCGAGACTTCAGGGAAGGACAAGGATAAAGGAAACATGTAGGAATAGTTTGCAAGGAGCAGACTTTGCTTTATGATTAGTTTAATTATTGTTATGTAATATGAACCCTAATGACTATTCTAGACTATGTTTGTATGGTTGTATTAAGGTTATCAAATCTTGAGACTAGTAACACCTTTTGAATGAACGACATACGTTTATTATATTCCGCATTTAGTTATTGTGTGTTGTTTAGGGGTGGATATTTGTATTGTATCGTGACTACCGAATCGGGGTTAGAGAACCCGAATTTGGGGGTGTCACAGTACAACTATACTACCTTAGACTTAACACTTACTCATTCATTTATAAGTTCTTAATATAACTTGATAAACTATTTATGAATTTCGTTTCTATTTCAGCAAGCTAAAACAAAACTGACTTCTCTTCTTGACATTTCAGTTTCTATTTCAGCACACCCTGAATTGGTCATTTCAGGAAGCTGAAATACACTATTCATAAAAATACGAAATCATCTTATTATTTTTCTATCTTTTGGCCAATTAGATATATATATATATATATATTCCATACACAAAAATATTTTTTTTGGAATTTTTCAACTCCCTTAAGTATTTTTCAAAAATCCATTTCTAGTTAAAACCTTAAGAAATTAGCCCTATCATGCTTAACTCCATAAATTCCCAGCTCGTGGCGGGATCTTACATGTGTTAACGTGAGCTTCCCGTTTAAATTTCCTGGTCATCGGAGTTATAGAACTCCGGATTATAGCGTTTTTCGTCAAAAAAATCCAAATATTAAAATAGTCATAAATTGGTCAATTTGAGTCAGAATGAGCTCATTTTTGGACACAAGCTACTTTATCTCATATATTTTCATGTCCCAAAAGATTGGAATTTATTACATTAATTAAGTGGACAAAATTGCCCTTAGAATTTCCAGACAACCTATTTTTTGTCATTTTTAGATTTTGCTTCCTTTGCTAAAATCATCCATACGAAAATCTACAACATATTTTTCAGTGATTCCACTTGGATCTATTAGAAGACTCATATATCTAAGTCCAAAAACTGACCACACTCAAAAATTCAAAATAGAATGAGAGATAAGGTCATTTCCATTTCATACTTTGTTTTCCCAAAAACTAATTTTTCAATCTTTGGTGATTTTTAAGAAAATTTCCATAGTCTCCCATAAAACCAACATAACTCATCATATTAACTAAAAATAACTCATATACTCATGGATCTAATATGATCCAAGATCCAATTCGCCAAATAATCAACAAACACAAGATTAACCACAATTAAGGCTAAGAAAAATTAGATTTTTTATCTTTTAAAAAAAACCTAACTCCTATTTCTTTGTTTAGATTCAACTTTTGATCCAAAAAAGAGTTGGATCTAAACATAAAACACTTTTAAACATATAGATCTAAGTTTTTAAACCTCAAGATCATAGTTTTACAAAAATCAAAACTCAAATCATAACAAAAGGAAAATAAACTATAGAAGTAGGAATTTTTCTTTATACCTTTGCTTTTTTCCTTTCTCTCCTTCCTAATACTAATTAAAGAACTAAGAAACTATCAAAGACTCTCCCTCTTTCTCTCCCTATGGTGGCCGAAGTCCTCACTCTCTCTCTCCCTTTGTTGTTTTGTTCTTGCTAGCAAATAAAGGAAATGAAATAAAAACAAAAGATATACTTGATTTGTTTTAAAATGAAAGTGTATATACATGGCATATATCTATACAATTCCCCCACATGCTAGTGTTCTCTCTCTCCCTCATTATTGAAGTGGTTTCTGGCAAGTATAAACATAAGTGTTGTATCCATAAAATGAGTGACACCTAGCCAAAAGTTGGTGAGAGTTGATAACCTAATAAAGTAAGTTAATCATTATATACACCACCCATTTCTCTCCTCTCTTCACACATGCCCGGCCACATGCCTCTTATCCACTCCACTTTTGTTTTATTATTTGCTTTATTAATGACTATAATGCCCCTCCTTAAGTGGGTTTAAATTGGGCAAAGCTTGGGATCCATTTTATTTCTTTTTGGGCTTGCACCTTTTAATTCTTTTGGCTACTAACTGAAATACACTTGGGCCTCCATCTCCACTTACTTGGGCCACTAGTATACTTTCCCTTTATATATAATATTAGGCTAGCTTAATGATTTAATTGTTCTTAAATCAAATTAGCTACAAGTCTCATGCTCAAATAAATAATTGGGCTACAAATTAATTCTTTGGGCCATAAAATCAACTTAGTTCCATACTTTTAATTTTTATCTTACCCTAATCATTTAGTTAGGGTTTCCTTACACATATTTGTAAGTTAATTCCTTACTCATATATCTTTAATTTCATAACCCAATGAGACTTGCTTTAATTAGGTTATAAAATTAATTAATTGAGATGTATAAAATAAATCTCGTAGGGTTAGTATATATTTTTAAATATTATCATTCTCTTATATTATAACCCATTAGGTTTTTAATTACCATACCTAATATATATATTAGGTTACATAACTTTATTCTTAATTCTCTTTATATACAAAATAATTGTATACACATTACATAATACATATTTATTCAATCACATATATAATTCACATATGTCATAACATATTCCCCTAGTGCATTAACTTAATAGCCCTAATGGCTTAATAAGTTATGATCACTCACATATTCATATCAATATATAATTACTTAAAGATTGTAAATCCTTTTAATTTAATAATCAAGGCTAACATTCAAGCTACGTTAATTTCTAACATAACTTATTTTTCTCTTTCTTGAAAATGATTAAGTATACTTCTTAGTTAATAAATTAACTATCTAGCTTAATTCACATATACACTTATATAGTTGAAGTACTTTCTAAAAAAAATTATTCATAAAAATTACGCATATAATTCATGTGAAAATCTCGGTCCTTACATTCTCCCCTCTTTATAAGAATTTCGTCCCCGGAATCACTATATCCTTACACTCAAATTATGTCTATCCTTAGACACTCATTTATTAATCAATCAATTTTATTGAATTACTCTCCTCGTATTTATTATTTTCTTTATTCTTTCCTATCCCAATTCATGGTGGAAAATCGTAGCTTACTTCAAGTCTCATTTGACTTAGCTTAGCTCATATTTACCTGTTGTATTTAGGTATCAACATCATATTCACAATGGTATTCCTTTAATATATTAAGCAACTTGTGCTTTCTCTCACTCTATTATGGAACCTCTAAGGGTTACCATAGGCCATATAGATATACTTGTGTTCTAATAACTTTTTAAAGTTGTATCATAAATTCCTTCAAATTTATATACGCGATTCGAACATATAACTCATATATCAACATGTGACTTGGATCCTTAATAGAATAGTACCTCGCAGTGATATCTATCAATTAAATCGTATACGGTTAAATTATTAAGGAAAATCTTTACCTGTCACCACTTCTTCTACAGCCACTGCGTTTTGAACCGTCATGTTAAACGTGTGCGCCGTCGGTCTTCCCGCCTGAGCAGGTCATTTGATTGCCAGTGTTGCACACCTATTTCCTCTATTATTGCTTCCACTTTCTGCATTCTTCTTTGGACAGTTATGAATTTGATGATCTAACGATCCACATGAAAAACAACCTTGTATCTTCTTTAGACTGGGACAATTGGGAGAGATATGCCCCTCTTGTCCACAGTTGAAACACATTCCTTTTCCCCTCAAACATACTCCTAATGATTTTTACTGCAATTTGCACATGGCTCACCTCTCTTCCTATTATCTTCTGACTTGTCTCCAGATTGGGTATTGTCCTTTCACTTACGTTTATTGGTGTTACTTCCTCCACTACTACCTCCTTCATTCGCCTTTTTCTTCTTCTCTTGATGATACCTTGTCACAGCTTCACTTCCTCCTTCGACGATGATTGCTTTTTCCAACAAGGCCAAAAATGCCTTAATCTGTAACACAGCTACCTTGTTATATATCCCTGGCTTCAGTCCATTCTCAAACCTTGGCGCCTTTTGTACCTCAGTGTCCACCTGATGCGGAGCAAATCCCGCTAGTTCGTTGGATTTGGCGACGTATTCTGTAACCGACATACTCTACTGCTTCAACTCTAAGAAGTTTACCTCTATTCTTTCTTGCATACTTACTAAGAAATAATTTTTGAAAAATAATTCCTTAAACCTTGTCCAGGTTACTACTGCTGTCCCGGCTCTAGCCTTGTTTGTCTCCTACCATAATTCGCCTCACCCTTCATCAGATAAGTAGCAAAATCTGTCTTTTGCTCCTCCACTACTCTAGCAATAACAAAAGCTTTCTCCATATCCTTTACACATGTTTGGGCTTCTATAGGGTCAGTGGTTCCCTTGAATTCCGGCGGTCCTACAGCCTTAAAGTCTTTAAAGTTAGCTAATCGATTAGCTGGTCGATTTCTTGCTGCTAGGGCTCTAGTTTGCATAGCTTGAGCTAGCATGTCTATGAAGTTCTTCATTGGATCTGCTTGATCTCCTTCATTATTCACAGACCATTCCTCCCTTTGGTTACGGTTTTGTTGTCTTGGCAGCATTATCTGATTAAATATGGAATTACATTAATCCTTTGTTTTTATACCTCATCTTTTTAGTGGTATAATAAGAATTTAATACAAAATTTTAAACTTAAACCAATTTCAGCTTGCTGGATTTACGAATTCAGCTTACCGAATCTATGAATTCATCAGATAAATATCTTAATATTTTAATTCTAAAAATTTATTTACTTATTGAAACATACAATCATATCATTGCATTTATATTCATATTTATGCAAATAGTATATAGTACTTTTTAGTACATAACGCATACTGCTACTAACATTTACTATCCCTTTGTGACAAAAGTCAAGATTTATTACTACAACTTTATACAAAAAGTTGAGACATACAAGAGTTATCTTGATATTCATATAAAAACAAATATTATACTCGTATATATATATATATATATATATATATATTTACATATACTTACTCATCGTCTAGGATACTATATTACTAACATATTATCTTACTGCAAAAGATTCTACTCCTCATACTTAATCTTTCTTCCGTCCATTTCTTTCACCTGTCTTCATCTTAGGACAATTCTTAACCCAATGACCCATTCCACCACATAAAAAACATCCTCCTTTCTTTGGCTTAGGACAATTTGGTGATATATGTCCTTCTTGTCCGCAATTATAACACACATTCTTACCCTTCATACATTCCCCGAAATGCTTCTTCCAGCAGTCAATACATACCTTCTTCCTCGGTAGTGTATTCTCTTACTGGTCCCCCGAGTCACTGTTGTTGTTCCATTTCCTATTATTATTTCCCTTCTCCTTCTTACTTAAAACTTCGGACGATACATTACCCTCAGCTCTCATACCATCGATTTGTGCCTTCAGATAATTTCGTTCTTCTGTCATCTCGCTTAATGCTTTTATCAACCGGTCATTTAATAATCTTTCTGCATTTCACATTTCCTCCAAGAAAAACACCTTATCCCTAAAATCTTGAACTTCCATAGATGCTTGACCTTTTTAGATTACTACTTTATCTTTTTCTCTATCTTTGATCTTTATTTCTGGCTCCACCTTAGTTTCTTTGTAATATACTTCTTTCTCTTCATTCAACTCCATCTCAGGGTATTCATCATGATCGCTTCCTAGATTTACCGCAGGTTCGTCTCTTAAAACTTCTTTAATTGATTCACTCTGAGCTGGCACCTCGGCTAATGGCATTGGTGCAGCTACTAACATTTTCGTAACCATCTCATCATCTCTTGACATCCTTTCACCATTTTTAAATAACTTCATTAGTACATCACTATCAAACACAATCCATAAACACTAAGTGTCCACATATATTACTATTGATGAATTTACCCAATTCATCACTTAGAACTCGAAATGAGTTTTCTCTATCCTTCTTATGGTTATATTCCTAAGGCTTTTCCCCCACCTAAGCTTTATAACCTACAGCTTTGATACCAACTTGTGACGCCCCCAAATCCAGGTTCCCTAACCTCGGGTTTGGTGCTCACGATCCATCATATATATCACATCTAACTACCCATTTATTAATGAAATGCATCATTCATTACATTACTTAATACAATTTTATAACAATATCCCAGGTTAACTAACCTTGACATAACTTACATACCCTTATCTATTCAAAAGGTTTACATAATTAATTTACATAATGTAACATAACCATTAAAAATTGTACAATAATTACTCATGGGCATTGCCTTTGCCTTTGTCCTTGCTAGAACCTTCTGCTACTTCGGCCTTAGCTGAAATGTTTTATTTAAGCAAGGGTGAGCAATGAGTTTTCTCAGCAAGTTAAAGTATACAATAAATGATATATATCAAGAATAGAAGAGTCTAGCTTCTATAGAACTTCAACAATAATTAAACGATTTCGAAGTAGCTTAATAATAATTCAATCTCAATAATAAAACTTTCTCAAATTTCATACTGAATAACATATCAAGGATAAAAGAGTAAAATTCTTTTAAAGATTCAATAATATTCAAGTGAATAAGAAAAATTAACAATACTGCCACAATATTCAATAAAGTGGAATATTCCCAGATTTCATGCTGAGTGATCACAAAAGGATCATGAACTAATAGAGGAATTATTAGTTATTAAAACTAAATTACCCCAAGGGTATATGTTAATTATAAAAACTAAACTATATTCTTCTGAAAGTACCTGGAGCGGCCAACTCCTTTAATTGTACCTTATATTATGCATAATACTCGATAATAGCGCATAGGTCAATTTACGATAATAAAGTTTGTTTATCTCAGTCTTACATCATGAGTTCATACCACAACAATATGGTTAGGATTGCTTTTAAAGAAATACTATGATTTCAACATATAATATCAATATTGATCTAGAAAAAAACAATGGCATAGATCTTCCAATAATAAATCAGTCCATAATAAATAGAACGTTTTATGCTTTAACAAATATTAGTCTCGTCAAAACAATTAGCTGAGACATGACTTATAAACAGTTCAAATAATAGAACACGAATCAATTGCACTACGTGCGAACAACAATAAGCATTATAGATGTGAATAACTAACAATAATTATTCACTACCATGCTTGAAAAATAATAACTCAAGTTTGAGTTAGAGAACTTGCCTGATTCGTTGACTACTGCTACGCAATTTAAGTTAACTTGTTTTGTAAGACCTATCATTAATAAGATCGATCTCTTAATTAGCATCACATATCTTACTCATAACAATTTATCTAACATATAATCACATAATCAATCATTAAAGAGTACAACTATACTACCTTAGACTTAACACTTACTCATTCATTTATAAGTTCTTAATAAAACTTGATAAACTATTTATGAATTCAGTTTTTATTTCAGCAAGCTAAAACAAAACTGACTTCTCTTCTTGACATTTCAGTTTTCATTTCAGCACCCTGAATTGGTCATTTCAGGAAGCTAAAATACACTATTCACAAAAATACAAAATCATCTTATTATTTTTTTATCTTTTGGCCAATCATATATATATATATATATATATATATATATATATATTCCATACACAAAAATAATTTTTCTGGAATTTTTCAACTCCCTTAAGTATTTTTCAAAAATCTATTTCTAGTTAAAACCTTAAGAAATTAGCCCTATCATGCTTAACTTCAGAAATTCCCAGCTCTTGGCGGGATCTTACACGTGTTAATGGGAGCTTCCCGTTTAAATTTCGTGGTCATCGGAGTTATAAAACTCCGGTTATAGCGTTTTTTGTTAGAAAAATCCAAATATTGAAATAGTCATAAATTGGTCAATTTGAGTCGGAATGAGCTCAGTTTTGGACACAAGCTACTTTATCTCATATATTTTCACAGTCCCAAAAGGTTGGAATTTATTACATTAATTAAGTGGACAAAACTGCCCTTAGAATTTCTAGATAGCCTACTTTTTGTCATTTTCAGATTTTGCTTCCTTTACTAAAATTAGTCCATACAAAAATCTACAACATATTTTTCAGTGATTCCACTTGGATCTAGTAGAAGACTCATATATATCTAAGTCCAAAAATTGACCACAGTCAAAAATTCAAAATAGAATGAGAGATATGGTCATTTCTATTTCATAATTCGTTTTCTCAAAAATAGATTTTTCAATCTTTAGGTGATTTTTAAGAAAACTTTCATAGTCTCCCATAAAACCAACATAACTCATCATATTAACTAAAAATAACTCATATACTCATGGTACTAATATGATCCATGATCCAATTCATCAAATAATAAACAAACACAAGATTAACCACAATCAAGGCTAAGAAAAATTAGATTTTTTATCTTTTAAAAAAAACCTAACTCCTATTTCTTTGTTTAGAGTCAACTTTTGATCTATAAAAGAGTTGGATCTAAACATAAAACACTTTTAAACATATAGATCTAAGGTTTTAAACCTCAAGATCATAGTTTTACAAAAATCAAAACTCAAATCTTATCAAAAGGAAAATAAACTATAGAAGTAGAAATTTTTGTTTATACCTTTACTTTTTCCTTTCTCTCCTTCTTCCTAATACTAATTAAAGAACTAAGAAACTATCAAAGACTCTCCCTCTTTCTCTCCCTATGGTGGCCGAAGTCCTCACTCTCTCTCTCCCTTTGTTGTTTTGTTCTTGCTAGCATATGAAGGAAATGAAATAAAAACAAAAGATATACTTGATTTGTTTTAAAATAAAAGTGCACATATACATGGCATATATCTATACAATTCCCCCACATGCTAGTGTTCTCTCTCTCCCTCATTATTGAAGTGGTTTCTTGCAAGTATAAACATAAGTGTTGTATCTATAAAATGAGTGACATCTAGCCAAAAATTGGTGAGAGTTGATAACCTAATAAAGTAAGTTAATCATTATATACACCACCCATTTCTCTCCTCTCTTCACACATGCCCGGCCACATGCCTCTTATCCACTCCACTTTTGTTTTATTATTTGCTTTATTAATGACTATAATGCCCCTCCTTAAGTGGGTTTAAATTGGGCCAAGCTTGGGATCCATTTTATTTCTTTTTGGGCTTGCACCTTTTAATTCTTTTGGCTACTAATTAAAATACACTTGGGCCTCTATCTCTAATTACTTGGGCCACTAGTATACTTGCCGTTTATATATAATATTGGGCTCGCTTAATGATTTAATTGTTCTTAAAACAAATTAGCTACAAGTCTCATGCTCAAATAAATAATTGGGCTACAAATTAATTCTTTGGGCCATAAAATCAACTTAGTTCCATATTTTTAATTTTTATCTTACCCTAATCATTTAGTTAGGGTTTCCTTACACACATTTGTAAGTTTATTCCTTACTTATATATCTTTAATTTCTTAACCCAATTAGACTTGCTTTACTTAGGTTATAAAATTAATTAATTGAGATGTATAAAATAAATCTCTTAGGGTTAGTATATATTTTTAAATACTATCATTCTCTTATATTATAACCCATTAGGTTTTTAATTACCATACCTAATATATGTATTAGGTTACATAACTTTATTCTTACTTCACTTTCTATACAAAATAATTGTATACACATTACATAATACATATTTATTCAATCACATATATAATTCACATATGTCATAACGTATTCCCTTAGTGCATTAACTTAATAGCCCTAATGGCTTAATAAGTTATGATCACTCACATATTCATATCAATAATTAATTACTTAAAGATTGTAAATCCTTTTAATTTAATAATCAAGGCTAACATTCAAGCTATGTTAATTTCTAACATAACTTATATTATTCTTTCTTGAAAATGATTAAGTATACTTCTTAGTTAATAAATTAACTATCTAGCTTAATTCACATATACACTTATATGGTTCAAGTACTTTCTAAAAAAAATTTATTCGTAAAAATTAAACATATAATTCATGTGAATCTCTCGGTTCATAAAGATAGCATTACTACATAATAGCAAGTTGGGGGTATATATCAATACACATAATATAATCCATGTACATTGTGATAATACCAAATATAATTAATCTAATTGGGTATTTTCACACTGTATTATTACAACTCTATTATTTTAATCCTATTAAATTATTAAAATAATCATTAAATAACAATTGTTTATTTAGTTCATTATAATATTCATAAGGTACACATTTAATGTAGCCACACATCATATATTGTCACATAAGCATTATTTACTTTACTCACACAATTAATTGAATCTTAATATATAGTTCTTATATATTATATAGTCACATTAAAGTGTGACACTACACTTCCTTTTTAATTAAATGTAGGTACTTTATATTGTACGATTAATTATCACATAATTTTGCACACAAAAATTAATTGAATAGATATAATTCTTATTAGTAATTAATCATTTACTCATTAATGTTCTTTTACTCACAGTAACAATTAATTAACCATATAATATTAATTAATTTATTCACTTATTAATTCATTCATCCTTTAATTAATTAAATCATCATTATTTCCATTCTCGTGCCACACAAGGCATTCTATGAGTTCATCGTAACTTCCACATTTTCTCAAGTATTATAGATTCAATTGGAATTAATTGAATTACTCATCTCATAACACATAAACATTTATATTCAAATAAATATTTTTTTATTATATCAATATTAATATTTATTCATGAAATTCACGGTTCTTACATCCCCCCCTTGAAAAAATTCCATCATCAAAATTGGTACAAGGTCACACAAATAGATGGGGATAGTCCCTCATCATCATATCTTCTAATTCCCACGTGGCCTCCTCGGCATCGTGGTTTCGCCAAAGTACGTTTACAGAAGATATAACTTTATTTCTTAACATTTGCTCTTTCCTATCTAATATTTGGACAGGAATTTCCTAATATGCCATATTCTTCTCTACTTGAATGGGCTCATAGGGTATCACACGCTTATAATTAGGCTTATATGATTGTATGACAGAAACATGAAACACACTGTGGATATGTTCCAGTTTAAGAGGTAAGGCTACCTCGTACGCCACTTTGCCTACTCTCTTTAATACTTCAGAAGGTTTCACGAACGTCAGACTTAATTCTTCTTTCTTACCTAATCTTATCCTCCCCTTATAGGAAAACACTTAAGAAATACAAAACTACCGACTTCAAAATCTTGATTATAACGATGCCAATCTGCGTATTTCTTATTTTGATCTTGAGCTGCTACTAATCTGGCTCTTTTTGTCTTCACAACATCTGCCATTCGTCATACTGAATCCAGTCCTAATTAAAGTCATCGTTCTCTGACCTCATCCCAATATAGCGGTGTTCTGCACTTTCTTCCATAGAGAGCTTCGTACAATAGCATACCGACATTCGAATGATAACTATTATTATAAGCGAATTCTACTAAAGATAAATGATCTTCCCGGTTACCTTTGAAATCCATTACGCAAGCTCTAAGCATGTCTTCTAACGTTTGTATTGTTTGTTCTCTCTGCCGTTGATTTGAGGATGATAAGCAGTACTCAGCCTCAACTCAGTTCCCATTCTTTCCTACAAGCTCTTCCAAAAATTTGATGTGAAGCGTGGGTTTCGATCGAAAATAATTGACATCGATATTTCGTGTCGCAAAACGATTTCCTTTACGTATAATTTTGCTAACTAATTTAATTTGAATAGAATATTTATTGGTAGAAAGTGTGTCGTCTTTTTCAATCGGTCGACGTATTCTACAACTTCTCGTCTCATATTGACCACCAAAAGTTTCTTCAAAGATTCCGGTACATTTTCGTGCTTCCAGGGTGAACAAAATATGCCCAATTATATGCCTCATGAAAACTCTTATCTCGCAATTTGGTTACGGTTGACTCTCATACTCGATCTACAAATCTCAAGATACCATCATTATTTCTTATGAACTTTTCCTTTTTATTCCTGCTATCCTTCTCTTTACCTTCTCGCACTTTTCATCTTTGTCTTGTGATTTTTTTACTCTATCCAACAACGTCGGACAAGCCTCCAATACAATACTTCCCTTCGAACTCTCTAGGTCCCTTCACTTCTATTTATGATTATCTCCTCTTGAGCTATCAACTTGAATAATTTCTCCATTCCCTTTTTCTACATAGCATGTCGGCTACTACGTTCGCCTTTTTCTGGTGATAAAGAATTTCGCAGTGGTAGTCTTCGATTAGTTCCAACCAACTCCTTTGTCGCATGTTTAATTCCTTTAGTGTGAAGATATATTTCAGACTCTTGTGGTCCATATATATCTCACATTTCTCTCCATATAGGTAATGCCTCCAGATTTCCAACTCAAAACTACTACCACTAACTCCAAGTCATGGGTAGGGTATCGCTTCTAGTAGTCCTTTAATTTTCTGATGCATAGGTAATGACCTTGCCATGTTGCAATAGCACACAACCAATACCTTTGTGCGACGCATCACTATACTCCTCAAAACGTCCTGTATTATCTGGTTAGGATAATACAGGCGCCTCGATCAATCTCTTCTCAACTCCTTGAAACTTTCTTTGCACTTCTCCGTCCAAATAAGCTTCACCGTATTCCTCATTAGATTGGTCTACAGGGTCGCTATCTTAGAGAAATTTGGGGATAAATCTTTGATAGTACCTAACTAACCCTAAGAAACTTCATGCTTCCGTCAGCGTCTTCGACTGCTCCCAATTACTTATCGCCTTCACCATTGTCGGATCTGACGTGCCCTAAAACTAACATTCTCCATCCAAAATTTGCACTTCAAAATTTCGCGTACATCTTCACCTTTCTCGATGCATCTAATACCCTCTTCAGATGTTTAGCGTTCTCTTTCTAGATCTTGTCATCTATTCTTGGTAACATAAACCTATTCTTAATTATCACTTTTCTCAACTCTCGATAGTCGATACAAAGCCTTCTCGACCCATCCTTCTCCTTGACAAACAACACTGGTGCTCCCCAAGGAGACACACTCGGCTGAATATATCCTTTATCTAACAATTTTTTTGTATTATTAATTCTTTCATTTCTACCGGCGCCATAAGATATTGGCTTTCAAAATCGGTGCAGTTCCCGGTACTAAATCTATTACAAATTTATTTTCTCTGTCTGGCAGAAGGCCGGACAGATCGTCTTGGAATATGTCTTGAAATTCTATTTATACTGATACATTCTTTATTTCTACTCCAGTTCTCTTAGTATCTACAATAAAGGTTAAATAATCTACCCCTCCTTTTCTTAATAATTTCTTGGCCTGCATCATCGCAATACAACACGATTGTTTAAGCGACGAGCTACCATAAAACAATACCTTAGACTGGTTTGGGGTCCGAAGGTTCACATTTTTCTTCTAACTATTAATTATCGCATCATGGTTATGTAATCAGTCCATTCCTAGTATCCCATCAAACTCTCCAAATTTTATTGGAATAAAGTATATGCTTAGTATATGTCCCCTAATTTATGCGCAATAATTACGGTAAATAAATTTTACGGGAATTACTTTCTTATTCGCAACTTCTATGTTCAAAGGATCTCCTAATTATTCTTGGGTAACTTAGTCGTTTCGCAATTTTACAGACACAAAGGGACAGGTAGCACCCGAATTAGATAATACATACGCATTTATATTATTGATTAGGACATCACCTGACATTACAACTCAGAATGCCATTGCATCATGTCATAACGTTAGTCGTACGTGGCATTGGTTCACTCGATTGAGCTGGTTTGATTATCGTCAGCTTCCCGTTATAGCTTCCCTTGTTACCAGTCTTCTTCCTTCCTTCCTTTCTTTGGGCAACCCTTAACCTAATGATCTGTTGACCTACAAGCGAAGCATCCTTCGATCTTCTTTGGGTTTGGGCAATTCGGCAAAATATGTCCCTCCTGGCCGCAGCTATAGCAAACGCCTCGTCCCTTCCAGCACTCTCCTTGATGAATCTTTCCACATTTTGGGCAAGCCTTGTTCTTTTTCTTGAGTTCTTTCTGGTGACTTCCCGTCGGATTGTTGTTGTTATTGTTCCATCTTCTTTTGCTTTCGTTTCCCTCCTCATTTGTTTCCTTCTGCCAATTACGTATTTGACGTCCTTCAGATCCATACGCAAAACACTCTTTGGTTTTCTCCTGCCTAGGACAGTTAGGAGAAATATAACCCTTCTTACCGCTCTTATAACACACATGTTTTCCTTTCAAACACGCTCCCATGTGGTTCTTTCTACATTCCTTACAGGCTTCTACCCTCTTCTTCTGTGGTTGTCCTTCTTCTCTTACATATTTAGCCTCATTCCACTTTCTTTTAAAATTCTTACTGCTACCACTACTACTTTCTTCCACTCAACATTCTTTCATTTTCTTTGAAATATTAACTTCTCCACCTTTAGTGAAATAAATTTCTTTTCCTACCTCTGAAATTTTTGTCTGTCTCTTTCTAAAATCATTGATCCCTTCTTCAAAAGCACCTAGTATAAGATCTACCAATTGTTGCAGTGGTTCCTAATTCAATTCCTTATCTTCATTCTCTATCGTTTGACGAGTCTCTCCTCCTTGGGGTATCGACATTTCTGTAACGAAATAAAAAGGTATTATCACCTCTTTGTTAAACATCTAATACTTCTTAATACTTCTTAAGACGTATAAGTTTTATTGCTATTCTCTCCCTTGTCATTATTTAACAAAATCTGGTCACTGCGAGCACATTTAATAAAAATATGCCACATGAAAACATATCACATCGTATAACATTCTGCTAGTTTCATTACATACCCCTCTCGGGATACTACTAAAGTTGGGGTTAGAAAGATACTTTCCTAAAATTGGGATTTACAACAACTGTTCCACATCTATAAACATCTATTGTATCACTTGCGACACTTACTCTAATAACTACCTAACTACCTTTCCTTTCACTATGTCTGCATCTACTAGTTACTAATTTGATGGTCTAGAACTTCGCCTTCAATTATTTTACCTTATTTTTCACTTGAAGGTAACTCACACATGCCTCAATCCTAGAAGAAACTTTCACCACAGATTTCTGCTTAGATTTCGACTCCACTTATGACTCCATCTCCTCCTAAGTTAGGGTTACTACCGAAAAAGACTCAACTACAAGCGGTGGTTTGGGACATCGCATATATGTCAGGTGATTCCTCCTCCATGGTTCTACTAGGTTTACCTATCTCTGACATCCATGATCACAAACCAATGAACTCCAATAGTATATTTAAATAAAACATAATTTTATTTTATGGAATGAAAATATATTTCATAACGCTATTAGCTCTTTAAGAAACTCTACATGAGTTTTATCTCCTTCTATTCTCTAAATTTCTTCTAAGGTTATATCCTAAGGACTATCGCTCGTAAGGTTTATAACCTACAGCTCTGATACCAACTTGTGACGCCTCCAAATTCGGACCACTCGAGTCGCGAATTTGGTTCGTCATGTACTAACTCTAATAACAACTAAAATCTCAAACAATGGAATAATAGAATAATTTACATTGATATAACATAAATATTCTCGTCCTAAGTCTCGAAACTATTACTAATACACTTCATAACTTAATCCAAACATATCTTAATTCATAACATTAATTAAGTCTTAATACAACATAAATGAAACAATTTATCATAGAAGAACACAACTACTTCATAGCCTTACCTTTGCTCTTGTCCTGTCCTGGGGTTCCACCTTGCCCTGCCCTAACTGAAATGTTTATGGGAAGCAAGAGTGAGCAAAAAATTTTCCCATCAAGTAATATGCCAATAAATGTGAACATGTGTATATATGGTTCTTAATCTCAAGGGTAAAATGGAAATTAATAGCTCAGGAATTCAAATAAGAATGTGGTGAACAAAATATATATATCAATGGCTTCCAAATCTATTTTGGGAAGTTAAATAAGAACCACTACGGGTCGAGAAGTTATTAAAGGATTCAAAGGTTTCAACAATTTTAAGTGAATAAATAGATATCACTGAGTGTCACTGTGGAACAAGAATTAATAGAAGAATCCAACAAATTCACAATTTAAAGTTAATAAATATTGGATACTGAGTGGTCGTTAAGGAACACGAACTTCTACTAGAATCACCAAAAATATTTTTGGTAACCCAAACAAGTATAAATAGGGGATCAGCCTATCGTACCTGGTGTTATGCATAACGTACATGCTGTTGTCGGCACCCCGACTATATAGTTTCCTCTTTTTATGAGAGTTGTTCATCTTAGTCAATTTATAAGATTCCGCACCTAGGCAATTGATGTGGATCGCTTTCTAATTCATGATATTGGTCTAGCCGAATAAAATGGCGTAGACAATTTCAACAATGTATATAAGAACAATTTATAAGTTCAATACTCGCAACATAATTCGAAGAATATAATTGTGATTTGAATCAAGCTATGAAATATTAATTTATAAGACGAGAATTATTCTAGCACTTTTTTACCCGTACGATCAATAATAGTACAAGCTCAAGTACGTGCTCAATAAAGAGTATGATCAGAATACTTGCTCAATAAAAAGAGTAGTCTGAATACTTGCATTCAATATATAAATCAAATAAAGTTAAAAAATTGCTTACAAGATCCATTGCATAAAGTAAATGCAATGGTTAGGATACTTGAACAATATTCAAAGTTGTGTAAGATAGGGAACTTGCATTCAATTAATCAAATGAAGTTAGGAAACTTGCACAATATTCAAAGTTGTGTAAGTTAGGGAACTTGCATCAAAGAGATAAGGTTTAGATACTTGCATAAAGTAAATGCATCGGTTAGGATACTTGCCTTATGCGTAGTTTACTAATGTAAAGCTTATCGACGCTTTTTGAATCCTATTATAACATATATACGTATATAGGATATCTATTAGTTAGACAGTTTAGCAACATACAATATCTCGTACATATAATCAACACATACGTTAAATCTTATCCTTGTTACATAGTTATACACTTATCGCATCATATTGAATCATAACACTTAATCGATTATGTTTTTACTATCTTTAGAATTCATTTTATAAGTTAAACATCTTCATAAAATATCATTGTCACATATCAGTACCAATCAGACTTTGTTTAGCAGCTTAAAGTAGCATTATAAGTAAACTGAAAATATTAGAAACAAACAAGAAGGCTAGACGAGAATTTAGCCTGGCGCAGCTGCGCTCTAGTTAGGCTTAGGGACTGCGCAGTTGCACTGTCCCCTGGCCAGACCAGAGTTGGGCTTTGCTCTTCTATTTTTGTCCCATTTATAAGTATACATTACCACATGGTATATACACATGTTAAAGGGCCTTGCATGCTTACATAATCTTTACAAATTCAACTTATATGTTATAGTTCTAGATTGGTATTTCTAATGACTTAAGGCCAAATAAGGTCATGAATCACAAGTGCTACTATGCTCACCATGTACACATATGAGATAGTCATGAAATTAGTTTATTATGCAATCTTAGATGTGTAAAAACTGATCATGACAATGTCTATAATACTAGTTTGCAAAAAGTTCGACTTCATCTTTATAAATCATGTTAAACTTTAACCATGCATTCTAGTAATATCAAGACTTCTTAAAATCACATCTCATGCATCCTTAGAGTATGTCTTCAAGTCCACAAGGTCAGAATTGAAACATTACTACTTCCATCAAAGTTTTTCTTTTAAAACTCCAAGTCCTCTTTAAGAACGCATACTAAAACAAGTTAAGTTCTCATAATATACATAGGGACTTAAGTTCACATATCAGGTCTGTTTTCATATATATCTAGACCATACAAACATGCTTAAAAATTCAGAACATAAACATCATGGTATATGTCAAAGCCCATTTTAAAAACAATACTTTTCCTTTAATAATGTATACTTACATAATCAAAAATATTCATGCCATGTCAAAGAACATATCTCCTCATGATAAACCGGTTTTCATGCATGTTTAAGCGATATCCATAAGTTAGGACTTATCAGATTGTAACATAAGTTGGGTTTCAAAACTGGTGTCTGGCGCAGCTGCGCTGTTCTAAGCTGTGGGAGCGGCGCGGCTGTGTTGCCCGGATCAGACTCAGAAGAGAGCAATCGGAGCAGCTGCGCCATTTTGAACTGTAGGTAGAGCGTAGCTGCGCCATACCCTGAACAGTCCATAATGGCTTTCTGCTTTGGCAGAACCCAGACCCATATTCGAATTTCTTCATAAAAAATACACAATTCATGCCACATTATAGTTAGAATAGGCATAAAGGGTTTTGACAATCAAACTAACAATTATTTCTCAATCCAATTACATAGAATTCATGCATGATTAAGAATCTTGCAAATTTCAAGAATGAAGAACAATGAGAGTGTACCTCTGCTAAAACAGTTTGCTAAGCTTGCTGCTTAAAGCTTCCTCAATTCACAGACTCCTCACTGAATCAATGTACTCTCTCTACATCTTTTACTTAACAGAATTTTTAGCAATTGAAATGAGAAGAAGAGAGCTTCATTTATAGAGAAATGATTACACAGATATTAGCTTTGCCCACCATTTTCAACTAACGGAAGGAAGAAGAATACATTAGTTAATGGAAATGAGTTGGTGGAGTCGTTGAATTCTACTGTTAGGACCACTCCCCCTTTGATCATTGGCTATGGTTGCTGAGTTTGAGAAGCAAGGGAATAGGCTAGGCTTTGAGCCATAGAGTTATACACGTGAGGAAGAGGAATGACAAATATTTTTGGACAAGGCCAATTAAAACTCAGCATTTGCAAGTAGGAAGTGAACTAATATCATATACTATAGATTTATATACACACACACATAACATACTTTAGGTTTTAAATTTAATTGGGTGTATACATGGATTTTAATGAGATAACATTACTACATAATAGCAAGTTGGGGGTCTATATCAATACACATAATATAATCCATGTACATTGTGATAATACCGAATATAATCTAATTGGGTATTGTCACACCACATTATTACAACTCTAATATTTTAATCATATTAAATTATTAAAATAATCATTAAATAACAATTGTTTATTTAGTTCATTATAATATTCATGAGGTACATATTTAATGTAGCCACACATCACATATTGTCACATAATCATTATTTACTTAACTCACACAATTCATTGAATCTTAATATATAGTTCTTATATATTTTATAGTCGCATTAAAGTGTCACACTACACTTCATTTTTAATTGAATTTAGGTACTTTATATTGTACGATTAATTATCACATAATATTGCATACAATAATTAATTGAATAAATATAATTCTTATTAGTAATTAATCATTTACTCATTAATGTTCTTTTACTCACAATAACAATTAATTAACCATATAATATTAATTAATTTATTCACTTATTAATTCCTTCATCCTTTAATTAATTAAATCATCATCATTTCCATTCTCGTTTCACACAAGGCATTCTACGAGTTCATCGTAATTTTCACATTTTCTCAAGTATTGTAGATTTAATTTGAATTAATTGAATTACTCATCTCATAACACATAAATATTTATATTCAAATAAATAATTTCTTATTATATCAATATTAATATTTATTCATGAAATTCACGGTTCTTACAAACATTACCGTTGCTAACTCCAAATCGTGGGTAGGATACCCCTCCTCATAATCTTTCAACTGTCTGGATGCATAAGCAATAACTTTTCCATGTTGCATAAGCACACATCCCAATCCTTTATGTGAGGCATCACTATAAACCACAAAGTTACCCTTATTATCTGGTAGAGATAACACCGGTGCGTTGCTTAATTTCCTTTAAAGTTCCTGAAAACTTTATTTCACATTTTTCTGTCCACTTAAATTTCACCGTTTTCCGTGTCAAATTAGTTAACGGAGTAGCTATCTTTGAGAAATTTTCAATAAATCCCCTATAGTAACCAGCTAATCCTAAGAAACTGCGCACTCCAGTTGGCGTTTTTGGTTGCTCCCAATTTATCACTGCTTCCACTTTCGCTGGATCTACAGATATTCCTTCATTGTCAATTACATGACCCAAAAACTGAACTCTTTCTACCCAAAATTCACACTTATTGAACTTCGCATATAATTTTTCTTTTCTAAGTGTTTCCAACACAATTTTCAAATGTTTCACATGTTCATTCTGCGTCCTGGAATAAACCAAAATATCATCTATAAACACAACCACAAACATATCCAAGTACGGCTTGAATACTCAATTTATCATATCCATGAACGCGGCTGGTGCATTCATCAATCCAAACAACATTACCAGAAACTCGTAGTGACCATAACGAGTTCTGAATGCTATTTTTGGAACATCTTCTTCTTTTACCTTCAACTGATGATATCCAGTTCTTAAATCTATCTTTGAAAAATATTTCGCCCCTTTTAATTGATCAAACATATCGTCGATCCTAGGCAATATATATTCATTTTTAATCGTTACTTTGTTTAACTCCCTATAGTCGATACAAAGTCTCAACGATCCATCTTTCTTCTTTATAAACAACACAGGCGCCCCCCAAGGAGACGTACTAGGTCGAATGTACTTCTTATCTAATAATTCTTGCAATTGTATCATCAATTCCTTCATTTCCACAGGAGCCATCCTATACGGTGCTTTCAAAATTGGTGTTGTACCTAGCACTAAGTCAATCACAAATTCTACCTCTCTGTCCGGTGGAAGACTAGGTATTTCTTCTGGGAAAACATCTATAAATTCATTTACCACTTCGATCTGTTCTATCTTCCCTATTTCTTATTGAGTATCCACTACATAAGCTAGATACTCCTCACAACCTTTTTGTAACAACTTCTTTGCTTACACCATTGACAGACATCGAGAATGTCTTGGAGATTTAATACCATTAAACACCAACCTAGATTGCTTTGTAGGTTTGCTAATTTCTTTTGACAATCAATGGTTGCCCCATGCTTAAATAGCCAATCCATTCCCAATATAACATCAAACTCCCCCAATTGAATCGGAATCAAATCCACAGCTAGACTAAATTCCTTTATTTTAACACAACAATCCTTATAGATATGCTCTACAGGAATTACTTCTTTATTGGCAACCTCAATTTTTAAGGGAATCTCTAAATTTGATAAAGGCATTTTTAACCGTCTAGCAAATTCATGGGATACGAAAGAACAAGTTGCTCCAGAATCAAGCAATACGTAAGCATTAATATTATTGATTGAGACAATACCTGCAACTACTTCCCTTGATGCCACTGCATCCTTCACCGTCATATTAAAAGTTTTGGCGACCGGCATATTCTGCTGAGTTAAACCTGGTACTCCTACTTTCCCGCTACTATTTCCTTTGTTGCCAGTTCCTCCTTCAGTTCCTGTAATACCCGAGAATTTCCTAATATTATTAAATAGATATATTAATGGAAATGAGAAGTTATTTGAATATAAATGATTTTGTGTTATGAGATGAATTAATTCAATTATATAAAATTGAATAATTATAATAATTGAGAAATTTATGGAGTTTGCAATAAACTCATTGATAGCCTTGTGTGGCACAGTGACGTAATATAAGAATGATTATATTAATTTAAGCGAATAATTAATCTATATTAATTGTTATTGTAAAATATTAATTTATTGTTATCGTAGAATATTAAATAATTATTGTGAAATATTAACTGTGATTAATTAATAATATGTGATTATTATTATTGCAAGAAATATAATAATGATAAACCACTTGTTTATAATTGTGCTGAGATTTATACTTGTTAATGTGATAATGAATCCTATGATTATTAATTAGGTGTTATTAATAATCGATGAGGAATGGATTAATTAATATTATTGTTAATTAATTGATAAGGTAAATAATTTATTTATTTGATATTATGAATAATAAAACAAATAAGTGAGTTATTAATATAATAAGATTATATTAATTGATATGTGCAAATGTGCAATACTTGAATATATAAAGTATACGGAATACAATTATATTATATAGTGTGGTGCAACATTTATGTGGCTATACTATATATGGACTATGTATTAAGATTAATTAAACTATGTGAGCTACATGATTAATGCCTATGTGATAATATGTATGTAAGTATACATTAAAATGATACATCATGAATATATTGAAATCACTTGTAGGAAATAAGGTGATGTGATTATATCCGGTATTAATAAATGTACATGGATGATATGTATGTTACATTGCCATATCACATCTACTACCTTGAAATATTAAGCATGTGACTTACATTATAATGTTAATTATGATATATAGTATGAATATATATATAATAGCCTAAGTGTATGATGTATGTATATATGGCCTTAGTAATAATACACTTCATGTTGCAAATGCTGAGTTTCATATTGCCTTGTCCCTAAATGCTAGTCTCATTCTCCTTCACGTGAAATACTCAAGGCTATGCTACTCCCTACCATCTCAAAATCAGCAACTTAGATAATCATCATGCAATGGGGAGTGGTTATAATGATGGAATCCAACCACTAATTACCTACCCTTTGATAACCTTCATGCATTCCTATAATCCGTTAGTTTGATTTGGGATATATTTGCATTGTCTGTGTATTGGTTTTTCTATAAATACGAACTCTTCTCCTCCATTCTTCTTTGCAGAGATTTTGCTAAGTATTGAATTGGGAGCTAAGTTATATATCAGTGATAACATTCTAAGAAGTTGAGAGAGCTCATCTTAGCTAGCTTAATTCACATAACAGAGGTATAATCGTCTTTCCATTGTCTTCAATCTTGTTCTTCATTTTTGATTTCTGTCCAAATTCCAATTCTTAATTATGGATGCAAAACATGCCAAATGGATTATAGAAAGCTTGTTTAGTTGTTATAATAGACTTATAAGCATATTGAAATACAATGTGGTTATTTTCGTAAGGAAATTTTGTGAATTGGGTTGATGTTTTCTGAAGCAGGAGCTTCCAGCTCTGTACAGGTAACGGCGCAGCTGCGCCCTGGTTATACTGGGGTGCTGTGCAGCTGCGCCAGTACTTAACTTGTGTTTTGCTGGCCAAGGCCCTGCGCAGCTGCGCCAGTTTTGAACTGGGAGGCTGCGCAGCTGCGCCGGCCACTGGTTTCAGATTCTACTTTTGATCCAGACTGTTACATGCTAACTTATGATAACACTTTAGAACAAGTTTAAGAACATAAGTAGCATGCCTATAGGAGTACATGGAGATAACGCAAACATATTTTACTATGTTGCATGCATGATTGGTGAAGACTTATAGTGTTGAAGCAAACTTAGAGTTTATAAATGAACTTTGATATATGTACATGCCATGTTGATATTCTGATCTTGCGAAAGTGTTAACATGACTTGACTACATACGATAAGAGCTTTGAAGTTGCCTTGTATGTGTTAAATTGCGTTGTTCAAGTTTAAAATGGTTTCAAAAGCAAACTTGGATATGTTTTCGAACCAAGTGCATTAAGTATGAGTAGTTAAGTTCTTAAAATAAAAAAATGACATATTTACATTCATTATGTCTCTAAGCATGACTTTTTTATGTTTGATATAACGGTAGTAAACCAAGCGAGCATGTTAGACCTTATGAGTTCGTGTCCTTGAATGGCTTTAAGTATTAACTTAAGAACCAATACCATGTATGATTGGATTTGGAAAAGTTATACAAACATAAAAGTATTCTTTAAAATGTATACATGCTATGTGATATTATATGATGTTACTTGAACCCGATTTTGATGGTTAACTTATGAGAATGCCATAACTTGCTAAAATGAAATATATTTAGTATTGATTGTAGTCTTATGTGATATTAATAATATGCGAGTATGTTTGCTAATTGTGATAGTCTCAAATGATAGTAATGATGTATGAATATGATCAACTTGAGAAAAGAGGAAGTTAAGGATAGAAGTTATATTCTATATAACTGTGTAGCTAAGTTAAAACTTAGCTTATGTGTTGATCGTATATTCGAAGATAAAATGTGAAGTAAAATTATATGACTAATGAATATCATATATATACATAATTGTATTACGATAGGAATCCAAAAGTGTTGGCTAGCTTTACGTGAGTAAACTACGCATAAGGCAAGTATCCTAAACCCTTGCATTACTTTATTCAACGGATATCGTAAGCGAGTATCTAAACCTTATCTCTTTGGATACAAGTATTCTATCTTTGTATATTGCGAACTAGTTTCCTACTTAATCGTTTGAATTGAATTAGCATACTTGAACTCTTATTTCATTAAAGCTATTATTCATGTTGAACTTATTATTGTTCTTGAATATTGTAAAAGTGTCTATGCCATTTGATTCGGCTAGACTTATATTATTGAAAAGCGACCCAAAACCAATTTATTGGTGCGGGATCTTGTATTTGACTGAGAAGAACAACCTTCTTTGAAGGGAACATATATAATTATCGGAGAACCGACGCGCGCACTTGAGTATGATTGATTGTTATGCATAACGATGGTGCTTTAGGCTGATCACTTGTTGTACCTGTTTTTGTTGGATTTTCAGTTTATTACTGTTAATTCTATTAGAAGTTCATAGTCCTTAGCGACTGCTCAGTATTCAGTTATCTTGAAATCTTGAATTGATTTGTTATTGAATCACATTGATATTATTATGTCCTTAGCGACTATTATTGAAAACTGTTGATATTTTTGTTATCCTTGAACTATCAAACTTTGTTATACCCTTTTGAAAATTAAGGATTATATCACTTACCCTTATTGTATATTACTTGCTGGGCAATTTGTGCTCATTCTTGCTTTCCCTAAAACATTTCAGTTAAGGCAGAGCAGGGCGAACCTTCGGGCGTTGATAAGGGCAAGGGCAAGGCTACCAACTAGCTTGTCTCTTTTATGTTTTTAAATATTTTATTGTTGTATTAAGATGATGTAGTAAGACTAGTTTTGATTATGTTTAAGCTTAAGTTAGGTTATGTAATAAGTCGTTAATTGATATTATTATGTAATCTATTAAGTACTGTAGGTTGCGAGACTTGGGGGAATAATTATAATAAATCATTGTAAATTATTCTAGAATAGATTTTCCGCTATGATGTGTGTTATTTAGTTATTATTATTGTGATGTATTACCATGAGCACGTGATGAACCGAATTCGAGAGACCAAGTGGCAGGTCCTGGAATTTGGGGGCGTCACAGTTCCCTTCTTCGGACAATTCCTTGCCAGATGATCCAATGCTCCACAAACAAAATAACCAAGACTCCTCTTTGGATTAGGGCAGTTTGGAGAGATATGACCTTCCTGTCCACATTTGTAGCACACAGTCTTTCCCTTCAAGAAAACTCTAGAATGGCTCCTCCCACAATTCTTACAAGATTCAAACTTTTTCTTCTGCTGACCACTAGGATAAACATTACCAGGGTTATTCCATTTCCTCTTCTTATTAATTCCACTTCCACTGCTCATTTATGTCTTAACCATTCCCTCAATATTTCCTTTATTTTTCTGATCCTTTTTGTAAAGATTCATTGCCTCACTACCTCCTTCAGCGATAATTGCCTTTTCAAGAATTACACCAAAAGATCCGATTTTTAAAACATAAAATTTATTATAAATCCAAGGCTTCAATCCTTGCTCAAAACTATCTTGCTTTCCTCTCCTCAGTATCCACCTGGTGTGGAGCAAATCGAGCCAGCTCATTAAATTTAGCTGCATATTGTGATACTCTCATATCATTTTGTTTAAGTTCCAGAAATCGAACTTCCATCATACTCTGCATACCAGAAGGAAAATAATTCTCAAAGAAAATTTCTTTAAATCTTTCCCAAGTAATTACTCCTGCGCCAGCTCTTGTCTTATTTGCTTCCCACCAAAAATTTGCTTCCGCTTTTAACATATAAGTGGCAAACGAAGTTTTCTGCTCAGCCCCAACCCTTGCTATTTTAAATGCTTTCTAAATTTCTTGTATCCAAGATTGAGCTTCTAATGGTTCAGTAGTACCTCAGAATTCTAGTGGTTCAACAGTTTTAAAATCTTTGAAACTAGCCATATGAATGACTGGTATATTCACATTCGGGTTAGGAACATCTCTATTTTGAAAAGCTCCCACTAAACGGTCTATAAACTGTTACATTGGAACCCCCTGACCTCCACCTTGATTATTGTTATTTTCATTATTTGGTTCTTCATCCCTATTTCTGTTCTTGTTCCCTGCTGGTCTTCCTCGACCTCAACCTCCACCTCGAACTCTTCACAACATTATTTGTTTAATAAAATTTATTATTATCAAACTTATTGCTTACACATATGTATGAAAAAAAAATCATGCACATAAAAAAATACATCCAATATTTTATTTAATAGTAAACATGTTCTTTTACATATCTCCTAAAATTCTAGCTATTTACATAACCATAACATTCACTTGCTATTTACCTTTCACACTCTCTGTACATCAAGAGGTTTTTCGTGCTTGAATCCTTAACTACCACTAAGTTAAGATTCCTCAAAAGTATTCCCAATATTAATACCAAAAGTTGCGATCACCTGCTTGCTACCATACTTACACATATATAAAAAAATTTCTCTAAAAGTCACATTGTTCTTACGAAAACCCAGTCACTAGACTCCCTCGTGTCCCACAACATTAATCCCAACACGTTCATCTTCTGCAATAGCTATCACTCGGGCACGAGTGATTGAACGCCTGAACTGTCCCACCTCATTAAGATACTCCCAGACCGCTGCTTGCACCCTTTCCAGAGTAGTATTATATTCCTGCCCATTTCCCTAGCCTTCCTTTTCCACATTCTTAAATTATACTCTATCTGACAGTTATACTGGTATGACTCCTCTTGCCTCTGCAATTCATAAGTCCTTATGTTCTGGAGTTCATGATAATCTATCCGCAGATTCTGCACTTGACCCTCTAGGTATTGGTTTCTATTCTCAGTTACCTGTAACCTAGTTGTCAAATCTATCTTCTGACCCATCAGATTATGAATCAGAGCTCCTAACTGATCTAAAGCTTCCTACATCACTGGCGATATATCCTCAAACTCATTATCCTCTAGAGCTTTATCCAGTTCATCTAGAAATAATCCCTCATTAGGATCCTCATTTTCCTCAGGCTCGGAGTCTATCTCTACCACTGGAACTGGTATATGCACATGTTGTGGTTCTATCTGTGGTTGACCTTCAAATTCTACCTGGACCTCAGACATCTATAAGAAAGTGATAAGAATAATTCCATTTATAATTATTACTGACATTTATATATAAATAAAAATTAACAATTATCTGTAAATTATTTTATCATTACTATTATTCTTATAAACAAATTCCTAACATTCATACTACTTAACTCCAGATAAGTCATCTCCCTCATTTCTAATTAATTTATCTTAAGGTTATAACCCAAGGTAACCCAACCTAAGGATTTAAACCTACAGCTTTGATACCAACTTGTGACGCCCCCAAAAATAAGAACTTAAAAGCCTGTATCTGGTGCTACACGATTCTAAATATTAACAAATTTAAAGCATTATTATATTAGAGTTATTATATCAAAGGTACTCTATCCCAAGTACGAAAACCTTTAAATAAGTCTTAACATGATAGGTATGTAGTAATGTCACCAAAAAACCTATCTATTACGTAAGATCCTTCTAGCT
This sequence comes from Panax stipuleanatus, assembly GCA_020205555.1. Classification (NCBI taxonomy): domain Eukaryota; kingdom Viridiplantae; phylum Streptophyta; class Magnoliopsida; order Apiales; family Araliaceae; genus Panax; species Panax stipuleanatus. Next base: position 17,842,871 of record CM035123.1, read on the forward strand.
AAGCTGACATTTTTCCTTTGCCCTTATCATTTCTAGAACTCTCGGCCTCATCTTTCTTAACTGAAAACATTTATAATAAAGCAAGAATGCGCATTTAATTGCTCAGAAAGTATAATAATCAATAATTAACATGCAAAAGAAATAAATATTTTCAACTGATTCTGCTTTCACAGTAAAACAAGTTTGTAAAGAAATTAACATAAATTGTGATGATAATCTCATATTTTTGAAACGACGTAGTGATTTAAATATGATAAGTCGTTATAAATTCAAGAACTTGCTTTTCTTTTTAAAAGGTTCAATCAGATATTTTTATCTATGAACCGACATGGTCTTACGAGCACGATGGGTGATCAGCCCTTTATGCCCTGCATTGATCAATACTATCTAAGTGGAACAAATTCTTTCAGTTCCTCTTTGCCGTCCCCAGGACACGATATAAAAATAACCTCAAGTTAGGGAAGTTCTTGCTCAGTTATAATCCATTTAGAAGAATAAAATAAATGGATAGCTTAACTAAACAATTATATTTCAATACTTAATATGAAAGAATTTGAAATATATTAACTGTACATGTATACTGAGTTTTATTCAATGTATACATCGTTATCTCATGCAATTTTCGAAGCTGACTGGAATAAAAATTCCATCTCTATAGCATTATATATAAACAAGAAGAATTAATTGCTTATATATAATTAAACTGGAAATATTACCCCAAATGAGTAAATTATAATTTTTATAATAACTGTCGCATAAAACAATTACAAAAGTTTAAGAAACTTACTCAATTTAGATATTAGAAAGTTAAGAAACTTGCCTTATAAGGAGATTATCACACAATTTTAATTTACAGTCCTTTCACAATCCTTACAGAATTATATTCACATACATACTCACGTTAGATCATAACATATTTCATCAACATGCATGTATATTTATTATTAATAATTATTAGTTCATAACTAACATTATTTACTCAAATCTCAAATTCCATTATGATTCATTTAGGAATTTATTCCATTTTAATCATTCATTACTATTTAATGGTTCCTTACAATATTAATATGTAAATATTTTACATATTTGAACTTAAACTTTAAATATTCTATCTCACGAATATTTCATAATTTTTTTCCCGAGTTCGGTTCATAAACAGCTCATATTTAGCTTTAATAGTAAATTTTAACTTACTATATTATTTCTGCAATAATAATAATTTTTATATTATTTTATTCGTTCGCAAGTCGCTCAGATAATTGTTTCATTTAAAAACCTTTAATTTATTGGTTTACAAATATTAGTGTTTACCATATATATATATACCGTTACATATTGCTCGGCTCAAAAATGTCTTTTTGGGCCTCAGAAATCACAAAATATCACTTTTATGATTTATGAAAATTTTTAAAGGTCTCTCGATTTATTTTGTCTCACAAATAATTTTACAAGCCATGTGAGTTTTTATTTCGTCTAAATATGTAATTTTATATTTATTACATAATTATATTACTTAAATTATGCCCGAAAGTTAGTTTCTTGGCATAAAATCTCATTTCGGATCAAAACACTCCTCGTAAGGCTTTATTAACTTTATTAAGTCTTAAAACATTAATGGAACGCGAATCAGAACGTCAAACATCAAAATCGCTCGACGCGTCGATGTTTGTCGTCACCCAATTTTATGTTCTGACATTCCTATTCGCCTATTTTTAATTCTCAAACCACAAGTCGGATAATAGTGAATTTTTGATATGTTATCGACCTCATAGCATAGTATTTTTATAAAAAAATTAGCTCGCTAAAACAGTTCATGAAAGTCCCTCAAAATCTGCCTCAAAATAGCCTGCTAGCAAACAGCACAGCAGCAGCAGTGCGCTGGTGCGGCGCCGCGCGGCGCCGTGAGGCGTTTGCACTCGCCCCCACGCGGCATGCGGCCTGCAGTGGCCTGCTGCTCAACACGGCTTAGCGAGGCGGCTACTTTACGATTTTTTCTTGCACTGCCTGTAACTCCGTTTAATCTGATTTTTGGATATGTTGTACATGGTATGACAAAGTATTTTTAAAAAATATCAGGACTGATATTTGGGTACGTTAAGCTGTCCGAACAGGGTGCCCATATTGACCGTTCGTACAGATTTTTAAACTTTTTATTTAACGCTCAAAAGTCTCCGTAACGCAATTTAACCTAACTTTCTTACTAACTAAGCTTTAGTTAACATATTATGACTCGTCTAAAGTTTTAGCTCGTTTAAATTCTAAGTTCTTGGACATTTTTATCCTTTACGGCCATTAATCGAACATGTTACGTGCATTCTTTATTCTATTCGATTTCTTAGCCGTTTATTAACGGTTTTCCCCTATTCCATTCCTATAACATCCCACAACACCAATCTTTCTATTAACATGAATTTATACATATTTCATATACAAAATCCAATAAAATCAATGGGCTTGAATAACTAAAGTTAACTAACAAACTTAGTTTTTCCATATTACATATACATGGATAATAATAGATTGTATACAATGAAACTCATCCAATTTTCATACTAAGCTACCAAACTCCTTTGATGGAAATTTAGTAAATATAGTATACTATTACATAAAGTTAAGCAAAACCAATAAAAATTGTATACCTTTGAATTCTTTACTCTCCAAGCTTGATAATCCTTAACCCTTAACTTCAATCTCTCCAAGCTCTCTCACACAAATTCTTCCACTTAAGCATCGAGAAAAGTTCAAAAATTTCACCAATATGAGATAAGAGAAGTCACTGGTTGGAGGAAGAAGAAGGAGAAGACTCGAGTTATTTTGTTAAGTCAAAATTTACTTGGAGCCAAAGGTTATTAAGAGTAAACAATACTCCTCCCTCTCTTCTCTCTTCACAGCATGAAGGAAAAATGCTTGGAAAAGTTATCCTGCAACAGTAATTATTATTCGGTAATAATCTCTAGTTAACTTATTAATTAACTCAATTAATCTCTTCTTATATTAACTATTTTAGTTACCACCCTCTTTGTAATTTAATTAATTAAATTACTACTTACCCCCATCTAAATTAATCTCTTGAAAACATATATATAAAAATATATACTTTCCACCATTTCAATATATATATCTATTATATACCGTAAATAAAACATATTATACCTTTATTACATATTCATTTTATAATTATAAAATAAATATGCAAAAACATAATAATCCTTTCAAATAATATTATATGCTTACTTAAGATATTATAAGAAAATATAATATTCTTCTCTTCATTCTCATAAATTCAAACAAGAATTTATTTACCTCATTAAGATATTATAATAATTATAGTCTTCTTAATTTATTAAAATAATTCCATATAAGAATTTATTTTAATACTTTTGGTTATAGCATATAACTACACATTATACATCTAAACCACCCCTTTATTTTCATATCTCAATTGTTCACAACAATTATTATTTCATTACTTAATAAATACATATACATAATACATATTTATTAAATCTCAATTACATGCTACATCACACATGCACAATTCACATATAGTAAAAAAAATATTCACTATTTTAATATTATTATTATAACAGAAATATAAGAAATTTTCAGGTTCTTACACAAGAATAGGCCCAATGTGAATTAAAACTAAGCCCGAACCAAGAACCGGACCTGTGGATCGAACCGATGGGTCATCGGGTGGGTAAAACCCTTGGGGCAACCTATGTGGGGCCCCATGCAGGCACATGGTAGCACATAGTATCACATGTGGGAGACATGGGGGAGATATGGTTTTTCCTTGGTGGAGAAAAAATGTTGAAAAGAAGGGAATTGTTGAGGAGGTGGGGGATAAAGACCCTTTTACCATCACTTGGTAATTTCTATAAATAGCAAGCCTATAGTTTGATTTGTGGTTTCACAAATCACCAACTCATAAATATTGAGAGAGAAGAGAAGTAAAAAGCAAGAGAAGAAGCAAAAAAAGATAGAACAAACTCAAGAACTCAAGAACGAGGTATAATTATTTATGTGACGCCCCCAAATCCGGGTACCTTCAAACCCAAGATATGGTGCTACACGGTACTACAATCTACTCATACATTCAATTGAGGACATCAATATCAATGCATAAGTTTACTAATTATTACATTCTATTAATCTAATCCCAAGTATTCTTAACCAATACATTGTTCTTTGTTATAATATAAGTAAATAGAATACTAATACTAATGCTATTATAAAGGTCACTACTTGTCCAGCTTGGACTTGCCTTTGTCTTTATCGAATCATTCGGTCCGTTTGTTCTTTAGCTGAAATCATTTAGTTTTAAGAAATAATGAGCATAAATAGCTCAGCAAGTTAAACAGTATATCTTGAAACCACAAAATCAAGAATCATATCTCTTGGTCTTCAAAAACTGTACAATAGTTATGAAGTACTTAAGAATAATAAAAATATCATTTTGATTCTTTTAAAACCATTCACAAGGACTTTATAGCATCTTCGGAATCCATTTTGGTCAACAAACATGAACCATAGTTTACTTCTAATTCATGAAAGGAACAACCCAGCACGAAGGCCGTAATTTCGATATAGCTTACCAGCACATCCAGGTGATCAGCCTATAGTACTCTATGTTGATCAACAATTATATATTAAATGTGTTTACGTTTAATTGGTGGCAACCTCACGTGCCTGTCGAATAAACGACGTTTAAAACCTTTGTTTTATTCATGCTCAAGTTTACTTGAGAATTCGTACCAAGCAATTGGCATATGATCACCACATTGTATATATTTTGGAAAGATTTGTGGAAAACCCACCAAAATATACTAAGTCTCAGTCTAGCCGAATCAAATGGCATTAACTATTCAATAACAGTTTATGCATAAGCAATTATGCACAATGACCACTTGTAATCATGTATGGCTCAATCCCCACCAAAATATATTTTCGACGTTCAATTCTTCGTTTTAAGTCAGAATCAATCTGTTCTTGTTCCCGCAAGTCTTATTTACCTAATTACACGTGTTGGAATCAAGAACCATAGTATTCGATTCACACGGCGACTTTTGACTTCTAATCCGAGAAATTTACGTTTTCGACGATTATCGTCTAATCGCGCAACTTTCCCCAAATGTTCGTTCTACATTGATATTACTTACAACCAACAAGAATCAATCCCATGGTTGATTGTTACTAATTCTTATCATTCAAAACATTTAAGTTTTCATAGCTTAGTATGTTCATTAGTTAATTCCTTATGAATTCATTAAGTTCATCATTAGTACTTAATTAATTCTTATTCTTTCATCATGCATGGCTTGTTAAGGTTCTTAGCCCCTTACTTAGCCTTCCTTGTAACTTCTTAAGGTTCATGCTTCCTCTTAACACTTCCTTATCAAAACTTAGTAGAAAAGAAAAAGATGTTTATATATTTCTTAGGTTATACCTTTCATGTTCTTAGCTTGATTGAGTAATAAAACTCAAAGTCTTTCTTCTTCTTGGATGATGGAACTCTTAGCATGGCAAGGCTAGCTTCTTCTCTCTCTCTATGTGTTGGAGGAATTTCAAACAACCAACAAACGAAGAGCAAGGCCCTCTATTTATAGGAGTTGGCTAGCTTAGGGTACGATGGTAACTTAGGCCCAACCTGCTCTACTATTCCCACCTCCTCCACTTTTTTTCCCACCAAGTTAAAGCCCATGTGCAAGCACATGGCCAACCATGTCTCCCTTTGTGCTCTCCCATGTCCCCTCATCTGTCCACATGGGTAGTGGGTCCCGTTTACCCAATGGTTCGACCCACAGGTCATCTAATTAATTTTTAAACAAAATTAATTCCAATTCAATTCATTTCAACGTATTTACTCCGTATAAAATTCGTATTATACGTTGTATAATACTTGTATCCTCTCCGAATTATTTTCGTATAATACCTCGTATTATACGCGTATTCTGTTCTGTATCATAATCAATTATTATATATGTAATCAATAATTTATTTAGTTCACTTTCCCTAACTGTTAGGATTTGAAGTCCCTACGCAAAAACTTCGTGAGCCATAACCGAATTATTATTACATACTCCACCTCGCCTTGAAATCCTATCATTACGCGTTTCTCAGAATTTCAAAATAAATTCCCAAGCAGAAACGGATGAATAATGATTCCCGCTCTTTTCTTCCCGAGAAAACTTTTCTCGGCTAACTTAACTTTTCACGGTATATTACCGTCAAATCTTTCAACAGAATGTCATTCTGACATTCTGAACTCTCAAAATGGCCTAGGGTCTCCAACCCTAACGTAGGGTTAAACCCTAACTCTCAGGGTTCTTTAGGATTAAATAGTGTCTATTTCGCCTTTTCCCAGAAATATTTTTATTCTTGAAAATCTTTTATTTTTGTGTTAAAAATTCATATAAATTATTCCTAGCACGTAGCCAGAATCCTACTCATTTCGGCATTCTCTAGGTCATAAGATGACCTACAATTAGCTTACTTAGTTTAATAAACAAATAAGCAAATTTTATTTAATAAATCAAATAAAATTCATTTACATAAACGCTCAACTTTTCTCGGGCGTTACAATCTCCCCTTCTTATAAGAATTCTGTCCCCAGAATTACATTACTAGTTAATCAAACAAATAAGGATAAGCCTTCCTCATCATGTCCTCGAGTTCCCACGTTGCTTCTTTGGCATTGTGGTTCCTCCATATCACCTTCACCGAAGGTATAATTTTACTTCTTAACACTTGTTCTTTCCTATCAACGATTTGAATAGGAATCTCCTCATAAGTTAAGTCTTTCTCGGCTTGAATTGGTTCATACTTAATTACGTGCTTGTAATCCGATTTATAGGGACGCAATACCAAAACGTGGAACATGTTATGGATATGCCCCAACTCTGGAGGTAACGCTACCACATATGCTACCTCTCCTACCCTTCTCAAAATCTCAAACGGTCCTATGAACCTAGGGCTTAACTTCCCCTTCTTCCCGAAGCGTATTGATAAGTACACAATATTCATGATTTTTTATTCCTTTACATTTGGTTTTATTACATGTTTCATGTGTATATGAGCTTAATAAGTTGTTTATTATTTTCAGGTGAATTAAAGCTAAAAGGATGGAAACAAGTTGATTTGGAGTTGAATTGAAGAGGAGTTTGACCAGCAGTTGACTTTCTCAATATTTGGAGATTCCTACATAGAATTGGATTGATATTACTATTAGAATTAGGACTTCTTTGGACTGAGATTTTATTTCCTTATTAGATTCTATTTCTTTATGAAAATTAGTTATAATTGTAATTCCTTTTAGGATTTGGATTCCTAGTTCTTATAGGATTTAAGTCCTTGTCTAGCACTATAAATAGAGGATGATAGTCAAGGTTTTATTCATTCAATCTTCTACCAACTATCATACCTCATTGAAGTGCAGACTTGGAGCATGTCAGGCTAGTTTCTTTATTCAGTTCTAAAGGGAGGTGGAACCTTGTTACAAGTAATTAATTAATTGAGTATTATTATTTATTCGTTCTTGTATGAAATTTCTTCTGATAATCTGTTTTCATTGATTGCATGCTAATTGATCTAATTAATTTGATATGGCCAATTGAGTTAATTTAATCATTATCATATGCTAGATTAAGATTGGTATTACGTGTAATTGATATCTGTCTTCATCACAAGTAGTAAATTAGTGATACTAATTGTGGACAAGCTTTTGTGTATTGCTAAGATTATCAGAAAACAAGTTAAACAAATCGAGCTTATGTGTTTGTTGCTTGGATTAGCCTAATTCTCTATTTCTTAATGCTTCTATCATATTAAATCTAGAGAGCTTGTTCTAGGTTATATGCTAGTTGAATCTGGTGAAGAGCTTGTTTCATACAGTGAATATCTAAGGAGAATTTCGGATAGCAGAGCTTATTGTTATCTAGGGTTAATAGTTTCATTGAAGGGTAAAGAATAATAACTTGATTAATTGATTGCTGTGCTTGGTGAAACTGAACTACAGAACTGAAGTTTTTACATATTTGGTTAATCTTTTTATTTAAATTCTGTTTTTCTTAGTTTAAAACAATTTCAAAAATCCCCCATCTTTATTTTCTGTTAAAATAGTAGAATAAATCTAAAACAAACTCACTCTCCGTGGGATCGATCCTTGCTTACTACTGTGCTAATTATTTAAATTCGTGAAGTGAAAGTGAGGTTAATTTAGGAGTGTAAACGACAGCTCCCAAATTTTGGCGCCGTTGCCGGGGAGTGTTATTTGTTTTTGTTTATTCTTTGTTTTCGTTTATTTTTATTATTTTCTTTTTATTTTATTTTTTTTTCTTTTTGTTTTATGACTCAATCCTCTCACTCTAATTTTGATCAAGAGATAGAAAATTGCAGATACAAAAGAAACTCTTGTTCCAATACTTAAAAAGGAAAAGATGGTGGTACCGAACAACAACCGGACTTTAAAAGAACTGGCTACTCCAGACCTTGATCAGCCATCCTTGTGTATTAAATATCCTACCTTAGATGTTGCTTTTGAACTTAACTACGGACTAATTCATTTTTTGCCTATTTTTCGTGGTCTAACAGGTGAAAATCCATATACACATCTAAAGGAGTTCCATGTGGTGTGTTCCACGATGAAATCACAAGGAGTGTCAGAGGAGCAGATCAAACTTAGACTTTTTCCTTTCTCATTAGCAGATTTGGCTAAAGACTGGTTATACTATCTTCCTTCAGGATCGATACGATCATGGACTGATATGCAAAGGCTATTCTTGGAGAAGTATTTTCCTGCATCAAGAGTTGCCGATTCAAGGAAGGAGATATGTGGAATCAGTCAGTTCAATGGAGAAACTCTCTATGAGTATTGGGAAAGGTTCAAGAAGTTGTGTTCCAGCTGCCCTCCCCACCAAATTGATGAGCAACACTTGATTCAGTACTTCTACGAGGGACTGATACCAACGGAAAGAAGTATGATCGATGCGGCTAGTGGAGGAGCATTAGTAGACAAGACACCGGAGGCTGCAAGAAATTTGATTGCAAACATGGCCGCTAACTCACAACAATACGATCATGCTCCACAAAGGGTAAGTGAGGTAAGCACGAGTGAATTGGCACAACAGATTTCTAACTTAACTGCTGTGGTGCAACAATTAACAACAGGAAACGTACCGGTTGCAAAAGTATGTGGAATTTACTCAAAATCAGGGCATACAACAAATGATTGTCCCATAGTGCAAGAGGATGTAATTATTCATCAAGTTAATGTTGTGGGGACATTCTTCGGACAAAATCCACATCAATGTGATCCTTGGGCAGAAACTCACAATTCTGGATGGAGAGATCATCCCGACTTGAGCTATGAAGGTACTAGGCCACCAATGCAACCTGTCCTTTCAAGTATGCAGCAAGATCTTCAGCAGACTCAACCTCAGTACCACACAGAAAATCAAGAAGTACCTGTCAATTCTGGGACATCTATGGAGGATATGTTCAAGGCATTCATGAGCCGAACATTATAGTTCATGAGTCAGACACAGCAGTTCCAGCAGGAGACAAGAACTTCTGTTCAAGATCTGAGGGATCAAGTTGGTCAGCTTGCAACCACAGTAGGAAGGTTAGAATTTCAAGGCTTCGGGGAGTTATCTTCTCCATTTGTTGAGAACTTTAGTACAATGCGATTTGACGAAAAGGAGCAGGAGGATTCAGGGCTTACTCCAGGAACGGACTGTAATATGGAATTTGACGAAGAGAATGAACAAGAGGAAGAAGAGAATAATTTGATAAATTCTGCAGATCTCGACAAGAAAGACGTGGATTCATCTCCATCAGTACAACTAACAGAAACAAGGAGTGCTACACACCATCGTACCTTTACCATGGAATTGGACAATGCAAAGTTCCAGTTCAACGCAGATCAGGCTAAAAGGTATCTTGGTAATATTAAATCTGTTTTTGTTATTGATGTTGTGAATTATTCAGTGCAGGAATCTGTTGATCGAATACAATTATACGAGGAGGATTTGGTGGCTGGAAAGGAGCAAAATCATGAAGTACACAATGTTCCTCAATTAAGGAAGAAACTATTACCAATCCACTTGAAGTTCACAACTCCAATTACATAGAATGAGAGGGAAGATGTCAAGCCAATGACAATAAACAAGGGCAGCTGCTTGGGAGGCAACCTAAGAAATCAGATTTGATTTTTCTATCCCTTTACTATTTAATTTTTTTTTTATTATTTTATTTTTGCATGTAGTTCTTTCTTCTTTGCATAATTTTCTTACATTGGGGACAATGTAAGGTTTGAGTGTGGGGGGAGAGATTTACGTTTTTTTAAATTTTATTTTAGTGATATTGATCTGCTGATTTTGATAGGAAATAGGACCATCTTGATGCCTTGAATTTTTTTTTGAATTTTTTTGAAAAATTTGATTTCCATAACTCTATTTTGCCTATGTGTTCAAAGGTTAAAGTCAATAAATGAGAATCAATGCTAAAAATTCAAAATCTGTTTAATGCTTAATTGGTTAATGATTGAGAAAAACTAAGTCATGATCCATAGTAATTGATTTGAATTGAATTTGTGTCTCATGAGCACTTGAACATGTGATATATGCTTAGTTGGCTAAGTTATCTATGGAGTTGTCTATGTGCACTAATCTCATGCTCTAGAACTATTGAACTGCTTAAGCTTTTTGCAGGACCATGTGAAAAAAATCAAAAAAGTTGGAAACCAGTGAAATTGTTGAAAAAGAAGCAAAAGAGAAGTCATGTGGTGGGATGAGATGGAGCGTAAAACTCACTTTCCCATAAACACGTGCGAATAAGTGAGATGGAGCATAAAATGCACTCACTTACAAAAGAATGATTGAAGAAAGTGAAACGGAGCATAAAATGCATTCACCGAAAACAAATAAGAATTTGAAAAGGTTCTGGTAAAAAAATAAAGCAGGAAAAGAATGTTTTGAGTTTTGAGTGGTGTGTACGGTTTTTGCTCCATGGTAACTAAGTTGAGTAAGTGTGTGAATCATAGACAAGGACTTATGTGGTTACAATTTAACTTAATGAAATTCATTGGTGAAGTGGCAAGGTACTTATCTTGAGTTAATTGATGAACATTGATCATGCTTTTGTGGGTTTAGTGTTGATAATCATGATTTGATCTTAAAATCTTTTGACGTTATGGTTGAGTAGAGTTTCTGAAAATTAAACTTTTAGTTTACACGAGGACATGTAAAAGACTAAGTGTGGGGGAATTTGATAAGTACACAATATTCATGATTTTTTATTCCTTTACATTTGGTTTTATTACATGTTTCATGTGTATATGAGCTTAATAAGTTGTTTATTATTTTCAGGTGAATTAAAGCTAAAAGGATGGAAACAAGTTGATTTGGAGTTGAATTGAAGAGGAGTTTGACCAGCAGTTGACTTTCTCAATATTTGGAGATTCCTACATAGAATTGGATTGATATTACTATTAGAATTAGGACTTCTTTGGACTGAGATTTTATTTCCTTATTAGATTCTATTTCTTTATGAAAATTAGTTATAATTGTAATTCCTTTTAGGATTTGGATTCCTAGTTCTTATAGGATTTAAGTCCTTGTCTAGCACTATAAATAGAGGATGATAGTCAAGGTTTTATTCATTCAATCTTCTACCAACTATCATACCTCATTGAAGTGCAGACTTGGAGCATGTCAGGCTAGTTTCTTTATTCAGTTCTAAAGGGAGGTGGAACCTTGTTACAAGTAATTAATTAATTGAGTATTATTATTTATTCGTTCTTGTATGAAATTTCTTCTGATAATCTGTTTTCATTGATTGCATGCTAATTGATCTAATTAATTTGATATGGCCAATTGAGTTAATTTAATCATTATCATATGCTAGATTAAGATTGGTATTACGTGTAATTGATATCTGTCTTCATCACAAGTAGTAAATTAGTGATACTAATTGTGGACAAGCTTTTGTGTATTGCTAAGATTATCAGAAAACAAGTTAAACAAATCGAGCTTATGTGTTTGTTGCTTGGATTAGCCTAATTCTCTATTTCTTAATGCTTCTATCATATTAAATCTAGAGAGCTTGTTCTAGGTTATATGCTAGTTGAATCTGGTGAAGAGCTTGTTTCATACAGTGAATATCTAAGGAGAATTTCGGATAGCAGAGCTTATTGTTATCTAGGGTTAATAGTTTCATTGAAGGGTAAAGAATAATAACTTGATTAATTGATTGCTGTGCTTGGTGAAACTGAACTACAGAACTGAAGTTTTTACATATTTGGTTAATCTTTTTATTTAAATTCTATTTTTCTTAGTTTAAAACAATTTCAAAAATCCCCCATCTTTATTTTCTGTTAAAATAGTAGAATAAATCTAAAACAAACTCACTCTCCGTGGGATCGATCCTTGCTTACTACTGTGCTAATTATTTAAATTCGTGAAGTGAAAGTGAGGTTAATTTAGGAGTGTAAACGACAGCTCCCACGTATCTTCCCCTTCCAAGGTGACACCTTCAAGAACGCATACGAACCGACTTCAAACTCTTTATTCTTCCGATGTGGATCGGCATACTTTTTCTGTCTGTCTTAAGCTGCTACTAGCCGCGTTCGTATCAACTTAACTACTTCTGTCGTTTGTTGTACCATCTCAGGTCCTAACATTTGACGCTCCCCCACTTCATCCCAGCAAAGTGGCATTCTGCATTTTCGTCCATATAACGCTTCGTAAGGCGGCATGCCTATACTAGCGTGATAATTGTTGTTGTAGGCGAACTCTACTAGCGGTAGATGATCGTCCCAAGTCCCCTTGAAATCTATGACGCAAGACCTTAGCATGTCTTTTAGCGTCTAAATTGTTCTTTCACTTTGTCCGTCTGTCTGTGGATGGTACGCCTTGCTCAACCTCAGTTATGTTCCCATCTTCTCTTGCAAACTCTTCAAGAAATTTAAAGCGAATCGCGAGTCGCGATCTGACACAATCAAAACTGGCACTCCATGTCTCGAGACAATCTCTTTGACATAAATCTTAGCTAACTGATCTAAATTGTATCTGATTCTTATTAGCAAAAAATGAGCCGACTTCGTCAAACGATCCACTATTACCCAAATAGCGTCGTATCCTTTCTGCGTCGTTGGAAGTCCTACCACAAAGTCCATCGTGATATGCTCCCACTTCCACTCCAGAATCTCTAATGATTTTAACAGACCACTGGGTCGTTGATGTTCTGCCTTAACTTTTTGACAAGTTAAGCACCTACTGACGTACTCTGCTATCTCCCTCTTAATGTTTGGCCACCATAAATTGGTTCGAAGGTCTTGATACATCTTGGTACCACCAGGATGAATCGAGTACCTCGAGTGAAGCGCTTCATCCATTATCTCCTTTTTTAACTCTGGCTTATGCGAAACCCAAATTCTTCCTTCAAATCTCAATAACCCTTCGTTATCAAGACTGTACGCTATCTCTGTACCGTCTGCCATCTTCTTTCGTATTTGTTTGCACTCGTCAGATCTGAGTTGTACTTCCTTAACCTTCTCCACTATTGTGGGTTAAACTTCTATTACAAACAGCTTCTCCCCTTCTTTGATCGGACATCGTACTTCTAATTCCTTTCTTGCCATCTCTGTCACCAACTCATTTTGAGCAGTTAACATTGACAGCATCTCCAGACCCTACCTACTTAAGGCGTCGGCCACCACATTCGCCTTCCCTGGGTGATACAGGATTTCACAATCGTAATCCTTTATCAACTCTAACCATCTCCTCCGCCTCATATTCAACTCTTTCTGTGTGAAGATATACTTTAGAATTTTATGGTCTGTGTAGATCTCACAATTCTCCCCATATAGGTAATGCCTTCAAATTTTAAAGGCAAAAACCACGGCGGCAAGTTTAAGGTTATGAGTAGGATAATTCCTCTCATACTCCTTCAACTGACTAGATGCATACGCAAAGACCTTGCCATGTTGCATGAGAATGCATCCCAGTCCTTTATGCGAAGCATCGCTATACACTATGAAATTTCCCGTCTCATCTAGTAAAGATAATATACGAGCTTGACTCAACCTCTTCTTCAGCTCTTGAAAACTGTCTTCACACTTCTCGGTCCATACGTACTTCACCGTCTTTCTGGTTAAGTTGGTTAACGGAGTAGCTATCTTCGAGAAGTCCTGAATGAACCTCCGATAGTAACCCGCTAAACCTAGGAAACTCCGCACCTCAGTCGGTGTTTTCGGTTGTTCCCAGTTAATCACTGATTCCACCTTTGTTGGATCCACTGAAACTCCTTCCTTGTCAATGACGTGCCACAAAAACTACACTCTCTCTAACCAAAATTCACACTTGTGAATTTTGTATACAACCTCTCTTTTCTTAGTGCCTCCAACACTAGTCTTAAATGTTCAACGTGATCCTCCTTCGTCTTGGAATAGACTAGGATATCATCAATAAACACCACGACGAACTTGTCCAAATATTGTTTGAACACTCGGTTCATCATGTGCATGAGTGCAGCTGGTGCATTCGTCAACCCAAATGACATCACTAAGAACTTGTAATGGCCGTAACGAGTCCTAAATGTTGTCTTAGGTACATCCTCCACTCTAACCTTCAACTGGTGATACCCTGTACATAAATCTATCTTTGAAAAATAGTTAGCTCCTCTCAACTGATCAAAAAGATCATCGATCCTGGGAAATGGGTACTTATTCTTAATCGTTAGCTTGTTCAACTCTCGGTAGTCGATACAAAGCCTCAACGATCCATCCTTCTTCTTTACAAATAGTACCGGTGCTCCCCATGGAGAAACACTCGGTTGAATGTACTTCTTGTCCAATAGTTCTTGTAGCTGAATCATTAACTCCTTTAATTCTACTGGCGCCATAAGATATGGTGCCTTCAAAATTGGTGTCGTCCCTGGCTCAAGGTCTATAACAAATTCGGTCTCCCTGTCGGGTGGAAGACCTGGCAAGTCACTCGAAAATACATCCGCATACTCATTGACAATAGGTATCTATTCCAACGTTGCTCCCAATCTTTGGGTATCAACAACATGGCACAGGTAACCTTCGCATCCCTTCTTTAGAAATTTTCTGGCTTGCGTCATGGTTAGATAACAAGAGCGTCCCGGTATTTACTACCGTAGAACACTACCTTGGGTTTCTTAGAAATTCGAAGGTTCACACTCTTATTTTGGCAATCTATCATTGCCCCATTGTTAATCAACCAGTCCATCCCGAGAATTACATCGAATTCTCCCAAATTTATCGGTATAAGATCTATCGACAATTTGTTACCTCTAATATTCACACAACATCTCCTATGAACCGAGTCCACAGGAATTACTTCATCGTTAGCTACCTTAATGTTCAAAGGTATTACATGTCTTTCGGGGAGTAATCCTAATCGTTTAGCAAACTCACATGCTATAAACGAACACGTTGTAACCGAATCAAACAGTACGTATGCATTAATGTTGTTGACCGAAATGATACCTGCTACGACGTCACCTAATGCTACCGCATCTTGGACCGTCATATTAAAAGTACGGGCATTCGTTCTACCCTGTGGTTATGCGCCACCAATCGCCAGCTTATTACCGCTAGCTCCTTTCCCACCATCCGAACCTTTTTTGGACAGTTACGCGCCATGTGGTCCATAGATCCACATACAAAACAACCGCGACTCTTCTTTGGACTGGGACAGTTAGGCAAAATATACCCCTCCTGTCCACAGTTATAACAGACCGCTTTACCCTTGAGGCAGACTCCTAGATGAGTCTTACCACAGTTCTTGCATGACTCTATCTTTCTTTTAGGAAACTCCTATTTTACTCCGGTATTCTCGGAGCTGAAATCCTTCCACTTCTAGCCACTCCCGCTGGCTCCCTCAATCTTGACTGACACCTCAGTCTTAGCCTTATTCTTCTTCTCTTTGTGGTATAAGGTCAACGCCTCACTACCACTCTCGACAATAACTGCTTTCTCTAACACCGCTCCAAAGGTAACACTTTGGAAAAATGATACACGATTGTAGGGCCAGGGTTTCAATCCTTGCTCAAATCATCGGGCCTATCGCAACTCCGTGTCCACTTGATGAGGAGCAAACCTCGCCAGTTCATTGAACCTGGTTGCGTATTGGGGTACTGTTATGTCCCCCTACTTCAATTCTAGGAACTGAATCTCCATTCTCCCCTGCATACTCATCTAGAAGTAGTTCTCAAAAAATAATTCCTTGAACCTTTCCCACGTAACCACTTCTGTTCCGGCCCTACCCTGGTTGGCTTCCCACCAGTAGTTGGCCTCCCCCTTCATCATATAAGTCGCAAAAGAAGTCTTCTGCACCTCACCGACATTTACTATGACAACTGCCTTCTCTATTTCCTTTACCCAAACTTGGACCGCAATAAGGTCTGTAGTTCCATAGAACTCAGGCGGACCAATTAACTTAAATTCCTTAAAGGTAGTCCCCCAACCTACCCTAGGATTAGGGCGTACGATATCTCTTGTTCGATTGAGAGCCGTAGCCAGTAAGTTTACGAATTCATACATCGGGTTATTCCCCTACTCCTCATTTCGAGGTTCTTCTTCTTGATTTCTTGCACGTCTTCTTGGTGGCATTTTCTGTTAATACGAAAACATTTCGTTATTCTTTATTTATTCATCCTATTATTATTAACAATCAAATAATAACTCAATCACATTGCCAAGTATTTCAATAAAACCTTTATATTGAAATACTTCCTTGTAGTATAACACTACACTTTGCATTACAAGGCTTCAGCCATTTAAAATACTATCCCGCAATTACTTTCCAAAAGTTGGGATTTACAAAAGACTACCCTTGCCTATACAAAAGAGGGTTTTACGTCATTACAACCACACACTATTTGCATAGCTATTTCTTCTATATATACTACGAAACTACATCTGCAACACGGCATTCATGTAGTCCGCATCGGCCATACTGGCCACAATGTCCTGACTAATAGTATGCCGAGTCTGTCCTTCTTCCACGGGATACTCAACCATCTGCTGCTGGTAATCCTCGTGCGAACACCTATGAATATAGCACATTCTACCTATTTTCGGCTTCTTGTTCAGAAGCTCAACCTTTAGTTCCTGGACTTCTAGTTTCAAGTCCCGAACTTTATCCTTAGCCAACACTTTCTCATCCTGCTCGACCTCCTAAAAGATCTCCATATCCTCTCTATCTTCTACTACATCATCGACTACCTTCTTGAGGTCACAAACCTCTTTACTTAGTTGGACATTTTGGTCTAATATTGCCATGAATAGTAGTTTCATGGACTCCCCAGGTATAAACTCCTCCGCCACCTCCTCGGTAGGCAATACCATATTAATCGGCATTGTCTCCCCATTCTCAGTAGGCAGTACCGTATTACTCGGCACCGACTCAACCTCCTCCTCCGACATACCCTCAAACAATGACCCGAAGTCAAAGTTATCGGAGTACTTGGACGGATCCTCTTCTTCTACATCAGTCCCCTCTAAGATTACCACAGGTATCTCTGCTACTGGCATAGGTACCACCTCTATAAAGTTGACTGAATTCTCGCTAACCTCATTTATTTTATTATGCATGCTCATTATTCCTGTTATCTACATAAAACACAAATAATTGGATTAGTATACAATCAAATATGAATAGTTTATATCACATTTAATATGTGTAAGGTTACTTTCTTCTTTCAAAACTTTACCCAAGTTTGTTGACTTCTAAATTCAACTTCACTTCTCCAGGTTATAGCCTGAGGTTTTTACCCCTTAAGTTTTATAACCTACGACTTTGATACCAACCTGTGACGCCCCCAAATTTGGGTACCTTCAAACCCAGGATATGGTGCTACACGGTACTACAATCTACTCATACATTCAATTTAGGACATCAATATCAATGCATAAATTTACTAATTATTACATTCTATTAATCTAATCCCAAGTATTTGTAACCAATACATTGTTCTTTGTCATAATTTTAGTAAATACAATACTAATACTAATGCTATTACAAAGGCCACTTGTCCAGCTTGGACTTGCCTTTGTCTTTACAGAATCCTTCGGTCCGTTCGTTCTTAGCTGAAATTATTTAGTTTTAAGCAAGAATGAGCATAAACAGCTTAGCAAGTTAAACAGTATATCTTGAAACCACAAAATCAAGAATTATATCTCTTGGCCTTCAATAACTGTACAATAGTTATGAAGTACTTAAGAATAATCAAAATATCATTTTGATTCCTTTAAAACCATTCCCAAGGACTTTATAGCTTCTTCGAAATTTATCTTGGTCAACGACCATGAACCATAGTTTAGTTCTCATTCATGAAAGGAACAACCCGGCACGAAGGTCATAATTTCGATATAGCTTACGAGTACATCTAGGTGATCAGCCTGTAGTACTCTATATTGATCAACACTCATACGTTAAACGTGTTTACGTTTAATTGGTGGCAAACTCACGTGCCTGTCGAATTAATGACGTTTAAAACCTTTGTTTTATTCATGCTCAGGTTTACCTGAGAATCCGTACCAAGCAATTGGCATAGGATCACCATATTGTATATATTTTGGAAAGATTTGTGGAAAACCCACCAAAATATGCTAAGTCTCAGTCTAGCCGAATCAAATGGCATCGACTATTCTACAACACTTTATGCATAAGCAATTATGCACAATGACCACTTGTCCAACCATAACGTATAGACAAGAGTTTAGAAAACTTACATTCATAATAAAGTATGAACGAAGTTAGGAAACTTGCCTTTGCGTCTTTTATACCTCTACGTAGCCTACTCAGTCTTTAGCACGTCTACAAAGCATAATACATAGTATACCAATTAGTAATCATAGTTGATACACACCGTATTTGCCTAACTCCTCCTTCTTATATAACTTAAGCGAATCGTTAACTAATTAACATTCGTTCACGTTATTTAATGTTCATTAACCCAATCTTGGTTAACATTTTCAAAACTTAAGTTCATCACATTTAGTTAACGTTTAATTCTCATAATCCTTGGTTAAACATGTTGTTTAAAGCTTACATTACATCACTTGCTAGCCCCTTAATGGATATGCACAAGGTTAAGTACTTACTAGCAAAGTCAGAATTTTCTGCCATGCTGGCGCTGCGGCGCCAGATTTTCCTCTTGGAGTGGCATGGCGGCGCTACCCCTCTAGAGATTTCTCCCCGGAGTGGCGCTGCGGCGCCGGTTTAAGCCTATTGGGTGCCGCTGCGGCGCTAGCCCTGCAACTCAGAAAAATTTCTAAGTTTTTGAAAATTCTGAAATTCCCAACCTCGTAACGTAACAGTTACAACTCAGAATTGGCTCGTTCCAAAGCCAAAAGTTCACGGATGATATGCTCTATCATCCTATCAAGTCAGAATTCGTTTCTGAATTCGTCGGCTAGAAATTCGTCGATTAGTTCATTTTTATATTTTCTTTAAACGTTCATAAACGTTCGACGCTTAATTCTTTGCTTTAAGTCGGAATCAATCCATTCATGTTCCCGCAAGTCTTATTTACCTAATTACATATTTTGTAATCGAGAACCATCATTTTTGACTCACACGACGACTTTTGACTTCTAATCCGAGAAATTTACGTTTTCGACGATTATCGTCTAATCACGCAACTTTCGCCAAATCTTCGTTCTACATTATTATTACTTAAAACCAACGAGAATCAATCACATGGTTGATTGTTACTAATTCTTTTCAATCAAAACATTTAAGTTTTCATAGCTTAGTATGTTCATTAGTTCATTCCTTATGAATTCATTAAGTTCATCATTAGTACTTAATTAATTCTTAATCTTTCATCATTCATGGCTTGTTAAGGTTCTTAGCCCCCTACTTAGCCATCCTTGTAACTTCTTAGGTTCATGCTTCCTCTTAACACTTCTTTATCAAAACTTAGTAGAAAAGAAAAAAATGTTTATATATTTCTTAAGTTATACCATTCTTGTTCTTGGTTTGATTGAGTATTAAAACTCAAAGCCTTTCTTCTTCTTGGATGATGGAACTCTTAGCAAGGCAAGGCTAGCTTCTTCACTCTCTCTCTACGTGTTGGAGGAATTTCAAACAACTAACAAATGAAGAGCAAGGCTCTCTATTTATAGGAATTGGCTAGCTTAGGGTAGGATGGTAATTTAGGCCAAACCTCCTCTACTATTCCCACCTCCTCCACTTTCTTTCCCACTAAGTTAAAGTCCATGTGCTAACACATGGCCAACCATGTCTCCCCTTGTGCTCTCCTATGTCCCCCCATGTGTCAACATGGGTAGTGTGTTGAACCATTGGCTAAACCCACCCGTTTACCTAATGGTTCGACCCACGGGTCATCTAATTAATTTTTAATCAAAATCAATTCCAATTCAATTCGTTTCAACGTATTTACTCTGTATAAAATTTGTATTATACGTCGTATAATACTCGTATCCTCTCCGTATTATTTTCGTGCAATACCTCGTATTATATGCGTATTCTTTTCTGTATAGTAATCAATTATTATTATATGTAATCAATAATTCATTTAGTTCACTTTCCCTAACCGTTAGGATTTTAAGTCCTTACGCAAAAACTTTATGAGCGATAACCGAATTATTATTACATAATCCACCTCGCCTTGAAATCCTATGATTACGCGTTTCTCAGAATTTTAAAATAAATTCCTGAGCAGAAACGAATGAATAGTGATTCCCGCTCTTTTTCTCCCGAGAAAACTTTTATCGGCTAACTTAACTTTTCACGGTATATTACAGTCAAATCTTTCAACAGAATGTCATTCTGACATTCCAAACTCTCAAAATGGCCTAGGGTCTCCAACCCTAACCCTTAGGGTTAAATAATGTCTATTTCGTCTTTTTTAAAAAATATTTTTATTCTCGAAAATCTTTTATTTTCGTCTTATAAATTCATATCAATTATTCCTAGCACGTAGCCAAAATCCTACTCATTTTTGCATTCTCTAGGCCATAAGATGACCTACAATTATCTTACTCAGTTTAATAAACAAATAAGCAAATTTTATTCAATAAATCAAATAAAATTCATTTACATAAATGCTCGATTTTTCTCGGGCATTATAGTTTAAATCTTGATTTTCATCTTCCTTCAATACTTAATTAATAAAGAAGTTATAATTGGTGGAGCATGTATTGTACGAAGTGATAAGGTGGATATTATTGGACTTTAAAACATTAATAACCAAGAACAAGTGAAACTATAATTGAATGGTTGAGAATTTAATGAAGAAAATCATCAAAACCTGGAGATGGTTGTTAATGAATAATTGAAAACCATTAAAGCTAAGATGCTTATTGATGGTTGGAATCATAGATGAATAACCAATAGATTGATTCCATTTGGTTTGGAGTAAAAATCTCGAGTAACGAAGTTATGGCAAAATTTACGAGATTAGACGTTAATCGTCGAAATCGTAAAAATTCCCGAAATGATAGTCAAAAGTCGTCGTTTAACTCATAAAACTTTGTTTTTGAGGGCGTATCGGAGAATTAGGTAATTAAGAATTAGAGAAGCAAGAACGGCAGAATTCGGACTTAAAACAAAAAAATTAGTGTCGAACGTTTACGAACGTTTAACGAACGCGTAAAAAAGAATGAAATGGTGAATTTATCGCCAACGAATTCAGAAACTGAATCTAATCGGATACAATCGTAGAATATGAGATATGTGAATTAATGGCTTTGGAATGAGCCAATTTCGAGTTATAATAATCGCGTTACGAGGTCATAAATTTCAAATTTGAAAATTTTTCTAAGGCTCAGGGTCGGCGCCGTAGCGCTGCCCATGCCTAAAAAGATGGCATTGCAGCGCCTGTTAAGGGGAAAATTCCCTGCTTTACTGGCACCGTAGCGCGGCTGTGTGAACAAAAATTGGCGCCATAGCTCCAGCCCGAGGATTTTGTTACTGTCTGATTGGCGCCGCAACGCGGCCAAAGCAAAGGAAACCGACGCTGCAACGCTAGTGTAGGGAAAACCCAGAAATAAGTTTTAACTACTCAATTCTTGGGGAACTTGTACGGAAGGATAGTGAACGTATAATTCACATTAGATAACACTTAAGCAAGTGATTTAAACCTTTAGGAAATGTTGAACGGTAAGATTTAACGGGAGTTTAAAAGTCGAGGAATGCGAACGTAAAGTACGTAACCGATATTCGGGGACCGTATTCACGATGAAATGAACGTATGGAATTTCTATGTTGTGATTCCATAGACGTTGAATGACGATGGTGACTTAAAACATTCTGATGTTATAATGTCGTAATGGAAGTTAAGTATAAAGCATATAGATTTTGTAAATGAAAGTAGTATGCATACAAGCCAATCATATATGATGATAAAGCATATACTTTGGAAACGATCTTATTTATTTATTAATTAAAGTATTCATTTTTTAAAAGGCATTTAATTATCTACATGATGCTGTTTTTTATATTATGTAAATAACCTATAGTTTTAAGCAATACTTTTAAAATCATGATGTTGATCATGCTAATGCGATCTAAATTCTTAGAAAGCTTAAAACTAAAATAGTTCCCAATCGTTGGATTACTAAAAAGGGGATTAGTGATTCCGGATAGATTGGTACATATGTTGCTTGCTCGTTGGATGAGGATAATTGATCTCATGATTATTTGTGTGGAGACACTAAAGCAAGTATGTAGGTGCTTATTGGAGAATAAGTACACTGAACGTGACTGGATAAAGAATACTTAATGGAGTTTTACTCGCCTGTCAATAAGAATTTCTAATGTGATAGTAGTACACGTGATCCTCGGACTTGAGATCATCATAGTATCTTGTGTGTAATAAATTATACTTTGACTTATTCCTTAATACCCTTAGGGTATATCAAAGGGATTCTTCGGTGTAATAAGTTACATATGGAGATAATGAATGGTCAATAAAGAATCTATCGCTTCTAGTAAAAGAAGAGATATGTCCTATGTGATTCGTTAAATGACAACCCACTAGTCCTTGGCCAAGGCAGAATGAAATTAGAAAGGAGTTTTTAATTTGTATTATTTGGAGTTGTGCATTTTTTGATCAAAATACATATAATTAAATAAAATAAGACTTGACAGTAATTCCATGTCTTATATTTAATTGGGACATTATATGTAATGATTGAGATTTTATATATTAAATTTTAAATATTTATTGAGTAAATAAATATTTTATGTGATTTATTTACTGAGTTGAATAAATAAATTATGAGATTGTTTAGTGATTTAATTAAGTATTATATATTAAGTAAATGAATACTTAATATCTAATTTAATTGATGTGTATTGATTTTATAGTATAGTTATAATTTAATTATGATAATTAAATTAGATGAGTTATGTGATTAGTGTTACATAAATTATAATTAGTGAGTAATTATAATTATGTGGTAATTCTTATGTGATTAATTGATGTTGGATTTTAATTAATTAAATAGAAATGTTAAAGATTTAATTAATTAAAGTGTAACATTAAAGTATGTGTTAAAAGGATTTATTTAAATAAAGAAAAAGAGCTTTTAAATTGTTTTAACCAAATAAGGCCCTTACTTTTGTTTTAAGAAGGCTTTTGCCAAACAGGGCCCTTGCATTTTTAAACCTATTCTAACCAAATAATTCTTTAGTACTAAAATATATTTTTTAGAATAACCTTCTTTTACCAAACAAGCCCTAGTGGCTTTTGAAATCTTGTAACTGCTAATTAAATAATACATTAAGTAATATAATAAGTATTAGTTAATATACGTATTATATATCAGTACGTTATATAGTTTACGCTAAGTTTCTAAGCCTAAACTAAGACAAAGAAGAAAAGAGAGAGAGCAGAGAAGAAGAACTCAAAGGAAAAGTTAGAGAAGAAGAGAAAAAAGAAGAAGGATTGCTAGAAATCGAACTCACCATCATCTTCTTCCACACTCATAGCAAAGGGTATCATCTTAAATCTTTATAATTGTAGAATCAATTCATATGCTATTTGTATTTTATTCTCTGTCAAATTAGGTTTTCATGGAAATTGTATAATCATGAATTGTATATGTATATATGGTATTCATATGTTCTTCGTAGTAATTGTATTCCATAAAAGGATTCTCTGAATTCAATTGTCGTAAAAACAAGTTTTAATGGAAAATTTGTATTCATATGAGTTTATATATTTTTGGTTAGGTTAGTATGAAAGATTGATGTAAACATGAAATTTATGTGTAATATATATTATAGCATAGTTATATATGAGTTATATAGTTGTCTTAGCGATTCAATCCACGTAATTAAGATGAACATGAAGAAATTATGTTCATAGTAATTTACTGTGAACTAATTTTGAAAAAAAGTTTTTTTAAACTATCAAAATGGTGTTTGATTATGGATTATTGTTTAAATTGATCATGGGTTATGTTAATATGTTAAGAATTAGAGTTAGTACAATTGGAATTACATGAATTGATTGAAAAACGAATTCGCAATAGCAATTTTTGTCAAGAACGCTTGATATTGTAGTTTTCTTCAAAAATCATGAAAACTTTGTTTTGATTATGTGTTGTAAGGATTTTATATGTTATAATCATGTTAAAGAGTCCAAAATTTTGTTGTTATCAAGTTTCATGTTCATCATGTTGAGAAAAATCGGACTTTGGTGTGGAGAAATAAGCTTGTCGTTTGCTAGTTGGGGGGTTCCCACCAGTAGTGGGCCCCGCCCCAGCGGGGCTTTTAGCCTTGGGGGACCTGCCCCAGCGGGTTAACATGCTGTCCGAAAAATTTGTTTTCGCCTTGTTGAGTTTTCATGCCGCGTTTGTTTTGCTAACTTATTTTTATGACTTGATAAGTGTAGTAGGTAATGAGATAACATGTTTTTGATGTGTTAAAGATAGATTGAAGTCTTATGTTGTTATATGATATGTGTGCTTGGATATTATTACCGTAAGGTGCAATATGATAGTAAAAGTACTATATGTGTATGAGGTGCTTGATTGTGAGTTTAGCCTCATGTATGTGTATTAGTATCGACATACGTCGTAACCATGTTGTGAGTTGGACTTGAGTACGAAGTTCGACGGTTTAAATGTTATAGTTAAGTACTAATAGACGTTTTAAACGTAATGTAATGTGTAGGATAATTGTGGAAGTGATTGTAATTATTAAAGTATAGCTTGCACTTGAGGCAAGTTCTCTACTCCTTATCTTTTACTTGAGCAAGTTTTCTAATCCTTATTCTTATATGTTACGCAAGTTTCCTATCTCTAAACTTGTTACTTTTCTTTGTGCAAGTTCTTTAACCCGTGCTCATTATATCATACAAGTCTATATCCGTTTCTTAACTTGTTATGTATTGTACAAGTTATACTATATTCAAATATTCGTAAAGCATAAGTATTGAAGTATTATTTAAGTAATGTGATCTTGACTTAGTTGTTCAAGCAAGATCTACTTGATCTATCGAATGCTTTAAGTTATTTCTAAAGCATGCCTAGTTATCATGAAATCTATTGTTGTATCTTACATTTGATTCATAATTCTTATATTATCGAACTGTTAAAGTATTGTGAGTCTATTCAACTACTCCTTAGTTGATGATAGTTGAAACTCCAAAGTTCTTTTATCTATCCAAACCAAACTTTCGTTGGTACGGACTTGTATTGAAATACTGAGAATGAACAATCCTATTTACTAGGGGATATTTATGCTATAGCGTTAAGATGATTGTGCACAATACATGGTATGAAGAGCTGATCCCCCTAAGTACGAGTTAAAGGTCCATAGTCCAATGAATGTTAAAGGTTTAAATAGAAATATTTATAACCTAGGACATAGTTCAAGGTCGTATGACCCTCAGATAAATTCTATATTCTAATTTTAAATATGATTAAAGATTTATTATTCAATTCTTTATTTCTGATGAAAGTAAAGTTATTCAAACTCTCTTGAAGATATTCAGTCATGGCATACCATTGTATATTTCAAGTAAGCTTTTGTTTGCTCACTCTTGCGTATTTTTATAACCCTTGTAGTTAAAGCCGAGAATGTTGATGTACCGTCAACAAGTAAAGGAAAAGGAAAGATGAGCAAGTGAAGGCTTGTTGTTTACCATGGTATGTGGTGGACCAAAGGATAGCGTTTCGAGTGATAAAGGAAGAACGCAGAGAGGCTGTGCGACGTCTTAATATGCCTAGACATTAGAGCTTTTAAATTATTTGTTTCTTTTTGTAATAAATAAATGTAAATCCCATAATTTGAGATAATAATGGGATAAAGTGATGATGTCGTCCTGTAACTTGTTCCAGTTCAGGAAAGATGATGTAAATAGCAGAGATGCTATCTATTCTATGTTTTTAAAGCTACGAGCAATGAATCAAAGAAGTTTACGGATGTGCTATATGTTTAATATGAACTGAGTTATTTAATTATTTAAGTCTGAACTTGAATACTTAAGAATTTAGTAGAGGTGCTACTAAAAAATTTTCCTAATAGAAAATGCCTCCTAGAAGAAGATCTACACGTCAAAACCCAGAGGGTTCGATGAACAACAACAATAATGATGGAACAAACCCCAACTCGATTAAGCAGTTAGTGAACATACTGATGGGGGCACTTGCAAATTAGCAGCAAGTGCAGGGTACTACATTTAAGGAATTCAAGGCAGTAGGACTGCCTGAATTCAAGGGATCGACAAACCCTGTAGATGCTCAGACGTGGGTGATGGAGATGGAGAAGGTCTTCGACGTAGCTAGAGTCGGTGAAGACTAAAAAATAGCATTCGCAGCTTTCATGTTGAAGTCGGATGCTACTTTCAGGTGACAAGCTAATAGGACTATAGAGGGAGAAGGAGTGATACCGTGGGAACATTATAAAGACATGTTCTTTGAAATGTACTTCCTAGTTAGCTCACAAGACCAAATGGAGGTCCAAGTTTTTAAAGTTAAAACAGGGAGGGATGACGGTGTCTGAATCACCGCGAAGTTTAACGAGTTGGCCAGGTTCGCTACATACCAGGTCAGCACGGACGCTAGAAGGGCGAGGAGGTTTGAGCAGGGACTGAAACCCTGGCTCTACAGTAAGGTCTCTATGTTCCAGCTGAACATGTTTGCAGCTATACTGGGAAAGGCCATTCTAGCTGAAGGAGGGAGCGATGCCGTGACTAAATTCAACCTGGACAAGAAAAAGAAGATTGAGACAGAAAACAAGGCTGGTGGTAGCGAGGCTATCCATCAGAAAAGAAAGTGGAATGACAACACCTCTGCTGGGAGTCAGCAGGGAAGCCAGCAGAAGAGGAAGCTCGAAGCATGTGCTACATGCGGGAAGACTCACACTGGAGTGTGCATAAAAGGGAAATGGGAGTGCTACAACTGTGGTCAGGAAGTCCACATCAAGCCGAATTGCCCAAACCCAAAGAAGGGAGCTTGCTATACATGTAGATCCAAGGATCACATAGCTCATAGTTGCCCTAAGAAGCCAGTGGTAGGGTCAACAGGGAATAGAGGAAATGGCAGCGGCAGCACTCTGACTATCACTGGACTGTCGCCACTACAAGCCGTTCGACCCACTGCCCGCACGTTCAACATGACGGTGCAGGACGCTGTGTAATCAAAATATATGTTGGTAGGTATTATTTCGATCAATAGTATAAATGCATATGTATTATTTGATTCGGGTGCTACTTGTTCATTCATATCTGATGATTTGCTAAGAACCTAGACGTACCTAAAGAGGATTTAGTTTACCCCTTAAACATAGAGATTGCGAATAGGGATATTATTCCTGTTAGTGTTGTTTACAAGAACTGTAGATTGGATATTAAGGGTCAGGAATTAAGGGTAGATTTGATTCCAATAAAACTTGGGGAATTCGACGTCATATTGGGGATGGACTGGTTGTTCAACCATGGGGCGATAATCGACTGTCAGAAGAAGCCGGTAAACATTACGACTCCGTCGAAAGTAGTATTCTATGGTAGTAAATCGCCAAGACAAGCGAGTTGTCTGACGGTTATGCAAGCCAAGAAACTTTTGACTCAAGGATGTGTAGGATATCTGGCCTACATAGTAGATACGCGTAAGGAGAGCCCAAAGATAAAAGAGATACAAGCGGTTAGGGAGTTTGTGGACGTGTTTTCGGACGATTTGCCAGGACTTCCACCAGATAGGGAGATAGAGCTCGTGATCGATTTAGTGCCGGGGACTGCTCCAATTTCAAAGGCTCCGTACCGAATGGCTCCAGTTGAGATGAAGGAACTGATGGTTCAACTGCAAGAACTGCTGGACAAGAAGTATATTCAACCGAGCATTTCGCTGTGGTGAGCGCTAGTTTTATTTATGAAGAAGAAAGATGGATCGATGCGACTTTGCATTGATTATAGGGAGTTGAACAAAGTTACGATCAAGAATAGGTATCCTTTACCTAAGATCGATGACTTGTTCGATCAACTGAAGGGTGCTAGATACTTCCCAAAAATCGATTTGAGAAGTAAGTATCATTAGTTGAAGGTGAGGGGAAAAGATATATCGAAAATGACCTTTAGGACTCGGTATGGTCATTACGAGTTCTTGGTGATGTCATTTGGTTTAACGAAAGCCCCAGCTGCATTTATGGACCTAATGAACAGGGTGTTTAAGCCATTCCTAGATAAGTTCATAGTGGTGTTCATAGATGACATCCTGGTTTATTCCAAGACCGAGGAGGAACACACTGAACATTTAAGGCTGACCTTAGAATCGCTGAGACTAGAGAAGCTGTATGAGAAGTTCTCAAAGTGCGAATTCTGGTTGGAGTGTGTGCAATTTCTTGGCCACGTGATCGACAGGGATGGTATTTCGGTAGATCCGTCGAAGGTTAAAGTGGTAATGAATTGGGATCAGGCGAAAACGCAGTCGAAAGTGAGGAGTTTCTTTGGATTGGCAGGTTATTACCGGAGATTTATCCAA
This sequence comes from Panax stipuleanatus, assembly GCA_020205555.1. NCBI lineage: Eukaryota > Viridiplantae > Streptophyta > Magnoliopsida > Apiales > Araliaceae > Panax > Panax stipuleanatus. Next base: position 17,871,855 of record CM035123.1, read on the forward strand.
GACTTTTCCATGATCGCAACTCCGTCAAAGAATTTGACTCGTAAGATAGTTAAGTTTGTTTGGATAGAAAAGTTTGAGGAGAGTTTTCAAGAGTTAAAAAAGCGGTTTAGTACTGCGCCTGTGTTATCATTGCCGAATAGTACGGTGAATTTCATAGTATATAGTGATGCCTCACATAAGGGATTAGGCTACGTGCTGATGCAGAGCGGTAAGGTCATTGCCTATGCGTCACGTCAGCTGAAGAATTACGAGAAGGGGTATCCGACTCATGACCTAGAACTGGCGGCTTTAGTGTTTGCCCTAAAGATATGGAGACACTACTTATATGGAGAAAAGTGTGAGATATACCCAAATCATAAGAGTCTGAAGTATATCTTTACCTAGAAGGATTTGAACATGCGCCAAAGGAGATGGTTGGAACTGATCAAGGACTACGACTGCGAGATACTTTATCATCCGGGTAAAGCTAACGTCGTCCCCGACGCTTTGAGAAGAAATGGTCGGAAGAATCTAAACATGTTAACTGATCAGGATCAGTTGATAGAATAGATGGCCAAGAGTTCAAGTTGAAGATCGATAACGAGGGACTGCTACAATTTAAAGGGAGAATTTGGGTACCGCCAGTACTAGAAGTTAAGGAGGAGATGTTGAGCGAAGCTCACAGTTCGAAATATTCGATTCACCCTGGGAGTATGAAGATGTACCAGGATCTTAGGCATCATTTCTGGTGGCCGAATATAAAGAGGGACGTTGCTGAATGTGTTGCGAAATATCTAACTTGGCAGAAAGTCAAAGCAGAACACCAGAGACTTAGCGGATTGTTACAACCATTCGAAATTCCAGAATGGAAGTGGGAGCACATCATAATGGATTTTGTGGTTGGTCTTCCAGCTACTCATAAGGGATTTGAAGTGATATGGGTGATAGTGGATCGGCTGACGAAGTCAGCCCACTTTCTACAAATCAGGATTAAGTACAACTTAAAACAATTAGTGAAGTTGTACGCTAAGGAAATTATTTCTCGACACGGTGTTCCAGTATCGATTGTGTCAGATAGAGATCCGCATTTTATGTCGAATTTCTGGAAACGTTTGCAAGATTGTATGGGAACGCAATTGCAAATGACTACAGCATACCATCCTCAGATCGATGGCCAGAGCGAGAGAACGATTTAGACACTATAGGATATACTGAGAGCTTACGTAATGGACTTCAAGGGAAGCTAGGATGATCATCTACCATTGGTGGAGTTCGCCTACAACAATAGTTACCACGCGAGTATTGGCATGCCGCCTTACGAAGCGTTATACGGCAGGAAATGCAGAACTCCCTTCTGCTGGGATGATGTCGGTGAACGTCAGTTGTTGGGACTGAAATTGGTGCAACAAACTGCTGAAATTATGAAGCTGATCAGAACAAGATTGGTTGCTGCTCAAGACAGACAAAAGAAATATGCCGATCAACATCGACAGAATCAAAAATTCTTACCAGGAAGCTTCGTTTTCCTGAAGGTATTTCCCTGGAATGGGAAGATTAGATTTGGTAAGAAGGAGAAGCTGAGTCCCCGATTTATTGGACCGTTCGAGGTACTGCGAAAAGTGGGTGAAGTAGCTTACGAGATGGCGTTACCTCCAGAACTAGAAAATATACACAACGTCTTTCACATTTCCGTGTTACGACCTTATAAACACAACTACAAGCATGTAATAGAATACGAGCCTTTACAGTTTGATAAAGATATAACTTATGAAGAGGTTCCTGTTTAAATAGTTGATAGGAAGGAACAAGTACTTAGGAATAAAGTGATACCTTCTGTTAAGGTAATTTGGAGGAACCACAGTGCTGAAGAAGCTACGTAGGAACTCGAAGATGTAATGAGGAAATCGTATCCTCAATTATTTGCCTAATTGTTGTGTAACCCCTTACATATCGATTCTGGGGACAGAATCCTTTTAAGGGGGGAATAATGTAACAAATGAGATTTTTTTATGTTGTCCTTCTAGGGACAAAATCGTTTTAAGGAGGGAAGATTGTAACAATTGAGATTTTATATATTAAATTTTAAATATTTATTGAGTAAATAAATATTTTATGTGATTTATTTATTGAGTTGAATAAATTAATTATGAGATTGTGGAGTGATTTAATTAAGTGCTATATATAAATAAATGCATACTTAATATCTAATTTAATTGACGTGTATTGATTTTATAGTATAGTTCTAATTTAATTGAGGTAATTAAATTAGATGAGTTATGTGATGAGTGTTACATGAATTATAATTAGCGAGTAATTATAATTATGTGGTAATTCTTGTGTGATTAATTGATGTTGGATTTTAATTAATAAAATAGGAATGTTAAAGATTTAATTAATTAAAGTGTAACATTAAAGTACGTGTTAAAAGGATTTATTTAAATAAAAAAAAGAGCTTTTAAATTATTTTAACCAAACAAGGCCCTTACTTTTGTTTTAAAAAGGCTTTTGCCAAACATGGCCCTTGCATTATTTTAAACATATTCTAACCAAACAATGCCTTAGTACTAAAATCAAATTTTAAGAATATTCTTCTTTTGCCAAACAAGCCCTAGTGGCTTTTGAAATCTTGTAACTGCTAATTAAATATTACATTAAGTAATATAATAAGTATTAGTTAATATACGTATTATATATCAGTGCGCTATATAGTTTACGCTAAGTTTCTAAGCCTAAACTAAAACAAAGAAGAAAAGAGAGAGAGAGCAGAGAAGAAGAACTCAAAGGAAAAGTTAGAGAAGAAGAGAAAAGAAGAAGAAGGATTGCTAGAAATCGAACTCACCATCATCTTCTTCCACACTCATAGCAAAGGGTATCATTCTAAATCCTTATAATTGTAGAATCAATTCATACGCTATTTGTATTTTATTCTCTGTCAAATTAGGTTTTCATGGAAATTGTATAATCATGAATTGTATATGTATATATGGTATTCATATGTTCTTCGTAGTAATTGTATGTCATGAAAGGATTCTCTGAACTAAATTGTCTTAAAAACAAGTTTTAATGGAAAATTTGTATTCATATGAGTTAATATATTTTTGGTTGAGTTAGAATGAAAGATTGATGTAAACATGAAATTTATGTGTAATATGTACTATAGCATATTTATATATGAGTTATATAGTTGTCTTAGCAATTCAATCCACGTAATTAAGATGACCATGAAGAAATCATGCTCATAGTTATTACAGTGAACTAATTTTGAAAATAGTTTTTTTAAACTATCAAATTGGTGTTTGATTATGGATTATTGTTTAAATTGATCATGGGTTATGTTAATATGTTAAGAATTAGAGTTAGTACAATTGGAATTACATGAATTGATTGAAAAACGAATTCGCAATAGCAATTTTTGTCAAAAACGCTTGATATTATAGTTTTCTTCAAAAATCATAAAAACTTGGTTTTGATTATGTGTTGTAAGGATTTTATATGTTATAATCATGTTAAAGAGTCCAAAATTTTGTTGTTATCATGTTTTATGTTCATCATGTTGAGAAAAATTGGATTTTGGTGTGGAGAAATAAGCCAAATTGGCTTATTTCTCTGCCGTTCGTGAGTTGGGGGGGTTCCCACCAGTAGTGGGCCCCACCCTAGCAGGGCTTTTAGCCTTGGGGGACCCATCCTAGCGGGTTAACATGCTGTCCAAAAAATTTGTTTTTGCCTTCATGAGTTTTCATGCCTCGTTTGTTTTGCTAACTTATTTTTATGACTTGATAAGTGTAATAGGTAATGAGATAACATGCTTTTAAAGTGTTTAAAATAGATTGAAGTCTTATGTTGTTATATGATATGTGTACTTGGCTATTATTACCGTAAGGTGCAATATGATAGTAAAAGTACTATACGTGTATGAGGGGCTTGATTGTGAGTTTACCCTCACGTATGTGTATTAGTATCGACGTACGTCGTAACCATGTTGTGAGTTGGACTTGAGTATGAAGTTCAACGGTTTAAACGTTATAGTTAAGTACTAATAGACGTTTTAAACGTAATGTAATGTGTAGGATAATTGTGGAAGTGATTGTAATTATTAAAGTATAGCTTGCACTTGAGGCAAGTTCTCTACTCCTTATCTTTTACTTGAGCAAGTTTTCTAATCCTTATTCTTATATGTTACGCAAGTTTCCTATCTCTAAACTTGTTACTTTTCTTTGTGCAAGTTCTTTAACCCGTGCTCATTATATCATACAAGTCTATATCCGTTTCTTAACTTGTTATGTATTGTACAAGTTATACTATATTCAAATATTCGTAAAGCATAAGTATTGAAGTATTATTTAAGTAATGTGATCTTGACTTAGTTGTTCAAACAAGATATACTTGATCTATCAAATGCTTTAAGTTAATTCTAAAGCACGCCTAGTTATCATAAAATCTATTGTTGTATCTTACATTTGATTCATAATTCTTATATTATCGAATTGTTAAAGTATTGTGAGTCGATTCAACTACTCCTTAGTTGATGATAGTTAAAACTCCAAAGTTCCTTTATCTATCCAAACCAAACTTTCGTTGGTACGGACTTGTATTCAAATACTGAGAATGAACAATCCTATTTACTACGGGACATTTTAGCGAAAGTGTTAAGATGATTGTGCACAATACGAGGTACGAAGGGCTGATCCCCCTAAGTACGAGTTAAAAGTCCATCGTCTCAATAACTGTTAAAGGTTTAAATAGAAATATTTATAACCTAGGACATAGTTCAAGGTCGTATGACCCTCAGATAAATTCTATATTCGAATTTTAAATATGATTAAAGAATTATTATTCAATTCTTTATTTTTGATGAAAGTAAAGTTATTCAAACTCTCTTGAAGATATTCAGTCATGGCATATTATTGTATATTTCAAGTGAGCTTTTGTTTGCTCACTCTTGCGTATTTTTATAACCCTTGCAGTTAAAGCTGAGAATGTTGACGTACCGTCAACAAGTAAAGGAAAAGGAAAGATGAGCAAGTGAATGCTTGTTGTTTCAATCTTGATCGTAATAAGACTTAGTTGATAATGTTTTATTTCCGCTTTTATTTATTTGATGTCAAGGTTTAGTTAACCCTGGAATTTTAGTTGGACAAGTTGTAATCCTTTGTCAAGGAAGATTCTATTTAAGTATTTATGAAGGTTGTAATTTACTTTGCAATTCATTACTATTGGGTAGATGTATGATTTATTTAGAAAGTGAACACCAAATCTTGTGGAAACGAAGTACCCAGATTTGGGGTTGTCACATTGTATGATGGAAGGATTGAATTGTACTATAACTATTAACTCACATGTTCTTTTATGATTAATGTTGAAATCTATATTATTTGGAAAGTCGTTGATCGCTAGGGATGCTTATCCCTATTGTAGAATAAATATTATTTATTTAAATAAATTATTAGTTTAATTTATTTATTTAAATACGGTTAGAATTATTTTAATTGATTTATTTTCAACCGGTTTAATATGGAGAACCTAAAGGGTCACACCATAGAAAAAAAGAATAATTATCTAAGAATGTAATGGCATAATTATAATAATATGTTAAGTGTAATTAATTTAATCTATGATGATAGAAAAAATTAAATAACTTAATGTTTATTATTTAATATTTTGGAAATATTAAATATAAATTAATAAGAGTAGTCTTATTAATATTATTATAATTATTATTATTTTAATTTCTAAAGGAGTTTAGGAATTAATTTAATATTAGTACTCTCATTTATTCCTAATAAAATTAGGAGGCAAATTAATTAAAGGAGTTTAATTAATTTATCTCAATATGATTGGTAAACCTAATTAATTAAAGGAGTTTAATTAATTAAATGAAACCCTATATCTAATTGGATTAGAAGGGTTGTCCAATATCTATATAAAAGGAGTCTTATGTTAGATATCAGTGGATGCAATTCTAATTGTTGAAGAGTACTCCTTTTTTATAGAGGATAAAAAACTAGGGTTTAGCCAACACCCTCCTTCTTGAACAATTCCTCTTCCTTGGTGGATCACCTCTAGAGGCCGAACACTTGGGTGGCTAACATTGATCAAAGGAAAGAATCAATCCCGGAGATTCAAGGAGATCACGAAGAGGGAGTTGAACTTGTACCTGTGGAAGCTTAGTTCTACAAGGGTATGAATCTAATCTCCTTCTATTTCGTTTTAATTAATAACTGTGCATAAAGGATGATCCGGGTAATTGGTTTGTAGAAAATTTTAAACTCTGATATACCATGCTTCCTCTATTTTGTGCAATTTGATTGCGCCACGATTTCATACAAACCTAACAGTGGCATCAGAGCCAAACCTTTATGCGAGTTTTTAATTGTCTAGTTTTGATATATATACTGATATATGTTTTGAACAATTTAGTTCGGCATGATAGTTAGCTAGGAATTTTGTTTTTGGAGAAAAACTATTCAATTCGCGAACCAGAAAAATGGACACCCCCAGCGGCACTGTAGCGCCGGTCACAGGCCTTGCAGCAGCGCCGAATCGCTGGCTCCGTGTTCCTGAAGGTGATGCGGCACTGTAGCACCGGATGCTAGTTCACTAGCAGCGCTGCAGCGCCGGCTACGTGCCTCAATTTTTGATGACGTGGCGCGGCAGCGCCGGATGCTAGTTCACTAGCAGCGCTGCAGCGCCACCCCACCAGATTTTTTTTTTAAGATAAAAGGTTTATTTTTGAAAGTAGTATGCACACAAGCCAAACATATTCGATGATAAAGTATTTACTTTGTAACAATCTTATTCATTTAATAATAAAAGTATTATTTAATTAAAGGCATTTATTTATCTGCATGGTGCTATTTTTATAATATGTGATAAACTCATAGTTTTAAGCAATGCTTTTAGAATCATGATGATGATCATGCTAATGAGATCTAAATTTTTAGATAGCTTAAAACTAAAATAGTTCCCGATCGTTGGATTACTAAAAAGGGGATTAGTGATTCCGGATAGATTGGTACATATGTTGTTTGCTCATTGGATGAGGCTGATTGATCTCATGATCATTTGTGTGGAGACACTAAAGCATGTATGTAGGTGCTTATTGGAGAATAAGTTCACTGAACGTGGCTCGCTAAGGAATACATAATGGATTTTTACTTATCTGTCAATAGGAATTCCTAATGTGATAGTAGTACAAGTGATCCTCAACCTTGAGATCATCATAGTATCTTGTGTATAATGAATTATTTTTGACTTATTCCTTAAGACCCCTAGGGTATATCAAAGGGTATGCTTGGGTGTAATAAGTTATATATGAAGATAATGAATGATTAATAAAGAATCTACCGCTTCTAGTAAAAGAAGAGATATGCCCTATATGATTCGATAAATAACAACCCAGGAATCCTTGGCCAAGGTGGAATGATAGTTTAAATCTAATTTCTTTTCTCCGTGGGAACGATCTCTACTTATCACATTTATTACTTATTGGCCGTGTATGCTTGCACGCAATTGTACCCGTTTTGTTAACACCGAAACGGCGCAACAGTGACTAATAATAACAAACCCCTCAAAGTAATAATATTAAGTCTAAAGCATTCAAAGATATTTGGAATATCGAACGTCACCTTCTACGATGATAAAATTAATAGAGTATTAAATATTTGATATGAGTTTGTTGTGCTGCCCACAAGGTAAGTATTGAGTATTTAAGATGTTAATTTAATCACATTTGATGCTTATAAAGAAAATTGAACAATATTATTTTGTTGTGCTATCCACAAGAACAATATTTTTCTTTTTTGAATATATGGAAGTGCTAGGTTGGACTTAATTTAAATTATTTTAGTTCGGATGTGCACACACTTCACCATTATGATCTAAGAGGCAAAAATAAAAAGGAGTTACATGTTGATGTAATTGACGAAGAGTTGTCTACCTATGTATTTATATATGGTTTGTTGTGTTATCCACAAGGCTATATACATTTGAAATAGGATCCTTATTCTCACTAGCAAATCTTTAATTAAATTTGTCGAACTATATATTGTGAGGGTAATATAGTTTGAAGAAAATAGTGGGAGATATCATTTGAAAACAAAACCTAATTTATTTTGGTACTTAATAAAAGAATGCGTGCTAAGGTGTTGTTTAATTACAAATTAATTTATAGAATTTTACAATGTCTAAATTACTACACTGCGTAGCACATTAGATGTTAATTAACCGAACCAAATTAAACGGATTGGTTAAGGAATTTGAGAATAGTTCTCAAGGCTGAAAAGCTATCTTATTTTCTTAATACGCCTATCCCTGCAATGGTTACAGACAATGCCTTTGAGGAAGAGATTGCTACTTTTAAAAAGTGGCAAGATGATGCATAGTTGGCTCAATACATCATGCTCGCATCCATGAGTAACGAGCTTCAGCGTCAGCATGAAACTATGGATGCTTCTACTATATTTCTACAATTCAAGGAGTTGAATGGTGAGGAAAGTAGGACTAATAGATATCTGATATCTAAGAAGCTCTTCTGATCTAGAAGAAGAACAATTCAAAGAAGGTATAAGGAAAGGCAAAATAACAAGGATAATAAGAACAAAATTTATACGGATAGCAAAGGATTTTGCTTCCACTGCAATAAGCCTGGACACTGGAATAGAAACTGCAAGAAGTATCTTGCAGAGGCTAACTAGAAGAAGCTTAGTGAAGCTTCGGTTACAAATATAGGTTTGTTCATAATTGAAATAAATCTTTTTGTAAGTAAAATTTCTACCTGGGTATTGGATACCGGCTATGGTTCTCATAAATACAGATTTATGAAGGGACCAAGCAGAAGTAGAAAGCTAAACAAAGGAAGTCTTCCTACGTGTTGGAATGGAGCAAAGGTTGGTCCATTAAATGTAGGAACTTATTGTTTAGCGCCGCCTACGGGAAAGTCCATTAGTTTAAATAATTAACAATTTACTAAGTGGATTTTATATACTTGATTTACATGAAAAATAATTTTTAAATTGAACAAATTAGTAAAAGAAAAGGAGACGATCATTCAAAAAGTTGAATATTTGTATTTGGTGAAATAGAAGTCTGAATCATTTGAAAGGTTCAAAGAATTTAGAAGTAAAACTAATTGGCAAGGTATATTAATTCTTCGATTAGATCGAGGAATAAATACTTGTGCAATAAGTTTTAAGACCATCTTAAATGGTTTTCTTAAAATAGACACTTTCTAATACAAAATAATTGATTGGTGTATCTAGAAGGAAAAATAGTACCTTGTTGGACATGGTGCGGTCCATAATGATTTTACCGACATTCCAGTATCCTTCTAGGGTAATTCCCTGAAAACGGCTGCATATCTACAAAATAAGGTAACCTCAAAATCCGTCTCTGAGACTTCATAAGAGTTATGGACAGGGAGGATTCATAATCTTAAGTATGTTAAGATAAAGGGTTATCCAGCTTATGTGAAAAGGTTTCAAAAGGATAAGTTTAGGATAAGATTTGACAAATACAGATTTGTGGGACATCCTAAAGTAAGTTTAGGATAAATGTTCTATAATCCTACTTAGCAAAAGGTGTTTGTTGCGAAACACGCTGCCTTCTAAGATAAAAATGTTTATCATTGAAGGACTAGTGGGAGAATAATAGATCTTGAAGGAGTTCAAGAACCACAAATCACTATTAGTCAAAAGGAGGAACCAGTAGATAGACCTATTGTACCACAACCGAATCGTAAATCAAGAATAGTACCGAAGATACCTGGGAGGTATGGATTCATCATAGATGTTGATGATGAGGAACACATCATAGAGGATGATGATCCAGTAATATATGATAAGGTCAAAAGTTGTATACACTCAGAGAAATGGTGGATGACCATAAAATCCAAAATGGATCTTTGAAGTAATACTCAAGACCAATCGAATTTTACTTGCGATTGCAGCTGATTACTAAATTTGGCAAATGGACGTGGAGACGCCCTTCCTAAAATATAAATTATTAGAGGATAATGTATGTATGATACAGCTAGATGGATTTGTTTCAATGGTTAAAACAAATCATGTATATGAGCTACAACAATCCATTTATGGATTGAAGCAAGCTTCTCAAAGATGGAACATTCATTTTGATAAGACAATCAAAAGAGTTTGATTTTATCAAAAATGAGAATGAACCTAGTGTGTACAAAAGGGTCAGTGGGAGCGATGTGACATTCTTAGTATTATATGTTGATATACTACTGATAAGGAATGACATACCAGTGCTATAATCAGTAAAGATAAAGTTGTCTAAACATTCCTTCATGAATGATTTGGGTATAACATCGTAAATTGGGAATATAAATCTATATAGATAGATTTAAAAGGATGCTCGACTTAACCCAATGAACGTATATTCATTTGATGCTAAAGGCGTTTAGTATAGTAAACTCCAAGAGATGTCTCATGATGATGAGCCATGGAGTGTATCTCTCTAAAATTATCCTCAATAAAAGAGAGATCGCATGAGTTACTATCATGTATACAATGAAATATACGAGACTTGATGTTGATCAGTCATATTCTGGAGAAGTTCACTACGAGACAGTGAAAAATATGTTAAAGTACTTAACTAGCACTAAAGATGTGAGCATAATTCATTGTGGGTCTGAATAAAACTAGAGGACTAAAAGTCTCAAGTTTTTCAAACTGACCAAGACGACAACAAATCCACTTTAGGGTGAAGCATTACCTTGAAATGTGGATCAGTAAATTAGAATGGTTCCAAACAGCAAAGAGTTGCTGGTTTAGTGAGAAAGACAAAGTATATAACTGTAAATGAAGTTGCAAGTTGATGTTTCGGATGAAAAGTTCATTACAGAACTAGGAATAGTTCCTAAGTCTCATATTAGATAAAAACATGTGTTGCGGCACTTTCATTTGATTAAAGAAATCATTGAAAGAAGAGATTGAAAGTAGTATGTATACAAGCCAATCATGTATGATGATAAAGCATATACTTTGGAGACAATCTTATTTATTTAATAAAAAAAAATTCATTTATTAAAGACATTTAATTATCTACATTATACTGTTTTATAATATGTAAATAACCTATAGTTTTAAGCAATGCTTTTAGAATCATGCAAATGAGATCTAAATTCTTAGAAAGCTTTAAAACTAAAATAGTTACCAATCGTGGGATTACTAAAAAGGGAATTAGTAAATCCAGATAGATTGGTACATATGTTGCTTGCGTCACGATTTTGTACAAACCCAACAGAAGTCATTATAGAGATAATGAACTCTCAAAAACAACATTGCATATCCATTTACTGAAACTTATCCAACAGCAGGATAATTGTCACTTAGAGAAGAAGGGTATTAGATACCATGACGATTGGCTTTAGTACAAGTGGGAGATTGAAAGTAGTATGCACACAAGCCAATCATGTTTGATGATAAAGCATTTATTTTATAACAATCTTATTCATTTATTAATAAGAGTATTATTTATTTAAAGACATTTACTTATTTACAAGGTGCTGTTTTTATAATATGTGATAAATCCATAGTTTTAAGCAATGATTTTAGAATCATGATGATGATCATGCTAATGAGATCTAAATTCTTAGATAGCTTAAAACTAAAATAGTTCCCATTCGTTAGATTACTAAAAAGGGAATTAGTGAATCCGGATAGATTGGTACATATGTTGCTTGTTCATTGGATGAGGATGATTGATCATCTCATGATCATTTATGTGGAGACACTAAAGCAAGTATGTAGGTGTTTATTGGAGAATAAGTTCACTGAACGTGGCTCGCTAAGAAATACACAATAGAGTTTTACTTGGCTGTCAATAGAAATTTCTAATGTGATAGTACTATAAGTGATCCTTAGACTTGAGATCATCATAGTATCTTGTGTATAATAAATTATACTTTGACTTATTCCTTAAAACTCTTAGGGTATATCAAAGGGTATGCTTGGGTGTAATAAGTTATATATGGAGATAATAAATGATCAATAAAGAATCTACCGCTTCTAGTAAAAGAAGAGATATGCCGTATATGATTCGATAAATGACAACCCAAGAATCCTTGGCCAAGATGGAATGAAATTAGAAAAGAGTTTCTAATTTGCATTATTTGGAGTTGTGCATTTTAGAATCGAAATACATATAATTAAATAAAATAAGACTTGACAGTAATTCAATGTCTTATATTTAATTGGGACATTGTATGGCGGAATGATTGAATTGTACGGTAACTATTAACTCAAAGGTTCTTTTATAATGATTAATGTTAAAATCTATATTATTTGAAAAGTCGTTGATCGCTAAGGATGCTTATCCTTATTGTATAATAAATGTTATTTATTTAAATGAATTATTAGTTTAATTTACTTATTTAAATAAGATTCAAATTGTTCTAATTAAATTATACACAACCGGTATAATATATAGAACATAAAGGGTCACACCATAAAAGGAAGAATATTTATTAAAGAAGAAAATGTCATAATCGTAATAATAAGTTAAGTATATTTAATTTAATCTATGGTGATAGAATAAATTAAATAGCTTAATATTTATTATTTAATATTTTAAAAATATTAAATATAATTAATAAGAGGAGTCTTATTATTATTACTATTATTATTATTATTATTTAATTCCTAAAAGAGTTTGGAAATTAATTAATAAGATATTCTCTCTCTCTCTCATATATATATATATATATATATATATATATATATATTCCTAATAAGATTAGGAGGCTAATTAATTAAAAGAGTTTAATTATTTCCAATAGAATTGGGAAGCCTAATTAATTAAAGGAGTTTAATTAATTAATATGAAACCTTAATCTTAAATTGTTTAGGAGGGTTGCCTACATCTATAAATAAGAAAGTCTTATTATGGAACAAGGTTAGACACTTAATTTCAAGAGTTGGGAGAGCACTCCTTTTTTAGAAAGAAGAAAACTAAGGTTTAGCCAAACACCATTCTTCTTGAATTCTTATTCTTTCTTGGTGGATCACCTCTAGAGGCCAAACACTTAAGTGGCTAACGTTGATCAAAGGAAGGAATCAACTCGATGGATTCAAGTAGAATGCGAAAAGGATTTGAAGTTGAACTCGTACCTGAGGAAGCTGAAATCTTCGAGGGTATGGATACTAATCTCCATCTTTTTGTTTAATTAATAATTGTGCATAAAGGATGATCCGGGTATATGGTTTGTAAAATTTTAAAACTCTGATTTACCATTCTTTCGCTTATTTTATGCAATTTGATTGTATCCATAAATCTTACATACTTGACATCTTACAAACCTAACAATTTTAATTAAAAATTAAAATTAAAGGTTTTTCTGTAATTCCAGATTAATAAAGGAGTTTATTAGATTTGGAATTGGATTAAAATAAATGTGACGCCCCCAAAATAGGTTCAATACCAACCCATTCTGAGTCGCCAAATACATGGTACAAAATTCAATTACAATCTTTTATAACATACGGTCGTGCAAACTACGACCACGCAAACTGTGAATTTCAATACAAATCGTATATAATACAAAATATAAACATTCAAATTCACTCCTTATTAATTACAATCATTATCCCACTATTTTATAGAATAATGAGGACTTCTACTGATCTAACTCTGACCATCACTCTGATCCCCGACTAGTCCCCGCGATATTCCATTTCTTGAAGAGAACAATGGAAGAAAAGGGTGAGCTCAACTAGCCTAGTAAAGAATATTATGACTAAGATAATGAATAATAAATTATCGTTAGTCTTCAATAACTCAGATAAAATATAATGGACAACAAGTTTTAGATCAATATTCGCAGCGAAAATAACAATTCATTAGAAGAGTTAAGTAGAGAATGAAGTCTACTATCTTCCATGATTTAAAAGTCCATCATCAATATTTTATCCCTGTAACATCAATCAATATATATCTCAAATCAATATTCATCTTTGCACTACGGCTAAAGATATTCATTTGTATCACCAGTTAGGTCATGTTCATCTGAATACCTGTTCATCTTTGCACTACGGCCAAAGATATTCATCAAGTAATCATTTATATTTGCACTACAGGCCAAAGATATTCATCAAGTAATCTTTCATCTTTGCACTACATGCCAAAGATATTCAGTTATATCACCATTTAGGACTGAGAATGATGAAATACAATATAAAGAACGAATCTAGTGAGATAAAGGACAATGATTAGGGATTCGTAATTTAGTTTATCCAAGTTCAATAATACTCCGTAATAATCAATTATGGAGCAAAATTCAAGAATGATGTTCAAAACTTGGATACAATAAAATTTTTTTATCGTGAATAGTAACTCATGAATAGTAACTCGACATGAAAAGATAAGAATTTCACGAGAAAGTTCAGAAAATTATTCCGGTGAAATGATACTAGATGAAGCGCAAAACTCAAGAAATTTTTGATCATTTCAGGAATTCTAGAAGTAATACTTACCGTAGTAATTTAGAGTTAGGAATCTGAAATGAAACAATATACAAAACTGCAATTGAATTTTCACCCGTCAGGCGGTAGTCCGCTCAGACAGATTATTTTCACAATTTAATAACAACTGAATACGAATGGTTATTCACCAGGTATGAGGTAGTCTGCGTAGATAGGTTATTCCCACAGAATAATAAAGAATGAAATAACAACAGGATTTCACCATGCATGCGGTAGTCCGCGTAGACAGGTTATTTTAACAGAATAATAAAGAATGGAATAACAACCCTTACGAATATTGAAAGAAAATAACTCTCTTCATGAATACGAAAGAAATAATACCCATTACCTTAAAAATTTGGAGACTGCACTAGTGTAATAGCAGAATACTCTTCTTCTTTCTCTCTTATTCTCTCTATACTTTCACTCTCTATAGCTTTAGTGAATTGGTGAGAAATAATGAAAAAATGAGCTTCTATTTATAGGCTCGGCAGAGTAAGGGTAAAATAGTCTTTTTGCCATAATTTATGACATCATCGCTTACATCATCGATCTTATGACATCATTGCTTACCTCATCGCTCCGATGACATCCTTCCTTACCTCATCGCTCCGATAACATCATTGTTTGCATCATAAGAGTTCAAATTTAATTTGTATTCTTCCACCTCGTTTAACTTTTATACCATGAATTTACTATAATAATGTTACCATTCAAATTATAAAAATCATACTATTATATAATCACATCATACTACTATAATGTAATATTATAATAATATATTTGAATGAATTATTTTATCGGACAAGATAAAATACCAACTTTCAACAAATGTCACATGTTAAAAATTCCTCCGTTTAAATCCACATTGAATAAATATTTTCTTATCATATATATCAAAAATTAATTATTCATAAATAATATTACAGAACTACATTATTGACAACCAGATCGTTCTCAGGAAAGAGGGGGCCTTCCGATAAGGATTTCTTCTTACTGGCGCGCAATTAATCAACCCCTTTCCTAGATAGAACTTCCGTAAACATTGTCAATAATGCTATCTAATATTATTCAAATAATATGAATTGTTGATTTGATAATTTGAAATAATATGCAATGACAATTATTGAATCAATAATATAAAATAGCAAAGTAGCACTTATTGATATAAAATATCAACGTAGCAAATATTGAACAAATAAAATATTATGCAATTATTGAATCAATAATATAAAATATTGAACAATCATTACTGTAACAATAATTGAGTAAGTGCCTTCCTACGTAAGAATCAATAATTCGAAATACTATGCAATACCGTGTGCTACTGTGCAACACCACGTATTACTGTATTTTAACCACCTGATATTTCAACAGTACTAACGGTAACAGTTTTAACGTTATTTTTATAAATAGGTTACTTCTGTCACTTTCTATATCCGACATTCATTCCGTTGTGGGGTCCACCAATGACTGCGCCGTCGTACGAATATTCTCCGACAAAAAGAATATTCCTCAACCAAACGAATATTCTCCGACACAACGAACATTTTATAACCACTTGCTTACTTTGTAAACTTTGCACATTTCATCCATAACTTATCACATTTATCAAATCAACACCTTACTATTTTAAAATAATATATAAAGAAAATTAAATCTTATTCATAAAATTTGGGGTCTTACAACCTCCCCTCCTTATGTAATTTCGTCCTCGAAATTGAAGTACGTACCTGGTATGTCTAAAAGGTGAGGATATCTCGTTTTTTTTTCCGATTCTAACTCCCATGTCATTTCAACGATATCATGGTTCCTCCACAAAACTTTAACTTGAGGTATAACCTTTGAGCATAGGACATGTTCCTTCCTATCCAAGATCTTAACAGGTACCTCCTCGTATGTTAAATCTTCGGCTATCTTTTCTGGTTCTAACTTAATAATGTGGTTTGGATCTTTCACATATTTACGAAGCACAGATATGTGAAAAACGTTATGAACACGAGACATACTTGGAGGTAAGGCGAGTCTATAGGCCACATTTCCTACTCGGTCAAGGATTTTAAATGGACCAATGAATCGTGGGTTGAGCTTTCCTCTCTTTTCGAAACTCGTAACTCCTTTCCATGGAGCAACACGTAATAATACATGATCTCTGACATTAAACTCCACGTCCCTTCGATGAAGATCAACATAACTCTTTTGTCGATCTTGTGCAGTTTGTATACGTTGCCGGATCATTTGAATCTTTTTCGTAGTCATACATACTAACTCCGGTCCCAACAATGTTGCTTCACCCACCTCGCCCTAGCATACTGGAGAACGATATTTTTATCCATACAACGCCTCGAATGGAGCCATGTCTATACTTGCCTGATAACTGTTGTTGTAGGAGAATTCCACCAATGGTAGGTACTTATCCCATCTCCCTTTGATGTCTAGAACACAGAGTCTCAATAGATCTTCAAGAGTTTGGATAGTCCTTTTCGATTGCCCATCCGTTTGTGGATGATATACCGAACTGAATCATAAATTCGTGCCCATAGCTTTCTGCAAGCTGACCCAAAATCATGAAGTGAATCTTGGGTCACGATCCGAAACTATGGATACTGGCAAGCCATGCAATCTCACAATCTCATTCACGTACATACGAGCAAGACGTTCAAGGGAATAAGTCTCTCGTATCGGCAAGAAATGAGCAGACTTGGTTAATCTATCAACAATAACCCAAATCGCATCTATGCCTTGAGAAACCTTGCGAAGACCCGTAACAAAATCCATGGTAATGTGTTCCCACTTCCACTTTGGAATCTCAAGTTGTTGCAATGGACCCTTTGGCACTTGATGCTCCGCCTTGACACGTTGACACGTTAAACACCTCGAGATAAACTCCGTGATCTCTCTCTTCATATTGGTCCACCAAAATGTATGTCGAAGATCACGATACATTTTGGTACTCCCAGGATAGATTGCAAACGGTGTGTTGTGTGCCTCCATTATGATTCTATACTTCAAATCAGAATCGTTAGGAACACAAAGTCTGGAGTTAACTCGAAGTATTCCTTCTTCATCGATTCTTACTTCTGGAATAGTACCTTCTTGCACCTTCTTCCTCATATTCATCAGCTCCGGGTTTGTAGCTTGAGCAGCTATAACTTTATTAATCAAAGCTGGTTCTACGCATATACTTGACATCATCGCATGGGTCCCCGGAGTCTTGAACTCTATCTCCATCTTTTGTAAATCACACAAAATAGGCTTTGAAAGTATCGCATTCGTTCCCGCATATGATGTTCTACTCAACGCGTCAGCTACCACGTTCGCTTTAACAGGATGGTATTGGATGGTATGGTCGTAATCTTTCAACAGCTCAAGCCAACGTCGTTGCCGCATGTTAAGTTCCTTCTGGGTGAAGAAATACTTGAGGCTCTTATGATCCGTATAGATCTCCACTTTCTCCCATACAGGTAGTGTCTCCAGATCTTTAACGTCAAAACGACTGCTGCCAACTCAAGATCATGAGTAGGATAATTCCTCTCATATTCCTTGAGTTGTCGTAAGGCATAGGCTATGACTTTCCCATATTACATGACAACGCATCCTAACCCTTTGCCCGAAGCATCGCTGTAAATGACAAATCCATCCGAACCAGATGGTATCGTCAGAACAGGTGCCAAAGTGAGTCTCCTCTTGAGCTCTTGAAATCTCTTCTCGCATTCCTCGTTCCTTACGAATTTTGTATCTTTCTGAGTCAGCTGAGTTAATGAAGTAGTAATTCGAGAAAATCCTTCCACGAATCTCCGATAATAACCAGCTAAGCCCAAAAAGCTACGTACTTCGGTCACCAACTTCGGTTGCTCCCAACTTTGTATTTCTTCAATCTTCGCCAGGGTCCATAGATACTCTATGTTTTGATACTACGTGCCCAAGGAATGCTACCTCCTCAAGACAGAACTCGCATTTCTTTAGCTTGGCATATAGCTTGTTTTCACGAAGCCTTTGAAGTACCAGCTTCAAGTGGTGCTCATGATTTTCACGGCTTTTGGAATAGATGAGGATGTCATCAATAAAGACAACCACGAACTGATCCAAATATTCCTTGAATACACGGTTCATCATATCCATAAAAGCTGCAGGAGCATTAGTCAATCCAAAAGACATGACTAAGAATTCATAATGCCCGTATCGAGTTCTGAAAGCAATCTTCAAAATATCTTCAGTTTTAATCTTCAGCTGATGATATCTAGAACGAAGATCGATCTTTGAAAAGAATTGTGCACCTTGCAACTGGTCGAACATGTCATCAATACGAGGTAACGGATACCTATTCTTGATGATGACATGGTTCAACTCCCGATAGTTAATACAAAGTCACATACTCCCGTTTTTCTTCTTTACGAATAAAATAGGAGCACCCCAAGGAGATGTACTAGGACGTATAAAATCGATGTCTAACAACTCCTGTAGTTGGACCTTTAACTCCTGAAGTTCTATAGGAGCCATTCGATATGGGATTTTAGAAATGGGATTTGTACCGGGTTCAAGGTCAACAAAGAATTCAACTTCACATTCCAGGGGTAGACCGAGAAGTTCTTCGGGAAATACATCAGGAAACTCATTAACAACAAAAATATCATTCAAACTTGACGTATTCTTGTTTAGATCAGTGACATGGGCTAAGAAAGCTTGACATCCGTTTTTCAATAAACGAATAGCTTTATGACTTGAAATAACATTGATTGATTTTAGTGGTTTGGTTGTTTGAATTCGCACAATAGGTTGGTTAGGAATATGAAAACTAACAACCTTACGAAAACAATCAATTTTGGCATGATAAGTGGTCAACCAGTTAATTCCTAAAATCGCATCAAATGCAAGTATTTTCAATGATATAAGATCAACAGGTATGGTGAGGGTACCAATTTAAATCGAGCAAGATTTGTAAACTGTAGATGTAACAAAGGTTTCTCCCAACGGAGTTTCAACAGATAAGTCAAAGTCTAATTTCTTAGGTGTCAAGTTCAAACGTTGAGCACAAACAGGTGAAATAAAAGAATGGGTAGCACCATTATCTATTAAAGTGTAAACTTCGCAAGAGTTTATTATCAGCTTAGCCGTAATAACTCGTTCGGGTACCTTGCTTGTTGTGCAGTCACGACAAAAGCTCTTCCAGGAACCACTGACTTTGACTTTTCAGGGATAGCCTTTGGAGTCACCATCCCTACTGGACTTGGTTTCGCTACAGGACACACTCGAGCTATGTGCCCTTCCTTTCCATAGTTATAACATACCTTGGATTGTTCTGTGCAGTTAGGGCTGATACGTCCCTCTTGCTCGCATTTATAGCATACAACCGACGATCGTTCTCCTCTCCTAGAAACAGTTGATGTTGGTGCTGCTGTCGATGCTTTCACGTTCTCATTGTTGTATCTTCTCTTCTTAAAATCTCCCCCCGACTCACTTCTTCTATTATCATGGCCACGATTACCACCGGAGTGGTTACCGATTCTGGCATGATACTTTCCTCCCTGCTAGTTGTCATTGTTCCGATGACTGCTGCCACCGGTACGACCTTGGTTGTCGTCCCTTGGTTGAACATAATCATTATCTCGTTCTAATAACTGGGCCCTGTTCACTACATCAGAATATAGAGAGAATTTATGAGAAATGAGGTATTGACGAATCTCGGGTTTCAAACCTCTCAGAAACATCCGCGTCATACGTTCCTCATTCTTCACCAAATAAGGTGCAAACCGGGATAACTCCACGAACTTAGCCTCGTACTGGGACACAATCATGTTATTCTGTTCCAGTCTGATAAACTCTACCTCTTTCATGTGACGAATACTTTCTGGAAAGTACTTGTCATTGAACAGTTTCTGGAACGCCCCCCAAGACATCTTGAGTGCGGCAGGCTAGGTACGCTTAACAGATTCCCACCAGTAATCTGCCTCTCCACGGAACATAAAGGTGGCAAATGGAACCTTTTGTTCCTCCGTGCATCCCAAAACATCAAATATCTTGGTAATTTGCTTAATCCAATTTTCTGCCTTGACTGGATCTAGCTTTCCCTGAAACTCTGGTGGTCCCAACTCTTTAAACTGCTTGGCAGTGACAAGCCGCGAATTATTATTTCCACCTGTATTATGAACACGAGTCTCCCTCGTTTGGTTTTGCATGAACTGCAAAAAGCTTCTAAACATCCTGTCATTTATCATTTCTTCGGTATGGTTGTTTACGGGAGAATTGTTGCTTTCATGTTGCATGTTCTCTTGGTTGGTGATTAAAGGTGTCTCAATGGTCTCATTCACTACATTGTTTAGATTTTCAACTGCCATTCTCAAATACTGCCACAAAACAAGGGTTAATCAAAGAAATTAACATATCATATATTAACCCTATGTTCCAACGACCAATTAAATAATAATTAAGCTTAGGTAGGACACACTAGTGAAGGTTTTACTCGTCTCTCCCCTCCTAGTTCTATTCCCAGATCTCCGCCAGAGATCATTGTAGACACTTGAAATTTCGCTTTTGTTGTACTAACCTTGCAGGAGGGTAAAAGCGTCATTTTACTTCGGAGACAACCCCAAGGTAGGGCGAAAGGTCCCGATCATCTCGGAGACAACTCCGGGAATGGTGAAGCAGACCAATGAAGTCTGAACATACCACAACCCGAGCGAAGATAGACGAGTTGAGACAGTGATCATCGAAAACCACCTCAGCAAACCTCAAACGACGTACCATCAAGAGATAAGCTTGCAGACTGATATCTGGACCTGGAAGGTGTCTCGGCAACGAGTATCAACTTCCCGAACCCTAACTCAGTCGGACTCGGTCATATCTCGCTGCGTTCGTCAAATACGGTCCGAAAGATCAAACGGCAGACGTCAACTTCTATCGAATCGAGATCGAAGGAGCCATAACCAAGCCGGGGGGTCCCACCTGGGTAGCCTCTACCATGTATGTGGCTAGCCGCATACATGTGTGCGACTGCCCCAGACAGGTTATAACCCCCCACTTAGTTAATTTTTTTAAAAAGAAGAGATAGATATAGAGAGAGAAAGGCTCAGGTTGGACATCAACATAGCAACTTGAAGCTTATTTCTTCCATCTAGCATCTCATTGAAGCCATCTTAGTGTTCTTCCTTCATCCTGGGAGTCAAAAAGCTTGTTCACGCTTCCCCCAAGGTGAAATAACGCACTTCTAACTTCGTTTTCTTTGTAAACTATGTTCAAATGATAGATTAATGAAGGATCTTGTTTGAATCTAGCTATATTTGTTGTATTATAAGCATATTGTGTAATAGTTGGTAGTTTTAACGTTTCTATTGGTTATTTATTGCTTTAATACGTTGTATATAGCTTCGGAGACTAGATATACCTCAAGCTAAGCTTAAGCTTGTTCCCGAGAGGTTGTTAGCATGATGCTTCAACCCGGGAGCTAGAACGGCTTAGATTCGTGGTATATCTATGGATGTATTTACTTGTAAATGGTCCCGGTTAACCCGTATAGCCCTAAATATATATTTAGAGGTGAAAGGGGGGCCGAATCGGCGTGAACGGTGATTTCAACCGATGAAATCACTTAATAATGAAGCCATGGATGTTATGTATATATGAAATGTTACAAATATTGTGAGCCTAGGAATCCCGGTGTCGAGATCCCCGAACGGATCAGACTTGATTCTCACGATGGACCGGTTTTTACTTCGTAAATGCTTTAAATACCGTAAATATCGATGTGCATGTAATATTTGGATCTTGAAGACAAACTCGAGGGGTTAGTCTCGAGAGCTCGGATTCAAGACCCCGTGATAGTGAAAACCTTCATTACGAGAGCTCGGTTCATCGAGTTGGCTTTTATGCCCGATGATGATCCGAACCTTCTTAACGCTTTAGCATACATATCATCAAAATGATTTCTCAAAGAAAACCACAAAGAGCTTTTTATGAAAAATAAAGCGATTCGGGGTAGATCACGTAATGAACGTAAAGAATAAAAGGAAGTATCGAAGTCCTCGATTCCTTGTCGGGCAAAGGATTTGAAAACCTTACTTTCCAAAACCTCATTTCAATTTGCATATCTTGTTAAAATTGAATCTTTTGCTAAATCAAATCATTCGTACCTAGGCGCAAAAGAGGTACAACACTACTTTCAAGTCACCAAAAAGACTTAGAAACTAACTAATAAAGCTTTCAAAATCACACACACGAACACACACACACACACACACACTTTTTGCATAAGAAAATCAATAAGATGCGGTACCGTGCTTGAACGGGAGTCGGGGGGTGCCTAACACCTTCCCCCCGCTTAACCTAGCCCCTGGATTCCACGAATCTCTGGTTTCAAGACCAAATCAAAGAGTCACGCATTGGACCATCTTGCGAAAAACTATTAAAACCCGGATGAGTTGGTACATCCATTTCCAAAATACCAACTGGCGACTCTGTTTAATCAGTCCAATCAATAAAATCAATCTTTCAAAATCGTCGACACATATGTCGGTACCGGTTTCCTACGAAATTCACTCTTTAAAACGGAACCCCAAAGACAAAGCGAAAGCAAAAGGGAAAAGAATAAAATAAGGAAATCGGGGCACTCCTCTCTAGTCCCACGGACAAGAGACGAGGGCAAACAACTCCAAAAGAGAAAAAAGAGACCTCCTCCTTCAACAAAAGGGAGACCGAGGGCTTGATTTTTTGCCCGGCGTCGACAGGTGGCGACTCTGCTGGGGATCAAAGAGGGCTTAAGCCGCGATCAAACTTTTTAATTTTCGTTCTGCATATGCATTTGTGTGAATGATCTTTGTGTGTGTCAATCTTTTAGCATTTTGTATTAGTGCCTCGCACAATATATTAGTGCTTCGCACAATGTCATCATATTATATGCGGTAAGGATGTGAATGTATGTGAATGTATGTTGTGTGGTACCTCCATTAGGGGGCAATCCCGTCGATTGTTTATTACTGGACTCCTATGGATGTTTCAATTGTGAGGCTCAGGAAAGGCACCACCCAGATTCGCTCCAATCGAAACATGGATGTTTTCATCAAGTAGATTGCGAAGATCTGGGAACCAATTTCAAACAGCCCGTGAGAGTAACCCTAAGATAGGTCAGCCTCTGATAAACTAAATGCGCGGTGTGCTTCTTCAGGCCCCATTTAAATCTTCCGTGTATATAAATGACCGTTATCTTGAACTATCATACATACATCTTTCACACCCTGTCATCAATTCGACTAACTCGTTGTATTGTAGGAAAAGATTAAAAAACCATTAAACTAATGCATAGCATATCATGCATCCCTATCCACCAGTATCCAGTCTAAACTAGATATCGGTTGTTGTGCATATTGGTCCTAAAACCCGATCTCGAGCCAAAAAGGGCCTTTCACCAGTCCAGATGGCTGAAGCAAGTTCATCAGAACCCATCCCAGTATCTCGAGATGAATTCGAGGAGTTTAAGAAGCAAATGGCCGAGATGACGACCCTGTTAAAAGAACAGTGCAAACTATCTCAGGAATCTAAACACAAGAGTTTGACTGAATCCTCTGTGCAAGGAGACATGAAAGTACCCGAAAAGGAAGGTGATAACCATACGTCCACACCTATATCTCCCATCGATGTTGAAGTACCCAAGGAGGCCCCGATCCAGAAGACAACACGGGACATCACAAACCTCCAGGAGGAGAAAGACACTGGAGACATTAGGAAGAAAGTTAGACAGATGGAAGACGTTATCCGGTCTATGAGAGGGACGGGAACCCACGGGAGCGTGAATTACTAGGATCTGTGTATTTTCCCAAAGGCGAGATACCCGGATAAGTTTCAAGTCCCCGAGTTCGAGAAATACAACGGATTGGGAGACCCGTACACTCACTTAAAAGTCTACATAGGTGAACTTGGAACTTACACTGTAGATGAAAACCTCAGGATGTAGCTGTTTCAGAAGAGCCTTACCGGTGAAGCCCACACGTGGTATGCATGGATAGACAATTCCAAAGTCAGAGGTTGGGAAGATTTGGCCCATGCTTTCCTCAACCAATATAGTTTTCAATCCCAGATGGCACCTGATTGCTACCAGGTTACCAAAAGTCAGAAAGCTGGGCAATGAATCGTTTAGAGAATACGCGCAGCGGTGGAGGCGAATAGCTGCCCAAGTCAACCCACCAATGAATGAGGGTGAGATGGTGACCACCTTCATTGATATACAAGAAGCCCCTTTCTATGAGAGAGTCCTCGTTGGGTTAGGAAAATCCTTCTCTGAAATGATCAAACACGGGGAAATGGCAGAAATGGGTTTGAAGTCTGGAAAAATCAAAGACCTCGCTGCTTTGGAAGCCGTAGCTGAGCACATACAGTTAGGAAATTATGCAAGCGCTCCCAAGAGAGGATCAAAGAGGAAGGAAGAAGATGTCTCATTAGTAGTGCAAGGACAATCTGCTGGCAAGATCCCTAACTCACCTATCCAGAGACAGAACCCTCATCCGGTGAATTTTTGACATCCTATAGCAATGAAAGTTGGGGAAAACAAGCGAAGAAGGATATTCACTCCTTTAGGAGACTCCTTGGAAAACATATTAGCCCTACTGATCGCCCAGAAGAAGATCGTTAAGCTCGCTCCACCTTCCTATCCAAATGGAAGGCAATTCGATTCCAGTAAGAAGTGCGCCTACCATTCCAACTCACCGGGGCAGGATAGTCAGGAGTGTTGGACTCTGAAGCACAAATTCAAAACTTGATTGACAGCGGGGAGATTATAGTCAAAATTCCTGAGCAGCAGAATGTTAATAACAACCCTCTGCCTCAGCATGCGGAGGAAGGAGTCAACATGATCAGTTCTAGAAGCAGGGAAAATCGTAAATACCTGAGGAAGATGGGAGAGTTACCCTCGGCATACGACCCTGCAATATGGGGATATCCTGAAGAAAATTATGGGGTAGAACAAGAATTGGCTTCAATCAGAGCGCAGGTGGATCAGCTAGCTGAATTGGTGGTATACCAACACCAGTTGACCCAACAGCTCATCGACAAGGTCTTATCAAAGCCAAATGACCCCATATCTGTCCAAGATGTTTCCACCTCCAGAAGGGATCTGATCCGTTACCCAGAGCAGAACAAATGGACTGAAAAGATGGCTCGAGAAGCTAGATTGCAGAGCCGTCGATATTTTGATGCCAAACAAAAATTCACCTCGTTGAGGCAATCCAGGGAGGAGATTCTTTGTACCTTAATCGAGGAGGGGAAGATTATAGAATTTCTGCCACCCCCAGATACGAGATCGAAGTGTTTCGATCCTTCCACATCATGCCTTTACCATTCTAATGCTCCTGGACATGCCACGGAAGAATGTTGGGCTCTGCAACATCTAATCTAGAACTTGATTGAATCCGAAGAGCTGGACTCAATAAAAAAAGATGAGATCTTCCCTGAGGAAGAAATATACTATCCTCAGGGACAAAGGAACGTAGAAGGTATGATAGCTGTTATCCTTTGCATGGAAGGAATATCCGGCGGACCCATAACCATCCAAGGGGTACCTGAGCAGAGAAATAAAGCCACTCTCGAGATACCAGTGCCTAAACCACTGATGTTGGCCCCTTGGCCACAACTCATAATTCTCAGCCTAAAGAAGGTACCGTGGAATTACGGAGAAGGGATAAAGTTGGCACCTGACTGTACCACCATCATACCTAGGGAGAATACATGTTACCTCCCGGGGCGTTTGGCGAAACCGACAACCAAGGTATTAGGGAAGTTATCTACTGGAAATATCACAGAGTTCCTCCATAAAATGGGGCACGGTGAAGCCATGACGGTGAGGCAATTGGAAGCTGAAATTTCTATCCTGGATTTGGTATTAGAATCTGACGACCATTGTGAAATTCTGATCCAAGTATTGGAGGAAGCACACTTACCCAAGACTATCGATACTGAGAAATTCCAGCACTTGATCATCCATGTACTGGACAGTAACGTGATATCCTTCACTTACGACGATATACCAGCCGAAGGAACTGGGCATCACAAACCATTTCATATCGCTATCGTTTCATCAGGATATGTGGTAGGTGGTGTGCTGATCGACGGAGGGTCGTCTTTAAACATCTGTCCACATGATACTATGGAGAAGATGAAGATCAACCCAAACAGAATTCGGGACAGCCATGTCGTGGTACGGGCTTTTGATGGATCAAGAAGGGATACCGTGGGGGAGATTGAACTTCCTGTGGAGATTGGCCCTTTCACTTTCAACATACCTTTTCAGATCCTGAAGATCACTATCGGGTGTAATTTGTTGTTAGGACGACCATGGATCCATATGGCTGGCGCCGCCCCTTCAACTCTTCATCAACAACTGAAATATATCGTCAACGGCAATCTGGTGACTGTCAGTGCATAACCTGATTATCCTATTCATAACCTAGGAGATATGCCCCTGATAGGTGTGAATGAAGGGTCTAGCCCGCCAGTTTTCAAGCCTTCAAAATCAATAATCCGCGATATAACTCTGTGGGAGTACCGATCTTAATTCCCTGAATATCTACAGAGGTGATGGCAGTTGGCCAAGAGATGCTATCCCGAGGACATCGACTAGGCCGAGGACTGGGGAAGAATGGACAAGGAATCAGGAACCCAATCTGTATACCCACGCAGTTGGGAAAGGCTGGACTCAGATACTATGGTGGATCCAAGCATCAGAATCCTCACAAGCGTCAACCAGTTAATCAGTTAATTCACCTCAAGCCAAACCTGGGTGAAACCGGATCTAAGGAGCCACTCAAGAAGATCCCCCTCATGATTTCAAACCTTCAGATTCCTAATTTCGATCAAAGAGGACATCAAACGGACGGGGATGAAAAGCCTCTTAGTGATGCGGCCCAGAAGGCCAAAGACCAAAAGTTTCTGGAAGAGATCCAGTTGCAATTCGTGAGAAGTTTTTGCCTCTCTGAAGAGGACCTGAAGAAGTTCGATGGGGTAGATCTATCAAGTGATCAACCTAACCTCCCGACACTTAACTAGTGAAATGTAAACATCCCAAGCAGTGATCCAGGGACCGGTTCCAAACCAGTTATGGCCATCTTGGAAGACTGTGACTCCAGTAGCACGTCTATCTCAACGACTTCCCAGGAACTGCAGCCCAGCAAGTGGACGATCACTCCACAGATCGTTCAAAAAGGGTAAAAACCTTGAAGCGACCGCTGACAGGGAGCTCCACCTTTATCTATATTTATGCCTGTTTTATTTCATCCGTACCTTGTTATTGCCAGTTATCATATTAACTAATGAATCTTTTTGTAATTGACGACTACTTGTATATATTTAGCAATGAAGTTTTTGTATCAGGTTTCCAAATTTGCATGTCTCTACCCACGTCCATGGTTTGCCGAATTTGAGTAATTATTACGATTTCGACATAGAATTGGACTTTGACTTGATGGGAATCGAGCAGGAGGAAGGGGATGATGACGAGGTGCCCAAGGAAATCAAAGCATGGGATGAAGATAAACCTAAACCCAACCTCGATCAAACCACCACCATAAATATCGAAACGCCCAACGATCCCAAAGAAATACAGATCGAAACCAACCTTCCCTCTAACCAAGAAAAAGAACTAATCCAACTCTTAACCAAATTCAAGGATGTTTTTGCCTGGTCTTATGAAGACATGATAGGTCTATCCACTGACATCGTCTAGTGACTACCAATTAAAGAAGGGTTCAAACAAGTCAAGAAGAAACTGAGACGGTTGAAACCAGAATGGAGCCTAAAGGTCAAAGAGGAAATTATCAAACAGTTCAAAGTAGGAATCATTATGGTGTCAACGTACCCTGAATGGTTGTCCAACGTAGTCCCAGTGCCGAAATCTGGAGGAAAGGTGTGAGTTTGTGTGGATTATCGAGATCTCAACAAAGCCAGCCTTAAGGATGACTTCCCAGTGTCGTTCATCAACGTATTAATCGATAACACTGCGTAATTTGAGATGTATTCTTTCACTGATTGCTTTGCTGGATATCACCAGATCATGGTTGCTAAAGAAGACAGGGAAAGACCGCCTTCATTACCCCATGGGGAACCTTCTGTTATTGATGACTAGCTTTTGGCCTTACCAACGCTGGGGCTACTTATCAAAGAGCCATGATGACTTTATTCCACGATATGATGCACAAAGAAATCGAGGTGTATGTGGATGATATCATCGTAAAGTCCCGGCAGGCTGATGACCATTGCACCCATCTTCAGAGGTTGTTTGAACGACTCCGCAAGTTCAATTTGAAGTTAAACCCAGCAAAGTGTGCTTTTGGGGTGAAATCCGTCAAACTACTTGGATTTCTAGTGAGCAACCGGGGCATTGAGTTGGATCCTGCCAAAATCCAAGCCATCACAGAAATGCCTGAACCAAAGACAGAGAAGGAAATTCGAGGTTTCCTAGGAAGAATCAACTTCATCAGCCGGTTCATATCGCAGTTAACAGCAACTTGTGAACCCATTTTCAAACTATTAAGGAAGAACTCTTCTGGAAAATGGAATGAAGACTGCCAGAAAGCCTTTCATATCATCTAGAAGAGGTTGATTGAAGCACCTATTTTGGTACCCCCAAAGAATGGGATTCCGTTGTTCATATATATCTCGGTCAACTCCAATGCTATAGGTTATCTACTGGGGAAAAAGGATGACATGGGGAAAGAAAGAGCAATCTATTATCTCAGTAAGCGCTTCAATAGCGGAGAATAGAGATATACTCTGATCGAAAGAACCTGCTGTGCATTAGCTTAGGCAGCCACCAGGTTACAGCATTATCTGCATAGCCATACCACTTATCTCATATCGAGGATGGATCCTTTGAAATACATCTTCAGCAAACCAATTTTGAACTACCGTCTATCCAAGTGGCAGCTAATCCTTCAATAGTTTGACATCATATATGTCACCCAAAAGTTCATCAAAGTGCAAGGGATTGCGGATCACCTGTCGGCTACACCAACAGGGTTTGAGCCTCTAGAAATGTATTTCCCTAAGGAAGAAGTATTGACTATTCTCCTGATTGATATGGAGGATCAAGGTCAATTATGGAAAATGTACCTTGAAGGTGCATCAAACGCTGAAGGTGCCGGAGCCGGGGAAGTCCTGGTATCCATCATGGGAGATTAATACCCCGTGGCAACCAAGTTGCATTTTAACAACTCCAACAATACCGCAGAATATAAAGGGTGCATTGTGGGGTTCAAGCTGGCTCAATCCATGGGAGTGAAATGTTTAGCGGTGTTTAGAGATTCGGAGCTAGTCATCAGACAGTCTACCGGGGCATACACCACCAAAGAACTGCATCTACTGCCGTATCATCGACATGTTCTCAGATTGGCAGGGGAATTTGAAGACATTGCATTTATGCATATCCCCCAGAACCAAAATGATTTCGCCGATGCATTGACCACATTAGCTTCACTGGTGAACCTGTCAGCAAGAAGGGGAATCCTGTCATCACTTTCACTGTGCAAAAGACACCGTCATATGGGAACAAAGTAGGGGAGATATCAGATGAGATACTACCTACGGGGCCACCTTGGTACCACCACATAAAAGAATATCTGTGAGATCAGTCAACCCCGGAAGGGATGAGTTAAGCCGCGAAGAAGCGAATACAGAAAATGGCTATGAATTTCTATCTAAGTGGATATGCTCTCTATAAGAGAGATCCAGGTGTAGGCCTTCTGAGATGTCTAGACCGGGAGCAAGCACAGTGACTTATGAATGAAGTACATGGTGGAGTATGCGGAGCACATATAAGTGGACCTCTGCTTGCCAAAACGATTCTGAGGACAGGACACTACTGGATATCCCTCAAAGCGGATTGTGATGATCATGTCAAGCATTGCTATCAATGCCAGATCCACGCCAACATTATTCATGCGCCTCCGAATTCAACTACATTGCATGACATCACCATGGCCTTTTTCCATGTGGGGAATCAACGTGATAGGACCAGTTGAGCCTAATGCCAGTAACGATCATCGATTTATCTTTACTATGATTGACTACTTTACCAAGTGGGTGGAAGCAGCTTCTTTCCCAAGGGTCACAAAAGAGGTCATCGTTGGTTTCATTAGAAACAACGTCATCTGCCGGTATGGACAACCCGAGGTTATTATATCAGACAATGCGAAGAATCTGAATAACGAGATGATGAGGGAACTGTGTAGTAAGTTCAATATCAAACACCTCAATTCGGTTATTTATCGTCCAAAGATGAACG
The DNA here is from genome assembly GCA_020205555.1 of Panax stipuleanatus. NCBI lineage: Eukaryota > Viridiplantae > Streptophyta > Magnoliopsida > Apiales > Araliaceae > Panax > Panax stipuleanatus. Next base: position 17,902,569 of record CM035123.1, read on the forward strand.
GTGGAAGTGGCTAACAAAAACATCAAGAAGATAATGATGAAGATGTCAGCAAATCACCGGGGATGGCCTGAGCTATTGTCGTTAACACTACTTGCTTATCGAACATCGACTCGAACCTCGACTGGAGCAACACCCTACTCATTGGTATATGGTATGGAGGCTGTACTTCCTGTTGAAGTGTAGATGGAATCACTAGGAGTGATCCTTGATGCCCAAATAGAGGAGAGCCAATGGATACAAGATCGATACGATCAGTTATCCCTGATAAATGAAAGAAGAGCTGCTGCTATATTTCACGGTCAACACTATCAACAGTGAATGTCTCGATCTTATAACAAGAAGGTGCGACCTCGAGACTTCAAAAAGCATGATTTGGTACTGAAGAAGATCATTCCGGGCCAGGATATAGTAAGGGAAAATTTGCCCCAAACTGGGAAGGACCCTTTCTTGTCAAAGCAATCCTATCAGGTGGACCTTTGAAATTGGAAGAGATGCACGGTGAGGAATTCCCGCAACTGATCAATCCCGACTTGGTGAAACGGTATGATGTCTGAGACCCCTTTTCACTTTCTGACTAGACTGCTATGTCTTGATAGAAAAAAAAAGAAAAAAGAAAAGAAAAAATATATCAAGTCTATTTTTTCAGGTCTGAGCCTGAACTACGAAAGACCTGATCTCCTATCTGTGGGAGTACGTAGGCATCCATTTATGGTGCAGTCTAACCCTGGAAAAACATCGAAAACCTCATCAAATCAAATCGAGAAACATCAAAATCTTATAAAATCAAACTCAAACCCCAAATAAACCCCTTTCAAACTTTTCAGGTCTGAGCCTGAACTACGAAGGACCTGATCTCCTATCTGTGGGAGTACGTAGGCAGCCATTTATGGTGCGGTCTAACCTTCGAAAAAGTCAAACACTTTCCTAACCTATACAGAAATCCAAAACCTATCCATCAAGCCCTAACCAATCGACGGCTCATACGGAGGTGACCTAGCGACATCTCATTACCATTCATTCCGATCTAATGCCACATGACGAGACTAGTTCCATGTCTACATAATAAATCATAAAGCGAAAATGACAACAGTGGACATGGTTAGACATGCGCAAACATGGGAAGTGAACTAAACTTACTTTTTTTTAATATATACAGCTGTTTAGAATATAAAAGTTGATTCTAACCTATGACAAGTGATAATAACAAAGTCTCTACATGAAAATAAAATAGAGCTATAAATCAGTGGTAAGACGAGCCAACATCGCCAAATATCCAGCAGTCTTTGTAGTCGAGGGAGCAGCTCTGAGCTCGTGCTCCAACATGTCAACCCTCCTCAGCATCTCCGCTGTAATGCGGAAAATCTCCTCTTGACTCTGCACTACACCTTGTACGTGATCGATGAGTTCATCTGAGAAAGTCTCAGCTGTATCTTTATCAATGATGGCCTGATCTTTGGAAGCACGGGCTGCATCTCTCTCAGTGATAGCAGTATCCCTACCAGCTATGGTGGTCAACAATAGAGCCTGAGCCTGATCTCTCTCAAATGTCACCAGCTGAAGCTGTCTATCCATCGCCTCCATGGAAACTGAGGCCAAACGCGGGACAGTGCTCACTAAAGAAGCTGTCAACTCTGCAAATAACGCATCCTCAGTCGGAGATATAGGATCCTCTATCGGTTCCGCCGCATCCGTGGACCAACCATCATCATCAGATAAAGATCCTGTACCAACCTGATCTGCTGTCTCTGGTGCCAGATCTGACTTAAGCCAAGCTGAATACTTTGCAGAGCGGCCCGGATGGCAATCTCTAAACTCTGCTCTCTGTCGATGAGACCAAAACCCATAAACCTGAGCCAAATCAGCCTCGATAACTGAGCAGATGGGGAATCGATAATCCTCAATCCCCTCAAATGTATGGACCTACTGGTACTGATCAAATTGACCCATCATCGCCAGAGGATGATAGGTCGTCACACGCCTCAAACCAGCCAAGGGGAGGAAATCCAGGTCAGCGACATGGGTGGTGAAACTCATAAAGGAGCAGTACCCAGAATACATGACTATAGCAAAAGTCTCCTCTTAATGGCACCCAAAAATGAAGTCCAGGACGCCTCATCGACGTAAGAAGTCGGGAAATATGAATAAACCTGAGACAGGCCATGTCCAAAATAGAAACCATGACGGCGAAGCCACCCTATCGATCGGAGGCGCGTCATCAACCAGATGTATAAAAGCACTGGACTACCTCTGAACTCTTGATCACTAGCGTCATGGTAGATAGAGGCTGAAATCAATGTCTCTGCCAGGATAAGGGGCAATATAGTAAAGTCCTCTCGAAGAGCCCTAACAGCCATCGACATCGCCACATCCAGATGATCGGTATAAAATAGCATGTATAGATAAGCTACGAGGCACATAACCAAGGCATCCATGCGGGCAACGTACCAACGCTCCTCCGAAATGGCGAAGTCTCCGTGATAAACAGCAAAACTATCCATGGAAGAAAAATGCCTAAACATAAAGTCCATGGAGATGATGTGGCTACCACCACCACAGCCATCATAACTGCTCTCCTTAATCCAGGCATCGTCATGAACTGGCGGCGCATATGGCCCAAGGACACTCGAGCACATTACCCCTCTATCGACAGTCCTGAAATGCGACTATACTCCTCCAATGTAGGAGTCAACTCGGCTGAGCCGAATAGGAAGACATGACGCTCAGGAGTCCAATACCTGAGTATCTCGGCAACAAATCCCTCCAAAATCTGGAAGGACAGTAAAGACATAGAGTGGCCCAGTATGCGGCTGACATCGATACGATCGGTGGATGGCAGCTAGTCATACCAAACCCTCAAGCTGGTAGCTATATGGCTAGCAGGAAGGTGGTCCAAACATACCACTGCAGAGGACGACGTCTGTAAAACCTGTGTCAATAAGACCATACAGGGGTCAATCTCTATCCAATCATTTAAATATATCTGAAGCATGCATCATACTAATGATAAAACAACATGTGTGATGAATAAATAAGAAGCATCATATATAAATATCTGCCAAGTACATTAGTTTTATAAACATCACTGTCATACCTATGATACATGTGAAAACTAAAAATAAAAAGTACAGGATATTGGGGCACAAATGCCCAATGACTAACAGAGGACCTATGGACTCGTCCCCTCATCAAAATCATCCAAGAAGGTGAGGGTATCATCAAAATGATCAACCTGAGGTCGTCTACCTGGAGTGGGTGCATCCTGTTGATCCGGCAGATAAGGTGTCTCCTGCGTATCTGGGGGAACGGTGAAGGGAACATCTCTATCCCGAAAGCCACCAAAACTTGAGGGTCCAGCACCATGGGAGCCACCACCGCCTAACGGTCCAGCCTCATTACCCCTAGAAGCAAAAGTGTGTGCCAATGACGGGTCCAAGCCATTATAACTACAATAGGCTGACAACTCCTCCAACTGAAGTCTCAAGGCAGCAATCTGATCCTGATGAGACGGGTCCTGAAAACACGATATCCAGTCCCTCATCATAAGGGATCTTGGAACCAGATCAACCAAGAACTGGGTAGCCTAGGTCTGAGCTCCTATTGTGCGCCGGGTCCCACCAGGCGATAAAGTCCGCCGAACAGATCGGACCCTCAGACAGGAGGAAACCATCAAACCCCAAGGTGGGAATCGATGCAACTGACGAAGTTAGAGGCCAAAAGCGCTAGGCTGGAGGAAGATATGGCAGGCGAATCTCCCCAGTAATGCATCGAATAGCGCACTCTTCAAGGTAGAGCTCCTAACCTCCATCAAAAAGGAGTGGAATTCGACGAGTTGATAAATAGAACTCTGGCCCTGTCGGCACGCCATCCTCAAATCCCTCGGCCAAGTGCTCTCCAGAATATGGGGTCCACAATATGTCTCGAGTCTCCAACTGAAGACGGGCATGGGCAAAGTCCTCCGCGACCGGGACCTCAGACAGAGTAGACTGATGCCATCTACGTCCCCGAGGATAAGTATCCAAGCCTAAGACAGAGGTAGGGCGAAGATAGGGAAGCCTCTCATAAGCCCAGATCTGTCAATTCAAACAAACCCTCCATCAGTTGTGGGTAAAGAGAAATCAATCACAAGGAAAATAAATGAAATTCAGTCAAGAAGACTTACTAGAAGAAATGGGAAAAATCTGACCCAGGCGTTGGTAACTCCCTCGGATCGTAGTCGCATCCTATGCAAGAAAAGAGTGAATGTGAACGACCCCCAATCGTAGTCCCCAATACGGTCTATATATCAAACATACCCTACCATGCTTACGGGGACAGTGGAGGAGTTGTTTGCTATGAAATAACCCATTATGATGGTCAGGAACAGACGCCGCAAGATGCGATCCCTCTCCGCCAAATCAACAGGAAACTCCTGCTGCAAGGTGGCTCGAACTGAATCAACGCTCAGGCATCCTGATAGAATACTACTAGCCTTGAAGGCTCGCTCCTGAGGAGAAAATCTTAGGAGGGCACACACAGCAGCCCCGGTGATAGACGGCTCCAAGGGCACCCTATCCCCGGAAAACTCCAAGCCAGTGATGTACCTCCATTCCATGGGAGTCATCATTACCTCATAATCGAATAGATGCAGCGACTGACTCTGGTGAAACCATCTCTCACCCAAAGCCTGTAAATAGCCCTCAGGGCAACGATGGGGAACAATGGTGAAGAAGGCCCCGAATCCCCAAGAATCTACGATCTCTCTGTACTCGGGATGTAGTGACTGATACAGAGCGTAGATACTGAACCAGTTACCCCTCATCTGGGTAAACTCTGGCACCTGTACGACGTCAAGCTTAAGAAAACCCGTCTATGGCAGAAAGAAAAATAACAAAAAAAACCAATTAATCCCATACCTCATTCGCCTGCAAGTGAATGGACGGATGGTGGCTCAAATCCATGCCCAGCAAATCAGGGACCTCTACCACAATGCCAGAAAGAAATCTAGGCACAGTAGGGAGTGGAGGCGGAACCTCAGGCTTGGGAATGTCCCTCGTCCAGGAGTGGCTGATCCTCCCCAGCCGGCAAGCCAGCAGGCTCGGTCAAACGCTGCACCTGTCGGCTAATACGTGGAACCAGAACCTCAAAGGGGGTTCTATGCCAGTGAACTCCCGATGAAATCGGCCGTCCAGTGGCACGACTAAGCTCCTCAGGATCCATGTCTGAACAATGAGTTCGTAGGAATTAAAGCCAAGTCAGGTATATTCTTTCCATTTATAAATTTTAAATTAAACCCATAAAATATGATCATCACATCATGTATGTCTTACATGTGTCATTAAATGTGTATGTCATTTGCATCTTAGTACATCTATAATGTATCTATGATCCGGACATTTGGTTTATGAATTTTTTTTGCCAGAGTCTCCTTTATAAAATGGACTAACCACATGCCCGAAGCATGTATTAAATCACCCTATGAGGGTGCATCATCACAACCAAGCATGCAAACATCAATTTCAACTGTTATTCTAACACATATATACAATGTATATGTAGATTAACTGATAAATGGCAATATCTCGCATTCATATGATCCATATGATGATTTGTATCCATGCATTGCATTATAAAGACATTTATCCATCTATACATGCATACATATTAGATATATTGCTTCTAAGAAAGGAAATACGTGTTTCTGCCAACAAAAACATGAAAGAACGGAGTTTAGACGTTACTCGTAGTCCGTAGAAGGAGTGTACGGTGGCAGATCGCTCCAAATCAAGCCGGAATCGAGTATAGATGAAGAAATGCTCAGTTTTGTAGAGAGAAACAATATGAAATCAGAATGGAATGGGTGAAAATAAGGCCTCCTGAAGGTATAAGCTCGAACCCATGTAGCCTTGAACATGGTTGCTCTAGCAGCAACCATGTATATGGCTACCTTAAGTGGGTTCCGCAGCATTCCGTTTTGCAACACGATGTCCAGAACGTGTTCTTTTGGTTCAAAATGGTCACATTATGAAAAATGATGCCTTTCCGAGATAGTTTGAAACCCCAAAAACCCTAAAAATCCTCTGAAATAGCAGAAGTTTGGCAAAGATCAGATAACCCGACGTTGAACACCGGAAGACCAGGAAATCAATCAAAATCAACATTACAACATGTAATCCACCGACAATGAATCAGTGAAGGCGTCGGCTTAACCCCGACGATGTAATCCACCGACAACGAATTAGTGAAGGCGTCGGCTTTCCGTCGACGATGTAATCCACCGACAATAAATCAGTGAAGGCGTCGGCTTGAACCCGACAATATAATCCACCGACAATGAATCAGTGAAGGTATTGGCAAATCCCCGATGATGTAATCCGTTGGCTAAAACCATACGCAGATCGGCAAATCCCTAATGAATGTAATCCGTTGGCTACAACCCTACGCAGGTCGGCAAATCCCCGATGAATGTAATCCGTTGGCTATAAACCAGTGAAGGTCGACAAATACCCAATGAATGTAATCCGTTGGCTACAACCCTACGCAGGTCGGGAAATCCCAGATGATGTAATCCGTTTTCTATAACCCTACGCAGGTCGGTAAATCCCCGATGAATGTAATCCGTTGGCTACAAACCAGTGAGGGTCGGCAAATCCCCGATGGTGTAATCCATTGGCTATAACCCTACGCAGGTCGGAAAATCCCCGATGGTGTAATCCGTTGGCTACAACCCTACGCAGGTCGGCAAATCCCCGATGATGTAATCAGTTGGCTACAACCCTACGTAGATCGACAAATCCCCGATGATGTAATCCGTTGGCTACAACCCTACGCAGATTGGCAAATCCATGATGAATGTAATCCGTTGGCTACAACCCTACGCAGATCGGTAAATCCCCGATGGTGTAATCCGTTGGCTACAACCCTACGCAAATCGGCAAATTCCCGATGATGTAATCCGTTAGCCACAATCCAGTGAAGGAATCAGCTCAACCCTGATAATGAATCCATTGGCTACAAACCAATGAAGGCATCGACATGACCCCGATGGTGCAATTCGTTGATTACAATTCAATGTAGGTCGACTCAACCCTGACAACGTAATCCTTAACTTCCCCAACCGGGGAAGTAACCCTTTTATACATCTCATGTACCATTGCATCGATCATACATGATATTGCATCATCATATATACCTTGTCATGCATTCTCCGTGTCTATTAAATCTTGGTCATGTTCATTCCATTACATTGCATTAACATGACAAAGAGGAGTATCTGTAGACACTCGAAATTTCATTTTAATCGTACTAACCCTGCAGGAGGGTAAAAGCGTTATTTTACTTTAGAGACAACCCAGAAGTAGGGCAAAAGATCACGGTCACCTCGAAGACAACCCCGGGAATGGTGAAGAGGATTAATGAAGTCTGAACATACCGCAACTAGATCGAAGATCGACGACCTGAGACAGTGATCATCGAAAACCACCTCAACAAACCTCGAACGATGTACCATCAAGAGATAAGCCTGTAGACTGATATCCGGACCTGGAAGGTATATCAGCTATGAGTATCAACTTCTTGACCCTAACTCAGTCCGACTCGGTCATATCTCGCTGCGTTCGTCAAATACGGTCTGAAAGATTAAACGGCAGACTTCAACTACTGCCGAATCGAGACCGAAGGAGCCATAACCAAGTCAGGGGGTCCCACCTGGGTAGCCTCCACCATGTATGCGACTAGCCGCATACATGTGTGCGACTGCCCTGGATAGGTTATAACCCCCCACTTAGTTCATTTAAAAAAAAGAAGAGATAGATATAGAGAGAGAATGACATTTCTAGAGAGAGAAAGGCTCGGGTTAGACATCAACATAGCAACTTGAAGCTTATTTCTTTCATCTAGCATCTCATTGAAGCCATCTTAGTGTTCTTACTTCATCCCGGGAGTCAAAACGCTTGTTCACGCGTCCCCCAAGGTGAAATAACGCACTTCTAGCTTCGTTTTCTTTGTAAACTATGTTCAAATGATAGATTAATGAAGGATCTTGTTTGAATCTAGCTATATTTGTTGTATTATAAGCATATTGTGTAATAGTTGGTAGTTTTAATGTTTTTATCAATTATTTATTGCTTTAATACGTTGTATATAGCTTTGAAAACTAGATATACCTCAAGCTAAGCTTAAGCTAGTTCTCGAGAGGTTGTTAGCATGATGCTTCAACCCGAGAGCTAGAACGGCTTAGATCCATGGTATATTTATGGATGTATTTACTTGTAAATGGTCCCGGTTAACCCGTATAGCCCTAAATATATATTTAGATGTGAAAGGGGGGCCGAATCGGCGTGAACGGTGATTTCAACAGATGAAATCACTTAGTAATGAAGCCGTGGAATCTATGTATATATGAAATGGTACAAATATTGTGAGCCTAGGAATCCCGGTGTCGAGATCCCCGAACGGATCCTACTTGATTCCCACGATGGACCGATTTATACATTGTAAATGCTTTAAATACCATAAATATCGATGTGCATGTAATATTTGAATCTTGAAGACAAACTCGAGGGGTTAGTCTCGAGAGCTCGGATTCAATACCCCGTGATAGTGAAAACCTTCATTACGGGAGCTCGGTTCATCGAGATGGCTTTTATGCCCGATGATGATCCGAACCTTTTTAACGCTTTAGCATACATATCATCAAAATGATTTCTCAAAGAAAACCACGAAGAGCTTTTTATGAAAAATAAAGCGATTCAGGGTAGATCACGTAATGAACGTAAAGAATAAAAGGAAGTATCGAAGTCCTCGATTCCTAGTCGGGCAAAGGATTTGAAAACCTTACTTTCCAAAACCTCATTTCAATTTCCATATCTTGTTAAAATTGAATCTTTTGCTAAATCAAATCCTTCGTACCTAGGGGAAAAAGAGGTACAACACTACTTTCAAGTCACCAAAAAGACTTAGAAACCAACTAATAAAGCTTTCAAAATCACACACACGAACACGCACACACGAACACGCACACACACACTTTTTGCATAAGAAAATCAATATGATGTAGTACCGTACTTGCACGGGAGTCGGGGGGTGCCTAACACCTTCCCCCCGCTTAACCTAGCCCCCGAATTCCACGAATCTCTGGTTTCAAGAACAAATCAAAGAGTCACACATTGGACCATCCTGCGAAAAACTATTAAAACCCGGATGAGTTGGTACATGCATTTCCAAAATACCAACTGGCGACTTTGTCTCAATCGGTCCAATCAATAAAATCAATCTTTTAAAATCGTTGACACATATGTCGGTACCGGTTTCCTATGAAATTCACCCTTTAAAACGGAACCGCAAAGACAAAGCAAAAGAGAAAGGGAAAAGAATAAAATAGGGAAATCGGGGCACTCCTTTCTCGTCCCACGGACAAGAGACGAGGGCAAACAACTCCAAAAGAGAAAAAAGAGACCTCTTCCTTCAACAAAAGGGAGACCGTGGACTTAATTTTCCACCCGGCGTCGACAATCATATCCCTAAGCTCTGATACCAACTGTGACGCCCCCAAAATAGGTTCAATACCAACCCATTCTGAGTCGCCAAATACATGGTACAGAATTCAAATACAATCTTTTATAACATACGGTCGTGCAAACTACGATCACACAAAATGTGAATTTCAATAAAAATTATATATAATACGAAATATAAACATTCAAATTCACTCCTTTTTAATTACAATCATTATCCCACTATTTTATAGAATAGTGAGGACTTCTACTGATCTAACTCTGACCATCACTCTGATCCCCGACTAGTCCCTGCGATATTCTGATTTCATAAAGAGAACAATGGAAGAAAAGGGTGAGCTCAACTAGCCCAATAAAGAATATTATGACTAAGATAATGAATAATAAATTATCATTAGTCTTCAATAAATTAGATAAAATATAATGGACAACAAGTTTTAGATCAATATTCGCATCGAAAATAACAATTCATTAGAAGAGTTAAGTAGAGAATGAAGTCTACTATCTTCCATGATTTAAAAGTCCATCATCAATATTTTATCCCTGTAACATCAATCAATATATATCTCAAATAAATATTAATCTTTGCACTACGGCCAAAGATATTCATTTGTATCACCAGTTGGTCATGTTCATCTGAACACCTGTTCATCTTTGCACTACGACCAAAGATATTCATCAAGTAATCATTCATCTTTGCACTACAGGCCAAAGATATTCATCAAGTAATCTTTCATCTTTGCACTACAGGCCAAAGATATTCAATTATATCACCATTTAGGACTGAGAATGATGAAATACAATATAAGGAACGAATCTAGTGAGATAAAGGACAATGATTAGGGATTCGTAATTTAGTTTATCCAAGTTCAATAATACTCCGTAATAATCAATTGTGGAGCAAAATTCAAGAATGAAGTTCAAAACTTGGATACAATAAAAAAAAATTATCGTGAATAGTAACTCGACATGAAAAGATAAAAATTTCACGAGAAAGTTCAGAAAATTATTCTAGTGAAATGATACTAGATGAAGCACAAAACTCAAGAAATTTCTGATCATTTCAGGAATTCTAGAAGCAATACTTACCGTAGTAAGTTTAGAGTTAGGAATCTGAAATGAAACAATATTCGAAACTGCAATTGAATTTTCACCCGTCAGGCGGTAGGCCGCTCAGACAGATATTTTCACAATTTAATAACAACTGAATACGAATGGTTATTCACCAGACATGCGGTAGTCCGCATAGACAGGTTATTCCCACATAATAATAAAGAATGGAATAACAACATGATTTCACCATACATGCGGTAGTCCGCGTAGACAGGTTATTCTAACAGAATAATAAAGAATGGAATAACAACCCTTACAAATATTGAAAAAAATAACTCTCTTCATGAATACGAAAGAAATAATACCCCTTACCTTAAAAATTTGGAGACTGCACTAGTGTAATAGCAGAATACTCTTCTTCTTTCTCTCTTATTCCCTCTATACTTTCTCTCTTATAGCTTTAGTGAATTGGTGAGAAATAATGAAGAAATGAGCTTCAATTTATAGGCTCGGCAGAGTAAGGATAAATAGTCTTTTTGCCATAATTTAGGACATCATCGCTTACATCATCGATCCTATGACATCATTGCTTACCTCATAGCTCCGATGACATCCTTGCTTACCTCATCGCTCCGATGACATCATTGTTTGCATCATAAGAGTTCAAATTCAATTTGTACTTTTCCACCTCGTTTAACTTTTATACTATGAATTTACTATAATAATGTTACCATTCAAATTATAAAAATCATACTATTATATAATCACATAATACTACTATAATGTAATATTATAATAATATATTTGAATGAATTATTTTATCGGACAAGATAAAATACCAACTTTCAACAAATGTCACATGTTAAAATTTTCTCCGTTTAAATCCACATTGAATAAATATTTTCTTATCATATATATCAAAAATTAATTATTCACAAATAATATTACAAAACTACAATAGAAAACTAGGTCGTTCCCAGGAAAGTGGGGGCCTTCCGATAAGGATTTCTCTTTACTGGCGCGCAATTAATCAACCCCTTTCCTAGACAGAACTTCCTTAGACATTGCCAATAATGCTATCTAATAATATTATTCAAATAATATAAATTATTGATTTGATAATTTGAAATAATGTGCAATGACAATTATTGAATCAATAATATAAAAATAGCAAAGTAGCACTTATTGATATAAAATATCAACGTAGCAAATATTAAACCAATAAAATATTATGCAATTATTGAATCAATAATATAAAATATTAAACAGTAATTACTGTAACAATAATTGAGTAAGTGCCTTCCTACGTAAGAATCAATAATTCGAAATATTGTGCAATACCGTGTGCTACTGTGCAACACCACATATTACTTTATTTTAACCACCGGGTATTTCAACAGTACTAACGGTAACAGTTTTACCATTATTTTTATAAAAAGGTTACTTCTGTCACTTTTTGTATCCGACATTCATTCCGTTGTGGGGTCCACCAATGACTGCGCCTTCGTACGAATATTCTTCGACAAAACGAATATTCTCTGACACAACGAATATTTTATAACCACGTGCTTACTTTGTAAACTTTGCACATTTCACCCATAACGTATCACATTTATCAAATCAACACCTTACTATTTCAAAATAATATATATATAAAATTAAATCTTATTCATAAAATTTGGGGTCTTACAACAAAGATGTTTATTCTAATTAGAACTGGATTTCATGCTAACTAATTAAAGTTGAAATTAGATTCCTTGATAACTAATTAGAGTTGGAATTGGTTTTCGAAACTAACTGAGATTGCCCATTAAATCGATATCAATGTATATATTAAATGTTTAATTTATTGATGCATATAGTGATATGTAAGAAAATAAATGGGGTTGATTATAGAATATTGACCAATGTGATTGGATTTTATTTTAGTTGAATGCTTGAAAGAATGAGTTTTATTAAATAGGATCTGCGTACCTCGTCTTCTCTAATTTTTTCTTGATGTAAAATTTTATCTTCGTCCTATGTCTTTCCCTTTGACTGCAGATCAAGGTTTCTAATTAAATTAAATAGTTTATGTAATAGGACTAGTTAGAATTATATTGAAGAATTGGAGACCAAGAAGCAAGGAGCGTGTGAAGACCAGTTTGTAATGGAGCCCGGGTTTAAATGTAATAGTTATATTTAAATTTAATTCTTGCACTCCTAAGTTTGACCTTTTGGTTCACTTGGTGGCTCTAGTGAACCAAACTAGAATAAAAGTCCATAAACAATCCGAGTAGAATATAGTATTCTATGTGCATGCTAGTATTATATATATTATATTTTATGCAAACATGCTTCGCTTGTTTTAATAAAATGACACTTATTATTATTATTATTATTATTATTATTATTATTATTATTATATTATTATATATATATATATATATGTGTGTGTGCATGCGCGCTAAATAAGATGAGACTAATAATAACAAACCCCTCAAAGAAATTATTTTAAGTCTAAAGCGTTCAAAGATATTTGGAATATTGAACATCGCCTTCTAGCATGATAAAATTAATAGAGTATTAAATATTTAATATAAGTTTGTTGTGCTATCCACAAGGCAAGTATTAAGTATTTAATATGTTAATTTAATCACATTTGATGCTTATAAAGAAAATTGAACAATATTGTTTTGTTGTGCTATCCACAAGAACAATATTTTTCTTTGTTGAATATATAGAAGTGCTAGGTTGGACTTAACTTAAATCATTTTAGTTCGGATGTACACACACTTGACCATTATGATCTAAGAGGCAAAATAAAAAGGAGTTGCATGCTGATGTAATTGACAAAGAGTTGTCTACCTATTTATTTATATATGATTTGTTGTGCTATCCACAAGACTATATACATTTGAAATGAGATCATTATTCTCACTAGAATATCTTTAATTAGATGTTGTCGAACTATATATGTGAGGGTAATATAGTTTGAAGAAAATAGTCGGAGATACCAATTTAAAATAAGACCTAATTTATTTTGGTATGTAAAATTAATTAAATGAATGTTTGCTAAAATGTTGTCTTTTTACATGCAAAATTTTAAAAATGTCGAAATCACTAATTTCACTGTGTATCATACTTTATGCTAACAAACTGACCGGGCCGAATTACACAGACTGGTTAAGGAATCTGAGAATAGTTCTCATTGCTGAAAAGATTTCTTATGTCATAAATTCACCTGTCCTTGGAACTTTTCCAGAAACAGCCTTTGAGGAAGACATTGCCACTATTGTAAAGTGACAAGATGATGCATCTGTGACTCAATGCATAATGCTTGCATCCATAAATAACGAGCTTCAGCGTCAGCATGAAAACATGGATGTTCCTACTATATTGCTTCACCTCAAGGAGTTGTATGGTGAATAAAGTAGGTTTACTAGATATGAGATATCTAAGGAGTTCTTTCGATCTTGGATGACCGAGGGCACTGCCGTTGAGACTCATATCCTAAGGTTGATCAATCTGATTGAATGCCTTGGACAGCTTGGGTTCGTCATGGATGGGGAGTTGAGTCAAGACTTAGTCTTGCAGTCACTCCTTGAGACCTTCTTATAATTTGTTGTAAATTTTCACATGAATAAGTTAGATGTCAGCTTGCCTGAATTACTTAACATGTTGAAAACTGCAGAAGGTCATTTCCATCCAAGAAGAACCATGTCTTAATGGTGGATGATTCTTCTAAGAAAAGGAAGAGGCCCAAGGTATATTCTCAAAAGAAGAAATCTAAGAAGGCTAAGGGCAAGGTGAATAGGAAGGAACAAAAGAAACTTGATCCAGATAGTAAAGGAATGTGCTTCCATTGCAACAAGTCGGGTCACTAGAAGAGGAACTGCAAGGATTTCCTTGCAGAACAAAAGTAGAAGAAGCTTGGAGATGGTTTAAATTCTAATCAAGGTTTGTTTATGATTGGAATTAATTTTGTAGAAAGTTAAAATTCTACTTGGGTACTGGATACCGACTGTGGTTCTCACATATGTAATACTATGCAGGGAATGGTCGGAAGTAGAAAGCTAAATAAGGATTAGGTTGTCCTACGAGTGCGAAATAGAGCAAAGTTTGTTACATTAGCTGTAGGCACTTTTTGTTTAGCACTGCCTACGGGCAAGTCCATTAATTTGAATAATTGTTATTTTGTTTAGAATATTATTAAAAATATTATTTCTTTTTCCGTATTAGGTATGGATGGATTTGACATTATAATAAAGAACAACAGTTGTTCTATTTATAATAACAATGTTTTATATGATGTTGGTAATTTACGAAATGAACTTTACATACTTGACTTCGATGAAAATATATTTCAAATAGAACAAACTAAAAAAAGAAAAAGAGATGATGTTAATTATACCTATATGTGGCACTGTAGACTCGGGCATATCAATGAAACAAGATTATCCAAGTTGCATAAGGATGGGCTCTTAGATCTATCTGATTATGAATCATATCTAACTTGTGGATCTTGTCTTATGGGTAAAATGACTAAATCTCCTTTTAGTGGAAAAGGAAAAAGAGTTATAGAGTTGTTAGCGTTGGTTCACACAGACGTTTGTGGACATATAACAACGAATGCACGGGGAGGGTATTCTTATTTTAACACTTTCACTGACGATCACTCAAAATTTAGATATATGTATTTAATAAAATACAAATTTGAATCATTTAAAAATTTCAAAGAATTCAGAAGTGAAGTAGAGAAACAAACTGGCAAAAGTATTAAGATTCTTTGATCGCATCGAGGTGGAGAATACTTAAGTAGTGAGTTTCTCAATTGTCTCAAAGATAGTGGTATAATCTCACAACGTACTCCACTAGGTACACCACAGTTAAATGGAGTATCTTAAAGGAGAAATCTAATATTGTTGGACATAGTTCGTTCCATGATGAGTTTTACCGATCTTCCAATTTCCTTCTGGAGTTATGCCTTAGAAACGGCTGCATACCTACTTAACAAGGTGCCTACCAAATCAGCCCCAAAGACTCTATATGAGATGTGGAAAGGGAAGAAACCAAATCTTAAGCATGTTAAGACTTGGGGTTGTCCAGCTTATATCAAAAAGTTTGAAAATGATAAGCTACAGACTAAATCCGACAAGTGTAGATTTGTGGGATACCCTAAAGAAACTGTAGGGTATTATTTCTATCATCCAACTGATCAAAAGGTGTTTGTTGCGAAACATGCTGCCTTATTGGAAAATGAGTTTATCCATGAAGGGGTCAGTGGGAGTAAGATATATCTTGATGAAGTTCAAGAAACACAAATTACTACGGATCAAAGTCAGGTACCTGACCAAGTGGATGAACCTACTGTACAACACCCTATTCATAAATCTAGAAGAGTATTGAAGATACCTGAATGGTATGGATTCGTCATAGAGGATGACGATGAGGTACACGTCATGAATGATGATGATCCATTGAATTACGAACAGGCTATGAATAATAAAGACTCAGGAAAATGACTAGAAGCCATGAAATCCGAGATGAACTCCATGGATGAGAACCAAGTATGGACTTTGGTTTCACCACCTAAAGGCATAAAGCCTAGTGGGTGTAAATGGGTCTTTAAAAGAAAGACTGGAGCGGACGACAAGGTAGAGACCTACAAGGCCGGACTGGTAGCAAAATGTTTCAAATAAACACAAGGAATTGACTATGATGAAACCTTCTCACTAGTAGCTATGCTCAAGTCCATTCGGATTTTTATTGCGATTACAGCTTATTACGACTATGAGATCTGGCAGATGGACGTGAAAACGACCTTCCTCAATGGGAAACTTGAGGAGGATATGTATATGATACAGCTAGAGGGATTTGTTTCAAAGGTTGGAACAAATCAAGTCTGTAAGCTGCAACGATCCATTTATGGATTGAAGCAAGCTTCTCGTACATGGAACATCTGTTTTGATGAAACAATCAAAGAGTTTGATTTTATCAAAAATGAGGACGACCCATGTGTGTACAAAAAGGTTAGTGGGAGCGCTGTTTTATTCCTTGTATTATATGTTGATGATATATTACTGATAGGGAATAACATTCCTATGCTACAATCGATTAAAATCTTGTTATCTAAACACTTCTCCAAGAAGGACTTGGGAGAAGAATCCTATATTTTGGGGATCAAGATCTATAGAGATAGATGTAAAAGGATGCTTGGCTTATCCCAAAGAACGTACATTGACTCGATGCTAAAAATTTAGCATGGAAGATCCCAAAAGAGGTCTCATGTTGATGAGCCATGGAATACATCTCTCCAATTAACAGGCCCCAAATACACCTGAGGAGAGAGACCATATGAGTAAGATTCCTTATGCTTCAGCAATAGGATCTATCATGTACGGTATGATATGTACTGGACCAGATGTCGCTCATGCACTTAGTGTAACAAGCAGATATCAGTAGAATCCATGAGAAGAGCACTGGAAGGCAGTAAAAAATATCCTAAAGTACTTACAAAGGACTAAGGATGCATTTCTTGTCTATGGTGGGTCTGAATTAAAACTCGAGGGCTTCACAGACTCAAGTTTTCAAATGGACCAAGATGACAGTAAATCCGTTTCGGGGTATGTATTTACTTTGAAAGGAGGCGAAGTGAGTTGGAAGAGTTCCAAGTAGCAAACATTTGTTGATTCAGTGACAGAGGCAGAGTACATAGCTGCAAGTGAAGCTGCAAAGGAGGTGGTTTGGATGAAGAAGTTCATAACCGAACTTGGTGTGGTTCCTAGCATTGGAGGAGCAGTCCCCTTGTACTATGACAACACCGGAGCTGTTGCACAGGCTAAGAAACCCACGTATAATCAGAAATCCAAACACGTGTTACGATGATTTCACTTGATCAAGGAGATCAATAAAAGAGAAGACGAGACCTTGGAGCATGTAGACTCTCAAGACAACATTGCAAATCCATTTACTAAAGCTTTAACACAACAGTTTGATCGTCACTTATAGAGAAGATGGGTATGAGATACCATGACGATTGGCTTTAGTGCAAGTGGGAGATTAAAAGTAGTATGCATACAAGCCAATCATGTATGATGATAAATCATATACTTTGGAAATGATCTTATTTATTTATTAAAAAAAGTATTCATTTATTAAAGACATTTAATTATCTACATGATGCTATTTTTTATAATATATAAATAACCCATAGTTTTAAGCAATGCTTTTAGAATCATGATGTTGATCATGCTAATGAGATCTAAATTCTTCAAAATCTTAAAACTAAAATAGTTCCCAATCGTTAGATTACTAAAAAAGGGAATTAGTGAACTCGGATAGATTGGTACATATGTTGCTTTCTCATTGGATGAGGATGATTGATCTCATGATCATTTATGGGAAGACACTAAAGCAAGTATGTAGGTGCTTATTGGAGAATAAGTACGTTGATCGTGACTCGCTAAGGAATACCTAATGGAGTTTTACTAGCCTGTCAATAGAAATTCCTAATGTGATAGTAGTACAAGTGATTCTCGGACTTGAGATCATCATATTATCTTGTGTGTAATGAATTATACTTTGACTTATTCCTTAAGACCCTTAGGGTATATCAAAGGGTATGCTTGGGTGTAATAAGTTACATATGGAGATACTGAATGGTCAATAAAGAATCTACCGCTTCTAGTAAAAGAATAGATATGTCCTATGTGATTTGTTAAATGACAACCCAGTAGTCCTTGGCCAAGGTAGAATGAAATTAAAAAGAAGTTTCTAATTTGCATTATTTCGAGTTGTGTATTTTCTGATCGAAATACATATAATTAAATAAAATAAGACTTGACAGTAATTCTATAACTTATATTTAATTGGGACATTGTATGGTGGAAGGATTGAATTGTACGATAATTATTAACTCACAGGTTCTTTTATGATTAATGTTGAAATCTATATTATCTGAAAAGTCGTTGATCGCTAGGTAGGCTTATCCTTATTAAAGAATAAATATTATTTATTTAAATAAATTATTAGTTTAATTTATTTATTTAAATAAGGTTAAAATTGTTCTAGTTGATTTATTCACAACTGTTTTAATATGGAGAACTTAAAGGGTCACACCATAGAAGGAAGAACAATTTTTTTAAGAAGGTAATGGCATAATCGTAATAATATGTTAAGTGTAATTAGTTTAATATATGGTGATAGAATAAATTAAATTGCTTAATGTTTATTATTTAATATTTTGAAAATATTAAATATAAATTAATAAGAGGAGTCTTATTAATATTATTACAATTAATATTATTTTAATTTCTAAAAGAGTTTACTAATTAATTTAATATTAGTACTCTCATTTATTCCTAATAAGATTAGGAGGCAAATTAATTAAAGGAGTTTAATTAATTATTCTCAATGGGTTAGGAATTAAATGAAATCCTATTTCTAATTGGATTAGAAGGGTTGACCAATATCTATATAAATGGAGTTTTATGTTAGATATCAGTGAATGAAATTCTAATTGTTGGAGAGTGCTCCTTTTCTATAGAGAATAGAAAACTAGGGTTTAGCCAACCACTCTCATTCTTTAATAATTCCTATTCTTTGGTGGATCACCTCTAGAGGTCAAACACTTGGGTGGTTAACGTTGATCAAAGGAAGGAATCAATCCCGGATATTCAAGGAGATCACGAAGAATAAGGAGTTGAACTTGTACTTGTCGAAGCTTAGTTCTACAAAGGTATGAATTTAATATCCTTCTATTTTGTTTAAATTAATAACTGTGCATAAACGATAATTCGGGTAATTGGTTTCTAGAAAATTTTAAAACTCTGATATACCATAATTTTGCTATTCTGTGCAATTTGATTGCGCCACGATTTCATACAAACCTAACACTTATAGTGATGTCCGATCACCCCCGTAATGTACACCCAAAGCTTCAATTTTCTTCGTCAAAACAGAAACCTGCACTGATAGTGCGGTTATGACATCTAATTCAAATACCCCTGCCACCTTCGGTTGAGACATCCTGCTCGTTGGCCATTGGTAGTTATTGGCTGCCATGTTTTTTAACAAATCATATCCCTCCTCACAACTTTTGGCATTCAAAGCTCCACCTGCAACGGCATCGATACTGGTTCTCAACTAGTCGTCAAGACTATTGTAGAAGGTATGCACTTGCAGCCGTAATGGTAACCCACGATGTGGACATTTTCGAAGCAGTTCCTTGTACCTCTCCCAAGCCTCGTATAACGACTCTGAATCAAACTATCTAAATGAGAGGACATCATCCCGCATCTTAGTTGTCTTTGCTGGCAGGAAGAATTTGGCAAGAAACTTTTGCGCCAAATCATCCCATGTTGTGATGGATCCCAGTGGCAATGAATGTAGCCAACTCTTGACTTTGTCTCTCAAGGTAAAGGGAAATAGCCTCAGCTTAATTGTATCTTCCGACACCTGATTAAACCAGAATGTATCACAAATTTCTAGAAAGCTGATAAGGTGATCATTAGGGTTGGTCATCCGTCGGTGCTCCTGCTAAATTGTACTGAGTTTTGGATCATTTGAATCGTGCCTGATTTGATCTCAAAACTTTTTGCTGCAATTATAGGCCATGCTATGCTAGATTAAATGTCTGTAACCTTTGGCATTCCATAATCCCGAAGCGGTTTGTACTCTTATTCAGCTATATTAGCTTGATTTTCCATTGTAACTTGTTTAACTTTTAGTCCTTGTCAAAAAGTTCTTTCCATTTCGCTGTTGTAAGGAACTAAATTGGACCCCTTGGACCGTGTTTTTATAAACCACTGAATTTACCCTGGTGCACACACAAATCTTTGATCGCTGCTCGAATAGAATTGAACAAAATTTAAGCCTGTAGAAGCAAACAACAAATAAAAATAAAAATCTGTTTAAATAATCTAAATTAATAAAAACTAGTAATAAAGTAATTATTAAAACCGTTCCCCGGCAACGGCGCAAAAAACTTGTTGTCCGTTTTATATAATGACAAATACGCGCAAGTGCACACGGTCAATCAAGTAATAAAGTAGTAAGAAGAGTGTCGAACCCACAGGGAACAGTTAACAAATAACTATTTTAATTATCCAACTTCTGCTAATTTATCCTATTTAAACAGTCACTCAAGTTGATTTCTGAGAATTCACTAAATTAAAGCAATTAAGATTCTATTAAACTGACAAATAATGTGTACCAGATGATTAGAGCATATGAATACAATTTCCCCAATTACTTCACAATAATTCCCTTACCTTATTTCCAATTGATTTATTCCAACGAATTGACAACTAGGTTTACCCCCATAATTTACTAACACATTTCAATGATTAGCAAAAATACCTATTTCAGTTATTTTACTACTTTCGTGCAAAATACTTAAAATATATTGATTAAATTCACATCCATATCACAGTTGCGCATGGTATATAAGTACTTTCGTCTCATACACTGCTATGTTATTATAAACAAGAATCAACAAATTCATGTGTTATTTTATTCAGTTCTATTCTAAGATGTCCTCTTTCAATTCAATCAAAGAAATAAGATTAATTGTTAGCCAAACAATTATTTAATTATGCTCATAATATAATACTCAACTCAAAAGAATTATCAAGTGAAAATAAAGACAATTGAATTAATGCTTTGTAACAGGTTCCATTGTACTTTGTAAGGACCGAGAATTTCACATAATTTTATGTGTAATTTTTAGGAATAATTTTTTTTTAGAAAGTATTTGAACCATATAAGTGTATATGTGAATTAAGCTAGATAGTTAATTTATTAACTAAGAAGTATACTTAATCATTTTCAAGGAAAAGTAATATAAGTTATGTTATAAATTAACATAGCTTGAATGTTAGCCTAGATTATTCAATTAAAAAGATTTAAAATCTTTAAATAATTAATTGTTGATATGAATATGTGAGTGATCATAACTTATTAAGCCATTAGGGCTATTAAGTTAAAGCACTAAGGGAATATGTTATGATATATGTGAATTATGTATGTGATTGAATAAATATGTACTATATAATGTGTATACATTTATTTTGTATATAAAGAGAATTAAGAATAAAGTTAGGTAACCTAATACACATATTAGGTATGATAATTAAATAACCTAATGGGTTATAATATGAGAGAAGGATAGTTTTAAAAATATATACTAATCTTAAGAGATTTATTTTATACATTTCAATTAATTAATTTTATAACCTATGTAAAGCAAGTCTAATTGGGTTATGAAATTAAAGATATATGAGTAAGGAATTAACTTACAAATGTGTATAAGGAAACCCTAACTAAATGAGTAGGGTAATATAAAATTAAAAGTATGAACTAAGTTGATTTTATGGCCCAAAGAATTAAATAAGTAGCCCAATTGTTTATTTACGCATGGGACTTGTAGTTAATTTGATTTAATAGCAATTAAATTGTTAAACTAACCCAATATAACATGTATAGGGCAAGTATAATAATGACCCAATTTAATTAATGGTGGAAGTCCAAACCCAATTTAGTTCATAAGCAAAACAAGGAAATTGCTAGCCGAAAGAAATTAAATAAAAGCCCAACTTTTAGCCCAAGAGGGAGGGGACATGTTGTAAGAACCATGAATTTTACGAATAAATATTAATAAGAAAATGAATATTCATTTGAATAATAATATTGATGTGTTGTGAGATGAGTAATCCAATTAATTCAAATTGAATTTATAAGTATTAAGAAAAATGTGGAGTTTATGATGAGACTTGTGATATGCCTTGTGTGGCATGAGAATGGAAATTTGGATGGTTTAATTTAATTAAGGAATGAATGAATTAAGAAGTGAGTGCTTAATTAATATTATATTATTAATTAATTGTTATTGTGAATAATAGAATACTAATGAGTAAAATAATTTACATGATTATAATTATAATTCATTTAATTGATGTGTGCAAGATATGTGATAATATACAGTACCTACATTAAAAAAGAAGTGCAATGTGACGCATCAATGTAACTATATAATATATATAAACTATATAGTAAGATTTATTGAGTTATGAAAGTTACATAATAATAACAATTATGTGACAACATGTGTGGGTGACTACATTTGAAAATGAACCTTATTGATACTATAATGAATTGTGTAAACAATTGTGACTTAATAATGATTTTAATAATTTAATAATATAGTAATGCGATAATACCCAATTGAATTATATTCGTTGTAAACAAAATGTACATGGAGTATATATGTGCAAATTACATTTACTACATTATAATATTATTCCTCATTTAAAATTACATTGTGAATCTAAATTAAAGTATAACCTAAAGTATATATATTAAGTATACGTGTATAACCTAAGTAATTATATTACAACACTTGCTATATCCTTCTTCTTCTCCCAAGCTCCACAACTAGCTCGTGATCAATGGGGAGTGGGCTTCATGATGGACTCCAACAAATACTCACCAACTCTCCATTACCCTTCATACAATTCCTCAATCTCTTAGTTTAATTCATGGTGTAAGGGCTTGGCATGGTTAGTAAGTTTTCTATAAATTGAGCACTCTACTTCATTTTCTATGTTGCTGAGAATTACTTGCTTAGTTGCTATAGAGAGTGTGAGGGAGTAATTTGATTTTGAGAAGAAGTTCTGTCCAATTCAAAGTAAAGGTATACCATGATATTGTATTCTTAATTCAATTTTGATTAATGTTTGAATATGCATGAATTCTTGCTAATTGGGTTGGTAACTGTTATTCATGAATTATCTAAGCTTGTATGCATGTTTAAGAGCAATGTAGTTGGACTAGTTGCAGGAATTAGCAATGTTGTGTCGAGGCTGTGCAGAAAAAGAGCCAAATTTTTTGCTTTTGCTCGAAGTGGCGCGGCCGCGCCAATTCTATAGCACATGACCGCTCGGATGTGCCAGCTGCCAGTCTTGAATACTAATCTTGTTGGTCTTGTGTTATTCTGAGCATGTTATGTTAGATAGAGTATACATGTAAATGACCCTAACATGTGGATTAATGTTGTCTTGGTCATAGTAAATCATTTTAGCTTGGTTTAGTATGAATATTCAAAAAAAAGTTAACAATTTGAAAACTATAATTTGTGAACATGGATTAATGTATATTCTGACCTTAAGCATCAACATATTAAGTTCTTATATGTCTTGACATGTGACCAATATGTTAGAGATGGTATAGACTATTCAAGCATGATTTAAAAAGGGAAATTTCAAGTATAGGACTAAACTAGCTATGTGTAAATGAACTATGTATACATTAAGTTTTGAACTTCAAATCATGATTCTGTGATCTATTATGTGGATGAAAACATGATATAGAATATGTGAACTTACCTTGCATGCTTGAATAAGTTTCGATGACCTACTAATGAAAACTTAAAAGTTTCAATTACGAATTTGATAAACTATATACACTTTGAGTTAGGAACTTGTGAGCATGCTTATGTGGTCTAGCATGAATATATGAAAGTATGATGTATAGTAAGTGA
The DNA here is from genome assembly GCA_020205555.1 of Panax stipuleanatus. Classification (NCBI taxonomy): domain Eukaryota; kingdom Viridiplantae; phylum Streptophyta; class Magnoliopsida; order Apiales; family Araliaceae; genus Panax; species Panax stipuleanatus. The sequence continues at coordinate 17,926,632 of CM035123.1, forward strand.
GGTAGCTTTGCATGTTTGATTGGTTAACATGAGATTTTCAAAAGGAAACCTTAACAATTGGGAAACTAGTTGAGTTGATAACAACCTTACATGTATTCTGAGTTTTGGTTATCACATTTGGATATGAATATACATTTGGATATGAATATACATGTAGACATGATTGACATGTATGCCTAACTAGTCATATGCATGGTAAGCTAGTTGAGTATGGTTTAGAACAAGCCCAAATATAGTAAAACTATACAACTTGAAATGCATGACTAAGATAACGTAAGCATGTTTAGTTAAGACTTATTAACCTCGTTGTATATATAAGGACTAAACATGAGAGACCTTGTCTAAGGAACACTTAAAGCCTTGATTTTGTGAAATCTGATAATGAATCATGTAATGAACAAGATATTGAAGAGACCAAACCTAGTTATGAACATCATAACATGTATGATTCTGCAAGTGTCATCATATGTGTACAAGGGTGTGCAAGTTGGGCCAAGCTTCTGTTTCCTCAGCTCTGGTTTGAACTAGGAGCAGCACAGCCGCGCCACTCCCTATTTCAAATCCAGCGCGGCCGTGCCACCCTGTAGTGAAGACTTCTTATTCTATTTTTGATCTGAGAATGTTATGCATGCTTATATTGATACCTTAATCTATAATACATGTCCAGTACAGTCTTCAAGGAGTCAATGAGCAGGCTAATGATAGGATCATGTGTTGGATAAGTGTTTATAACTTTAAGTCAAAATATGATTACAAACTATATTCTTTAATGTCATAATGTATTAGAAACTGATTTTGTGCTATGTGTATGTAAAGTACGTAATGACTTACGTATAGGATTATGCGATTAAGTTAGAATCGTATGTGTATGATAACCTTACATATCAGTTTGTGTACTGGATGTACATAACTAATGAATAGCCTGTATACGTAATTATGTTATAATAGGATTCGAAAAGCGTTGATAAGCTATACTTTGGTAAACTACGCTTAAGGCAAGTTCCCTAACTTACACTCTTTTATTATGCAAGTATCCTAAACTCTTGCATTACTTTATTCAACGGATATTGTAAGCAAGTACTTGAACTCTATTCTTATTAAGCATGTATTGAGCTTATTAATGTGCAAGCAAGTTATTCGAATTATGATTCGTGTCTTATATTTGAGATAAAGTCGATTATACTCTTCGAACTTTAATATCAAGTATTGAACTTATAAAGAGTGATCTATGCCATTTGATTCGGCTAGACTTATATCATGACTAGAAAGTTATCCAAATCAATTGATTGGTGTGGAGTCTTATATTGACTGAGATGAACAACCTTCTTTGAAGGGAAATTATATTTGTCGGGAGACCAACGTGCGCACTTGAGTACGATTGAATGTTATGCATAATATAGGGTACTTTAGGCTGATCACCTATTGTACTTATTTTATTGGATTATCAGTATATTTCTGTTAATTCTAGTAGAAGTTCATAGTCCTTAGTGACTACTTAGTATTCAATTATCTTAAAATCTTGAATTGATTTAGCATTGAATCTTATTGATATCTTTCTGTCCTTAGCGACTGTTATTGAGAACTGTTGATATCTCTTGCTATCCTTGAACTATCATACCTTGCTATACCTTTTTGAGATTCAAAAATTAGTAGTACCCACCTTTATTGTTATATTACTTGCTGAGCAAACTTGTTGCTCATTCTTGCTTTCCCTAAAACATTTCAGTTAAGGCAGAGCAGTGTGGACCCTCGGGCACCGACAAGGGTAAGGGCAAGGCTACTGAATAGCTTAATATTAAGTAGCACTTTATGATTGTAATAAGAACTTATGCTGTTATATATTAGTTAGGTTTATATATGCTTAAGATATGTTTAAGCTATGTAATCGATGTTTAAGTTGCGAGACCTTGGGACGTGAATAAATTATATTAATTAAATATAATCTATTAGGTAGTAGTATTGTGTTATTCCACTGTGCGATATATTATTACTATATTAGATTGTAGAACGTGACGAACCGAATTCAAGACTCTGTGGCGGTCCGAATTTGGGGGCTTCACAGGTTGGTATCAGAGCTGTAGTTATAAACCTTAGGAGCGAGTGTCCTTAGATTATAACTTACGAGAACTTAGAAAGTTAGAAGGAAATAATACTCATGTAGAGTTTTCCTTGAGAGACATAGTGTGTTATGAAATGTAACTTCATTCTATACAATGAACTTATGTTTTATTTAACATTCTAATGGAGTTGCTGTTTTTTTGTCTTATGTTTGTGATTGTAGGATGACAGATATGGGAGGACCTAGTAAAGTGGCAGAGGAGGAGCCTAGAGATATACATGTGGTATATGAGGCACCTCTAGAGGTTGTGCCTGTGCAGACTATTGCACCGTCTGAGTCTGACGACGAGGACGAGATCGAGGTAGAGTTTTACCCTAGAGGAGGAGCCCATAGAGGAGGAGCCTGTGGAGGACTAGTTTACGGAGAGCGAACCCATGGAGGACTCTTACGAGCCTAACCTGGAGGAACATATGTTGGGAGAGTACGAGGAGCGTATTCTAGAGTTGGACTGAAGAGTACAGAAGCTGGAGGTTGAGGCCCAGGAGAAGGAGTTCGAGTTCCAAAAGCTGAGGGATGAGGACCATCAGAGGAAGCTTGCCATGCAGGAGTTCGAGGTAGAGATTGCTTACCGCAGGGAGGCAGGGATCCAGATGGGAACCTTATTCTATAGGTCAGTATCAAGAAATGTAGACTTGGCAGGAAAGTTAGAAGAGGTCGAGCAGAGAGAGTTAAGTGAAAAGACTGAGAAAGAAGCACTCCGTACTCAGCTAGAGTTGGAGGTTATGGATAGGATCCACTTCGAGGAGAAGTGGGAAGCGGCTAGCGAGAGTGCTGACGACCTAGAGGATGAGGTCAGATGCAAGAAGAGGAAGATGAACAAGATGGGGTATGTGTTTCGTTCAGCTTTTGAGAGGGTGGTCGATGGTGTATACCACTACCCAGCGGAGCAGGGACAGACCCTACATACTATGAGCCGAGAGTTGATGGCGTACATAGCGCAGATTGAGTATAAGAGCACTGTGGAGGGTGGGATGATGGTATGAGACCCTTAGCTAGACTAGTAATAGCTTTGTAGTGTCTTTTATGTTATGTATATGTTGTATTAAAATCCTAATTTTTTGTGTAAGATATGGGATAGTGATGTAAACCCCGAGTAAGCTTTTGTTAGAGGGGTAGTTTGTTAGTGTTTTCCCCGTCTTTTGTGATATTAGGGGATATGTGATAACATTTATAGAAATATGCTAGGGATGATCATGTAATAAAATGATTTGGCATATCAATATAAATGAAGCTTATTACAGAAACGTGTTATAATTTTATTCTTTTTAGTATTTAAAGAAATACTTAAGTAATAATATTGAGTATTAATAAAATGAAAAATTTTGTGATGCAGAAAATGCCACCCAAACGTAGATTAACTACACCTGAGGAATCAGTTAACAATAAGAGGGAACAAGTAGACCCGATCCAGAAGCTAGTTGACCTGTTAGGAGAGGCTCTTAGGGGATGGAACAATGAACCCGTTCGCCCCAATCCTCAAACAGTACTAGTGACAAACTTTAAGGACTTTAGGAGTGGAGGACCCCCAGAGTTCGAGGGTACTACCGACCTGATCATTGCGCATACCTGGATAAAAGAGATCGAGAAGGCTTTCACCATCGCTCGAGTAGGTGAAGACCAGAAGACTGTGTTTGCTACATATATGATGAGGGACAAAGCCAACTGCTGGTGGGAGGCTAATCAACATAGAGCCGGAGAAGGGATAATAGCTTGGGATAGATTCAAGACTCTGTTTTTCGAGAACTACTTCCCGAAAAACATGAAGAATAGGGTGGAAGTGAAGTTCTTAAAACTAAAGCAATGTGATATGACGGTTGCGCAGTATGCGGCTAAGTTCAATGAACTAGCGCAGTTTGCAGAACACCAAGTAGGAGACGAAGAGAGGAAGGCGAGACATTTGAACAAGGACTGAAGCCTTGGCTATTTAATAAGGTATCAGTCCTTCAGATTGATTCCTTTGCGACATTGTTGGAGAAGGCGATTATTGCGGAAGGTGGCAGTGAGGCCTTAAATCTGTATGACTGTAATACCCGAGATATTCCATATATTATTAAATAAATATATTAATGGAAATGAATAGTTATTTGAATATAAATGTATTTGTGAGTTAACTCAATTATATTAAATTGAATAATTATAATAATTGAGGAAAATGTGGAGTTATCATAAACTCGGGAAGCCTTGTGTGGCACTGTGATGAGAAATGTTAATAATGATATTAATCGACGAAAGAATTATTAAGTGAACAATTAATTTATATTAATTGTTAATTTTGGTTAAGTTATAATATGTGATTATTATTAATGCAAGAAATATAATAATAATAATAAAACACTTGTTCATAAAAATGCTGAGAATTATATTTGTTAATGTGATAATTAATCCTATTATTATTAATTAAGTGTTATTAATAATTACGAGGAATGAATTAATTGTTAATTAATTGCTAAAATAAAGAATTATTAATTTCTATGTGCAAGCATGCGAATTTAAAAGTGTAACGTATAGTGACTAACTATATACAGAATGTAAAGTGCAATGTGACTATGTTATATATAAACTATGTAGTAAAGTTTATTAAGTTGAAAGGGTTACATAAAGTATTTATGTGGCAATTGTATGTGAACAGTACATTAAAATAATGTATCATGAATATATATAATAAATAATTATAATTGATGATTACTTATATATCTAATGGAATAATAGAATGCTGAGATGACTTTGCTTGTCCCTAAATGCTAGACCCATTTGCTCTTCACGTATATGACAAAAGGCTAAAGCCTATTTCCCCATTCTCCTCCCAAGCTCAAGCTAGCAATGATGATCAAGGGGATGGTTTTCATGATTATATTCAACAACTAATTACCTACTACTCTTTAACTGTGACACCCCCAAATCCTGGTACTTCGTTTCCATATGATTTGGTGTTCACTTTCTAATTAAAACATACATCTACCCGATAATAAAGAATTGCAAACTAATTACAACATTCATAAAACCTTAATAAAAATCTTCCTTTAGAAAGGATGACAACTTGTCGAATAAAATCCCAGGGTTATCTAAACCTTAACATCATTCAAATAACGTAAATACGGAAACATAAAACATAACCAACTAAGTCTTATTACAAAAGCAACTTGACATAACAAGCCTTCATTTATTCATCTTTCATTTTCCTTTACTTGTTGACGGTATGTCAACATTCTTAGTCTCAACTGCAAGTGCTGGTAAAACTTACAAGAGTGAGCAAACAAAATCTCACTTAAAAATACAACAGTGATATGACATAAGTGAATCGTTTCAAAAGAGTTTAAGTAACTTTACTTTCATCCATATAAAGAATTGAATTATAGAAACTTTTGAGGGTCATAAGACCTTGAACCATTGTCATAGGTTATAAATATTTCTATTTAAACCTTTAACAGTCAATAAGACCATGGACCATTAACTCGTACTCAGGGGGATCAACCCTTTGTACCATAAATTGTGCACAACCACCTTAACGCTTTCGCATAAAATATCCCATAATTAATAGGGTTGTTCATTCTCAGAAATTGAATACAAGTCCGCACCAAAGAAAGTTTTGTTTGGATAGATAAGGGAACTTTAGAGTTCAACTATCATCAACTAGGAGTAGTTGAATCGACTTACAGTACTTTACAGTTCAATAATATAAGAATCATGAACCAATTACAAAATATGATAATAAACTTCATAATAGATAGGCATGCTTTTAGAAACAACTCAAAGCATGCGATAGACTAAGTAAATCTTGCCTGAACAACTAAGTCAAGATCATATTACTAAAATAACACTTTAATACTTACGCTTTATGAATATTGGAGTATGGTATAACTTGTACCACATATAACAAGTTAAAGAACGTAAATGAACTTTCATGATTTATTAAACTTGCACAATGAAAATATACAATGAATAGGCTTGTATAGCATTCAAGAGTAGCTTAAAGAACTTGCACAATATAAATAAAAGTTTAAAAACTTGCTTAACATAAGAGAATAAGGGTAAGAGAACTTGCCTTAAGCGCAAGCTACACTTTAATAATTACAACCACTTCACAAACACCCTACACATTTATATTACATTCAAACCATCTATTAGTATCCAACTACAACATTTAAACCATCGAACTTCATATCCAAGTCCAACTCACAATATAATTTACCACATTGGTTGCTAATTAGTCAAGTACGTGAGTCTATACTCACGGCATACATTCATAAGCCTATAACTCAATAAATCGTGTTGTGTGCCTCGTGAAAGCAACACACATACACACACATGTAACACATTCATAATATACTTCAATATAACTTAAAACATCAAAAACATGTTATCTTATGACGCATTTCACTTTCCAAGTCTTAGAAACAAGTTAGCTTAACAAACGGGGAATAAAAACACAAAACCAAAAACCAAACTTTTCCGGACAGCAAGGAACCCCGCTGAGGCGGGTCCTTTAGGCTTGGAAACCCCGCTGGGGTGGGTCAACCCCCTGGTGCACCTCCCAGCTCGCGAACTGGTGGAGTAATAAGCCAATTTGGTTCATTCCTTCACACCGAATTCGATTTTTCCCAACATGATAAATATGAAGCTTGATAAAACCAATATTTTGAACTTATTAACATGATCATAACATATATAATCCATAAAACACATAATCAAAAACAAGATTTCATGATTTTCAAAGAAAAACACAATTTTAAGCATTCTTGATGGAAATTGCTACTACGAACTCGTTTTTCAATCAATTCAAGTGATTCCAATTGTGATAACTCATATTCTTAACATACTAACATAATACATGATCATTTTTAACAATAACTCAAAATCAAACATCAATTTGATAGTTTCAAAAGCCGTTTTTCAGAAATAACTTTACCGAAAATCACTATGAACACACTTCCTATTGTTTATCAAAAATTCATGGATTGAATTGCTAGAACAATCATATAACTCATATATAATCATGTTATATCACATATTACACATAATTCATGCTCACATCAAGGATTTAAAGAAAGTTTCAACATAAATTCATAATCTAACACTATGAACATGAATTTCATAGTGTTCATCATATACTTGTGAATTGAAATTATTAAACAACTATGAAACTCTCATGTAAACATATATATATATATATATATATATATATATATCCCATTCACATATCAAAATAAATAACTTTCACAAAGAGACTTCCACAGAGAATTCTAAAACCATGAAAACATAGAAGAATATGCTTTGAAAACTTGTTTTTACAACAACTGTATTTTGAAAACCCTTTCATGGCATACAATTACATATGAAAACATATGAACACCATATATACATATAATTTCATGATTATAAAAACCTAATTTGATAAAGAAAAATTACAACACATAAGAATTGAGTACAAGGGTTAGGGTATAACCTTACTAGTTTTAACTAAAGAGAAGAGATGATGAAGATGATGATCCTGTTGTCTTCTCAAGCTTTTCTTCCTCTTCTCTCTTCTTCTTCTCTGACAATTCTCTCTAACCCTCTTCTTCTGTTTCTTTCTTTGTTTTGTTTGTAAAACTAACGTACTAACTATCTGACATATATTATAATATACATATACATATATAATATATGCAACTTATAAATAATAAATATAATACTTATAACCATATTAATTCTTATTAATAACATAGGTTATGAAATTTGAAAAGCTCAAGGCCTTGTTTGGCAACCTCTTAGTTAAAAAAATAGGTTTTAGTGCTAAGGCTTTGTTTGGGTAAAATAAGATTAAACAAGTACAAGGGCCTTGTTTGGTAAAATCACTTAAAACATTTTTCCATTCTTTTAATAAATCCTTAATACATAGATTAAATACCACACTTATTTAATTAAATTACAACACTCTAATTCAATTAAATAAACTGACATTCACATAATACCAAATTGTTACAGAAATTTTAATTCATTTATTAAACATAATTCATGTAACAAATTATTATCACTTAGCACATAACATTAAATCTAATTGAATTATTCTCAACTAAATTAAAATTATGCTACACCATTGCTAACATATCAATTTAATTAAACATGTAGCACTTAATTAAATTATCCACAACAACCACACAATTTATTTATTAACTCAACAAATAAATTCCATAAAATATTTATTTAATTCAATAAATATTTATAATTAACATATAAATTCTCAATCGTTACAGTCTTCCCTCCTTAAAAGGATTCTGTCCCCAGAATCACAACATAAAAAAAAATCCCATAAAAATTCTCATCTGTTACATTCTTGCCCCCTTAAAAGGATTATGTCCCCAAAATCGATATATAAGGGGTTACACAAATCAATTAAGCAAATAATTGAGGATACGATTTTCTCATTACATCTTCGAGTTCCCACGTGGCTTCTTCAGCACCGTGGTTCCTCCAAATTACCTTAACAGAAGGTATCACTTTATTCCTAAGTACTTCTTCCATTCTGTCAATAATTTGAACAGGAACCTCTTCATAAGTTAAGTCTTTATCAAATTGTAAAGGCTCGTATTCTATTACATGTTTATAGTCGTGTTTGTAAGGCCGTAACACGGAAATATGAAATATGTTATGTATATTCTCGAGTTCCGGAGGTAGTGTCACTTCGTAAGTTACCTCGCCAACTTTTCGTAATACCTCAAAAGGTCCAAAAAATCTGGGACTCAGCTTCCCCTTCTTGCCAAATCTTATCTTCCCATTCCAGGGAGATACCTTCAGGAAAACGAAGCTTCCTGGTAAGAATTCTTGGTTCTGTCGATGTTTTCGACATATTTCTTCTGTCTGTCCTGAGCAGCAACCAATCTTGTTCTGATGAGCTTCACAATTTAAGCAGTTTGTTGCACCAATTCCTGTCCCAACAGCTGACGTTTACCGACTTCATCCCAGCACAAAGGAGTTCTGCACTTTCTGTCCTATAACGCTTCGTAAGGCGGAATGTCGATACTCCCGTGGTAACTATTGTTGTAGGCAAACTCCACCAACGATAGATGATCATCCCAGCTTCCTTTGAAGTCCATCACACAAGCTCTCAGCATATCCTCAAGCGTCTGAATTGTTCTCTCGCTCTGGCCATCGGTTTGAGGATGGTACGCTATACTCATTCGCAACAGCGTTTCCAAACATTCTTGCAAATGCTACCAAAAATTCGACGTAAAATGCAAATCTTTGTCTAACACAATCGACACTGGAACACCATGTCGAGAAATAATCTCCTTAACGTACAATTTAGCAAATTGTTCCAAGTTGTACATAATCCTTATTGGTAGAAAGTGGGCTGACTTCGTCAGTCGATCCACAATACCCATATCGCAATGAAACCCTTCTGAGTCGCTGAAAGACCAACCAAGAAATCCATCGTGATATGCTCCCACTTCCACTCTGGAATTTCTAACGGTTGCAGCAATCCGCTAGGTCTCTGGTGTTTTGCCTTAACTTTCTGACAAGTTAGACATTTCGCAACGCATTCAGCAACATCCCTCTTCATATTCGGCCACCAGAAATGATGCTTGAGATCCTGGTACATCTTTGTACTCCCAGGGTGAATTGAATATCTCGAGTTATGAGCTTCGCTCAAGATCTCCTCCTTAACTTCCGGTACTGGCGGTACCCAAATTCTACCTTCAAATCGTAGCAGTCCCTCACTGTCGATCTTGAATTTAAACTCTTCGCCATCAGCTATTCTCTTCCGAATCTTCTCGTATTCTTCATCGTGAAGTTGAGCTTCTTTCACCTAGTCCACAATAGTAGAACCAGTGGTTACTTGAAACAACTTCTCATCCAATTCCTTTAGAAACTTTACTTCCAACTCCAATCTAGCCATCTGCTCTATCAACGGATCCTGATCAGTTAACATATTCAACTTCTCCCGACCTTTTCTACTCAAAGCATCGGCAACAACGTTAGCTTTACCCGGATGGTAAAGTATTTCGCAGTCGTAGTCCTTGATCAGTTCCAACCATCTCCTTTGGCGCATGTTCAAATCCTTCTGGGTAAAGATATACTTCAGACTCTTGTGATCTGTGTATATTTCACACTTCTCTCCATATAAGTAGTGTCTCCAAATCTTTAGAGCAAACACTACTGTCGCCAATTCCAAGTCATGGGTCGGATACCCTTCTCGTAATCCTTTAGTTGACGTGACACATAGGCAATGACCTTGCCGCTCTGCATCAACACACAGCCAAAACCCTTATATGAGGCATCACTATATACCACGAAATTCCCCGTACTATCTGGTAAAGACAACACAGGCGCAGTACTCAACCTCTTCTTCAACTCCTGGAAACTTTCCTCACACTTCTCCGTCCAAACAAACTTAACCGTTTTACGAGTCAAATTCATTAACGGAGTTGCAATCTTGGAAAAATCTTGGATAAATCTCCGGTAATAACCTGCCAATCCCAAGAAACTCCTCACTTCAGACAGCGTTTTTGGCTGATCCTAATTCATTATCGCTTCAACCTTTGACGGATCTACCGATATCCCATCCTTGTCGATCACATGGCCAAGAAATTACACACGTTCCAACTAGAATTCGCACTTCAAGAATTTCGCATAAAGCTTCTCTCGTCTTAGCGATTCTAAAGTTAGCCTTAAGTGTTCAGCATGTTCCTCCTCGGTCTTGGAATAAACCAGGATATCATCTGTGAACACTACTACAAACTTATCCAGGAATGGCTTAAACACCCTATTCATTAGGTCCATAAATGCAGCTGGGGCATTCGTGAGACCAAATGACATCACCAAGAACTCGTAATGACCATACTGAGTCCTAAAAGCAGTTTTCGGTATATCTTCCTTCCTCACCTTCAACTGATGATACCCACTTCTCAAATCAATTTTCGAGAAGTACTTAGCACCCTTCAGTTGGTCAAACAAGTCATCGATCCTAGGTAAAGGATACCTATTCTTGATCGTAACTTTGTTCAATTCTATATAGTCAATGCGAAGACGCATCGACCCATCCTTCTTCTTCACGAATAACACTGGTGCTCCCCACGGCGAAACACTCGATTGAATATAATTCTTGTCCAGTAATTCTTGAAATTGAACCATCAGTTCCTTCATCTCGACTGGAGACATTCGGTACGGAGCCTTCGAAATTGGAGCAGTTCCCGGTGCTAAGTCGATCACGAACTCTATCTCCCTATCTGGCGGAAGTCCTGGCAAGTCGCTCGGAAAAACGTCCACAAACTCTTTAACCACCGATATCTCCTCTACCTTCAGGCTCTCCTTACGCGTATCTACTATGTAGGCTAAATATCCTACACAGCCTTGCATCAAAAGTTTCTTGGCTTGCATCACCGTCAGACAATTCGCTTGTCTAGGCAATTTACTGCCATAGAACACTACTTTTGACGGAGTCATAAGGTTTACTGACTTCTTCTGACAGTCGATTACTGCCCCATGGTTGAACAACCAGTCCATCCCCAATATGACATAGAATTCCCCAAGTTTAATCGGATTCAAATTTACCCTCAGCTCCTGACCCTTAATGTCCAATCTACAGTTCTTATAAACAGACCTAACAGGAATAACTTCCCTATTCGCAATTTCTATATTCAAGGGATAAGCTAACTCCTCTACAGGTAAGTCTAAGGTCTTAGCAAAATCATCAGATATGAATGAACAAGTACCACCCGAATCAAATAATACATATGCATTTATACTATTGATCGGAATAATACATGCCACCACGGCTTTTGATTGCACCGTCATGTTGAATGAGCGGGCAGTGGGTCAAACGGCCTATAATGGCGACGGTCTGGCAACAGTCAGAGTGCTGCCGCTGCCCTTTCCTCCATTCCCTGTTGACCCTGCCACTGGCTTCTTTGGGCAGTTACGAGCCATGTGATCCTTGGATCCACATGTATAACAAGCTCCCTTCTTAGGGTTTGGGCAATTTGGCACGATGTGGCCTTCCTGACCACAGTTGTAGCACACGCGTTTCCCTTTTATGCATATTCCAGTGTGAGTCTTCCAGCATGTAGCACACGCTTCGAGCTTCCTCTTCTGCTGGCCTCCTTGCTGACTCCCAGCAGAGTTATTGTCATTCCACTTCCTCTTCTGATGGATAGCCCCGCTACCACTAGCCTTGGTTTCTGTCTCAATCTTTTTCTTCTTGTCTTGGTTAGAATTTAGTCACCACTTCGCTCCCCCCGTCAGCTAGAATAGCCTTTTCCAGCACAGCTACAAACGTGTTTAGCTGGAACATAGAGACCTTGCTGTAGAGCCAGGGTTTCAGTCCCCGCTCAAACCTCCTCGCCTTCCTAGCATCCGTGCTGACCTGCTAAGTAGCGAACCTAGCCAGTTCGTTAAACTTTGTCGCGTATTCTGACACTGTCATCGTTCCCTGCTTCAGCTCTAGGAATTGGACCTCCATCTGGTCCTGCGAACTCACTGGAAAGTACATCTCGTAGAACATCTCTTTGAAACATTCCCACATTATGAGTCCTTCTCCCTCTCTAGTCTTATTCGCCTACCACCAGAAGCTAGCATCTGACTTCAACATAAAAGTCGCAAATGTCATTTTCTGGTCTTCACTGACCCTAGCCACGTCAAATACCTTTTCCATTTCCATAATCCACGTCTGAGCATCTATAGGGTTTGTCGATCCCTTAAATTCTGGTGGTCATACTGCCTTAAACTCTTTAAAAGTTGTGGCTTGCACTTGCGGCTGATTCGTCATTACTCCTGCCAGCAGGTTCACTAACTGCTGAACCGCGTTAGGGTTTGCCCCATCGTTATTGTTGTTGTTGTTCGTCGAACCCTCGGGCTTTTGACGTGTTGGTCTTCTTCTAGGAGGCATTTTCTGATAAGAAAATATTATTATTAGATCCTTTATTCAAATCTTAAGTATTCAAGTTCACACTTAAAGGTTTGAATATCTCAGTTCACATAGAACACAAAGCACGTCAAAAAACTTCTTTTATTCATTACTCGTAGTTTTAAAAACATAAGATAGATAGCATTCTGATAGTAATGTGCATACAACCCAATCATATATGATGATAAAGCACATACTTTGTAAATAATCTTATTTATTTATTAATAAAATATTCATTTATTAAAAGTATTTAATTATATACATGGTGCAGTTTTTATAATATGTAAATAACCCGTAGTTTTAAACAATGCTTTTAGAATCGTGATGTTGATCATGCTAATGAGATCTAAATTCTTAGAAAGCTTAAAAAATAAAATAGTTCCTAATCATGGGATTACTAAAAAGGGGATTAGTAAATCCGGATAGATTAGTACATATGTTGTTTGCTCATTGGATGAGGATGATTGATCTCATGATCATTTGTGTGGAGACACTAAAGCAAGTATGTAGGTGCTTATTGGAGAATAAGTTCACTGAACGTGACTCGCTATAGAATACCTAATGGAGTTTTACTCGCCTGTTAATAGAAATTCCTAATGTGATAGTAGTACAAGTGATCCTTGGACTTGAGATCATCATAGTATCTTGTATGTAACAAATTATACTTTGATATATTCCTTAAGGCCTTTTAAGGCATATATAGGGTATGCTTGGGTATAATGAGTTGCATATGGAGATAATGTATGATCAATAAAGAATCTATCACCTCTAGTAAATAAGAAGATATGTCCTATGTGATTCGTTAAATGACAACCCAGGAATCCTTGGCCAAGGTATAATGAAATTAGAAAGAGGTTTCCAATTTGAATTAATCGGAATTGTGCATTTTCTAATCGAAATACATATGATTAAATAAAATAAGACTTGACAGTAAATCCACGTCTTATATTTAATTGGGACATTGTATGGTGGAAAGATTGAATTGTACGGTAACTATTTACTCACAAGTTCTTTTATGATTAATGTTGAAATCTATATTATCTGGAAAGTCGTTGATCACTAGGGAGGTTTATTCCTATTGTAGAATAAATATTATTTATTTAAATAGATTATTAGTTTAATTTATTTATTTAAATAAGATTAGAATTGTTCTAATTGATTTACTCACAACCGGTTTAATATGGAGAACCTAAAGGGTCACACCATAAAAGGAAGAATAATTATTTAGAAGGTAATGTCATAATCGTAATAATGCATTAAGTGTAATTAATTTAATCTATGGTGATAGAATAAATTAAATAGCTTAATTTTTATTATTTAATATTTTAGAAATATTAAATATAAATTAATAAGAGGAGTCTTATTAATAATATTATAATTATTATTATTTTAATTTCTAAATGAGTTTAGTAATTAATTTAATATTAGTACTCTCATTTATTCCTAATAAGATTAGGAGACAAATTAATTAAATGAATTTAATTAATTTTTCCCAATGTGGTGGGAAGCCTAAATTAATTAAAGGAGTTTAATTAATTAAATGAAATCCCATGTCTAATATGATTAGAAAGGTTGACCAATATCTATATAAGAGGAGTCTTATAATAGATATCAGTTGATGCAATTCTAATTATTGGAGAGTACTCCTTTTCTATAGAGGATATAAAACTAAGGTTTAGCCAAACACCCTCCTTCTTGATAATTCCTCTTCCTTGGTGGATCACCTCTAGAGGCCAAACACTTGGGTGGCTAATGTTGATCAAAGGAAAGAATCTAACCTGTAAACTCAAGGAGATCACGAAGAACAAGGAGTTGAACTCGTACCTGTGGAAGCTTCGTTCTACAAGGGTATGATTCCATAACTTCTTATTTTTTGTTTTAAATGAATAATTTGCATAAAGGATGATCTGGGTGATGGTTTTGTAGAAAATTTTTAAACTCTGATATACTATGCTTCCGCTAATTTTTGTATTTTGATTGCGTCATGATTTCGTACAAACCCAACAGTGGCATCAAAGCCAAACCTTTATCCAATTATTAATTGTTTTGATTCTATATATGTATGGGTATGTATTTAGAATAATTTATTGGACATAATTTTATTGTATATAATTAATTTTTATGAAAAAAAGGAGCAATTTCTGAACTGAATTTTTTTTTGGCGAAAGTTATTTTTTTGGCGAAAGTTTTGAAAAGGTGATTCAATGGAGGAATTGTTTCAAAGTGTTTTGAAAAGGTGATCCTGTATTTTTTTGGGCTAATCTTGATAATTTTATAATTAAAATAAAGAGTTTATTTTAATCTTGAAATTGGATTTCATGCAATTTGAAATTGCCCATTAAATGATACTCATATATATATGGAATATTTTAATTCATGAGATGAATATTTATTTATTGATACGTATGGTGACATGTATGAAAATAAATGGGGTTGATTATGGACTATTGACCAATGTGATTAGATTTTATTTTAGTTGAATGCTTGAATGAATGGATTTTATTAAATGGGGTCTGCGTACCCTGTCTTCTCTGATATTTTTCTCGATATAAATTCTATCTCCCTCCTATGTACTTCCCCTTGACTGCTGATCAATGTTTCTATTTAAATTAAATAGTTTAATGTAATAGAAATAGTTAGAATTATCTTGAAGAAATTAGAAACCAAGGAGCAAGGAGCGCGTGAAGACCCGTTTGTATGGAGCCCGGGTTTAAATGTAATAGTTACATTTAAATTTTATTTCTTGCACCCTTAGGTTTGACCTTTTGGTTCACTTGGTGGCTCTAGTGAACCAAACTAGAATAAAAGTCCATAATCAATCCAGGTAAAATATAGTATTCTATATGTGCATGCTGAATATTATATATATTATATTTTATGCAAACATGCTTCGCATGTTTAATAAAATGACGCGTAATTTATATATATATGTGCATGTGCGCTAAACAAGATGAAACAAATAATAACAAACCCCTCAAGGAAATTATATTAAGTCGAAAACGTTCAAGTGATATTTGAAATATCGAACGTCGCCTTCTAGTATGATAAATTAATAGAGTATTAAATATTTAATATGAGCTTGTTGTGCTATCCACAAGGCGAATATTGCGTATTTAATCACATTTGATGTATATCAAGAAAATTGAACGATCTAGTCTTGTTGTGCTATCCACAAGGACGAACATTTTTCTTTTTTGAATTTATGGAAGTGCTAGGCTGGACTTAACTTAAATCATTTTAGTTCGGATGTGCACACACTTGACCATTATGATTTAAGAGGCAAAATAAAAGGAGTTACACGGTGATGTAATTGACAAAAGTTGTCTACCTATTTATTTGTATATCGCTTGTTGTGCTATCCACAAGGTTATATACATTTGAAATGGGATTCTTATTCTCACTATCAAATCTTTAATTAGATGTTGCCGAACTATATAAGTGAGGGTAATATAGTTTGATGAAAATAGTGGGAGATACCAATTTAAAATAAAGACCTAAATTTATTTTGGTATTCAAAAATTAATAAAAATGAATGTTTGCTAAAATATTGTCTTTTCACATGCAGAATTTTAAAAATGTCAAAATCACTTATTTCACTACAAAGCATACTTGATGCTAATAAGCTTACCGGGCCGAATTATACGGACTAGCTAAGGAATCTGAGAATAGTTCTCACTACTGAAAAGATTTCTTATGTCCTAAATTCACTTGTCTCTAGAACTGTTCCAGAATCAGCATCTGAGGAAGAAATTATCACCATTGTAAAGTGACAAAATGACGCATCTGTGGCTTAATGCATCGTGCTCGCATCCATGAATAACGAGCTTCAACGTCATCATGAAAACATGGATGCTCCTACTATGTTGCTTCACCTCAAGGAGTTGTATGGTGAACAAAAAAGGACTGCTAGATATGAGATATCTAATGAGCTCTTCCGATCTCGGATGACCTAGGGCAAGGTGAACATAAAGGAACAAAAGAAACCTGATCCAGCTAGCAAAGGAATGTGCTTCTATGCAACAAGTTGGGTCATTGGAAGAGGAACTACAAGAAGTTTCTGGCAGAGAAGAAGCTTAGAGAAGCTTCAACTTCTAATCAAGGTTTGTTCATGATTGAAATTAATTTTTCAGAAAGTCAAAATTCTACTTGGGTATTGGATACCGGCTGTGGTTCTCACATATGTAATAATGTGAAGGGACTGGTCAGAAGTAGAAAGCTGAACAAGGATGAGGTTGTCCTACGAGTGGGAAATGGAGCAAAGGTTGCTGCATTAACTATAGGCACTTATTGTTTAGCACTGCCTACGGGCAAGTATTTATTTAAATAATTATTATTTTATTTTGAATATCATTAGAAATATTATTTCAAATTCTGTATTAGATATGGATGGATTTAAAATTATAATAAAGAATAACAGTTGTTCAATTTATAAAAAATAATGTTTTATATGGTATTGAAAATCTGCGTAATGGACTTTATATACTTGACTTGCATGAAAATATACTTCAAATAGAATAAACTAAGAAAAGGAAAAGAGATGATATTAATTATACCTATATGTGGCACTGTAGACTCGGTCATATCAATGAAACGAGATTATCCAAGTTGCATAAGGATGGGTTCTTAGAGCTATCTGATTATGAATCATATCCAACTTGTGAATCTTGTCTCATGGGTAAAATGACTAAATCTCCTTTTAGTGGAAAAAGGAGAAAGAGTTACAGAGTTGTTAGTGTTGGTTCACACAGACGTTTGAGGACCTATGACAACGAGTGCACGGGGAGGGTATTCTTATTTTATTCACTAATGATAACTCTAAGATATAGATAAGTGTATTTAATGAAATACAAATCTGAATCGTTTGAAAAGTTCAAAGAGTTCAAAAGTGAAGTAGAGAAACAAACTGAAAAAAGTATTAAGATTCTTCGATCAGATCGAGGTGGTGAATACTTAAGCGGTGAGTTTCTCGATTGTCTAAAAGAAAACGGTATAATCTCATAACGGACTCCACCAGGTACACCACAGTTAAATGGAGTATCTAAAAGGAGAAATCTAACATTATTGGACATGGTTTGATCCATGATGAGTTTTACCAATCTTCTAATATCATTCTGGGGTTATACCCTAGAAGCGGCTTCATATCTACTAAATAAGGTCCCCTCGAAATCCATCCCCAATACTTCATATGAGATGTGGACAAGGGGGAACCTGGTCTTAAGCATGTTAAGATTTGGGAATGTCCAGCTTATGTGAAAAATTTTCAATATGATAAGCTTGGCACAAGATAATATAAGTGCACGTTTTGTGGAATATCCTAAACAAAGTTTGGGATACTATTTCTACAATCCTACAAAGCAAAAGGTGTTTGTTGTGAAACACGCTGCCTTCTTGGAAAAATGAGTTTATCCTTGAAGGGGCTAGTAGGAGGAAATTAGATCTTGAAGAAATTAAAGAACCACAAACCACTACAAAGCAAGTGGATGAACCTGTCCAAGTATAGACACCTACTGTATAACACCCTATTCGTAAATATGGAAAGGTACTGAAGATACTTGAGAGGTATGGATTCGTCATAGAGAATGACGATGAGGTATACGTCATGAATGATGATGATCCATTGGATTACGAACATGCTATGAGTAATAAAGACTCAGAGAAATGGTAAATGACCATAAAATCTAAAATGGATTTTGAAGCTATGCTCAAGTCCATTTGGATTTTACTTGCGATTGCAGCTTATTATTACTTAATCTGGCAAAATGGACGTGGAGACGCCCTTTCTCAAATATACATTATTAGAGGAGAATGTATATATGATACAACCAGATGGTTTTTGTTTCAATGGTTAAAGCAAATCATGTATATGAGCTACAACAATCCATTTATGGATTGAAGCAAGCTTCTCGTAGATGGAACATTCGTTTTGATGACAATCAAAGAGTTTGATTTTATCAAAAAAGAGGATGAACCATGTGTGTACAAGAAGGTTAGTGGGAGTGCTGTTTCATTCCATGTATTATATGTTGATGATATATTACTGAAAGGGCATGAAATTCCTATACTAAAATCGATCAAAATAAAGTTGTCTAGACATTCCTCCATGAATGATTTGGGTAGAACATCCCGTATTGGGGATATAAATTTGAATTAATAGATTTAAAAGGATGTTCGACATAACCCAAGGAAACGTATATTCATTAGATGCTAAAGGCATTTAGCATGGAAAACTCCAAAAGGTGTCTCATGATGATGAGCCATGGAGTGAATCTCTCTAAAATTGTCCTCAATAAAAGAGAGATCGCATGATCTACTATTATGTATGCAATGAAATATACGAAACTTGATGTTGATCAGTCATATTATGGAGAAGATCACTGTGAGACAGTGATAAACATCTTAAAGTACTTACCTGACACTAAGGATGTCATCATATCACATGATGAGTCTGAATTAAACTAGAGTGCTAAACAGACTCAAGTTTTTAGACTGACCAAGACGATAGCAAATCCACTATAAGGTAAGTCGTTACCTTGAAAGGTGGTGCAGTGAATTGGAAAGGTTCCAAATAGCAAAAGGTTGCTGGTTTAGTGACAAAGACAAAGTATATAACTTAAGTAAAGCTGCAAGTTGATGTTTCGGATGAAAAGTTCATTACAGAACTAGGAATAGTTCCTAAGTCTCATCTTAAATCTAAACATGTGTTGCGGCACTTTGATTAAAGAAATCTATGAAAGAGGAGCATATAGGCTCTCAAGATAACATTGCAGATCCATTTACTAAAGCTTTAACATAATAGCAGTTTGATCATCACTTAGAGAAGATGGGTATGAGATACCATGGCGATTGGCTTTAGTGCAAGTGGGAGATAGATAATAGTGTGCATACAAGCCAATCATGTATGATAATAAAGCACATACTTTGTAAACAATCTTATTTATTTATTAATAAAATATTCATTTATTAAAGGCATTTAATTATCTATATGGTGCTATTTTTATAATATGTAAATAACCCATAGTTTTTAGCAATGCTTTTAGAATTATGATATTGATCATGCTAATGAGATCTAAATTCTTAAAAAGCTTAAAAACTAAAATAGTTCCTAATCATGGGATTACTAAAAAGGGGATTAGTAAATCCGGATTGATTAGTACATATGTTGCTTGCTCATTGGATGAGGATGATTGATCTCATGATTATTTGTGTGGAGACACTAAAGCAAGTATGTAGGTGCTTATTGGAGAATAAGTTCACTAAACGTGACTCGCTATGGAATACCTAATGGAGTTTTACTCGCCTGTCAATAGGAATTTCTAATGTGATAATAGTACAAGTGATCCTTGGACTTGAGATCATCATAGTATCTTGTATGTAACAAATTATACTTTGACTTATTCCTTAAGGCCTTTTAAGGCATATATAGGGTATGCTTGGGTATAATGAGTTGCATATGGAGATAATGTATGATAAATAAAGAATCTACCACCTCTAGTAAAAGAGGAGATATGTCCTATGTGATTCGTTAAATGACAACCCAGGAATCCTTGGCCAAGGTAGAATGAAATTAGAAAGAGGTTTCCAATTTGAATTAATCGGAGTTGTGCATTTTCTAATCGAAATACATACGATTAAATAAAATAAGGCTTGACAGTAAATCCATGTCTTATATTTAATTGGGACATTGTATGGTCGAAGGATTGAATTGTACGGTAACTATTAACTCACAGGTTCTTTTATGATTAATGTTGAAATCTATATTATATGAAAAGTCGTTGATCGCTAGAGAGGTTTATTCCTATTGTAGAATAAATATTATTTATTCAAATAGATTATTAGTTTAATTTATTTATTTAAATAAGATTAGAATTGTTCTAATTGATTTATTCACAACCTGTTTAATATGGAGAACCTAAAGGGTCACACCATAAAAGGAAGAATAATTATTTAAGAAGGTAATGGCATAATCGTAATAATGCCTTAAGTGTAATTAATTTAATCTATGGTGATAGAATAAATTAAATAGCTTAATGTTTATTATTTAATATTTTAGAAATATTAAATATAAATTAATAAGAGGAGTATTATTAATATTATTATTTTAATTTCTAAATGAGTTTAGTAATTAATTTAATATTAATACTCTCATTTATTCCTAATAAGATTAGGAGATAAATTAATTAAATAAATTTAATTAATTTTTTCCAATGTGGTGGGAAGTCTAAATTAATTAAAGGAGTTTAATTAATTAAATGAAATCACATGTCTAATAGGATTAGAAAGGTTGACCAATATCTATATAAGAGGAGTCATATAATAGATATCAGTTGATGCAATTTCAATTGTTGGAGAGTACTCCTTTTCTATAGAGGATAGAAAACTAAGGTTTAGCCAAACACCCTCCTTCTTGATAATTCCTCTTCCTTGGTGGATCACCTCTAGAGGCCAAACACTTGGGTGGCTAACGTTTATCAAAGGAAAGAATCTAACCCGGAAACTTAAGGAGATCACGAAGAACAAGGAGTTGAACTCGTACCTGTGGAAGCTTCGTTCTACAAGGGTATGATTCCATAACTTCTTATTTTTCGTTTTAAATTTATAATTTGCATAAAGGATGATCTGGGTGATGGTTTTGTATAAATTTTTTAAACTCTGATATACCATGCTTCCGCTAATTTTTGCAATTTGATTGCGTCACGATTTCGTACAAACCCAACACATTCGTGCTATTTACATCGACTTTCCTAAACTGAAACAAGTTACAGGACTATATTATTAACTCATCCAATTCTTATCTCAAATTATAGGATTTACATTTATTTATTACAAAAAGAAACACATAATTTAAAAGCTCTAATGTCTAGGCATACTAAGACATCGTGCAACCTCTCTACGTTCTTCCTCCACCACCCGAAATGCCGTCCTTCGGTCCACCACATACCATAGTAACCCTTGGAACTGGGCTGGGTAATAAAAGATACGATCTTGGGCCCTCTCTATGGCCGTATGGAAAGCGTACTCTATCTCCCTTAGCTTGGCTCTCTTGGTTTCGGCTTCATCTTCAGCTCAATCGGCTCGTTGAGTTGCCCTCAAGCTTGTTTCCTCAGCTCTGGCACGCTTTCTCCACTCCTCCGAGATGTCTTGCTTCAGCTTTGCTAACTCGGCTCGGGCAGCATCTCTATCATTCTCTACGTGGATTAGCTTCCACTGCGTTTCTCCATGGTCACTAGCCATATCCTCAATAGTCTCGCCTCGCTGCTGGATGGTTTCTTCGAGCTCTCCGACTTGACCATGTAGCTCCACGTTACTGTCGTAAACCGCTTCGTACAACTCAACACTAACAAAGTGAGGTGGAAATTTCTCTTCGGGATCCTCTTCCTCCTCTTCAGACTCGTCCTCATCCTCTTCCTCTAGAATAGGTGTCAGCTCATGCTCCCGACCAGCTACGGTGATCACTGGAGATGGCTCTTCCTCTCTAGGCACGTGAGGTATATCCTCCTATTGCGCCGTTTAAGTGTTAACAGAAACGGACAAAAAAACACATGCAAGTGTACACGGTCGACAAGTAATTACTCGGTAAGTCGAGATCGTCCCACGAAAAACGGAGTCAGGTCTAATCTATGATGCAACAGTCCATTAGTTATCTATGTCTGCCTAAATAGTTGTCATAGTGTTCTTTAATTAATTATCCTAAACTTTAACTAAACTTAACCAATTAATAAATAAGGGGTTCAAATTAGAGGGATATGGGATCCTAACTTCTTCTAAAGCGTCACCTAGGTTAACCACACCACAAATCATACATAGATAATCATATAGAGATGCTAGTCAGGAGCACGGATGTGAGACTTGACTATCTTTCAATACACCAAGTCCAAATCATATAATGTCCACAATTAAGACAGAAATCACATGAACATCGGCAAGGCCTAAACCACTATATTTCTATGCAATTTACAAGCCAAACCAATTTACGCACAAACTCCCATTAGACTACATACGGCTATACGGTATATTTCTATCCGGCAAGCGAATCATAAAACTCAACAAAGCAAGTTTCACAAACATATGCTAACATGGAGAAATCTAAGTTTACACTTCATTTTTCAAGTTCATATAAACTATTAGAGTAGATGTTGATCAAGCATCTAGGCATACAAACACCCATGTTAGGCAAACCACATATTATAATCCATTTATGTCAAAGAGACATAAACCCTAGGTTTAGCAAATAGAATCCATTAGAATCCCATAATGGAAGTTAGTTCATCATTGAACCTCCCACCATGATGGGATTCAAACCAAGCATTGAGCAACTAGAAAATGAGAGAAACAAGAGAAAGAAAGTGTAGAATTGTGGTTTCCCCCTTTCAATAGAAGATAACAAACTCAAGTCTGGGCCACAAATGATTTCCAAGATGAACCCTAGAAATATATTACTAGTAGAGCAAGAAGGAAGAAGAAGAGAAGCCTATTGGACCTTCACACTCTCTAACCTAAAATATAGGAACACAACTCTCTACTAATAATATGAAGTCTGATACTGATCATTAGTATTGTTCAAAGCAACCCCAAAGCCTTATACACGATTACACTCAGCAACTAAAATTAAAGTCAACAACTTTGACCGGCACCGGCGTGCGGGCTCTAGCTCTACTTGCGAGTAGTCCTCTGGTTCTAGCACTCAGCGCGGGCTTCTCCAGAGTAGTCCTCTGGTTCTGGCACTCAGCGCGGGCGCGCGGGCTGCCCTTGCTTTCTTGGCGCGGCCGCGCGGGTACTTTTCTGCTGCTGGTGAAATCCTGCTGTGGCTGCTTTCTTGTGAAATCCTTTACTCATTCTTTTGCTCTTCTTTTGCCTTCACTTGGCCTGCATCAAAGCCATCATCACATGCCCCTCACCTCTTACCATCTTCATACCAAGCCCCCAACTGCTTCACATAGGTTCTTGCTTGCTTTTGCCCATACTTCATGCCATACCACGCCTTTATCACACCGTTTCCTGTCTTTTGGAGTTTCGTACCTAAAACATGCAAAACAAAGATAAACGCATTAAAAGACACTAAAGTGCTTGAGTTTAAGCCATAATTATAGCCAGTTGGCGTCCAATAAGTAGGTGTATAACCTACTTATCAACTAACCCCAAACTTGAACTATTGCTTGCCCTCAAGCAAAAACACAAATACAACTACATAATATGAAACTAACTACATGAAAATGCATCCCAAAGTACTAGCCATCAAATGAATTCCAAACAGATTTGCCTCAGAGAGATAATAAGAGAAATGATCAATGTATCGGCTCAAGCTACAGTTATATAAACATACAATATGTAAATCATAACCTGTTACCCAGATGCAGTGTATGAGTGCAATGCCATGAACAAGCTTGATAAAAGCAAAGATTTCACATGCTATACTTCTAAGGAAGGAAAAATTGAGGTTTTAAGCTAAAAATTTCTTAAGAAGACCAAACAATGACCAAACCAACACACATATACAAGCTGAAGCTCAACAAGGGCTTATTATCCTTTAATTCACCCGACTGTGCAATGCTAGGCCTTCTTAGGCTTTTCAGTGATACCCATTTAACGAGCTTTCAACCAACGACTCCCAGACCAAACGGCCTTAGGGCGCTGGGTGTAGAGACAATCCCCTAGGGCGTACTTGCTCGAGTACCAAAGGCCACAAGACTTCGCTAGCTAAGGCGTTTATTCTATTTCTATATATATATATTTTTATTCTTTTTCTCAATTTATTTTCTTTTCTTTTTCTTTTTCTTTGGAGAGTGCGTCTTACGCTCCATCTCTCCTTACAACATGCATACCCAAAGTTTTTCTTCAGACTTGTATTCCAGTGTTGCTAAGGTCATTATTACTTTTATTACACCATTCTATCAATTAAAAAAAAATTCCTAGAAGACAAGCATGCATTAATCTAGCTAACAAGCCACAAAAGACAATATCCGGCAACATCTAAGCAACAGATTTAGATTACATCATGTATCGAATATAACTGAGCCTAAACTACTAACAGAGTTCAATAATCTGTCATATCTCGATGTTATCACAGGCCAGATCGGAATTCAACAGACTAAAACAAGGGATTATGCAATGCAATGCAACTAAACACTTACTAATTCAACAAAATAAAAAAATAATTGCAACTCTACTAGAATGCAATGAAACTAAATGCAATAAAACTAGATGCAGACATTTAACTATAAGCAACAACAACCTAACTACACCCAATACCCCCAAACTAGAAATATTCAATGTCCCCATTGAAGGTAAAGTCAAAAAACTCCCCTACTGGTCGGCATGGCCACCCTCCTCTGGTGGTGAATCTGGCGAAGGGTATGGCATCTCGGAAGCAAACACGGGCCATTCTATCATGGTGCCCTTATGTGCAAAGGCCTCAGCAAGCGCACGCGTCAACCCATCAGCGAACCTAGCAAAATTTGCATGCAGGGCGTCGATCCTCCTCTCAATACGCCGTATTTGGCGACCATAATCTGCGGGAAAAGGGGCTGCTGCCTCGTCTAGCTATGGCTGTGGGGGCGGGACTGGCGGCGGAGCTGCTATAATAAACCCTTTTTCCCCTCGGGTGTGTTGTGCCTCCTGACCAATCCTGGAAATGCTTGATCGTGGTGTGTGTGACATCCTCACTAGGCATCTGAACCTGCTCATTGGCCCATTCGAGCCCTGCCTCCGCACAAAGATGGGCTATAATGGATGCGTGCGGGTTGGCGCCAGTGGTGCTTCCTCTCATAAAGCGCAGCATATTCTGATTGATCAAATGGCCTACGTGAATGTATTTGCCTGTGATAATGCCCCATAAGATGATGGCTCGCTCGACAGTAACTTCATGCTGATGAGTGGATGGCATTAGATTGGCACAAAGGAACAAATTCCACGCCTTAGTGTAGCGGTTCAGTCCAGAGGTGGGAAATGTGGTATATTCATCAGTGGTGTCCTTCTTTATCTTCCACACTGTGCCCGGCGCACATAAGTCTCGAATCACCTAATCCAAATCAGTCTCAAATCGTTCGGCCTCGACCCAATTGACTTGCCGCGCTGGCACTGAAGACAGACTCAGAACCTCCCGAATTGCAGCTGGGCGGTAATCGACTATTTGGCCTCTCACGAAGGACCGACCGCTTTTTTTGATGCTCGCATTCACGTAGAATTCACGGACCAACGCCAGCGGCACCGGTGGTGGCGTGGCACAAACTCCCTGCCAGCCCATCTCACAAATCATAGCTCTCATGTCGCCGTCCTCCTTTGTCGGCTTTCTTTCCTTAACAACAGACTTTCCCGCGATTCGATAATATGTTATTTGGGCTTCAATGCTAATGAACTTGGACAAATCGACATGGATGTCGTCGTCAGAGCCACTGCGATCTGGCGAAGCAGCCGAAGAGGAAGCAGCGGTGCGTGAGTGTTTTGGACCCATGGCTAATTGGTCAGAACCTTTGATGAAGAACACTGAAGAACAAAACCCCAAAACTTGTATGGTAGCCACTACTTTCCACAAACCTTAGATTTCCACTTTGAAGAACCAACCCTTGCTTGATGAAACTTCCCCCCAATTGATTAAGAAAATCTCTGCAACTATATAAACCTAACTTGGTTGATGATGGAAACAAGAGTTAGGGCTTGGAGATAGATATAATCGAGAAAGGGTCTGATGATATGATAGTGATGGGGGGGTTTATAAAATATGAGGAATAAAAGGGGTTGTGAACGGCTGGAACAACCAATTTTAAATTGAATTGTCGAAAGACTTCGGGCGCGGGCTCGCTGGGTTAGGCCTGGAGAGCCGCGCGGGTCAGGGATGCACTCTGTCATGCTGAATGTTGGCGCGGGCGCGCCTGGAAACACCCTGAGGTTGGCGCGGGCTGTTGGGTTTGTACGAAATCGTGATGCAATCAAATTGCAAAAATTAGCGAAAGCATGGTATATCAGAGTTTAAAAAATTTCTACAAAACCATTACCCGGATCATCCTTTATGCAAATTATTAATTTAAAACGATAAATAAGAAGTTATGGAATCATACCTTTGTAAAACGAAGCTTCCACAGGTACGAGTTCAACTCCTTGTTCTTCGTGATCTCCTTGAATTTCTGGGTTAGATTCCTTCCTTTGATCAACGTTAGTCACCCAAGTGTTTGGCCTCTAGAGGTGATCCACCAAGGAAGATGAATTATCAAGAAGGAGGGTGGTTGGCTTAGTTTTCTATCCTCTATAGAAAAGGAGTACTCTCCAATAATTGGAATTGCCTCAACTAATATCTATTATAAGACTACTCTTATATAGATATTGGTCAACCCTTCTAATCCTATTAGACATGGAATTTTTTTTAATTAATTAAACTCCTTTAATTAATTTAGGCTTCCCACCACATGGGGAATACTTAATTAAATTCATTTAATTAATTTGTCTCATAATCTTATTAGGAATAAATGAGAGTACTAATATTAAATTAATTACTAAACTCCTTTAGAAATTAAAATAATAATAATTGTAATAATATTAATAAGACTCCTCTTATTAATTAATATTTAATATTTTTAAAATATTAAATATTAAACATTAAGCTATTTAATTTATTCTATCACTATAGATTAAATTAATTACACTTAATGCATTATTACGATTATGTCATTACCTTCTTAAATAATTATTCTTCTTTTTATGGTGTGACCCTTTAGGTTCTCTATATTAAACCGGTTGTGAATAAATCAATAGAACAATTCTAATCTTATTTAAATAAATAAATTAAACTAATAATCTATTTAAATAAATAATATTTATTCTACAATAGGGATAAGCCTCCCTAGCGATCAACGACTTTTCAGATAATATAGATTTCAACATTAATCATAAAAAAACTTGTGAGTAAATAGTTACCATACAATTCAATCCTTCCACCATACAATGTCTCAATTAAATATAAGACATGAATTTACTGTCAAGTCTTATTTTATTTAATTATATGTATTTCGATTAGAAAATGCACAACTCCAAATAATGCAAATTAGAAACTCCTTTCTAATTTCATTTTACCTTGGCCAAGGATTCTTGGGTTGTCATTTAACGAATCACATAGGATATATCTCCTCTTTTACTAGAGATGGTAGATTCTTTATTGATCATTTATTATCTCCATATGTAACTCAATATACCCAAGCATACCCTTTTATATACCCTAAAGGACTTTAAGGAATAAGTCTAAGTATAATTCATTACATATAAGATACTATGATGATCTCAAGTCCAAGGATCACTTGTACTACTATCACATTAGGAATTCCTATTGACAGGCGAGTAAAACTCTATTAGGTATTCCATAGCGAGTCACGTTCAGTGAACTTATTCTCCAATAAGCACCTACATACTTGTTTTAGTGTCTCCACACAAATGATCATGAGATCAATCATCCTCATCCAATTAGCAAGCAACATATGTACCAATCTATCCGGATTTACTAATCTCCTTTTTAGTAATCCCACGATTGGGAACTATTTTAGTTTTAGAGCTTTTTAAGAATTTAGATCTCATTAGCATGATCATCATCATGATTCTAAAAGCATTGCTTAAAACTATGGGTTATTTATATATTATAAAAACAGCACCATGTAGATAATTAAATGCCTTTAATAAATGAATATTTTATTAATAAATAAATAAGATTGTTAACAAAGTACGTGCTTTATCATCATACATGATTGGCTTGTATGCACACTACTATCAATCTCCCACTTGCACTAAAGCCAATCGCCATGGTATCTCATACCCATATTCTCTAAGTGACGATCAAACTGCTGTTGTGTTAAAGCTTTAGTAAATGGATCTGCAATGTTGTCTTGAGAGTCTACACGCTCCAAGGTGACATCTCCTCTTTCAATGATCTCCTTGATCAAGTGAAATCGCCGCAACACGTGTTTAGATTTTTGATGAGACCTTGGTTCCTTAGCCTGTGCAACTGCTCCTGTGTTGTCACAGTAAACGAGAACTGCTTCTCCAATGCTATGAACCATACCAAGTTTAGTTATGAACTTCTTCATCCAAACAGCTTCCTTTGCAGCTTCACTTGCAGCTATATACTCTGCCTCTGTCACTGAATCAGCAACTGTTTGCTGCTTGGAACTCTTCCAACTCACTGCGCCTCCGTTCAAGGTAAAAACATACCTCGAAATAGATTTACGGTCATCTTGGTCCGTTTGAAAACTTGAGTCTGTGAAGCCCTCGAGTTTTAATTCAGACCCACCGTAGACAAGAAAAATATCCTTAGTCTTTCTCAAGTATTTTAGGATATTCTTCACTGCCTTCCAGTGCTCTTCTCCTGAATTCGACTAGTATCTGCTCGTTACACTAAGTGCATGAGCAACATCCGGTCTAGTACATATCATACCGTACATGATAGATCCTATTGCAGAAGCATAAGGAATCTTACTCATACGGGCTCTCTCCTCAGGTGTCTTTGGGGCTTGTTTCTTGGAGAGATTTATTCCATGGCTCGTCGGCATGAGACCTCTTTTGGAATCTTCCATGCTAAATCTCTTTAGCATTGCATCAATGTACGTTCCTTGGGATAAACCAAGCATCCTTTTAGATCTATCTCTATAGATCTTTATCCCCAAAATATAGGATGCTTCTCCGAAGTCCTTCATGGAGAAGTGTTTAGATAACCAGATTTTAATCGATTGTAGTATAGGAATGTCATTCTCTATCAGTAATATATCATCAACATATAATACAAGGAATGAAACTGCGCTCCCACTAACCTTCTTGTACACACATGGTTCATCGTCATTTTTGATAAAATCAAACTCTTTGATTGTCTCATCAAAATGAATGTTCCATCTACGAGAAGCTTGCTTCAATCCATAAATGGATCGTTGCAGCTTACAGACTTGATTTGTTCCAAGCTTTGAAACAAATCCCTCTGGCTGTGTCATATACACATCCTCCTCAAGTATCCCATTGAGGAAGGCCGTTTTCACGTCCATCTGCCAGATCTCAAAGTCGTTATAAGCTGCAATCGCAAGCAAAATCCGAATGGACTTGAGCATAGCTACTGATGAAAAGGTTTCATCATAGTCAACTCCTTGTCTTTGTTTGAAACCTTTTGCAACCAGTCTGGCCTTATAGGTCTCTACCTTGCCGTCCGCTCCAGTCTTTCTTTTAAAGACCCATTTACACCAAATAGGCTTAATGCCTTCAGGTGGTGAAACCAAAGTCCATACTTTGTTTTCATACATGGAGTCCATTTCAGAATTCATAGCTTCAAACCATTTTCCTGAGTCTTTATTACTCATAGCCTGTTCGTAATTCAATGGATCATCATCATTCATGATGTGTACCTCATCGTCATCCTCTATAACGAATCCATACCTCTCATGTATCTTCGGTACTCTTCCAGATTTACGAACAGGATGTGGTATAGTAGGTTCTTCTACTTGGTCAGGTACCTGACTTTGATCCGTGGTAATTTGAGGTTCTTGAACTTCTTCAAGATATATCTTACTCCCACTAACCCCTTCATGGATAAACTCCTTTTCCAAGAAGGCAGCATGTTTCGCAACAAACACCTTTTGATCAGTTGGATGATAGAAATAATACCCTAAAGTTTCTTTAGGGTATCCCACAAATCTACACTTATCGGATTTAGTCTGTAGCTTATCATTTTCAAACTTTTTGACATAAGCTGGGCAACCCCAAGTCTTAACATGCTTAAGATTTGGTTTTCCTCCCCTTCCACATCTCATATGGAGTTTTTGGGGCGGATTTGGTAGGTACCTTGTTAAGTAGGCATTCAGCCGTTTCTAGGGCATATCCCTAGAAAGAAATTTGAAGGTCGGTAAAACTCATCATGGATCGAACCATGTCCAACAGTGTTCAATATCTCCTTTCAGATACTCCATTTAACTGTGGTGTACCTGGAGGAATCCATTGTGAGATTATACCATTTTCTTTGAGACAATTGAGAAACTCATCGCTTAAGTATTCTCCACCTCGATCTGATCGAAGTATCTTTATACTCTTGGCCGTTTGTTTCTCTACTTCACTTCTGAACTCTTTGAACTTTTCAAATGATTCTGACTTATATTTCATTAAATACACATATCCAAATCTTGAGTGATCATCAGTGAAAGTAATAAAATAAGAATACCCACCCCGTGCACTTGTTGTCATAGGTCCACAAACGTCTGTGTGAATCAATGCCAACAACTCTGTAACTCTTTCTCCTTTTCCACTAAAAGGAGATTTAGTCATTTTACCCATGAGACAAGAATCACAAGTTGGATATGATTCATAATCAGATAACTCAAGGAGCCCATCTTTATGCAACTTGGATAATCTTGTTTTATTGATATGACCGAGTCTACAGTGCCACATGTAGGTATAATTAATATCATCTATTTTCCTTTTCTTAGTTTGTTCAATTTGAAAAATATTTTCTTGTAAGTCAAGTGTATAAAGTCCATTTCGCAAATTTCCAACACCATATAAAACATCGCCTTTATAAATAGAACAACTATTGTTCTTTATAACAACGTTAAATCCTTCCATATCCAATACAGAAATAGAAATAATGTTTTTAATAATATTCGGAACATAATAACAATTATTAAGATAAATGGACTTGCCCTAAGGCATTGCTAAATAATAAGTTCCTACAGCTAATGCAGCAACCTTTGCTCCATTCCCCACTCGTAGGATCACCTCATCATTGTTCAGCTTTCTACTTCTGACCAGTCCCTTCACATTATTACATATGTGAGAACCACAGCCGGTATCCAATACCCAAGTAGAATTTTGACTTTCTAAAAAATTAATTTCAATCAAGAACAAACCTTGATTGGAAATCGATGTTGGGTTTGTACGAAATCGTGACGCTATCAAATTGCAAAAATTAGCGGAAACATGGTATATCAGAGTTTAAAAATTTTTACAAAACCATTACCCGGATCATCCTTTATGCAAATTATTAATTTAAAACGATAAATAAAAAGTTATGGAATCATACCCTTATAGAACGATGCTTCCACAGGTATGAGTTCAACTCCTTGTTCTTCGTGATCTCCTTGAATTTCTGAGCTAGATTCCTTTCTTTGATCAACGTTAGCCACCCAAGTGTTTGGCCTCTAGAGGTGATCCACCAAGGAAGAGAAATTATCAAGAAGGAGGGTGTTTGGCTAAACCTTAGTTTTCTATCCTCTATAGAAAAGGAGTACTCTCCAACAATTGGAATTTCATCAACTGATATCTATTATAAGACTCCTCTTATATAGATATTGGTCAGCCCTTCTAATCCTATTAGACATGGGATTTCATTTAATTAATTAAACTCCTTTAATTAATTTAGGCTTCCCACCACATTGGTAATAATTAATTAAATTCATTTAATTAATTTGTCTCCTAATCTTATTAGGAATAAATGAGAGTACTAATATTAAATTAATTACTAAACTCTTTTAGAAATTAAAATAATAATAATTGTAATAATATTAATAAGGCATCTCTTATTAATTTATATTTAATATTTCCAAAATATTAAATATTAAACATTAAGCTATTTAATTTATTCTATCACCATAGATTAAATTAATTATACTTAATGCATTCTTACGATTATGCCATTACCTTCTTAAATAATTATTCTTTCTTTTATGGTGTGACCCTTTAGGATCTCTATATTAAACCGGTTGTGAATAAATCAATTAGAACAATTCTAATCTTATCTAAATAAATAAATTAAACTAATAATCTATTTAAATAAATAATATTTATTCTACAATAAGGATAAGCCTCCCTAGCGATCAACGACTTTCCAGATAATATAGATTTCAACATTAATCATAAAAGAACCTGTGAGTAAATAGTTACCATACAATTTAATCCTTCCACCATACAATGTCCCAATTAAATATAAGACATGAATTTACTGTCAAGTCTTATTTTATTTAATTATATGTATTTTTATTAGAAAATGCACAACTCCGATTAATGCAAATTAGAAACCTCTTTCTAATTTCATTCGACCTTGGCCAAGGATTCCTGGGTTGTCATTTAACGAATCACATAGGACATATCTCCTCTTTTACTAGAGGTGGTAGATTCTTTATTGATCATTCATTATCTCCATATATAACTCATTATATCCAAGCATACCCTATATACGCCTTAAAAGGTCTTAAGGAATAAGTCAAAGTATAATTTGTTACATACAAGATACTATGATGATCTCAAGTCCAAGGATCACTTGTACTACTATCACATTAGGAATTCCTACTGATAGGAGAGTAAAACTCCATTAGGTATTCCATAGCGAGTCACGTTCAGTGAACTTATTCTCCAATAAGCACCTACATACTCACTTTAGTGTCTCCACACAAATGATCATGAGATCAATCATCCTCATCCAATGAGCAAGCAACATATGTACCAATCTATCTGGATTAACTAATCCCCTTTTTAGTAATCCCACGATTGTGAACTATTTTAGTTTTAGAGCTTTCTAAGAATTTAGATCTCATTAGCATGATCATCATCATGATTCTAAAAGCATTGCTTAAAACTATGGGTTATTTACATATTATAAAAACAGCACCACGTAGATAATTAAATGCCTTTAATAAATGAATATTTTATTAATAAATAAATAAGATTATTTATAAAGTATGTGCTTTATCATCATACATGATTGGCTTGTATGCATACTACTATCAATCTCCCACTTGCACTAAAGCCAATCGCTATAGTATCTCTTACCCATCTTCTCTAAGTGACGATCAAACTACTGTTGTGTTAAAGCTTTAGTAAATGTATTTGCAATGTTGTCTTGAGAGTCTACACTCTCCTCTTTCAATGATTTCTTTAATTAAAGTGCTGCAACACATGTTTAGTTTCAAGATGAGACTTAGAAACTATTCCTAGTTCTGTAATGAACTTTTCATTCGAAACATCAACTTGCAGCTTCACTTACAGTTATATACTCTACCTCTGTCACTGAATCAGTAACTGTTTGCTGCTTGGAACTCTTCCAAGTCACTGCGCCTCCGTTCAAGGTAAAAACATACCCCGAAACAGATTTACTGTCATCTTGGTCCGTTTGAAAATTTGAGTCTGTGAAGCCCTCGAGTTTTAATTCAGACCCACCGTAGACAAGAAAAATATCCTTAATCCTTCTCAAGTATTTTAGGATATTCTTCACTGCCTTCCAGTGCT
The DNA here is from genome assembly GCA_020205555.1 of Panax stipuleanatus. NCBI lineage: Eukaryota > Viridiplantae > Streptophyta > Magnoliopsida > Apiales > Araliaceae > Panax > Panax stipuleanatus. The sequence continues at coordinate 17,960,861 of CM035123.1, forward strand.
CTTCTCCTAAATTCGACTGGTATCTGCTCGTTACACTAAGTGCATGAGAAACATCCGGTCTAGTACATATCATACCGTACATGATAGATCCTATTGCAGAAGCATAAGGGATCTTACTCATATGGGCTCTCTCCTCAGGTGTCTTTGGGGCCTGTTTCTTGGAGAGATGTATTCCATGGCTCATTGGCATGAGACCTCTTTTGGAATCTTCCATGCTAAATCTCTTTAGCATTGCATCAATGTACGTTCCTTGGGATAAACCAAGCATCCTTTTAGATCTATCTCTATAGATCTTTATCCCCAAAATATAGGATGCTTCTCACAAGTCCTTCATGGAGAAGTGTTTAGATAACCAGATTTTAATTGATTGTAGCATAGGAATGTCATTCCCTATCGGTAATATATCATCAACATATAATATAAGGAATAAAATTGCGCTCCCACTAACCTTCTTATACACACATGGTTCATCGTCATTTTTGATAAAATCAAACTCTTTGATTGTCTCATCAAAATGAATGTTCCATCTACGAGAAGCTTGCTTCAATCCATAAATGGATCGTTGCAGCTTACAGACTTGATTTGTTCCAAGCTTTGAAAGAAATCCCTCTGGCTGTGTCATATACACATCCTCCTCAAGTTTCCCATTGAGGAAGGTCGTTTTCACGTCCATCTGCCAGATCTCATAGTCGTTATAAGCTGCAATCGCCAGGAAAATCCGAATGGACTTGAGCATAGCTACTAGTGAAAAGGTTTCATCATAGTCAACTCCTAGTCTTTGTTTGAAACCTTTTGCAACCAGTCGGGCCTTATAGGTCTCTACCTTACCGTCCACTCCAGTCTTTCTTTTAAAGACCCATTTACACCCAATAAGCTTAATGCCTTCAGGTGGTGAAACCAAAGTCCATACTTTATTTTCATACATGGAGTCCATTTCCGATTTCATGCCTTCAAGCCATTTCCCTGAGTCTTTGTTACTCATAGCCTGTTCGTAATTCAATGGATCATCATCATTCATGATGTGTACCTCATCGTCATCCTCTATAATGAATCCATACCTCTCAGGTGTCTTCGGTACTCTTCCAAATTTACGAACAGGATGTAGTATAGTAGGTTCTTCTACTTGGTCAGGTACCTAACTTTGATCCGTGATAATTTGTGGATCTTGAACTTATTCAAGATATATCTTACTCCCACAGACCCCTTCATGGATAAACTTCTTTTCCAAGAAGGCAGCATATTTTGCAACAAACACCTTTTGATAAGTTGGATGATAGAAATAATACCCTAAAGTCTCTTTAGGGTATCCCACAAATCTACACTTATCGGATTTAGTCTGTAGCTTATCATTTTCAAACTTTTTGACAGAAGCTGGGCAACCCCAAGTCTTAACATGCTTAAGATTTGGTTTCCTCCCCTTCCACATCTCATATGGAGTCTTTGGGGCGGATTTGGTAGGTACCTTGTTAAGTAGGTATGCAGCCATTTCTAATGCATATCCCCAGAAAGAAATTGGAAGGTCGGTAAAACTCATCATGGATCGATCCATGTCCAACAGTGTTCAATTTCTCCTTTCAGATACTCCATTTAACTGTGGTGTACCTGGAGGAGTCCATTGTGAGATTATACCATTTTCTTTGAGACAATTGAGAAACTCACCGCTTAAGTATTCTCCACCTCGATCTGATCGAAGTATCTTTATACTCTTACCCGTTTGTTTCTCTACTTCACTTCTGAACTCTTTGAACTTTTCAAATGATTTTGACTTATATTTCATTAAATACACATATCCAAATCTTGAGTGATCATCAGTGAAAGTAAAAAAATAAGAATACCCACCCCGTGCACTTGTTGTCATAGGTCCACAAACGTCTGTGTGAATCAATGCCAACAACTCTGTAACTCTTTCTCCTTTTCCACTAAAAGGAGATTTAGTCATTTTACCCATGAGACAAGAATCACAAGTTGGATATGATTCACAATCAGATAACTCAAGGAGCCCATCTTTATACAACTTGGATAATCTTATTTCATTGATATGACCGAGTCTACAGTGCCACATATAGGTATAATTAATATCATCTCTTTTCCTTTTCTTAGTTTGTTCAATTTGAAAAATATTTTCTTGTAAGTCAAGTGTATAAAGTCCATTTCGCAAATTTCCAATACCATATAAAACATCGTCTTTATAAATAGAACAACTATTGTTCTTTATAACAACGTTAAATCCTTCCATATCCAATACAGAAATTGAAATTATGTTTTTAATAATATTCGAAACATAACAACATTTATTAAGATAAATGGACTTGCCCGAAGGCATTACTAAACAATAAGTCCCTGCAGCTAATGCAGCAACCTTTGCTCCATTCCCCACTCGTAGGATGACCTCATCATTGCTCAGCTTTCTATTTCTGACCAGTCCCTTCACATTATTACATATGTGAGAACCACAGCCGGTATCCAATACCCATGTAGAATTTTGACTTTCTGAAAAATTAATTTCAATCATGAACAAACCTTGATTGGAAGTCGATGCTTCTCCAACCTTCTTCTTTGCCAGAAACTTCTTGCAGTTCCTCTTTTAATGACCCGGCTCGTTGCAATGGAAGCACATTCCTTTGCTAGCTGGATCAGATTTCTTTTGTTCCTTTATGTTCACTTTGCCCTTGGTCATCCGAGATCGGAAGAGCTCCTTAGATATCTCATATCTAGCAGTCCTACTTTGTTCACCATACAACTCCTTGAGGTGAATCAACATAGTAGGAGCATCCATATTTTCGTGCTGACGCTGAAGCTCGTTATTCATAGATGCGAGCATGATGCATTGAGCCACAGATGCATCATCTTGTCACTTTACAATGGTGGAAATCTCTTCCTCAAAGGCTTTTTCTGGAACAGTTCCAAGGACAGGTGAGTTTAGGACATAAGAAATCTTTTCAGCAGTGAGAACTATTCTCAGATTTCTTAGCCAGTCCGTATAATTCGGCCCGGTAAGCTTATTAGCATCAAGTATGCTTCGCAGTGAAATTAGTGATTTTGACATTTTTAAAATTCTACATGTGAAAAATTACATTTTAGCAAACATTCATTTTATTAATTTTGCATACCAAAATAAATTTATGTCTTTATTTTAAATTGGTATCTCCCATTATTTTTATCAAACTATATTACCCTCACTTATATAGTTCGGCATCATCTAATTAGAGATTTGCTAGTGAGAATAAGGATCCCATTTCAAATGTATATAACCTTGTGGATAGCACAACAAGCGATATACAAATAAATAGGTGGACAACTCTTGTCAATTACATCACTATATAACTCCTTTAATTTTGCCTCTTAAATCATAATGGTCAAGTGTGTGCACATCCGAACTAAAATAATTTAAGTTAAGTCCATCCTAGCATTTCCATAAATTCAAAAAAGAAAAATGTTCGTCCTTGTGGATAGCACAACAAGACTAGATCGTTCAATTTTCTTGATAAGCATCAAATGTGATTAATTAACATCTTAAATACGCAATACTCGCCATGTGGATAACACAACAAACTCATATTAAATATTTAATACTCTATTAATTTATCATGCTAGAAGGCGACGTTCGATATTTTAAATATCATTTGAACGCTTCGGACTTAATATTATTTCTTTGGGGAGTTTGTTATTATTTGTCTCATCTTGTTTAGCGCGCATGCACACATATATATAAAATACGCGTCATTTTATTAAACATACGAAGCATGTTTGCATAAAATATAATATATATAATATTTAGCATGCAATATAGAATATTATATTCTACCCGGATTGATTATGGACTTTTATTATAGTTTGGTTCACTAGAGCCACCAAGTGAACCAAAAGGTCAAATCTAGGGGTGCAAGAATTTAAATTTAAATATAACTATTACATTTAAACCCGGGCTCTATACAAACGGGTCTTCATGCGCTCCTTGCTTCTTGGTCTCCAATTTTTTTAAGATAATTATAACTATTTCTATTACATTAAACTATTTAATTTAAATAGAAACCTTGATCAGCAGTCAAGGGGAAGTACATAGGAGGGAGATAGAATTTTACATCAAGAAAAAAAATTAGAGAAGATGAGGTACACAGACCCCATTTAATAAAACACATTCATTCAAGCATTCAACTAAAATAAAATCCAATCACATTGGTCAAATAGTCCATAATCAAACCCCATTTATTATCATACATATCACCATATATATCAATAAATAAATATTCATCTCATGAATTAAAACATTCCATATATATATGAGTATCATTTAATGGGCAATTTTAAATTGCATGAAATCCAATTTCAAGATTAAAATAAACTCTTTATTTTAATTATAAAATTATTTAGATTATAATATATAAATATATCATATATATATATATATATATATATTTGATATTACCGTATATATTATATATATTTATATAACGAATCAGGTTATATATATATATAATATAAATTCACATTTATTTTTTAAAAAAAGTCACCTTCTTTTATTAAAAGAGTCCTGCAGGTTTATTAAAAGAGTCCTTTCCTGATGGGTCACCTTATTTTTGGAGTAAGAAAGAGACAACACCTTTTCTTTGCAGAATTCAAGATTAGCACCCAACAAAAAAAATTGTGATTCGTCCCAAAAAAAAAACGTCATTTTTTTTTTCTTAAAAAAAATAATTTTATACAATAAAATTATGCCCAATAAAATATTTTAAATATATACCCATATGTATATGAAATCAAAAAAAAATTAATAATTGCATAAAGGTTTGGCTCTGATGCCACTGTTGGGTTTGTACGAAATCGTGATGCAATCAAATTGCAAAAATTAGCGGAAACATGGTATATTAGAGTTTAAAAATTTCTACAAAACCATTACCCGGATCATCTTTTATGCAAATTATTAATTTAAAACGATAAATAAGAAGTTATGGAATCATACCTTTATAGAACGAAGCTTCCACAGGTACGAGTTCAACTCCTTGTTCTTCGTGATCTCCTTGAATTTCCGGGCTAGATTCCTTTCTTTGATCAACGTTAGCCACCCAAGTGTTTGGCTTCTAGAGGTGATCCACCAACGAAAACAGGAATTATCAAGAAGGAGGGTGTTTGGCTAAACCTTAGTTTTCTATCCTCTATAGAAAAGGAGTACTCTCCAATAATTGGAATTTCATCAACTAATATCTATTATAAGACTCTTATATAGATATTGGTCAACCCTTCTAATCCTATTGGACATGGGATTTTATTTAATTAATTAAACTCCTTTAATTAATTTAGGTTTCCCACCACATTCGGAATAATTAATTAAATTCATTTGTCTCCTAATCTTATTAAGAATAAATGAGAGTACTAATATTAAATTAATTACTAAACTCTTTTAGAAATTAAAATAATAATAATTGTAATAATATTAATAAGGCATCTCTTATTAATTTATATTTAATATTTCTAAAATATTAAATATTAAACATTAAGCTATTTAATTTATTCTATCACCGTAGATTAAATTAATTATACTTAATGCATTATTACGATTATGCCATTACCTTTTTAAATAATTATTCTTTCTTTTAAGGTGTGACCCTTTAGGTTCTCTATATTAAACCAGTTGTGAATAAATCAATTAGAACAATTCTAATCTTATTTAAATAAATAAATTAAAGTAATAATCTATTTAAATAAATAATATTTATTCTACAATAAGGATAAGCCTCCCTAGCGATCAACGACTTTCCAGATAATATAGATTTCAACATTAATCATAAAAGAACCTGTGACTAAATAGTTACCATACAATTCAATCCTTCCACCATACAATGTCCCAATTAAATATAAGACATGAATTTACTGTCAAGTCTTATTTTATTTAATTATATGTATTTCGATTAGAAAATGCACAACTCCGATTAATGCAAATTAGAAACCTCTTTCTAATTTCTTTCCACCTTGGCCAAGGATTCCTGGGTTGTCATTTAACGAATCACATATGACATATCTCCACTTTTACTAGAGGTGATAGATTCTTTATTGATCATTCATTATCTCCATATATAACTCATTATACCCAAGCATACCCTATATATGCCTTAAAAGGTCTTAAGGAATAAGTCAAAGTATAATTTGTTACATACAAGATACTATGATGATCTCAAGTCCAAGGATCACTTGTACTACTATCACATTAGAAATTCCTATTGATAGGCGAGTAAAACTCCATTAAGTATTACATAGCGAGTCACGTTCAGTGAACTTATTCTCCAATAAGCACCTGCATACTTACTTTAGTGTCTCCACACAAATGATCATGAGATCAATCATCCTCATCCAATGAGCAAGCAACATATGTACCAATCTATCCGGATTTACTAATCCCCTTTTTAGTAATCCCACGATTGTTAACTATTTTAGTTTTAGAGCTTTCTAAGAATTTAGATCTCATTAGCATGATCATCATCATGATTCTAAAAGCATTGCTTAAAACTATGGGTTATTTACATATTATAAAAATAGCACCATGTAGATAATTAAATGTCTTTAATAAATGAATATTTTATTAATAAATAAATAAGATTGTTTACAAAGTATGTGCTTTATCATCATACATGATTGGCTTGTATGCATACTACTATCAGTCGAAGCTTCTCCAAGCTTCTTCTTTGCCAGAAACTTCTTGCAGTTCCTCTTCCAATGACCCGGCTCGTTGCAATGGAAGCACATTCCTTTGCTAGCTGGATCAGATTTCTTTTGTTCCTTTATGTTCACTTTGCCCTTGGTCATCCGAGATCGGAAGAGCTCCTTAGATATCTCATATCTAGCAGTCCTACTTTGTTCACCATACAACTCCTTGAGGTGAATCAACATAGTAGGAGCATCCATATTTTCGTGCTGACGCTGAAGCTCGTTATTCATAGATGCGAGCATGATGCATTGAGCCACAGATGCATCATCCTGTCACTTTACAATGGTGGAAATCTCTTCCTCAAAGGCTTTTTCTGGAACAGTTCCAAGGACAAGTGAGTTTAGGACATAAGATATCTTTTCAGCAGTGAGAACTATTCTCATATTTCTTAGCCAGTCCGTATAATTCGGCCCGGTAAACTTATTAGCATCAAGTATGCTTCGCAGTGAAATTAGTGATTTTGACATTTTTAAAATTCTACATGTGAAAAATTACATTTTAGCAAACATTCATTTTATTAATTTTGCATACCAAAATAAATTTATGTCTTTATTTTAAATTGGTATCTCCCACTATTTTTATCAAACTATATTACCCTCACTTATATAGTTCGGCAACATCTAATTAGAGATTTGCTAGTGAGAATAAGGATCCCATTTCAAATGTATATAACCTTGTGGATAGCACAACAAGCGATATACAAATAAATAGGTGGACAACTCTTGTCAATTACATCACTATATAACTCCTTTAATTTTGCCTCTTAAATCATAATGGTCAAGTGTGTGCACATCCGAACTAAAATAATTTAAGTTAAGTCCATCCTAGCATTTCCATAAATTCAAAAAAGAAAAATGTTCGTCCTTGTGAATAGCACAACAAGACTAGATCGTTCAATTTTCTTGATAAGCATCAAATGTGATTAATTAACATCTTAAATACGCAATACTCGCCATGTGGATAACACAACAAACTCATATTAAATATTTAATACTCTATTAATTTATCATGCTAGAAGGCGACGTTCGATATTTTAAATATCATTTGAACGATTCGGACTTAATATTATTTCTTTGAGGGATTTGTTATTATTTGTTTCATCTTGTTTAGCGCGCCTGCACACACACACACACACATATATATATATATATATATATATTATTTAGCATGCAATATAGAATACTATATTCTACCCGGATTGATTATGGACTTTTATTCTAGTTTGGTTCACTAGAGCCACCAAGTGAACCAAACGGTCAAACCTAGGAGTGCAAGAATTTAAATATAAATATAACTATTACATTTAAACCCGGGCTCCATACAAACGGGTCTTCATGCGCTCCTTGCTCCTTGGTCTCTAATTTTTTAAAGATAATTCTAACTATTTCTATTACATTAAACTATTTAATTTAAATAGAAACCTTGATCAGCAGTCAAGGGAAAGTACATAGGAGGGAGATAGAATTTTACATCAAGAAAATTTTTTTTAGAGAAGACGAGGTACACAGACCCCATTTAATAAAACTCATTCATTCAAGCATTCAACTAAAATAAAATCCAATCACATTGGTCAAATAATCTATAATCAATCCCCATTTATTATCATACATAGCACTATACATATCAATAAATAAATATTCATCTCATGAATTAAAACATTCCATATATATATGAGTATCATTTAATGGGCAATTTTAAATTGCATGAAATCCAATTTCAAGATTAAAATAAACTTTTTATTTTAATTATAAAATTATTTAGAATATAATATATAAATATATCATATATACAAATATATCATATATATATATATTTGATATTACCGTATATATTATATATATTTATATAACGAATCAGGTTATATATATATATATATAATATAAATTCACATTTATTTTTAAAAAGAAGTCACCTTCTTTTATTAAAAGAGTCCTGCAGGTTTATTAAAAGAGTCCTTTCCTGATGGGTCACCTTCTTTTTGGAGTAAGAAAGAGACAACACCTTTTCCTTGCAGAATTCAAGATTAGCACCCCAAAAAAAAATTTGTGATTCGTCCCAAAAAAAAAAAAAAAACGTCATTTTTTTTTCTTAAAAAAAATAATTTTATACAATAAAATTATGCCCAATAAATTATTTTTAAATACATACCCATATGTATATGAAATCAAAAATAAATTAATAATTGCATAAAGGTTTGACTCTGATGCCACTGTTGGGTTTGTACGAAATCGTGATGCAATCAAATTGCAAAAATTAGCGAAAGCATGGTATATCAGAGTTTAAAAAATTTCTACAAAATCATTACCCGGATCATCCTTTATGCAAATTATTAATTTAAAACGATAAATAAGAAGTTATGGAATCATACCCTTGTAAAACGAAGCTTTCACAGGTATGAGTTCAACTCCTTGTTCTTCGTGATTTCCTTGAATTTCCGGTTAGATTCCTTCCTTTGAACAACGCTAGCCACCCAAGTGTTTGGCCTCTAGAGGTGATCCACCAAGGAAGATGAATTATCAAGAAGGAGGGTGGTTGGCTTAGTTTTCTATCCTCTATAGAAAAGGAGTACTCTCTAACAATTGGAATTGTCTCAACTGATATCTATTATAAGACTCCTTTTATATAGATATTGGTCAACCCTTCTAATCCTATTAGACATGGAATTTCTTTTAATTAATTAAACTCCTTTAATTAATTTAGGCTTCCCACCACATGGGAAATAATTAATTAAATTCATTTAATTAATTTGTCTCCTAATCTTATTAGGAATAAATGAGAGTACTAATATTAAATTAATTACTAAACTCCTTTAGAAATTAAAATAATAATAATTGTAGTAATATTAATAAGGCTCCTCTTATTAATTTATATTTAACATTTTCAAAATATTAAATAATAAACATTAAGCTATTTAATTTATTCTATCACTATAGATTAAATTAATTACACTTAATGCAATATTACGATTATGCCATTACCTTCTTAAATAATTATTCTTCTTTTTATGGTGTGACCCTTTAGGTTCTCTATATTAAACCGGTTGTGAATAAATCAATTAGAACAATTCTAATCTTATTTAAATAAATAAATTAAACTAATAATCTATTTAAATAAATAATATTTATTCTACAATAGGGATAAGCCTCCCTAGCGATCAACGACTTTTCAGATAATATAGATTTCAACATTAATTATAAAAGAACCTGTGAGTAAATAGTTATCATACAATTCAATCCTTCCACCATACAATGTCCCAATTAAATATAAGACATGAATTTACTATCAAGTCTTATTTTATTTAATTATATGTATTTCGATTAGAAAATGCACAACTCCAAATAATGCAAATTAGAAACTCCTTTCTAATTTCATTTTACCTTGGCCAAGGATTTCTGGGTTGTCATTTAACGAATCACATAGGATATATCTCCTCGTTTACTAGAGGTGGTAGATTCTTTCTTGATCATTTATTATCTCCATATGTAACTCATTATACCCAAGCATACCCTTTTATATACCCTAAAGGACTTTAAGGAATAAGTCAAAGTATAATTCATTACATATAAGATACTATGATAATCTCAAGTCCAAGGATCACTTGTACTACTATCACATTAGGAATTCCTATTGACAGGAGAGTAAACACTCATTAGGTATTCCATAGCGAGTCACGTTCAGTGAACTTATTCTCCAATAAGCACCTACATACTTGCTTTAGTGTCTCCACACAAATGATCATGAGATCAATCATCCTCATCCAATGAGCAAGCAACATATGTACCAATCTATCCGGATTTACTAATCCCCTTTTTAGTAATCCCACGATTGGGAACTATTTTAATTTTAGAGCTTTCTAAGAATTTAGATCTCATTAGCATGATCATCATCATGATTCTAAATGCATTGCTTAAAACAATGGGTTATTTACGTATTATAAAAACAGCACCATGTAGATATAAATGCCTTTAATAAATGAATATTTTATTAATAAATAAATAAGATTGTTTACAAAGTACGTGCTTTATCATCATACATGATTGGCTTGTATGCACACTACTATCACGGGCACGCCACCCCTTATCCTGCCCAAAAATTTCTGCCTTCTGCTCCTAATATGTAGCACTTAGTGAAGAGATAAGAAGCAACGAGTAACTAGTATAGCACCTACACATAAAACAACCACAGTTAAATATTGCTTGCTTCCTGAATGCAATGTCCGTGAGTAAGATGAATGAATTGCTATTCCTTAGCAATGCCATGTATGAATCGTTTCCATGTAATTTCCCAAAAAATTTTTTTTTGCTATAGGCTTCTATGCAGAATATTAACAAGTCCAAAATATGTTCGAAGAGTTTCCCGCTCCAAAATTCTGTGCAACTATGGCTGAATGCGTATGCAATGAATCATGTAAATCCCATAAAGGTATGTACAGAGCGTATCAAACTCCCAAAAATTTCATGCTACATGCCTAAAGTTCAAAAATATAGGCAATGAGCATTCTAACACCTACAATGTTGAAAAATAGCTAAACCTTTTCCACATGCTTAGAATTAAACGGGGAGAGAGAAATTAAAGAGATATGTCACCAGAATTAAACAGGGGAGAGAAATGTATAGAACACAATGCAAGAATTAACAAGGGGAAGAGATAGAGATGATGGGGTGGCTCCCATCCAGCGCTTGTTTATAGTCCATAAGCTATACTCTGTCGAATTCGGTCAAGTTGTAGAAAGGATTGAGGTGACCTCCTGCCTGGAAACCTCTCCACCATAATAATGCTTCAGCCTTTGTCCATTGTCATTAAAAGGGTTATCTGGGTCCTTATCGAAGATCTCTATTAGCACCGTGTGGATATACAGTCTTGACAGTGAAAGGCCCTGACCACCTTGACTTGAGCTTCCCTGGGAAGAGTCTAAGTCTGGAGTTGAATAATAGCACTGCTTGCCCTGGCTCGAATGTTCTTTCCATAATCTTGCGATCATGCCACCTTTTCACCTTTTCCTTGTATAATTTGGAATTTTCATAAGCCTGCAATCGAAATTCATCCAATTCATTGAGTTGGAGTAGACGTTTCTCCCCCGTAGCCTTTAAGTCAAAGTTTAACTTATGGATTGCCCAATAGGCTCTATGCTCAAGCTCCAGAGGAAGGTGACACGCCTTTCTATGCACAAGCTGAAACGGCGACATTCCCAATGGTGTTTTATAGGCAGTCCTATAAGCCCATACTGCATCATCCAACTTCAGTGACCAATCTTTCGTCGTGGGGTTCACAATCTTTTCCAGTATTCTTTTTATCTCATGATTTGACACTTCGGCTTGGCCATTGGCTTGGGGATGATAAGCTGTAGCTACACGATGATTTACCCCATACTTAGCTAACAAAGCTGTAAACTGGCGATTGCAAAAGTGGGTGCCCTCGTCGCTAATGATAGCCCTGGGAGTTTTAAACCTCGTGAAAATGCTCTTTTGTAGAAACCTCAGAACCACCCTAGCATCATTTGTCGGTAGAGCTGCCACTTCCACCCATTTAGATACATAATCGACTGCCAGAAGGATGTATAAGTTCCAACATGATGAAACGAACGGCCCCATAAAGTCTATCCCCCAGACATCGAAGATCTCTACCTCGAGGATTGAACTCAGGGGCATTTCATTTCTCTTCGATATATTTCCTACCCTCTGACATCTATCACATCTTTGAACAAAGATGTAAGCATCCTTAAAGATAGTAGGCCAATAAAAGCCTGCTTGCAAAACCTTAGGCCGCTGTCCTTTCACCTCCATAATGGCCTCCATACAAAAATGCGTGGCAATCCTGCAGCACACTCTCCGTCTCGCTAAATGGAATGCACCTTCTAATCATCTGATTGGCACACTTCTTGAACAATTACGGTTCATCCCAAGTAAACCATTTCACATCATGCAGAAACTTCTTCTTTTAATGCCTAGTCAAGTCAGAAGGAATGATATTGCCCACTAGGAAGTTTGCAAAATCTGCGAACCATGGCACTTCGCCTTTCACCACAAACAATTGCTCATCGGGGAAGGATTCATTTATCATTACTTTGTCATTTACATCGCTTCCTGGATTTTCTAATCGTGACAAGTGGTCAGCTACTTGGTTCTCAGTCCCTTTCTATCCTTGATTTCTAGATCAAATTCTTGCGAAAGAAGTATCCACCTGATCAGACGGGGTTTGGCATCTTTCTTTGCTATCAAATATAGGATCGCTGCATGGTCGGTGTACACAATCACTCTAGTCCCAATCAAATAAGCACGAAATTTGTCGAATGCGTACACCACCGCCAAAAGCTCTTTTTCTGTAGTAGTGTAGTTCAACTGGGCATTAGTAAGGGTTTTGCTAGCATAGTATATAACATGAAAGACCTTGTCCCTTCGTTGGCCCAATACAGCTCCCACAACAAAATCACTTGCATCACACATTAGCTCAAAAGGAAGGTCCTAATTCGGAGATGTGATCACTGGTGCCGTAGTTAACTTCTTCTTCAAGTGCTCGAATGCAGTCAGTCACTCATCATCAAATTTAAAGAGGACATCTTTTTCTAACAAACTGCAAAGTGGCTTTATAATCTTCAAGAAGACCTTTATAAACCGACGATAGAAACCTGCATGTCCCAAGAAGCTACGAACACCTTTTACAGAAATAGGCAGGAGGCAAGTTCTCAATAGTTTCCAACTTAGCCCCGTCCACCTCTAATCCTTTCTTCGAAACCTTATGACCCAAAATGATACCCTCTTGTACCATAAAATGGCACTTTTCCCAATTCAGTACAAGATTCGTCTCGACGCATCGTTTTAACACCATCACCAAATTCTCCAAACATAGGTCAAAGGAGTCTCCAAAAATAGAAAAATCATCCATGAAGACTTCAACATTTTGCTCAACCATATCGGAGAAAATGGCCATCATACACCTCTGAAAGGTAGCCGGGGCATTGTACAAACTGAAAGACATCCTTCTAAATGCAAATGTACCATAAGGACAAGTAAAGGTAATCTTTTCTTGATCTTCTGGGGATATCATTATTTGATTGTATCCTGAGTACCCATCCAGAAAGCAGTAATATTCACGACCGGCCAGCCTGTCTAGCATCTGATCAATGAACGGGAGGGGAAATGATCTTTTCTAGTAGCCTTGTTTAGTTTGCGGTAGTCCATGCAGACTCTCCACCCCGTCACTGTTCTGGTAGGAATTAGCTCGTTATGTTTATTGGATATCACGGTCATACCCCCCTTCTTCGGCACACACTGCACCGGGCTCACCTAAGAGCTATCTGATATTGGATAGATAATCCCTGCATCTAACCACTTTAAGATCTCCTTCTTAACCACTTCCTTCATGATAGGATTTAATCTGAGATGTTGCTCCACTGATGGTTTGCTATCATCTGCCAGCAGGATTTATGCATACAAAATGCTGGGCTGATCCCCTTTATATCTGCTATAGTCCATCCAATTGCCGATTTAAACTCTCTTAGTACCCGTAGCAGTTGTTCTTCTTGACAAGATGTTAGCGCGGTAGAGATAATAACAGACAACTTTGAAAATTCACTTAGAAATGCATACCTTAAATGATCTGGAAGAGGTTTAAGATCAAGATCTGGAGGCATCTCAAGAGAAGGCTTGAGTCGTTCTGATGTCTCCCCAGCAAGTTTTAATGGCTCGATAGGCATCTTAAACTTTCGCATCTTTGGTGCTGTGTCAAGAATTTGCACGTATTCAGCAACTTCAGTATCCTCAATATCTGAGTCTCCCAATATAGCACTCTCCAAAGGCTCAGTACCCATCAGATTCCCAAATCCTTACTTCATCACCCTTTCTAGCACATCAATCCGGAAGAACTCTTCCTCGTCAGTGGGAAACTTCATAGCTTTAAAGACGTTGAAAGTGACTTCTTGGTCATGCACTCTTATTGTTAACTCTCCCTTCTGGACATCTATAAGAGTTCGCCCCGTGGCAAGGAAAGGTCTCCCAAGGATGATTGGGATATTTTTGTCTTCTTCGTAATCAAGAATGATGAAATTAGCTGGGAAGATAAATTTGTCCACTTTAACCAAAACATCTTCCACAATACCTCCAGGATAAGTGATGGATCTGTTAGCAAGTTGTAGCGATACATTTGTCGGCTGGGGAGCCGGCAATCCCAATTGATTGAATACGGACAGAGGCATCAAATTTATGCTAGCTCCTAAGTCACAGAGGCATTTGCTGAAAGATAAATTTCCTATGGAGCAAGGAATTGTGAAACTGCCTTAGTCCTTAAGCTTTGGAGGTAATTTACGTTGTAATACCACACTGCACTCTTCTGTTAAGGCCACTGTCTCAAAGTCCTCTAATCGTTTCTTCCTTGACAGAATACCCTTCATGAACTTTGCGTAACATGGCATTTGTTCTAATGCCTCTGCAAAGGGTATGTTTATCTGTAGTTTCTTGAACACCTCCAAAAACTTAGAGAACTGTCTGTCGTCCCTTTGCTTGTGCAATCCCTGTGGGTAAGGAACAGTAAGGTACATAGGTGATGGTTTGGTTATGATTTTCTCAGTGGTTTCCTCCTTATCTGCCGCAACACTCTTTCCTCCATCTTTTCCATCAACCAACACTGTCTCAGGGTAATCTGCATCTTGGCACGCCCGCGCCAGGTTTTGGCCTTCCTGGGGCGCGGCCGCGCGGGCCTCCAAGTCTGATGTTTGCCTCCCAGATCTTAGGGTGATGGCTTGGCGCTGCTCCTTTCCCTCCTTTTTCCCTGGATTCATCTCTGTATTGCTGGGAAGAGTCCCTTGAGGTCGATTTAGAACCGCATTGGCAATTTGACCAATTTGCGTCTCCATCATCTTGAGAGATATAGCTTGGCTCTTCACAATTAACTTAAGTTCATCGATTTCCACTCTCTCCTCCGACTTCTTTTCAGGCTGAGGTTCAGGTGGGGGATGATGTTGTTGTTGAAAACCAAGAGGGTAGGGGGGTTTTGGTGTATACTGGTGATGAGCTGCTGTGGTTGGTATTGTTGTTGAGAGTGAAATTGTTGTGGTTGTGATGTATGATACTGTGGCTGAGATGTCTGATGATGGGGGTGTTGGACATTCTGAGTATTACTCCAACTAAAGTTGGGATGATTCCTATTGTTGGGGCTGTAAGAATTTTGAAATTGATTATGGGGTTTCTGGTAGTTGCTCATAAACTGTACTGATTCTGTACTGATAGCACATTGGTCTGTCTGATGTGTCCCTGCACAAATCTCACAGACACAAGCAACTGTCTTGACTTTTTCTTTCGCTAATGAATCAATCTTCTTTTCCATGGCTGCCATCTGAGAAGACAATGCTGTAATGGCATCCACTTCTAAAATCCCTACAACCTTCGGTTGTACCATCCTGGCCGTTGGATTCTGATACTCGTTTGCTGCCATGGTCTCAAAGAGCTCATACGCTGTCGGAAAATCCTTTTTCCAGATAGCTCCCCCCGATGCAGCGTCAATAATGGGCCTTGATTGCCATCCCAAACCATTGTAAAAAGAGTTAATCACCATCCACTCTGGCATGCCATAGTGTGGACAATTCCGTAGCATCTCCTAATAACGTTCCCAAGCTTCATATAATGTTTCCCCTGGATGCTGTGCAAAGGTACTCAGGTCTCTCCTCATTGTAGCGGTCTTGGCCATATAAAAGAACTTGGTCAAGAATTTCTAAGCA
This sequence comes from Panax stipuleanatus, assembly GCA_020205555.1. Lineage (NCBI taxonomy): Eukaryota > Viridiplantae > Streptophyta > Magnoliopsida > Apiales > Araliaceae > Panax > Panax stipuleanatus. The sequence goes on from CM035123.1 coordinate 17,977,270, forward strand.
CAATCTTCCCATGTAGTTATTGACCCTGAAGGCAGTGAGTGCAACCAACTTTTTGCCTTATCCCTCAAGGTGAAAGGGAATACTCTGAGTTTCACTGCATCATCTGGAACGTTGTTGTATTTAAACGTGTCACATATTTCTATAAAGCTCATAATATGCTCGTTGGGATCTTCGGAGGGCAAACCCCCAAACTGGAGATTGTTTTGTATCATCTGCAATGTTCCTGGCTTTATCTCAAAAGTGTTCGCTGCAATTGCTGGCCTCACTATACTTGATTGCAGATCGGTGAGTTTGGGCATGGAATAATCTTGCAAGGCCCTCTGCTCCGCAGCCATTTGATGAAGTAGTTCAGGCTCTTCTTGAGGATTGATGTTTCGGATGTTAGCTCTCCACGCTCGACCGTTGATGTGCTCTTGGTGAGGCACTAACTTAGGATGTGAGGCTCGAGTGTGCATAAACTATCCACGAGTACCTGAAACACAAGTAAACAAAAATAAAATTAGAAATGAGGTAAGAAGAGATTTGTTCAAGTCAGTCACATTTAATGAAAACTGATGTCAATAGGATTAAACTAAAATCGACTCCCCGGCAACGGCGCAAAAAACTTGTTGCGCCGTTTAAGTGTTAACAGAAACGGACACAAAAACACATGCAAGTGTACACGGTCGGCAAATAATAACTCGAAAAGTCGAGATCGTCCCACGGAAAACGGAGTTAGATCTAATCTATTATGTAACAGTCTATTAGTTATCTATGTCTGCTTAAACAGTTGTCACAGTGTTCTTTAATTAATTATCCTAAACTTTAACCAAACTTAACCAATTAATAAACAAGGGGTTCAAATTAGAGGGATATGGGATCCTAACTTCATCTAAAGCGTCACCTAGGTTAACCACACCACAAATCATACATGGATAATCATATAGAGATGCTAGTCAGGAGCACGGATGTGAGACTTGACTATCTTTCAATACGCCAAGTCCAAATCATATAATGTCCACAATTAAGACAGAAATCACATGAACATCGGCAAGGCCTAAACCACTATATTTCTATGCGATTTACAAGCCAAACCAATTTACGCACAAACTCCCATTAGACTACATTCGGCCATACGATATATTTCTATCTGGCAAGTGAATCATAAAACTCAACCAAAGCAAGTTTCACAAACATATGCTAACATGGAGAAATCTAAGTTTACACTTCATTTTTGAAGTTCATATAAACTATTAGAGTAGATGTTGATCAAGCATCTAAGCATACAAACACCCATGTTAGGCAAACCACATATTATCATCCATGTATATCAAAGAGAAATAAACCCTAGGTTTAGCAAATAGAATCCATTAGAATCCCATAATGGAAGTTAGTTCATCATTGAACCTCCCACCATGATGGGATTCAAACCAAGCATTGAGCAACTAGAAATTGAGAGAAACAAGAGAAAGAAAGTGTAGAATTGTGGTTTCCCCCTTTCAATAGAAGATAACAAACTCAAGTCTGGACCACAAATGATTACCAAGATGAACCCTAGAAATGTATTACTAGTAGAGCAAGAAGGAAGAAGAAGAGAAGCCTCTTGGACCTTCACACTCTCTAACCTAGAATATAGGAATACAACTCTCTGCTAATAATATGAAGTCTGATAATGATCATTAGTATTATTCAAAGCAACCCCAAAGCCTTATACACGATTACACTCAGCAACTAAAATTAAAGTCAACAACTTTGACCGGCGCGGGCGCGCGGGCGCGCGGGCTCTAGCTCTACTTGCGGCGCTACCGCGCGCTTCTCCAGAGTAGTCCTCTGGTTCTGGCACTCAGCGCGGATGCGCGGGCTGCCCTTGCTTTCTTGGCGCGGCCGCGTGGGTACTTTTCTGCTGCTGGTGAAATCTTGCTGTGGCTGCTTTCTTATGAAATCCTTTACTCATTCTTTTGCTCATCTTTTGCCTTCGCTTGGCCTGCATCAAAGCCATCATCACATGCCCCTCACCTCTTACCATCTTCATACCAAGCCCCCAACTGCTTCACATAGGTTCTTGCCTGCTTTTGCCCATACTTCATGCCATACCATGCCTTTATCACACCGTTTCCTGTCTTTTGGAGTTTCCTACCTAAAACATGCAAAACAAAGATAAACGCATTAAAAGACACTAAAGTGCTTGAGTTTAAGCCATAACCATAGCAAGTTGGCGTCTAATAAGTAGGTGTAAAACCTACTTATCACCTCCCTAGCTTGACTGGATTCTCCGATGTTCGTCATCCTGACAAAAGAATTTTTAAGTTTATTATTACGAGATATTGAGTCGTCACTCTTCGAATACCTAAACGTAAACACATAGCTCATAGCACATAAGGTAGTTTATTATCTTTACCTAGCACCACTATCTTTTCGATCTTCGTATAAGGCTACTACCTAAGGTTTCCCCCCCCCCCCCCCACCTAAGGTTCATAACCTATAGCTTTGATACCAACCTGTGACACCCCCAAATCCGGGTACTTCGTTTCTACATGATTTGGTGTTCACTTTCTAATTAAAACATACATCTACCCGATAATAAAGAATTGCAAACTAATTACAACCTTCATAAAACCTTAATAAAAATATTCCTTTATAAAGGATGACAACTTGTCTAATAAAATCCCAAGGTTATCTAAACCTTAACATCATTCAAATAACGTAAATGCGGAAACATAAAACATAACCAACTAAGTCTTATTACAAAAGCAACATGACATAACAAGCCTTCATTTATTCATCTTTCCTTTTCCTTTACTTGTTGACGGTATGTCAACATTCTTGGTCTCAACTACAAGTGGTGGTAAAACATGCAAGAGTGAGCAAACAAAAGCTCACTTGAAAATACAACAGTGATATGACATAAGTGAATCGTTTCAAAAGAGTTTAAATAACTTTACTTTCATCCATATAAAGAATTGAATTATAGAAACTTCTGAGGGTCATAAGACCTTGAACCATTGTCCTAGGTTATAAATATTTCTATTTAAACCTTTAACAGTCAATAAGACTATGGACCATTAACTCGTACTCAGGGGGATCAACCCTTTGTACCATAAATTGTGCACAACCATCTTAACTCTTTCGCATAAAATATCCCCTAATTAATAGGGTTGTTCATTCTCAGAAATTGAATACAAGTCCGCACCAAAGAAAGTTTGGTTTGGATAGATAAGGGAACTTTAGAGTACAACTATCATCAACTAGGAGTAGTTGAATCGACTTACAGTACTTTACAGTTCAATAATATAAGAATCATGAACCAATTACAAAATATGACAATAAACTTCATAATAGATAGGCATGCTTTTAGAAACAACTCAAAGCATGCGATAGACTAAGTAGATCTTGCTTGAACAACTAAGTCAAGATCATATTACTAAAATAACACTTTAATACTTATTTTATGAATATTGGAGTATGGTATAACTTGTACCACATATAACAAGTTAAGTAACGTAAATGAACTTTCATGATTTATTGAGCAAGGGTTAGGAAACTTGCACAATGAAAAGATACAATGAATAGGCTTGTATAGCATTAAAGAGTAGCTTAAAGAACTTGCACAATATAAATAACAAGTTTAGAAACTTGCTTAACATAAGAGAATAAGGGTAAGAGAACTTGCCTTAAGCGCAAGCTATACTTTAACAATTACAACCACTTCACAAACACATTTATATTACATTCAAACCATCTATTAGTATCCAACTACAATATTTAAACCATCAAACTTCATATCCAAGTCCAACTCGCAATATAATTTACCACATTGGTTGCTAATTAGTCAAGTCCGTGAGTCTATATTCACGGCATACATTCATAAGCCTATAACTCAATGAATCGTGTTGTGTGCCTCGTGAAAGCAACACACATTCACACACATGTAACACATTTATAATATACTTCAATCTAACTTAAACACATCAAAAACATGTTATCTTATTACACATTTCACTTTCCAAGTCTTAGAAACAAGTTAGCTTAACAAACGGGCATAAAAACTCAAAACCAAAAACCAAACATTTTTGGACAGCAAGGAACCTCGCTGGGGTGGGTCCTTTAGGCTTGGAAGCCACGCTGGGGCGGGTCACCCCCCTGGTGCACCTCCCAGCTCGCGAACTGGTGGAGAAATAAGCCAATTTGGCTCATTCCTTCACACCGAATTCAATTTTTCCCAACATGATAAACATGAAACTTGATACAACCAATATTTTAAATTTATTGACATGCTCATAACATATAGAATCCATAAAACACATAATCGGAAATAAGATTTCATGATTTTCAAAGAAAAACACAATTTTAAGCGTTCTTGACGGAAATTGCTACTACGAACTCGTTTTTCAATCAATTCAAGTGATTCCAATTGTGATAACTCATATTCTTAACAAACTAACATAATACATGATCAATTTTAATAATACCTCAAAATCAAGCTTCAATTTGATAGTTTCAAAAGTTATTTTTCAGAAATAACTTCACCGAAAATCACTATGAACACACTTCCTATTGTTTATAAACAATTCATGGATTGAATTGGTAGAACAACCATATAACTCATATATAATAATTTTATATCACATATTATACATAATTCATGCTCACATCAAGGATTTAATTAAATTTTCAATATAAATTCATAATCTAACACTATGAACATGAATTTCATAGTGTTCATCATATACTTGTGAATTGAAATTCTTAAACAACTATGAAACTCTCATGTAAACATATATATATATATATATATATATATATACATATCCCATTCACATATCAAAATAAATAACTTTCACAAAGAGACTTCCACATAGAATTCTAAAACCATGAAAACATAGAAGAATATGCTTTGAAAACTTGTTTTTACAACAATTGTATTTTGAAAACCCTTTCATGGCATACAATTACATATGAAAATATATGAACACCATATATACATATAATTTCATGATTGTAAAAACCCAATTTGATAAAGAAGAATTACAACACATAAGAATTGAGTACAAGGGTTAGGGTATAACCTTACTAGTTTTAATTAAAGAAAAGAGATTATGAAGATGATGATCCTCTTGTCTTCTCAAGCTTTTCTTCCTCTTCTCTCTTCTTCTTCTCTGACAATTCTCTCTAACCCTCTTCTTCTATTTCTTTCGTTGTTTTGTTTGTAAATCTAACGTACTAACTATCTGACATTTATTATAATATACATATACATATATAATATATGTAACTTATAAATAATAAATATAATACTTATAACCATATTAATTCTTATTAATAACATATGTTATAAAATTTGAAAAGCTCAAGGCCATGTTTGGCAACCTCTTAGTTAAAAAAATAGGTTTTAGTGCTAAGGCTTTGTTTGGGTAAAATAAGATTAAACAAGTACAAGGGCCTTATTTGGTAAAACCATTTAAAACACTTTTACATTCTTTTAATAAATCCTTAATACATAGATTAAATACCACACTTATTTAATTAAATTACAACACTCTAATTCAATTAAATACACTAACATTCACATAATACCAAATTGTCACTCAAATTTTAATTCATTTATTAAACATAATTCATGTAACAAATTATTATCACTTAGCACATAACATTAAATCTAATTGAATTATTCTCAACTAAATTAAAATTATGCTACACCATTGCTAACATATCAATTTAATTAAACATGTAGCACTTAATTAAATTATCCACAACAACCACACAATTTATTTATTAACTCAACAAATAAATTCCATAAAATATTTATTTAATTCAATAAATATTTACAATTAACATATAAATTCTCAATCGTTACATTAACCCCCATGCAATTCACAAATCTCGTTGGTTTAATTTGTTGTACATATGCATTGTCTGGACATTCATTCCTCTATATATACAAGCTCTTCCCTTCAATTTTATTAGCTGAGAGTTTGTTCAAGTATCAGATTACATTGTGAGTAATAGCAAGATAGTCACAGAGAGTTGGGAATTCAAATTTAGCAAGCTTAATTCATAGCAAAGGTATAATCTATGTTTCATGTTCTTCAGCTTGTATTCTCTGCAAATTCTTGAATTTCTTGATTCTAGTTGGAAATTATAGTTTTGTGATTTAAGGATGATAATTAGTTTCTAAAAGGACTTATATACATGTTAGAATTACTATATAAGCTTCCTTGTTCTTCAAATTCATTTTGTGTTTCTGTTTCTGAGATTTATGTGAAAACTTCAATTCCTGAAATTAAGTTGGAATTCATGAATTGGTGATTCAATAATGTTAAATGATTGTTATATAAGCTAATATAAGTGATCATGAGGTAATATAGTGGGATTGATAGTAATTTCATAGGAATTTTTTTTGTTTGGACTGGAAGTCTGTCGAGGCAGGAACAGTCTGCCGCTAGCTGCAAGCCGGCACAGCTGCGCCAGTTTTGTACTAGGCAGCTGCGCAGCTGCGCCAGCAGCCTGCTGCAGATTCTGCATCCTGCTTGATTTCTGTTATGCATATATTGTGTGGTTTGGCTTAAACAAGCATACTAACTTGTGTAACATATATATATGAATAAAATGAGGCAAGGTAAGCATATTTTGTTGTACTAGCATATATGATTAACAAAAAGGGATATGGTTTCCGAGATAAACTTAGTATTCAAAAAAAATAAACTTTGAAGTAATACTTGTTCTACAAGTTCTGAACTTAGTGATTCATACACATGATTGATTTCAAATATAAAGGAGCATGATATATTGTTTATAGTGTCCTTGTTCATGACCAAACTTGTCAGACCTTATGTTAGAGAAATTATTAAGAAAAAGCTTGAAATGTTAAAGCTAATATGCATGAATACTACATGATATACACACTGATCTTGTGAAAGTGTTAACATGACTTGACTACATACGATAAGAGCTTTGAAGTTGCCTTGTATGTGTTAAATTGCGTTGTCCAAGTTTAAAATGGTTTCAAAAGCAAACTTGGATATGTTTTCGAACCAAGTGCATTAAGTATGAGTAGTTAAGTTCTTAAAATGTAAAATGACATGTTTACATTCATTATGTCTCTAAGCATGACTCTTATATGTTTGATATAACGGTAGTAAACCAAGCATGAGTATAGGTATGTTTTAAAGTAATGAACAATGCTAGTTAAGAATAAATGATGTGGACAATCGCAAGCATGTATATTACAATTGATGTGACCTTCTCGCAAGTATCTATGATTAAATTGTATGTGTTGTGGTTGCATGACCGTATTTGGCCTTAAATTGTCTAAAGGTGTAAAGCTAGAACCTATAATCATATGAAATTAAATGTGAAGAGGTTAAACAATCATGGAAGGACCCCCTTAAACATGTATACATGCTAGGTGATATCATATGAATCCGATTTGACGGTTAGCTTATAGTAATGCTATAACTCGCTAAATAGAGTATGTTTGCTATTTGTGGTAGTCTCATATGATAGTAATGATGTATAAAGATAATTAACTTGAGAGAAGAGGAACGTTAAGGATAAAAGTTATATTATTATGATACTATATAACTGTGTAGCTAGATTAAGATTTAGCTTATGTGTTAATCGTATATACGAGATGAGATATAATGTTAAGCTATATGACTAATGGATATGATATATACGTAACTATATTACAATAGGATTCGAAAAGTATTAATTAATTTACGGGGATAAACTACGCTTAAGGCAAGTTTCCTAACTTACACTCTTTTACGGTGCAAGTATTCTATCCTTGTATATTGCGAACTAGTTTCTTTACTTAATCGTTTGAATTGAATTAGCATACTTGAACTCTTATTTCATTAAAGCTATTATTCATGTTGAACTTGGTATTATTCTTGAATATTGTGAAAGTGTCTATGCCATTTGATTCGGCTAGACTTATATTATTGAAAAGCGACCCAAATCAACTGATTGGTGCAGGATCTTGTATTTGACTGAGAAGAACAACCTTCTTTGAAGGGAATATATAATTGTCGGAGAACCGACGTGCGCACTTGAGTATAATTGATTGTTATGCATAACATAGGGTACTTTAGGCTGGTCACCTGTTGTACCTGTTTTTGTTGGATTTTTAGTTTAATACTATTAATTCTAGTAGAAGTTCATAGTCCTTAGTGACTGCTTAGAATTCAGTTATCTTAAAATCTTGAATTGATTTATTATTGAATCACGTTGATATTATTTTGTCCTTAGCGACTGTTATTGAGAACTGTTGATATTCTTGTTATCTTTGAACTATCAAACCTTACTATACCCTTTCGAGAATTGAGAATTTTATTACTCACCCTTATTGTATATTACTTGCTGGGCAATTTGTGTTCATTCTTGCTTTCCCTAAAACATTTAAGTTAAGGCAGAGCAGTGCGGACCTTCGGGCATAGATAAAGGCAAGGGAAAGGCTACTGAGTATCTTTAATTATGTAGGACTTATGATTATAATAAAGAACTTATGATATTATGTACTAGTTAAGGTTATTATTGCTTAAGATATGTCTAAGCTATGTAATCACTATTTAAGTTACGAGACCTTGGGACGTGAATAAATTATATTATTTAAATGTAATCTATTCGGTAATAGTTGTGTATTATTCCGCTGTGCGATGCGACATTTAGTCGTATTATTATTGTGATGTATTACCATGAGCGCGTGACGAACCGAATTCGAGCAACCCCGTGATGGTCCTAGAATTTGGGGGCGTCACAATAACAAGGAGAAGAAAGGAAAGAATATCAGAGGAGAAAATTCGGGAGGAGGAAGCAGCAGCGGAGGAAGTAACTTGGGAAAAAGGAAGTGGGAGAGCAATAACAACAACAAAAACAACAACAAAAAACTTTCGTGAAGGATATAAGAAGAGAGTAGAGGGATGCCCAAAATGTGGAAAGAATCATCAAGATGAGTGCTGGAAGGGACGCGAAACTTGCTACAACTGCGGTCAGGAGGGGCATATTTCACCCAACTACCCAAAACCAAAGAAGATCCAAGGACGTTTTGCTTGCGGCTCAACCGAGCACCAATTAAGGATTGGCCGAAGAAGGGAAGTGGCGGAGGTAGCAGCTAACAAGGGGGAAACAAACTGATGATCGGCGGACCGGCATAATCCAACTGCCCAACCGCTAGAACCTTTAACATGACCGTCCAGGACGTAGTACCTGTGAAGGACGTGGTGTCAGGTATAATCCCAATCAATGATATAAATGCATATGTATTATTTGATTCGGGTGCCATCTGTTCTTTTGTATTTGAAGAATTTGCTAGTATACATAATACACCCTGAGAACAATTAGAAGATCCGTTGAACATAGAAGTTGCGATTAAGGAAGTAATCCCTGTAAAATTCGTTTACCCAAATTATCGCGTAAACATTAGAGAAAATGAACTGAGCGTAGACTTGATTCCAATTAGATTGGAAGAATGTGACGTAATACTGGGAATGGATTGGTTATATAACCATGCTACAATAATTGATTGTCAGAATAAAAGTGTGAACCTTCAGACTCCGAGTAAGTCTAAGGTAGTGTTTTATGGTAGCTCATCGCTTAAGCAATCGTGTTGTCCTTATGATGATGCATGCCAAGAAATTGTTAAGGAAAGGATGTGTAGGTTATTTAGCTTACATTGTAGATACTTAGAAAAAGGGAGTAGAAATTAAGGATATATCTATAGTGAATGAATTCCAAGATGTATTTTCGGACGATCTGCCTAGTCTTCTGACAGACAGGGAAATCGAATTCATAATAGACTTAGCACCGGGAACTGCACCGATTTTTAAAGCCCCATACTGTATGGCGCCAGTAGAAATGAAGGAATTGATGATACAACTGCAAAGAGTTATTAGATAAAGGTTACGTACGACCAAGTGTGTCTCCTTGGGGAGCACCAGTGTTGTTTGTTAAAAAGAAGGACGGATCGATGAGGCACTGTATCGATTACCGAGAATTGAATAGAGTAATGATTAATAACATATATCTGTTACCGAGGATAGATGACCTTTTTGATCAACTGAAGGGAGCGAAGTGTTTCTTGAAGATCGACCTACGGACAGGTTATCACCAACTAAAAGTACGAGAAGAGGACATACCAAAGACTGCATTTCGAACCCGTTATGGACATTATGAGTTTTTGGTAATGTCATTCGGACTGACTAATGCTCCGGCAGCATTCATGGACTTGATGAACCTGAGTTTTCAAGCCCTACTTGGATAAGTTTTTGGTGGTTTCATGGACGACATCTTGATCTACTCGAAGACAGAGGAAGAGCACGCCAAGCATCTGAAAATTGTTTTGGAAGCACTAAGGAAGGAGAAGATGTATGCGAAATTTTTATAGTGTGAGTTTTGGATGGAAAAGGTTCAATTCTTAGGTCACATGGTGGATAAGAATGGAATCTCAGTAGACCCTGCAAAGGTCGAAGCAGTAAGTAATTGGGAGCAGCCGAGAACACCAACGGAGGTGAGAAGTTTCTTAGGGTTAGCTGGGTACTATCGAAGATTCATCCAAGATTTGTCTAAGATAGCAACCCCGTTAACCAATCTGACGAGGAAAACAGTGAAATTTGTATGGACAGAAAAGTGCGAGGAGAGTTTTCAGGAATTGAAGAAGAAATTAAGCGAGGCGCCTGTGTTGTCATTACCGGACGATGCGGGAGGTTTTGTGGTGTACAGTGACGCATCGCAAAAAGGACTTGGTTGTGTGCTATTGCAGCGCAGCAAAGTCATTGCGTATGCATCACGACAATTAAAGGACTACGAAAAACGATACCCTACTCACGACTTAGAGTTAGCGGCAGTAGTTTTTGCGTTAAAGATTTGGAGGCATTATATGTACGAGGAGAAATGTGAGATATACACGAACCACAAAAGTCTGAAATATATCTTCACACAGAAGGAGTTAAATATGCGTCAGAGGAGGTGGTTAGAATTAATCAAAGATTATGACTGCGATATTCTTTATCACCCGGGTAAGGCAAACGTAGTTGCCGACACTCTGAGCAGAAAAAGAAGGGAGAAACTGTTTCACTTGACAACTCAAGAGGAGTTAATAAGAGATGGAAAAATTAGAGATAGAGATAAAAGGACCGGAGAGGTCTTGTAAGGACTGGGAATTTTACATGATTAAATATTTTACGAATAAATTATTTTATTTTATTTTATTTTAATTATCATTTTTGTGGTTATAATTATTTTTAGTATACGTGATATGAATTCAACAAACTAGCCAAATTATTTATTTTAAGCTGACTAAGAAAAGTAAAGGAGGTAATAGTGAATAGCTGATCAAAACCTTAATTTGAATAGGGCTTTGATTATTAATCCAGTTATTATTGTAAGGGTATTTCAGATTATGTGATTTATGCGATTAATGTTAAGTATTGATCAGATAAGGTGTAACATTAGTAAACTCCAATGATAGTTAGGAATCCTAATGATCAGTTAGGAAATCCTAATGTTGATCAAGAAACCCTAATTGAGAATTAGGAAACCTTAATATTTGTTCATTTAACCCTAATTACAATTAACAAAACCCTAATGATCAAAATTTAAGGAAAATATGTGAAATAACTAAATTACCTTTATAATTAATTTGGAAATTACTAAATTACCCTTAGTATAGAGGAAATTACCAAAATACCCTCCAATCCATGTGAACTTAAATCGACCAATCAGAGAAGAGATGATGCAAGCATGATGCAAGCGTGACATCATCCTTAAAGAAACACAGATGATGCAAGCATGATGCAAGCATGACATCAGCATTAAAGAAACACAAAGATGATGTCATCAGGATGACGTCATGATGATGTCACCTGGTGGATATTAGGGAAAAGTTTGCCCAAGAGAAATTTATTAATGACCATGGCATCCTTGAAGGAAATTTCTAGGAAATTTCCTAATTGTAGCGAAATGACAATTTTGTCCTTAAAGAGAATTAATTATGACCAATATGTCCTATGAGAAAATTTCCATAAAATTTTCTTGAGATGACTTAAGGACCATTTTGCCCTTCCCTAGTGATGGTTAAAGACTACTTTACCCTTGGTCTTAATTTAATATACTAACTAAACAAAACAAAAGAAAAAAAGAGAAAGAAAAAGAGAAGAAATTTTCTCTCATCTCTCTCACCCCCCAACCGTCCAAATAGAAGAGAAAGAAGAGAGAGAGAGAGTGCAACCATGGGTGGAAGGAGAAGAGAAAGAAAGTGAAAGCCATTTAAGTCCACGAGGTATAAAACCCTAAAAATCCTAATTTAATCATTTCTTGTGCTTTCTATGTGAGTTATATGCTAGAAAACCATTATTAAAACTCTCTTTGATTAGATCTATACTAGACATGATAAGGTAGAGTTTCATGAGCTTAAAATATGTGCTTGTATACATTTTTGCTAAAAAGTTTGGAAAAAACCCAAGAAATCATTTTTACCGATAAACTAAATAAAATGATTAAATCGTAGCTTTCCATTTTGAAATCTACAAATAGTTTTTGTGATTTTCTTGATTGGTATTCTAGATATATGAGTTAAGGGCAAAACCTCTTTGGAATCACTCAAAAATGTTTTAAAATGAGCAAGATATGAATTTCGTACCAAAATACCCTAAACTGTTGGAAGCTTGAAAAATCAGTCCACTTTGAGGCTTTACCATTTAAAATTTACAAATTATTTTTTTGATCCATCAAAGGGGTGAGTTAGATACATGAATTATCTGATGAACCCAAGTGGTAGAACTCAAAAATGTTAAATGAATCAACGGTAGTTTGATTTTAAATGAAAACTGTAATAACTAAGTGAGTTCAACTCAAAAAAATTGAAATTTTTACATGACGCTGTTTTGTATAGTATGTAGCTACCGTATGAATTTCAAAATTTTTTGGACAAATGGATAATTTATGATAAATGTTGCTATTTTGGACAGTTTTAGCCTATTTAAAAATAGCAAACAAATTTGGAAAATTGCAAGAAAAATATTTTATGACTAAAATATCATATACTGATATTACCCATAATATAAGAAAAATAATAAGTTGGTTTGGTATTTTTCATGCTTATGAATGAGTTAAGAATAAAAGAGAAAATTAAGTTATATTGAGTTATAAAACCTGAAAAATGTGATTTTAATGATTAAATAATTATTATATGATATAATAATACTTTATGAGAGTATTTTTGTCATTCTTGATAAAATTTTATATTTATTTCATTTTAGGTTTAATAAATAAATGAATTAGTAAAGGATAAATAATTAAAATTAATTATTTATAAGTTTAATAAATAATTAAAATATTATTAAATGATTAATAATATTAAATTAAGATATTAATAAGTAATTAATAATATTTGGAATAAAATAATTATTAAATGATTAAGAATATTATTAAGCAATTGAAATATTATTAAAGGATTAATAATATTTATAAATAATTAAGATGTTATTAAATGATTAATAATATCTGTAAAGGATTAAAGATATTATTAAAGGGTTAATAATATTAATAAGTAAATAAAATATTATTAAATAATTAATAATATTAGCCAAAAGTCTTAACATAATGATTAAATAAATAAAATATTATCAAAGAATGATAGTATTACTAAAACTTAAGGAATTATCTAATGTTTGATTATGTGACTAAATGTTAGATGACTTATTAGTTGAGTTAAGATATGTTGTACTGATTGAAAGATCAATCTTATTAATGATAAGTCTTCTCTAAGAGATTAAATTAGATTGCTTAGCGGTAATCATCGGAGCAGGCAAGTTTTCTAACTTATTTAATTTCTATATTAAATGTAAGTCATATATATTGATATACGAATTTGTTATAAACATCATTCGTGATATCTGTGATTTAAGAGGGTTATGACTTATTGTTCAAGCATAACCAAACTATATGAACTGTTGTTTGCGTAAAATGTGTTTGATTTGATATCAAAGCATAGACTATGGTAAAACCAATGTTGTTTGGTACAGATATATATACGGATACTATAGTACAGGCAGTTATAATACTGACCGGTGGTTACAGGCAGTTATAATACTGACTGGTGGTTATAGGCAGTTATAGCACTGACCATTTTGAGATATGCATATGATGTCTGATTGAACAGATCAATCTCGGGGTTCTAAGTCTATATGACTGATAGAAGCCAGAATGATAATAATACTTCTAAGTTTACATGACCTATGGAAGTGATTATGATGTCTGATTGAACAGATCAATCTCGGGATTCTAAGTCTATATGACTGGTAGAAGCCAGAATGATAATAATACTTCTAAGTCTACATGACCTATGGAAGTGATTATGATGTCTGATTGAACAGATCAATCTAGGGGTTCTAAGTCTGTGTGACTGATAGAAGCCAGAATGATGATAATGCTTCTAAGTCTAAGGACCTATGGAAGTGATTATTATGTCTGATTGAATAGATCAATCTCAGGGTTCTAAGTCTTTATGACTAATAGAGGCCATAATGAGGTATATATATGTGGAAAAACTCTGAACTATATGTTCATTCAATTCAGATTCAGTGTGAGTATAATATTCAATTTGTTTAAAACTTGCTGAGCTTTCTGTAGCTCATCCTTGCAAATATTCTTTTCCTTTGCAGCTTTAGCTGACATATCAAAAGTTCTAGAGTCCAATCATGTGGATGGAACAACTCGATTAATTTAAATTTTGGTTATATCCTTGGGGACTCTGATGTAATAGTAAGTTGGGATTTATTGTAAGCCAATTTAAGAATATGTAATATATTATTATCTTTATCAATTGTTTAGTTTTTACCTTTCTAGAACATAGGAAGAGGTACAGTATCTATATGAACTATACATCTGAATTGGGTGTATTAAAAGATATTGTGGTTCTATGATGCACTGAGGTCGGTCGCACCCCTCAGATTCCAAGAACGACCCTAACAGTAATACTACAAATGTCAGATATATAGGAATTATTGATATAAAAGAAATATCCGTGAGATTATAAACCTATTAATCCAAGTGAGGGTATCCCAACGCAGTAAATGTTCTAACGAGAACTACTGTTCGTTGTGGAATACTGTGAATCTTGGATTGATAGGAATTATTATCTAATGGAATATTTACGTGAGCACCAAATCTGCTACAGGGAATGTAGAGAATTTGGGGGATCACAGGTCTGAAGAAAAATTATTCGTAATGGGAGCTCGCCCAACCTTGTTGGATAGAGTAAAGGAATCGCAAGAGAAGGATGAAGAGTGCGAGAAAATCAGAAGGAGGATCGCAGAAAATGAAGAAGAAAGATTTTGAATGGATAAAGACGGTATCTTGAGATTCGAAGGGAGAGTGTGGGTGCCAGCGGTAACCGAATTGAGAGAAGAGATTTTGCATGAGGCACACAATACGATGTATTCCATTCATCCAGGAGGCACAAAGATGTACCGAGATTTGAAGCAACGCTTTTGGTGGCCCAATCTGAAATAAGAAGTCGCAGAGTGCGTTAGTAGATATCTAACTTGCCAACGCGTTAAAGCAGAGCACCAGCGGCCGAGTGGTTTACTACAATCGTTGGAAATACCATAGTGAAAATGGGAGCACATTACGATGGACTTCGTGGTGGGACTTCTAGTCACGTAGAAGGGTTATGCTGCCATTTGGGTTATCGTGGATCGACTAACAAAGACCGCACACTTTCTACCAATCAAGATCCGATACAGTTTGAACCAGTTAGCAAGTCTTTACGTAAAGGAGATTGTTTCACGATATGGAGTGCCGGTATCAATTATCTCTGTTCAAGATCCGCGCTTCACGTCAAATTTCTGGAAAAGCTTGCAAAAAAGAATGGGAACACAGTTGAGGTTGAGTACTGCGTATCATCCTCAGACCGATGGACAAAGTGAGGGAACGATAGAAACGCTGAAGGATATGCTTAGGACTTGCATGATGGACTTCAAGGGAAATTGGGATGACCACCTACTCTTAGTGGAATTTGCGTATAACAATAGTTATCATGCGAGTATCTGCATACCACCATACAAAGCTCTTTACAGGAGAAAATGTTGAACGCCGTTAGGTTGGGATGAAGTCGGAGAGCGACGGATACTTGGATCATAGTTAGTACAACAAACCGCGAACGTGGTGACAGTGATAAGAGCCAGAAAAAGTACGCAGACTTGCATCGACAAGACCGAGACTTTAAAGTCGGTAGTTTCGTATTCTTGAAGGTATCTCCTTGGAAGGGAAAAATACTGTTAGGCAAGAAAGGAAAGTTGAGTCCAAGATTCATAGGACCATTCGAGATATTGAAGCGAGTAGGCGAAGTGGGCGTACAAAGTTACATTACCACCCGAGTTGGAGCACATCCACAACGTGTTTCACATCTCCGTGTTGCGTCCGTACAAGCCTGACTATAGACACGTGATATCCTACGAGCCCATTCAAGTGGAGAAGAATTTGGCGTATGAAGAAATTTTTGTCCAAATATTAGATAGGAAAGAGCAGACATTAAGAAATAAAATTATATCTTCGGTAAAAGTACTTTGGCGAAACCATGACGCCGAGGAGGCCATTGGGAATTAGAAGATAAGATGCGAAGGGACTATCCCCAACTATTTGTGTAACCTTGTACCAATTTCGAGGATGAAATTTTTATAAGGGGGGAGGATGTAAGAACCGTGAATTTTATGAATAAATATTAATAATAATATTAATAAGAAAATAAATATTCACTTGAATATAAATATTGATGTGTTGTGAGATGAGTAATCTAATTAATTCAAATTGAATTTATAAGAATTGAGAAAAATGTGGAGTTTATGATGAGACTTGTGAAATGCCTTATGTGGCATGAGAATGAAAATTTGGATGGTTTAATTTAATTAAGGAATGAATGAATTAAGAAGTGAATGATTAATTAATATTATATTATTAATTAATTGTTATTGTGAATAATAGAATACCAATGAGTAAAATAATTTACATGATTAGAATTTTAATTCATTTAATTGATGTGTGCAAGATATGTGATAATATATAATACCTACATTAAAAGGGAAGTGCAATGTGACACATCAATGTAACTATATAATATATATAAACTATATAGTAAGATTTATTGAGTTATGAAAGTTACATAATAATAATTATGTGACAGCATGTGTGGGTGACTACATTTGAAAATGAACCTTATTGATACTATAATGAATTGTGTTAACAATTGTGACTTAATAATGATTTCAATAATTTAATAATATAGTAATGCGATAATCCCCAATTGAATTATATTCGGTGTTAATAAAATGTACATAGAGTATATATGTGCAAATTACATTTACTACATTATAGTATTATTCCTCATTTGAAATTACATTGTGACTCTAAATTAAAGTATAACCTAAAGTATATATATTAGGTATACTTGTATAACCTAAGTAATTATATTACAACACTTGCTATATGCTGAGCTTTATAATTGTTGCCCCAATATGAGAGTCTGTAACGACTCCAAAATTCATAAAATGTAATTCTCATTCCCGATCGTTAACAAAACAACTTTAATCTATCTTTACATTATTATTCGATATTAAAATCACTAAAAATACGAAATATTTAAAAATTTTATAAGCTTCTTTCTTTATTTTCCTGAATCACAACCTTTACATTACAAATATTTGATTCAATTCTATTAGATGAATCGCTTCCTCTAAGTTACTATACAAAGTCTTACATCACTAAGCAATATCCATATACATTGGATAACTCCACTTAAAATTCAACAACATGTTACATTCAAAACATTAAATATATTTCTCATAAAATATAAGTAATCTTCGTGAGTATGGATCTCTATAATTCACCTAGCACGTATCCTTACCTTGAAATCTTGACCTGTAAAAATTGTTATTTGCAAGAGTGAGCTCGACAGCTCAGCAAGTTCTAACAGTTTTCATGCATCACATAACACATAATAATATGCTCAACATACATATTATAATAATTAAAGTAACATGGCATACATACTTTAATTCACATAGCAAATATAAAGATTGAGTTCCTTACTCAATCATCATGATTTAACCAAAACAATGTAGTCATAAATTGACTTTAACATTTCATGATTACAACATGTATAACATATCATGCTCGCTTACAACACATATAACATATCATGCAATTTAAAACAGTTCATAAAGTCCACGTAGAAAATAGGAACCGAAAGACTTGCCTTGATCGTTGTTTACCAATAACAGATTAACAACTTATAGCTATCTACACTTCATATGGCTGACACAATTATATAATCATGCACATCAACTGTTAGTCACATAGAAACACATAGTAGTTGTAATATAAACTCTACTCTACATCTCATAACTTTTCCTACTATCAATACACAATGTTCAATTAGATTGTGTTAACTATCGATAGTAATATTCGAAATTCATTCAAGTGTTTAAGTCTTGCTAGGACTACTTATTGGTTTTATATTAACCCCATTTCATATCTTATCATGTTAATTTCATTTGACTGAAAACACTTTTTACGTTCATTAACAATTGTCACAGCGTTTCGACGTTCATTCATCATATGCCCGAATCGTCTCTCTTGTGTATGCTTAGTGTGCTTACATAACTTATCTAATACATCATTTATTAATGTTAAGCATCATTATATTTACTAACATTTATGTTTTATAACTTAGAACAATATCTATTATAGTCGACAGCACTATACTTGTGTATATGCATGTCCGACGCCCTCTGATTGCCTCCGAATACGCATCAGTCACAAAGATGACCATTTTGACCCCTTCTCACGACCTCAAATCAAAAACGTTAAAAAACAAAAGTTGTAAGTCTACTCGTGCTCGTTCCGGATCATCTTGAATCTCCTCAATCAATGTTTATATGAAAAAGTTATGGCCATTTTACATTACAACAATTAAATCACTCCAGACAGCAAGGTTAACCGATGGGGCATGTCCGCCAAGGCTAAAACACCCGCTGGGGCTAGGCCCCATGCTGGTGGGGGTGCTGGTTCTCGAACTGGTGGAGAAATAAGCCAATTTGGCTTATTCCTTCACACCGAATTCGATTTTCCCCAAAAAAACTATATTTTAAACTCTTAAACATGATCATAACATATAAAATCCATATAACACATAATCAAAATCAAGATTTCATGATTTTCAAAGAAAACTACAATATTAAGCGTTCTTGACGAAAATTGGTACTACGAATTCGTTTGTAACCCAATTCATGAGATTCCAATTGTAATAACTCATATCCTTAACATACTAACATAATACATGATCAATTTTAACAATAACCCATAATCAAACATCAATTTTATAGTTTCAAAAGCCATTTTTCAAAAATTAATTTAAAGAAAATCACTAAATATAATTCCTCTTGTTTATCCAAATTTACATAGATTGAATTTCTTCAACCACCATATAACTAATATATACTCATGCTATATCACATATTACTCTTAACTTCATGCTTTCACCAATGGCTTAAAAACAATTTTCAACATAACTTCATAATCAAACACTATGAACATGATTTCATCATGTTCATCATGTCTTTGTGAATTGAAACTCTTAAACCACTATAAAAAAAATCTCTTGTAAGCATATATATACATATATAAACACACACATCCCATTCACATATCAAAATTATTAAGTTTCACCAAAAGATTTTTACATAGAATTGTAAAATTATGAAAACATATAAGAACATAACTTAAAAACTTATTTTTACAACAATTGTACTTTGAAAATCCTTTCATGGCATACAATTACATATGAAAACATATGAACACCATATATACTTATAAATTCATAATCATGAAAACCTAATTTTACAAAGAAGAAACACAACACATATTAATTGAGTATAAAGGTTAAGATTATAACCTTACTAGTTTGGATTAAGAGATATATGGAGATGATGATGGGGCTTGCTTTGCCTTCACAAAGCTTTCCCTTCTTCTTCCTCCTTCTCTTCTTCTTCTCTGATAACTCTCTCTAACCCTCTTCTTCTTCTTCTTTGTTCTTAGTTTAGACTTAGGTTTAGAAAACTAACGTAACTTAGTGTATATACAATATACATATAACACATATAATTATAGAATATGTAACTCCCAATATAATTACATATACTAATTACCAATTTAATATATATAAGTTACAAAAATTAGAATTTTAAAAGCCCTAAGGCTTGTTTGGCAAAACCATATTATTTTAAAAACAGGTTTTAATGGTTAATGCCTTGTTTGGGTTAAACAGGTTTAAAACAAAAGTAAGGTCTTGTTTGGGAAAACGGTTTTAAAAACTCTTTTAACTCTTTTAATAGATCCTTTAACACATATTCTTAATGTTATCCTTTAATTAATTAAATCTTAACATTAATTTAATTAATTAAAAGTTTAACAACAATTAATCACATAAAATTGTTACATTATAATTACTCGCTAATTATAACTTCATGTAACAATTACCACATCACTACATCTAATTTAATTATCTCAATTAAATTAGAACTATAACATAAAATCATTACATATTAATTAAATATTAAATAATCATTTAATTAATATAATACACTTAATTACATTACTCCATATTAATCACATAATCTCAATAAATAATTTAATTAAAATATTTATTTAATTCAATAAATATTAAATTAACATTTAAATTCTCTTCACATTAATTCACATATTTCACAATATATATCACATATACACATACTCGAACTCTAACATCTTAAAATAAGAATTTTATTTATTAAATTCTCATTTATAAATTCTTCAAAATTCGGGATGTTACATCCTTCCCTCCTTATAAGGATTCCGTCCTCGGAATTAACGAAACCTCCCTTACTCGATTTTCACAAAATCCCTTCCACAATTATTGTTGAATAACTTAAACACCTTAATTTAGCAAAAAGTTGTACACATATATATACTTCATTCATTTCTTCAACAACTATTAGGTTTTATTACATAACCTTCAATTAAACACAATCATATATCGAATATTATATATTCTCTAACTCGTTCATTCCTTTCTAAAGATCATTACCGAATGCTCTACTCATCGAATTAATGTACTACATAATTCACCATCTATAATTGTTCGGGTTATCACATTCACCACTTCTTCTAAGAATTTCATCCTCGAAATTTTTATTAATCTTCATTCATTCAAACTATCAAAATAGATTTTACGTTAATCTCTATTCACTAGATTAAAGCGTTCTACAACTAATTATTTCTAAGGGCTATTCTTCTCGCTACATTCTCCTTCAGAATAATAAGAATCTTCCACAATTGCTCAATAATTGGGAAGCGATATAAATAACTCAGGAATTTAAAAGATTCCAATAATGCTGAGTCGTCACAAGACCTTGAACTTCTTTTTAGGTTTAATAGTGCTTCACCCGCGGTACCTCACACTATAAATCGCATCGGTACTCTAGGTGGCCAGCCTATCATACCCCTACGTCGGGCCCAAACGTAGTACATCGTAACGACTATATGAGTTATACTCGGAACTATTGTCTCCGATAACATGTCCCCTTTTATAGGGTTGTTCACCTCAACTTCTCAACATCTGAATCTGCACCAAAATAATTTAGTTTGGCATAGTTTGACCAAGAACGCTCGAATTTCATAAACATCTTTCAATATTTGTCTAGCTGAATCAAGTAGCATAGACTTTTAGCAACAATTCGGACATCAATCGAAATATATATATATATATATATATATATATCTTTAACCAACTTAAAAAACTATTTTTTTTTTCGTTTAAGGAAACCAAAAATAAATAAATCAATCTTTTCATAATATCCTGATACCGTACCGTAATAATGGTATGTTGAGAATTTCTTCATTATATGATGTCGTCATACTACATCATACCATAGTGGGCTAACGATCACACGATCACATCCAACCCTAGGTTTAACTGCATTGATAACTTCCTCAATTATTGCTTCTACACCATATCAAATGATGTATAAAATACATTTTGAAAATTTCAAATCATTTTTGTCTAGCTGAAGAAATTAGAATAAACATGTGAATAATAGCACTATTTTAAAAATTCATTAGTTCCATCATTTGATCCAATGTTTTTCAAGAAAACAGAAGTGCAACATCAGCACGAAGTCAATAAATTTTGAAAATCTAGCAAAGCTAGGAGATTTAGAATATAAAAACATTCTCCATCAATATAACTCTTTACTCCGCCATTACTTAATCATTCTATCAATTTTAAACAACATCAATGCTTTCTATACCATCACATTTCTATACCCAGTATAGTTCATCGAACTTACCACACTTTGGAAGTTCAGGAACTTGCCACAATTATATGAGTTTAAGAACTTATCCTAGCAATACGTAGTCAAAGAACTGATCAGAGACTGTCCATATGCTTAGGGGTTCAAAAACATACATACGATTATGAGTCACGAACTCAGCATAAGTATGAGTTTTAAGAACTCGCCTAATCTTAAGATCATCTAATGTAATCTTAATATCATCTAATCTATCCTCTATTGACTCTAACTATCAAATATAATATGAGAAACGAATCACCTTCTCGTCATATATATATCGATAGCGTGACACCAATCTTCCAACGATTATCAATATTATAAGCCAAGTGTAAGCACAAAACCATGCCCATACAAAGATTTGTACAACTCAGCCACCACATGAGTCCTCAGTTGAAATCCCACCTAACTCTATCTTACTTATAACTTCTCGCTCTATACTCGATACAGACTTCTGTATCTCATCATTTATAACTCCTCGTGAGTTAATCTCGTACTATATCATAGTACATTCTCGTTACAGTCCCAAACTATAACCATTCAATCATTACAGATCATCTTTCTTTTACAACTTATAGACTTTGTCTATTCATCGTTATCCGTCATCTCGATTATTGGAGTTAGGCAACTCCTGGTTTTTATCTCTACATCTCTTCAAGATTCTTCCTTGAATCTTCTTATTTATTTAACAACTCTTCTTTTAAGAATTTCTAATTCCGTTTATATATATCAATATTTTATTCGAGTTTTATTCCTCGCCATTCTAATCTTCTTCTTATAACATTTCTAAGACTTAACTCATCCTATACATCTACGTATGTGAAAAGAATCACCTTTTCATTATACGTAACTTAAACTTAACTTCTTATAATCTAAGGTCATAACCTAAGGTACTCTTACCTAAGGTGTATAACCTACAGCTTTGATACCAACTGTAACGACCCCAAAATTCATACAATGTAATTCTCATTCCCGATCGTTAACAAAACAACTTTAATCTATCTTTACATCATTATTCGATATTAAAATCACTAAAAATGCAGAATATTTAAAACTTTTATAAACTTCTTTCTTTATTGCCCTGAATCGCAACCTTTACATTACAAATATTTGATTCAATTCTATTACATGAATCCCTTCCTCTAAGTTACTATACAAAGTCTTACATCACTAAGCAATATCCATATACATTGGATAACTCCACTTATAATTCAACAACATGTTACATTCAAAACATTAAATACATTTCTCATAAAACATAAGTAATCTTCGTGAGTATGGATCTCTATAATTCACCTAGCACATATCCTTACCTTGAAATCTTGACCTGTAAAAATTATTATTTGCAAGAGTGAGCTCGACAACTCAACAAGTTCTAACAGTTTTCATGCATCACATAGCACATAATAATATGCTCAATATGCATATCATAATAATTAAAGTAACATGGCATACATGCTTTAATTCACATAGCAAATATAAAGATTGAGTTCCTTACTCAATCATCATGATTTAACCAAAATAATGTAGTCATAAATTGACTTTAACATTTCATGATTACAACATGTATAACATATCATGCTCGCTTACAACACATATAATATATCATGTAATTTAAAACAGTTCATCAAGTCCACGTAGAAAATAGGAACCGAAAGACTTGCCTTGATCGTTGTTTACCAATAAAAGATTAATAGCTTACAGCTATCTGCACTTCACGTGCCCTACACAATTATATAATCATGCACATCAACTATTAGTCATATAGAAACACATAGTAGTTGTAATATAAACTCTACTCTACATCTCATAACTCTTCCTACTATCAATACACAATGTTCAATTAGATTGTGTTAACTATCGATTGTAATATTCGAAATTCATTCAAGTGTTTAAGTCTTGCTAGGACTACTTATTAGTTTTATATTAACCCCATTTCATATCTTATCATGTTCATTTCATTTGACTTAAAACACTTTTTACGTTCATTAACACTTGTCACGGTGTTTCGGCGTTCATTCGTCATCTGTCCGAATTATTTCTCTTGTGTATACTTAGTGTGCTTACATAACTTATCTAATACATCATTTATTAATGTTAAGCATCATTATATTTACTAACATTCATGTTTTATAACTTAGAAAAACATCTATTATCGTCGACACCACTATACTTGCGTATGTGCATGTCCGACGCCCTCCGATTGCCTCCGAATAAGCATCAGTCACAAAGATGACCATTTTGAACCTTCTAACGACCTCAAATCAAAAAATTTAAAAAACAAAAGTTGTAGGTCTACTCGTGCTCATTCCGGATCATCTTGAATCTCCTCAATTGGAGTTCGTATGTAAACGTTAGGGCCATTTTACTATTGGTGGTCAAAATAATTTTGCATTACAACAATTAAATCACTCCGGACAGCAAGGTTACCCACTGGGGTGGATCTCCCAAGGTAAAAACACCCGCTGGGGTGGGGCCCCATGCTAGTGGGGGTGCTGGTTCGCGAAATGGTGGAGAAATAAGCCAATTTGGCTTATTACTTCACACCGAATTCGATTTTCACCAACATGATGAACATGAAACTTGATAAAAACTATATTTTAAACTCTTAAACATGATCATAACATATAAAATCCAGATAACACATAATCAAAACCAAGATTTCATGATTTTCAAAGAAAACTACAATATTAAGCGTTCTTGACGAAAATTGCTACTACGAAGTCGTTTTTAACCCAATTCATGAGATTCCAATTGTAATAACTCATATCCTTAACATACTAACATAATACATGATCAATTTTAACAATAACCCATAATTAAACATCAATTTGATAGTTTTAAAAGCCATTTTTTAGAAATTGATTTAAAGAAAATCACTATAAATATAATTCCTCTTGTTTATCTAAATTTACATGGATTGAATTTCATCAACAACCATATAACTTTTATATACTCATGCTATATCACATATTACTCATAACTTCATGCTTTCATCAATGACTTAAGAATAATTTTCAACATAACTTCATAATCAAACACTATGAACAAGATTTCATCATTTTCATCATTTCTTTGTGAATTGAAACTCTTAAACCACTATAAAAAATCTCATGTAAGCATATATATACATATATACACACACACATCCCATTCACATATCAAAATTATGAACTTTCACCAAAAGATTTTTACATAGAATTCTAAAATTATAAAAACATATAAGAACATAACTTAAAAACTTATTTTTACAACAATTGTGCTTTAAAAATCCTTTTATGGCATACAATTACATATGAAAACATATGAACACTATATATACTTATAAATTCATAATCATGAAATCCTAATTTTACAAAGAAGAAACACAACACATATTAATTGAGTATAAGGGTTAAGATTATAACATTACTAGTTTGGATTAAGAGATAGATGGAGATGATGATGGGGCTTGCTTTGCCTTCACAAAGCTTTCCCTTCTTCTTCTTCTTCTTCTTCCTCCTCTTCTTCTTCTCTGATAACTCTCTCTAACTCTCTTCTTCTTCTTTGTTCTTAGTTTAGATTTAGGTTTAGAAAACTAACGTAATTTAGTGTATATACAATATACATATAACACATATAATTATAGAATATGTAACTCCCACTATAATTACATATACTAATTACCAATTTAATATATATAAGTTAAAAAAATTAGAATTTTAAAAGCCCTAAGGCTTGTTTGGCAAAACCTTATTATTTGAAAAACATGTTTTAATGGTTAAGGCCTTGTTTGGGTAAAACGGGTTTAAAACAAAAGTAAGGCCTTGTTTGGGAAAACGATTTTAAAAACTCTTTTAATAGATCCTTTAACACATATTCTTAATGTTATCCTTTAATTAATTAAATCTTAACATTAATTTAATTAATTAAAAGTTTAACATCAATTAATCTCATAAAATTGTCACATTATAATTACTCGCTAATTATAACTTCATGTAACAATTACCACATCACTACATCTAATTTAATTATCTCAATTAAATTAGAACTATAACATAAAATTATTACATATTAATTAAATATTAAATAATCATTTAATTAATATAATACACTTAATTACATTACTCCATATTAATCACATAATCTCAATAAATAATTCAATTAAAATATTTATTTACTTTAATAAATATTAAATTAACATTTAAATTCTCTTTACACCAATTCATATATTTCACAATATATATCACATATACACATACTCGTACTCAAACATCTTAAAATAAGAATTTTATTTATTAAATTCTCATTTATAAATTCTTCAAAATTCGGGATGTCACAGCCTTCCCTCGTTATAAGGATTCCGTCCTCGGAATCAACGTAACCTCCCTTACTCGATTTTCATAAAATCCCTTCCATAATTATCGTTGAATAACTTCAACACCTTAATTTAGCAAAAAGTTTTACACATATATATACATCATTCATTTTTTCAACAACTATTAGGTTTTATTACATAACCTTCAATTAAACACAATCATATATCGAATATTATATATTCTCTAGCTGGTTCATTCCTTTCTAAGGATCATTACTGAATGCTCTACTCGTCGAATTAATGTACTACATAATTCACCATCTATAATTTTTCGGGTTATCACAGAGTCACCCCTCATTCTCTTCTCACGTGTAAGCAAAAAAAGGCTAAGAGCATATTCCTTCTTCTTCTCCCAAGCTCCACAACTAGCTCATGATCAATGGGGAGTGGGCTTCATAATGGACTCCAACAACTACTCACCAACTCTCCATTACCCTTAATACAATTCCTCAATCTCTTAGTTTAATTCATGGTGTAAGGGCTTGGCATGGTTAGTAAGTTTTCTATAAATTAAGCACTCTACTTCATTTTCTATGTTGCTGAGAATTACTTGCTTAGTTCCTATAGAGAGTGTGAGGGAGTAATTTGATTTTGAGAAGAAGTTCTTTCCAATTCAAAGTAAAGGTATAACATGATATTGTATTCTTAATTTAATTTTGATTAATGTTTGAATATGCATAAATTCTTGCTAATTGGGTTGGTAACTGTTATTCATGAGTTATCTGAGCTTGTATACATGTTTAAGAGCAATGTAGTTGGACTAGTTACAAGAATTAGCAATGTTGTGTTGAGGCTGTGCAGAAACAGAGCCAAATTTTTTGCTTCTGCTCAAAGTGGCGCGGGCGCGCCACTTCTATAGCACATGACTGCGCGGCCGTGCCGGCTGCCAGTCTTGAATACTGATCTTGTTAGTCTTGTGTTATTCTAAGCATGTTATGTTAGATAGAGTATGCATGTAAATGACCTTAAGATGTGGATTGATGTTGTCTTGGTCATAGTAAATCATTTTAGCTTGGTTTAGTATGAATATTCAAAGAAAACTTAACAATTTGAAAACTATAATTTTTGAACATGGAGTAATGTATATTCTGACCATAGGCATCAACATATTAAGTTCTGATATGTCTTGACATGTGACCAATATGTTAGAGATGGTATAAACTATTTAAGCATGATTTAAAAACAAAAATTTTAAGTAAAGGACTACACTAGCTATGTCTAAATGAATTATGTATACATTAAGTTTTGAACTTCAAATCATGCGTATGTGATCTATTATGTGGATGAAAGCATGATACAAAATATGTGAACTTACCTTGCATGCTTGAATAAGTTTTGATGACCTACTAATGGAAACTTAAAAGTTTTAATTATAAATTTGATAAACTATATACACTTTGGGTTAGGAACTTGTGAGCATGCTTATGTGGTCTAGCATGAATGTATGAAAGTATGATGTATAGTAAGTGAGGTAGCTTTGCATGTTTGATTGGTTAACATGAGATTTTCAAAAGGAAACCTTAAGAATTGGGAAACTAGTTGGGTTGATAACAACTTTACATGTATTCTGAGTTTTGGTTATCACATTTGGATATGAATATGCATGTAGACATGATTGACAAGTATGCCTAACTAGTCATATGCATGGTAAGCTAGTTGAGTATGGTTTAGAACAAGTCCAAATGTAGTAGAACTATACAACTTGAAATGCACGACTAAGATAACGTAAGCATGTGTAGTTAAGACTTATTGACTTCGTTGTATATATAAGGACTAAACATGAGAGACCTTGTCTAAGGAACACTTAAAGCCTTGATTTTGTGAAATCTAATAATGAATCATGTAAAGTACAAGATATAGAAGAGACCAAACCTAGTTATGAACATCATAACATGTATGATTCTGCAAGTGTCATCATATGTGTGTAAGGGTGTGCAAGTTGGGCCATGCTTCTATTTTCTCAGCTCTGGTTTGAACTAGAAGAAGCGCGGCCACACCACTCCCTAGTTCAAATCCAGCGCGGTCGCGCCACCCTGCAGTGAAGATTGCTTATTGTGTTTTTGATCTAAGAATGTTATGCATGCTTATATTGATACCTTAATCTGTAATACATGTCCAGTACAGTCTTCAAGGAGTCAATGAGCATGCTAATGATAGGATCATGTGTTGGATAAGTGTTTATAACTTTAAGTTAAAATATGATTACAAACTATATTCTTTTATGTCATAGTGTATTAGAAACTAATTTTGTGCTATGTGTATGTAAAGTACGTAATAACTTACGTATAGGATTATGCGGTTAAGTTCGAATAGTATGTGTATGATAACCTTACATATCGAGTTTGTTTACTTGATGTATATAACTAATGAATATCCTGTATACGTAATTATGTTATAATAGGATTCGAAAAGCGTTGATAAGCTATACTTTGATAAACTACGCTTAAGGCAAGTTCCCTAACTTTCACTCGTTTATTGTGCAAGTATCCTAAACTCTTGCATTACTTTATTCAACGGATATTTTAAGCAAGTACTTGAACTCTATTCATATTAAGCATGTATTGAGCTTATTATTGTGCGAGCAAGTTATTCGAATTTTGATTCGTGTCTTATAGTTAAGATAAAGTCGATTATACTCTTCGAACTTTAATATCAAGTATTGAACTTATAAAGAGTGATCTATGCCATTTGATTCGGCTAGACTTATATCATGACTAGAAAGCTATCCAAACCAATTGATTGGTGCGGAGTCTTATATTGACTGACATGAACAACCTTCTTTGAAGGGAAATTATATTTGTCGGGAGATTGACGTGCGCACTTGAGTACGATTGAATGTTATGCATAATATAGGGTACTTTAGGCTGTTCACTTGTTGTACTTGTTTTATTGGATTATTCGTATATTTCTGTTAATTCTAGTAGAAGTTCATAGTCCTTAGTGACTGCTCAGTATTCAATTATCTTGAAATCTTGAATTGATTTAGCATTGAATCTAATTGATATCTTTCTGTCTTTAGTGACTGTTATTGAGAACTGTTGATATCTCTTGCAATCCTTGAACTATCATACCTTGCTATACCTTTTTGAGATTCAAAAACTGTAGTACTCACCCTTATTGTTAAACTAATTGCTGAGCAAACTTGTTGCTTATTCTTGCTTTTCCTAAAATATTTCAGTTAAGGTAGAGCAATGTGGACCCTCGGGCACCGACAAGGGCAAGGGCAAGGCTACTGAATAGTTTAATATTAAGTAGCACTTTATGATTGTAATAATAACTTATGCTGTTATGTATTATTTAGGTTTATATATGCTTAAGATATGTTTAAGCTATGTAATCGGTGTTTAAGTTGCGAGACCTTGGGACGTGAATAAATTATATTAATTAAATGTAATCTATTCGGTAGTAGTATTGTGTTATTCCGCAGTGCAATATATTATTATTGTATTACATTGTAAAACGTGACGAACCGAATTCAAGACTGTGGCGGTCCGAATTTGGGGGAGTCACACATGTTAGACATTCAGTAAGTTAATTAAAGCATAAAAGGAAACAAATGTTGGGCAAGAGAAAGGCCACTTGGCCGGATATAGGAGAGGAGAGAAAGGAGTGATGTATGTAATGATTACATTACTTTAGTGGGTGTACTACTTTAGTTAGGTGTCAACCCTTGGGTGGAGCCAACACTTTAGACCATTATTGCAAGAAACCACTAACTAAATGATGAGACATAGGTAGAGTAAGAGATTGATTAATATTAGTAGATATACACATTATATCTATCTACTTTTTTATAAAAACAAAACAACTATAACAATTGTTCATATTGTTTTATTTCCTTAGTTAACTAAAGAAAAAAACTAAGAGAAAGATAGAATAGAGAAGTTCGGCCATAGAGAGAAGAAAGAGGGAAAGTTTTTCTTTTGTGCTATTAGTTCCTTAACCAAAATTAAGGAGAAGCAGAGAAAGAAAAATCAAAGGTATAAAGAATTCCTACTTATGTAGTCTAATTTTCTTTTTGTTTTGATTTGGTTTTTTATAATATGAAGTTATGATCTTGAGCTTTAAAACCTTAGATCTATGTAATTATAAGTGTTTCATGTTTAGATCTAACCCTTTTGTGGATCAAAAGTTGGATCTAAACTAAGAAATGGGAACTAGGTTGTTCAAAATGTAGAAAACTTATTTTTTCTTAGCCTTGGTTGTGCTTAATCTTGTGTTTGATGATTGTTTGATGACATATATCATGAGGTATTTGTGGTTAATATGATGAGTTATGTTAGTTTTTAGGTGAGATCATAAAAGTTTTCTTACAAATCACAAAATATGGAAAATCTGATTTTGAGAAAACATAATATAAAATTAAAACGACCATATCTCCTATTATATTTTAAATTTTGAAGTGTGGTTAATTTTTTGAGTTATATCTATAAGTCTTCTAACTTTTTCAAGTGGAATCACTAAAAAAGGAGTTATAGATTTTTGTGTGGACTGATTTTAGTAAAGGAAGCAAAATCTAAAAAATTCCTAAAAGTAGGCTGTCCAAATATTTTGAGGGCAATTTCGGCAACTTAATATATGAAATAAATTTCAATATTTTGGGACATGAAAATATATGTGATAAAGTAGCTTGTGTCCAAAAATGACCTCATTCCGACTTAAATTGACCAAGTTATGACTATTTCAATATATGCGTTTTTCTGACGAAAATCGCTATAACCGGAGTTCTATAACTCTGATGGCAACAAAATTGAAACTAAAAGCTCATGTTAACACGTGTAAGATCCTGCCAAAAGTTGGGAATTTCTGGAGTTTGGCATGATATGGCTAATTTCTTAAGCTACGAACTAAAAATGGATTTTTAAAAAATACTAAAGGGAGTAGAAAAATTACAAAAAAATACTTTTTGTGTATGGAATATATGTATATATGATTGGCCAAAAGATAGAAAAATAATATGCTGATTTTGTATTTTTGTGAATAGGGTATTTCAGCTTCTTGAAATGAACAATTCAGGGTGTTGAAATGGAAGCTGAAATGTCAGGAAGAGAAGTCAGTTTTGTTTCAGCTTGCTGAAATGGAAACTGAAAAGGTTAGAAAGGGAAGACAGTTGGGTTTTAGTTTTTTGAAATGATATATTAAGTCTCCTAAATTAATAAATAGTTTATCGAGTTATAATAAGAACTTATAAATGAACAAGTAAGTGTTAAGTCTAAGGTAGTATAGTCGTAGTTTTTAATGGTTGATGTATAGTAGCTGGGCTAAACGATTCCTTCAGGGAGCAGAGGTATATACGAATTAGCAACCGATCTAACTCGCTGTGAAAATAGTGTAGACGAGACAAAAACTAATTTGCTGGTTGTTTGTGGGTAACCACTCAGTATACAATATTGAATACTATAAAAGACTCGATGTGTGCTAGGTTTAGACTTTTGTATTCGTATGGTGTTATCTAATGATTGATTATGTGATTACATGTTAGATCAATTGCTATGAGTAAGATATGTGATGCTAATTAAGAGATCGATCTTATTAATGATAGGTCTTACAAAAGAAGTTAACTTAAATTGAGTAGCAGTAGTCAACAAATCAGGCAAGTTCTTTAACTCAAACTTGAGTTATTATTTTTTAAAGTATGATTAGTGTATAATTATTGATAGTTATTCACATCTATAATGATTATTGTTATTCGCACGTAGTGCAATTAATTCTTGTTCCATTATTTGAATAGTTTATAAGTCACGTCTCAGCTAATTGTTTTGGCGAGACTAATATTTGTTAAAGCATGAAATGTTCTATTTAATATTTACTGATTTATTATTGGAAGATCTATGTCATTGATTTTGGCTAGATCAGTATTGATATTATATGTTGAAATCATAGTATTTTTTTGAAAGCAATCCAAACCATATTGTTGTCGTACGAACTCATGATGTAAGACTGAGATGAACAAACTTTATTGTCGTAAATCGCTATGCGCTATTATTGAGTATTATGCATAATTTAATGTACAAATGAGTTGGCCGCTCCAAGTACTTGTAGAGGAGTATAGTTTAGTTTTTATAACTAACTAATATTCCTGAGGTAATTTAGTTTTAATAACTAATGATTCCTCTATTAGTTCATGATCCTTTTGTGATCACTCAGCATGAAATCTGGGAATATCCCACTTTATTGAATATTGTTGCAGTATTGTTAACTCTTCTTATTCACTAGAATATTATTGAATCTTTGAAAGAATTTGTCTCTTTCATCCTTGATATGTTATTAAGTATGAAATTTGAGAAAGTTTTATTATTGAGATTGAATTATTCTTCAGCTACTTCAAAATCCTTTGATTATTGTTGAAATTCTATAGAAGCTAAACTCTTCTATTCATGATATATATCCTTTATTGTATACTTTAACTTGCTGAACAAACTCGTTGTTCACCCTTGCTTAAATAAAACATTTCAGCAAAGGCCGAGGTAGCTGTGAAGCCCCCAAATTCGTGTCCCTTCCGACCCTCGGATCCGGTCTGCCACGATACTACTATCGTCAATTATTTATATCTTTTGTTCATAACTTAAAGAATATAACTTCACTTATTACAATTTAGAATATAAATTCTTCCATTTCCAGGATCTGTATAATGACCCCCAAACTTTTATAAGTTCCAATCTTGGTCATTTACCATTCTTGTTTTTACATCATATTCGATATTATAAAAATATGGAATAATTTAAAAAATTTCAATCTCCTTTGAATAAAATATTTTATTGATTTCATAAATTGAATCAATTACATAACCTTGAATCAAATATATTATGATTCACTTTATTCGAATTATTGTATAAACGTTTACATCTCTATTCGATATCTTTTCTATATCACATAGTACAACTTTACAACTTAACATGTATTAAACATCGTAAGCTACTATCATGAACATCTCCTAAAACCTAAACATGGTTCAAGAAATAACTTTAACTAAATAGTAATCTTCGTTGCAATACTATTGAGCTCTATCAATCAAGAAGCACGTAACTTTACCTTGAGTCCTTAACCTGCAAAAATGGTTATTTGCAAGAGTGAGTTCTACAACTCAACAATTGTAATAGTTTTCATACATCACATAGCATATAATATCATGCTCAGTTCATGCATTCATAATCATTTAAATTTACTACGCATGTTTCTTCTCACATAACAAGTATAGAGATTAACTTCACAAATATATCATCAAAGATAAACTTTCAATCTCATACATATCTCATATACATTTCATATATAAGTTAACATCCTCATAGCATAATACAATTCAACTAACAGTTATCAAATTCATATAACAAATAGAAACTGAATGACTTGTCTGGTTCGTAGTTTAACAACTACGACTTAACTACTTATAGCTATTTGCATTTCGTGTATTTATACACAGTTATATAATCATGGATTCATACTCATCAGTTATACACATCCATACATTCTCAATATAATAATAAATATTACATTGTCTCCTAACTTGGTTTTTAAAACCTTATTTTTATTTCCTCTTAGGGTAACCATGAGACTAGCTCATTCTACTTTTATGTTTATCTAAACACTCTTGTTTCATAGCTTATAGTCCTTACGGAAAACATATAACCATAACTTAAGACCATGCAATTAACAAACAGCTCTTGGCAACTCTGCAGAACGGTGCGGCCGCGCTGCATTAAAGCTTGGGAGTGGCGCAGCCGCGCTACTCCCTGCCAAAACCAGACTTGAGTATTTCATTGGACAGTTCAGTCTCTAGCATACTATGCATTCTGATTATACACATACATCAAGTAGGTTTTCATCTTCCTTCCATTTCATATTCAAACTATTTAGTTTTACTTTTGAATCACATAGCTCTATATTGAATTATTTAAATTGACAAGGCTTAACAACTTCATTTAACAAAGGTTCAATGTTATAAGCTTTTAAACCATGTATTAGTACTAACAGCCTTTAATACGTATGCTCACATGTATCTATCGCATTTTCATAGACATAGCATATTACATTACTCGAAAACTCATTTTATACCATGTTTGAGTAGTTTAGTTCCTACTTAGCTACATGGTGGACGCATCCGTTATGTCTAGAGGTATAAGGTGTCCTAGCATACATGCTTGAAAGGTCATAATACTATTTACACCATGTTCAAGACTATTGGTTCTCAAAAACTTCCAAGTTTTCCTTCAAAACATTTTAGGCCAAGCCATAGTTCTAGCATATGCAAGGTAACTTAATAATAAGCTATGTTTCATACTTACATACGTATGCTCCAAGGTCAGTTTTCGAATGACACTAGGTACTTCAAAGTTTGTTTTCCAAAACCTTAAGTTTTCATTAAACTCCACTAAAATAAGGTATAGTTGTTTACTATTAACCAAGGTAACTTATCAACAACTATCTTTCATGCTCATTGACACACATAATCAATACACGTACATATGTCTCCAAAGTCAGATTCTAAAGGACACTAAGTTCATCGAGTTTTATTTTCAAAGTTTTAAGTTTTCTTTTAGAAAATCATTCATACCAAGCTAACACCACTCGTTATACACAAGGTAACCTTAGGTCACATGTTAGACCCATTTATGCACTTATTAGAGTCAAGCTAGCACGCCCCACATATCAAATTACGTAAAAATTAGATTTTATTTCTGCATAAGGGCGCGGCCGTGCTGGGTTTACACTGAGGAATGACGCCGCCGAGCCACTCCGGTGCAAGCCCAGACAGCCTCTGCTTCTGCATAATTTTCAGAATTCTAACATGCCACTTTTGATTTCAACATGCCTTAGACAACTACACTACACCATAAACATGCATATAACTTATATAGCACATTGGTATCCATTACCAAACCAATTATCAAGAATCTAATAACTTTCTAAGAATTTTATCAACTTAGAAATTTAAGAACAAAATATAGGTGTTATACCTCATGCAGTAGAATTACACAACTAGCTTCCATCTCAGATTTCTATATCATCAACACACTCTTTTACATAAACTATCAAGAGTTCAAGCAAAATAATTTGTGAGGAGGAGCTCCCAATTTATAGAGAAGCCCTTACCCAATTCATGGCTTTGTCCAAAAAATTAAACCAAAGGAAGGAAGGAGAGGATGATGGACAAGAGGGAGTTGGTGAAGAACACTATTAAGCCCACTCCCCCCTTCATCATCACCATCATTGCATAACTTTGATTGCTTCTTAGCATAGGCCAATGGCCTCTACTTCACATGAATGAGAGAATGGGACTCACAATTTAGGACAAGAGCTTATAACTCAGCACTTTAGTAAAAATGGGGACTAGCACACTTAGGTTTTATTTCTTTTGGGCTTATTAAGTCACACTTTGATAACTTAATATTGCTACCTTAATATAAGTTATGGGTACAAATACACATACATACAAATGTGTATACTTACAAATAAATAGGTATACTCATACTTTAAATATACAACAATACATATAATCATATACATTTGACAAAACCGAATATAGTTTGATTGAGTATTGTCACACCACTTTACTATATGCTTATTATTCCACTTACACTTAATCATTGAAATAATTATTATCAACAATTATATATTTAATTTAACATCCTTCACAAAGTACACATTAATGTACCACACATAACACATTGTCACATAGGTTCATTTATGTAACTCATGTGACTCATTTCACTTTACTATATAGTTTCCTATATTGTATAGTTACCTTGAAGTGTCACACTTTATTTCATATCATATAGATGTGGCTACTATATAACATATCATTGCATATCATTCCACTTTAGCAATTAGCTTATATAATAATACTAATTAATCCCTTTAATTTTTCACTCATTAATTTATTCAATGAATGCTTATACTGTGACAACCCGAGAATTTATAAGATTTTAAATGATTAAATAAAGATTAAATAATAAGACCTAGATAAGACCTAGACTGGAAATAAAGTATGGATTTAAAAATTTAGTGAAGGTATGGTTTTGTGTATTGTTTATATATTTATTTAACATAAAGAGAATTAAGAATAAATTCTTGTAACCTAATATATATATATTAGGTATGGTAATTAAATAACCTAAGGGTTATAATAGTAAATGATGTTAGTATTTAAAATTTATACTAACCTAAGAGATTAATTTTTATTATCTAAATTTATTAATTTTGTAACTTAATTAAGGCAAGTCTAATTGGGTTAAGTAATTAAATATATTTGAGTAAGAATTTGATTTTCAAATTGAGTGAATAAAAATTCTAATTAAATGATTAGAGTATGATAGAATTAAAATTAGTGGACTATGTTAATTTATATGGCCCAAGCTAATTAATTGGTAGCCCAAAAAATTAAATAAAATGGCCCAAGATTAACTAATTGAGGAGGGACATGTTAAGCATTTAATAAAGCCAAATATAAACATTAAAACTAAAACAAAAGTTTGAAGAAAAGGGGCCATGTGGCAGGCCAAACAAGGAAGAGAATGAGGGATGTATATGATGATTGCAATTACATACTCCTACCAACTCCCATCAAGTGTCCAACATCTGTCACTCTCTCATTTAAGCAACACTTATAACCAAGTGTGCAAGTAATATTTTGCTAAGGCTTGCAAGCAACCTTATAATTATTAGGGAAGAGAGAAGTTAGGAGATAATGACTATATACATAAAATATATTAACACTTTATTTTACTAACCATCTGAATCCTTTCATTTCTCTATCTTTTTTTGCTAACAAACCCCATTTCATTCTCTCTCATCACTTATTAGCTAACACAAACAGTAAAATAAGAAAGAGGTAGAAAGGGGCATGATTCGGTAGCCATAAAGGAGGTAGAGGGAGAGTATTTTGTGTACTCTAAGTTCATAAACAAACTTAGGAAGAAGGGGAGAGAAGCACACAAGCAAGGTATAAATCCTAGATAGCTTATATAATTTATGTTTGATTATTTTCAATCAAAACATGGATCTAAGATTTTAAAACTCCAAAACCTTGGATCTATATGTATATAAGTGTGTTATGTGTAGATCTATCACTTTTGATGATCAAAAGTTAGATCAAAAGCAAGAAAAATGAAACTATGTTTTAAAAAGTTAGAAAATTTTGATTTTCCTAGCCTAAATTATGTTTTTCTTGGATTTGGTGAAGTTTTAATAAAATATATCATGGATCATGATAGATCCTTGATCTTAAGGTGTATTAGTATGTATTATGATGGTTTATGATATTTAATGTTGGGTTAATCAAGAGATCTAGGAAGATTTCTTATAAAACATAAAAGTTTTAAAATCAGATTTTTGAGAAAACAGAACATGATATTAAAACGACCATATCTCTCATTGTGTTTTGAATTTTTGAGTGTGGTTAATTTTTGTAGTTAGATCTATAAGTCTTCTAACTTTTTTAAGTGGAATTACTGATAAATTCCATGTAGATTTCCGTCTGGACACGTTTTAGCAAAGTAGGAAAAATCTAAAAAATCATAAAAGTAATCTGTTCGGATTTTTGAAGGACAGTTTCGACCACTTAATTTCTGTAATAAATTCCAATCTTTGGGACATGAAAATATATGATATGAAGTAGTTTTTGTCCAAAAATGAGCTCATTCCAACTTAAATTGAGCAAGTTATGATCATTTCAATATTTATATTTTTTTAACGAAAATTGCTATAACCGGAGTTGTATAACTCCGATGGTCACAAAATTTAAACTGGAGGGTCACGATAACATGTGTAAGATCCTGCCAAGAGTTGGAAAATTTTGGAGTTAAGTGTGAGATAGCTAATTTCTTAAGGAATTAACTATAAACGAATTTTTGAAAAATACTTAAGGAAATTAAAAAATTTATGAACAATTATTTTTGTGTATGAAATACATGTAATTATGTGTGTACAAAAGATAAAAAGATAATAAAATGATTTGGTTAAAAAGGGGGAATCAAGATTGCTGGATTGGCCATCAGGTAGCTGAATTGCAATCTGGTTTGCTAGATTGGGCATCAAGTTGTTGGATGAGATGTTTGGATAATCCAGGATGGTGGATTGGTCTGTTTAGATAATCTAGGTTGCTGGATTGAAGGATTGATGAATACAAGCTTGTTGGATTTGAGGTTAGTTGAATCCAGGCTTGCTGGATTGGATGTCAGTTTGAATCCAAGCTTGCTGGATTGGAGGTTAGTTGAATCCAGTCTGCTGGATTGGAAAATAGTTTACTAAATTAAAATTCAGTCTGAATCCAGGTTGCTGGATTAGGTATTCGACTTACTAAATTATAAAGGACTTATAAAATGAAAGACTAAGTGTTAATTCACAAGTTATATGATACAGTAGTGTTAAGTCTAAGGTAGTACAGTCGTACCCTTTAATGGTTGATGTATAGTAGCTGGGCTAAACGACTGCTTCATATGGGGAAGGGATCTATGAATTAGTAACCGATCTAACTCGCTGTGAAAACAGTGTAGACAAGACAGAAGATAATTTGTTAGTTGTTTGTGGGAAATCACTCAGTATACTATATTGAATATTATTAAAGACTCGATGTGTGCTAGGTTCAGACCTGTGTATATGTATAGTGTTAAGTTTATCTAATATTTGACTATGTGTTTAAATATTAGATAGTTTACGTATAAGGTATTTATGCTAATTGAAAGATATATCTTATAACTGTTAGGTCTTTTTAATAAAGCGGTTAAATTAGATTGCGTAGCAGTAATCAACGGTTCAGGCAAGTTTCCTAACTCAAACTTGAGTTGTTATTGTAAAGCATGTTCGTGAATAATTATTCTTGATTATTCAAATCTATACTGATTATTGATTTACATGTTGTGCATATTGTACATATTCATTAGGTATGAAAGGTTGATCACCTTCATTACCATATTGTTCAGTTGAATTTATTCATGTTCATCGTTAGCTATTCAACATTATTGATTCATGTTCTTTCACAATTCTTATATTGTTAAAAGTTTGTCAGCTTATTATTCTTTTTAATCATGATTTATCTTCATTTGAACTTAAACCTGCGGGGCAAAATTGTTGCTCAACCTTACTATATCATGATAAACATTTCAGATTAAGACGAAACTTCGAACACAGGCAAAGACAAAGACATGTTCCGGGATTTGATTATTGTACGATTAAAATAGTAATAGTATTGGATACAAATGACATTGTATGTCGTGTAGGATATTGAATGCAGGTATTAAGTTAAGGTTACAGACCTTGTAAATTATGTTGTAAAAGTTATTGTATAAACAATTTATGTTTATATCTTCTGCAATAGTTACAGAAATAATGTATCGTAACGTACCAAGTCCGAGGTTCTGGAGACCCAGATTTGGGGCGCTACAGTTGGTATCAGAGCTGTAGGTTATAAACCTTAGGTAGGGTTACCTTAGGCTATAACCGCAGGGATGAAGAATAGGAATAAACTTAAATAGAGTTTAAGTTTTAAGCGATGGATTTGGGCAAGGTATTAATAAGTCGAGAAGATTCAAAGAAAAATCATAACAAGTTATAAAGATCCAGAGTTACCTAACTCTGATAATAAAGATGAACAGTAGTAATGAATAGATAAAGTCTAAAAGACTAAAAGTATAAAGGGAAAGAAGATCGTAAAACAAAACGATCATAACATAGAAAAGAATCGTAATATAATACGATAATACTATCAGATTACAACGTGATCTGATGAGGTCATTGGAGGACAGATGATCAATCGTTTGATTAAAAATTTATAGCAAAATTGCTGCATGACAGTTATACTATGAAATTGTACTATTAAAACTCAACAAAGAGTTATGAATTATAGATACGGATTAAATGAAATTCGTATCGAGTATTGAGGGAGCTAAGATTATGTGGGATTTCAATTGAGGACTCATGTGATAGCTGAGTTGTACAAACCTTTGTATGGGCGGGGGTTTTGTGCTTGGTCTAACGACTACTTAGTTTATCAAATTGATAATCATTGAAATGTCAGTGTCGCACTATTCGCTATATGTATAATGAGAAGTTGATTCTTTTCTCATGTGTATAACGGATAGGTAGAGAATATAAGATTAGGTGCGTGTT
The DNA here is from genome assembly GCA_020205555.1 of Panax stipuleanatus. NCBI lineage: Eukaryota > Viridiplantae > Streptophyta > Magnoliopsida > Apiales > Araliaceae > Panax > Panax stipuleanatus. The sequence goes on from CM035123.1 coordinate 18,018,088, forward strand.
CTTTAAACTCATACGTATGGTAAGTTCGTAACTCATAATCGTATGGTGGAACTCCTCAGCGAATGGACGACTTTGGTCTGACTAGGATAAGTTCTAAAACCCATATGATTGTCATAAGTTCCTGAACTTATAACGTGTGGTATGTTTGATGAACTATACGGGGGTATTGGAAAATTGTTAATAAAGGATTGAGGATAATAGAAATAGATATAATTATTAAGCAATTAATCATTAGAAGAATTGAAGTTGATGGTGGAAGCATAGGTATTCCAAATCTTCTAGCTGTGCTAGACCTCGAAATTTTTGATATCAAGCTAAATTCGCACTGATGTGCCTTTTTCAAAATAAAATGAATTTTTGGTTATTTTCAAAATATGGTTACAATTCTGTATGTGTGGACTTCGGGACCCTGACACATCTTTACCTGTTGCGATATGATAATTCCAAAAATAATTTTCAATAGTTTCGAACGGTTTAAAGAAGAGTCTACGCTAATTGTTTCGGCTAGACAAAAATTATTTAAAATATCAAAATGTATTTTATATATCATCAATGCATCATGAAACCTGATGTAAAGATGATAAAAATGATGGAGTCATTAATGAAATATTGCCTAGTGTTGGATGTGATCTAAAGATCGTCAGCCCACCATGGTATATTATTTTATGAAAAAGTCACAAAAATGACGGAATCTAAAACGGACTGTAAATACAATGCGGTATCATGACGTCATAAAATAATTTTTAGAATTTTAAAAAAAGTCAAGTGTCAATTAAATTTGGCTAGACACATGTTTTGATTGATGTTAGAATTATTGGTATATGTCTAAGCTAATTGATTCAGCTAGACAAATATTTATGAAAATTCAAGTATCTCTTTGAGAACTTATCCCGAACCATATTATTTTGATTCGGACTTCCGGCTGAGTATGAACAACCCTGAAAAATGGGGATATATTGGTTGGATAACGTACATTCCAATCATTGAATGCATACAGTCGTTCAGATAATTAAGGCCAGCATTTGTAGTTTACCTTCTTTATGATTGTAAACATATCTATTATTTGATTACGGTGAATACCGTTAAACCCGAGTGTTCATGGTCTATATAACCCTCGGCATAATTTGAAAAGTTTTTTTTAACTCCTTGGGGAGAAGTCTGGGTAGAATGTGATGATAGAATAATTTCTCATAGAAGGAAGCCGTGTGTACTCATTAAATGAGAATGAAATCAGATAAAGGTTAAGTTAAAAACCTAGTTTTGGTGAATAGAAGGAGTAGGGATTAGTAGGCTGTAATTTCGAGGACAAAACTCTTAGAATAAGGGGTGAATGTGACAACCCGAGAATTTATAAGATTTTAAATGATTAAATAAAGGTTAAATAATAAGACCTAGACTAGAAATAAAGTATGGATTTAAAAATTTTGTGAAGGACTTGTATGATTTTGTGTATTATTTATATATTTATTTAACATAAAGAGACATAAGAATAAATTCTTGTAACCTAATATATATATTATGTATGATAATTAAATAACCTAAGGGTTATAATAGTATATAATGTTAATATTTAAATTTTATACTAACCTAAGAGATTAATTTTTATTATCTCAATTTATTAATTTTGTAACCTAATTAAGGCAAGTCTAATTGGGTAAATTAATTAAATATATTTGAGTAAGAATTTGATTTATAAATTGAGTGAATAGAAACCTTAATTAAATAATTAGGATATGATAGAATTAAAATTAGTGAACTATGTTAATTTACATGGCACAAGCTAATAAATTGTAGCCCAAAACATTAAATAAAATGGCACAAGATTAACCAATTGAGGAGGGACATGTTAGGCATTTAATAAAGCCAAATATAAACATTAAAACTAAAACAAAAGTTGGAAGAAAAGGGGCCATGTGGCCGGCCAAACAAGGAAGAGAAGGAGGGATGTATATGATGATTGCAATTACATACTCCTACCAACTCCCATCAAGTGTCCAACATCTGTCACTCTCTCATTTAAGCAACACTTATAATCAAGTGTGCAAGTAACATTTTGCTAAGGCTTGCAAGCAACCTCATAATTATTAGGAAGGAGAGAAGTTGGGAGATAATGACTAGATATATAAAATATATCTACACTTTATTTTACTAACCATCCGAATCCTTTCATTTCTCTATCTTCTTTTGCTAACAAACCCCATTTTATTCTCTCTCATCACTTATTAGCTAACACAAAAAGTAAAATAAGAAAGAGGGAGAAAGGGGCATGATTAGGCAGCCATAAAGGAGGTAGAGGGAGAGTATTTTGTATACTCTAAGTTCATAAATAAACTTAGGAAGAAGGGGAGAGAAGGACACAAGCAAGGTATAAATCCTATATAGCTTATATAATTTATGTTTGATTATTTTCAATCAAAACTTGGATCTAAGATTTCAAAAATCCGAAACCTTGGATCTATATATATATAAGTGTGTTATGTGTAGATCTATCACTTTTGATGATCAAAAGTTAGAACAAAAGCAAGAAAAAGGAAACTGTGTTTTAAAAAGTTATAAAATTTTGATTTTCCTAGCCTAAATTATGTTTTGCTTGGATTTGGTAAAGTTTTAATGAAATATATCATGGATCATGGTAGATCCTTGATCTTAAGGTGTATTTGAATGTATTATGATAGTTTATGATGTTTAATGTTGGGTTAATTAAGAGATCTAGGAAGATTTCTTATAAAACATAAAATTTTTAAAATCAGATTTTTGAGAAAACGGAACATGATATTAAAACAACCATATCTCTCATTAAGTTTCAAATTTTTGAGTGTGGTTAATTTTTGTAGTTATATCTATAAGTCTTCTAACTTTTTCAAGTAGAATCACTAAAAAATTCAATGTAGATTTCCGTCTGGACACTTTTTAGCAAAGTAGGAAAAATCTAAAAAATCATAAAAGCAATCTGTCTGGATTTTTGAAGGACCGTTTCGGCCACTTAATTTGTGTAATAAATTCAAATTTTTTGGGACATGAATATATATGATATGAAGTAGCTTGTGTCCAAAACTGAGCTCATTCTGACTTAAATTGAGCAAGTTATGACCATTTAAATATTTGTATTTTTCTGACAAAAATTACTATAATCGGAGTTATATAACTCTGATGGCCACGAAATTTAAACTGGAGGCTCATGATAACATGTGTAAGATCCCGCCAAGAGTTGGGAATTTTTGGAGTTAAGCGTGAGGTAGCTAATTTCTTAATGAATTAACTAGAAACGAATTTTTGAAAAATACTTAAGGAAATTGAAAAATTCTTGATTTTTTTTTGTGTATGAATGTATTTATGTGTGTACAAAAGATAAAAAGATAATAAAATTATTTGGTTAAAAAAGAGGAATCCAGCTTGCTAGATTGGCCATCAGGTTGCTGGATTGCAATCTGGATTGCTAGATTGGGCATCAAGTTGCTGGATGAGATGTTTGGATAATCTAGGATGGTGGATTGGTCTGTTTAGATAATCTAAGTTGCAGGATTGAACAAATTGATGAATCCAGACTTGCTGAATTTGAGGTTAGTTCAGTCCAGGCTTGGTAGATTGGATGTTAGTTTGAATCCAGGCTTGCTGGATTGAAGGTCAGTTTAATCCAGTCTGCTGGATTGGAAAATAGTTTACTAAATTAAAATTTAGTCTGAATCCAGGTTGCTGGATTAGGTATTCGACTTACTAAATTATAAAGGACTTATAAAATAAAATACTAAGTGTTAATTCACAAGTTGTATGATATAGTAGTGTTAAGTCTAAGGTAGTACAGTCTTACCCTTTAATGGTTGATGTATAGTAGCTGAGCTAAACGACTCCTTCATATGCGGAAGGGATCTACGAATTAGTAACCGATCTAACTCGTTGTGAAAATAGTGTAAACAAGACGGAAGCTAATTTGTTAGTTGTTTGTGGGAAACCATGCAGTATACTATATTGAATATTATTAAAGACTCGATGTGTGCTACGTTTAGACTTGTGTATATGTATAGTGTTAAGGTTATCTAATATTTGACTATGTGTTTAAATATTAGATAGTTTACTTATAAGGTATGTTATGTTAATTGAAAGATATATCTTATAACTGTTAGGTCTTTTCAATAAAGCGGTTAAATTAGATTGCGTAGTAGTAATCAATGGTTAAGGCAAGTTTCCTAACTCGAACTCAAGTTGTTATTGTAAAGCATGTTCATGAATAATTATTATTGATTATTTACATCTATACTGATTATTGATTTGCACGTTGTGCATATTGTATATTTTCATCAAGTATGAAAGGCTGATCACCTTCATTACCATATTGTTCAGTGATTCATGTTCTTTCACAATTCTTATATTGTTGAAAGTTTGTCAGCTTATTATTCTTTTCAATCATGATATATCTTCATTTGAACTTAAATTTGCTTGGCAAACTTGTTGCTCATCCTTGCTATATCATGATAAACATTTCAAATTAAGACGAAACTTCGGACACAGGCAAAGGCAAAGATAGACAAGTTCCAAGATTGGATTATTGTACTGTTAAAATGGTAATAGTATTAGATACAAATGACATTGTATGTCGTGTAGGATATTGAATGCAGGTATTAAGTTAAGGTTACAGACCTTGGGAATTATGTTGTAAAAGTTATTGTATAAACAATTTATGTTTATATCTTCTGCAATAGTTATAGAAATGATGTATCGTAATGTATCAGGTCCGAGGTTGTGGGGACCCGGATTCGGGGGCGCTACATATACCATAATTTTGTCACACTAGGCGTATCTCACAAGTTTACATTAAGCTTATTCTCATTCTTATCACTTAATCATCTTATTCATCTCCACCATATTACTACTTATAAAATTTACGGTAATACAGTAACTCAAGGTATTTAGTAATTTAAAATAACTTAGTTTTCTTTTATAAATGAACTCTCTTGGAAATACATAAGATATAATAACTATTATAAGAATTATGTACTTCGCCATATCTTGACATAAAATGTTTTTATCACATTTCTCCAAATATAGGCATTAATTATAATAAAAGAATTCACTCATTATCTTAAGATATTATTCTTAATATAATATCTATATTTTATAAAAATAATTACATGTACGACACATGTATACATTATATATAGAAAATAAATTTATTTTCTATTATGATAAATTATTTCTATCAATTCATTTACATATAGCAAATATGTTTTAATATATTTACCATATTACTTAATCATACATATTACCTCGTACAAAGCCATATAAGGTAATTTCATTATATAAAATAATATTCTACTTTTATTAAAATAATTCAATACTAGAATTTATTTTAATATCCTTATACAATATACAATAATTGTTTCACTTTCTTTAATCTTCGCATCTTAGCCATATGTCAATTATTAATTCTCTAACCAATATTTATCAAAATATATTTTGGTTTTCCTTTTACTTTAACAACGTATATATATTTTACTAACGTTATTCGCACATTAGACTTTCACTCATATTACCATGCCAAATAATATATATAAAAAGTACTACCCATAATTACATACTCAACACATATATTAATTCATCATTTACTCAAGTGAATTAACCCCTTTACTATATCATAATAGTTAATCAAGGTTTTAATATTCGAATTATATTATTCCATAATATAACATTTAACTTAATTAACCAATATTTATTCTCGTAAGTTAATTCTTATAATTAACTAATTCATGCTTTACTATCTCAAACTATCCATGGATAGCTTAAGCACTAATTATATCCCATACTTATTTACAAGTCTAAACCTAGCACACGTCGAGTCTTTAATAATATTCAATATAGTATACTAAGTGATTTCTCACAAACAACCAACAAATTAGTTTCCGTCTCGTCTACACTGTTTTCACAGTGAGTTAGATCGGTTACTGTAACGACCCCAAAATCTTTATAATATAAGTCTCATTCTCGATCGTTAACAATACAACTTTATTCTAACTTTCCATCATGATTCGATATTAAAATTACTAAAAATGTAGAATATTTAAAACTTTTATATAATTCGTTCTTCATTGCCTTGAATCGCAACATTTACCTTACATATCTTTGATTCAATTATATTACATGAATCACTTCCTCTAAGTTACTATACAAAATATTACATTACAATTATTATCCATATGTATCGGATAACTCAACTTTATAAATTTTAGTAAAAAAAATTACAATCAAAACATTAAATGCATTTCTCATTTACATAAGTAAGCTTCTTGAATTACTATTGAACTATAACATTCAACTAGCACGTATCATTACCTTGCATTCTTGACCTGCAAAAATGGTTATTTGCAAGAGTGAGCTCAACAGCTCAGCAAGATCTAACAGTTTTCATGCATCACATAACACATAAATAACATGCTCAACATACATATCATAATCGTTAGACTAACATAGCATACATGCTTTAATTCACATAACAAATATAAAGATTGAGTTCCTTACTCAATCAACATTATTTAACCAAAATAATGTAGTCATAAATTGACTTTAATATTTTATGATTACAACATATATAACATATCATGCTCGCTTACAACATATATAACATATCATACAATTTAAACAGTTCATCAAGTTCACGTAGAAAATAAGAACCGAAAGACTTGCTGGCTCGTAGATTACCAATTACCGAAAATAGCTTATAATAATCTACTTCATGAATCCTACATAACGTATTACCATACACATTAGCTATTAGTCACCTAGCAACGCTTAGCAATCGCTAAAGTAAATTTTAATTTACACTTCATAGTTCTCTCCTATTTATTTGACACACATTGTCAAATTTATATGTATAATTAACAATATAAGTTAATTATCACATAGCTAATCCTCATAGTTAGTTAACCAATTTAGGTTAACTCATTCCTCTTTAACTAATAAGTTAATAATTAATTACCACATAATTAATCACATCACATAATATATTACATTTCACATAATTAATCAATTAATAATTACATACTCATATTAAATTATAACTAAATAAATTATAATTTAAACATCCACTTTAATTATAATTAATCAATTATAATTATATCTTATGTTAATTAAATTATAATTACACAATTTATAATTTAATTTAAACCATTACCTTAATAATAATTAATCAAATTATAATTAAATAATTTATAATTAATCGAACTACATCATGCATTAACTTATAATTTAAATTAAACAATTACTTAGATTATAAATAATCAATTTCAATTCATGCACTCATTAAATTATAATTAAATAAATTATAATTTAAATTACACATTCACCTTAATTATAATTATTCCAAATTATAATCACATATTAAATTATAATTACATAAATTATACTTCAAGTTAAACATTTACTCTGATTTAAAATTAATCAAACTATATTCATTATAATTTAACACATTATAATTTAAATTAAACCTTCACATTAATTATAATTATTTCAAATTATAATTACACATTATATATTTTATTAACATAATCATCACTGTTCATATAGCATTTTAATATATACTTATCATGTCATCAAGTTTAGCACATTAGGTTAACTTTTCATGATACCACAAAATTTCACAAAAATTAAAATATTTTCTTTTCTGCATACCCCCCGCCGGGGCTGGGCTATTAGGCTTGATATGCCCGCTGGGCCGGGCCCCCTGCCGCGAACAAAGACTACTACGCGAACTGTGTAGAGAAAAAGTCAATTTAGCTTATTTCTCCACACTAATTTCCAATTTCAGTTAACACAACTCGTATAAACTTTTTAGAAAACATAAATTCTAAGCTTCTAACATGTTTTAACATATGAAATCATCAATACACATAATCAAAACTCTTAATTTTGAAAAATTTGGATAAAAACTATTTTTCAGTGTTCTTGATAAAATTGAACACTGTAAGTTTATTTCTAAATCAAAATACACAATTCAAAACATAATTAAATTCGTTTATAAACATGTTATCATCATCTAACCTCAATTCACACAATCAAATCACAACTTTTGATTTCAAATAAGCCAATTATAAAACTATTTCACTATGACTTTTGATGAACATAAATTCCTCAAGTTTATCATATATTCATGAATTAACCAACTAAACCATCATACAATTCAATTATAAGCATATATTATCACAATTCACATATAGAATTTCATGTTATGAACACCATATAACATATATATCCCCAAAATCATAAGTTTTCATGAAAATTTATATTTACAGAAAACTAAAATTTTGAAGAACGTAAAACAACTTTAAAACTCTAAAGTTAAAAATTATACCCTTTGCTTTGCTTATTGGAACGAAGAGGATGATGCTATCTCAAGCTTCCCTTCCCTCTTCTTCCTCTTTCTTCTTTCTCTCTTCTTCTTCTTCTCTTTTCTCTCTAACTCTAGGTTCTCTATATTTCTTTCTAACACAGAATAACCCTTTTGCTCTTTGTTCTAACTGACTAATCTTTTTGTCTTTCTAACTAACGTAGTTTAAACATATAACTAATATGATATATATTATATGTATAATTATATAATATATAACTCCCAAATATTTAAACCACCCAATTAATACCATAATTGCAATTAATAAAAATACATTACAAATTGATTTTTAAAAGCCCTAAGGCTTGTTTGGGAAAACAACATTATTTTTATTTTTTTTTTTGTAGTTAAGGCCCCGTTTGGCAAAACGGATTTAAAACAATGCAAGGACCTTGTTTGGGAAAAACGTTTTAAAAACTCCTTTAATTCTTTTACTAAATCCTTTAACACATATTTTTAATGTTATACTTTAATTAATTAAATCTTAACATTCTAATTTAATTAATTAAAAGTTAACATCAATTAATCACATAAAAATTGTCACATAACAATTATAATTACTCGCTAATTATAATTTCATGTAACAATTACCACATAACTTCATCTAATTTAATTATTCTAATTAAATTAGAACTATAACATAAAATCATTATATATTAATTAAATTAAATATTAAATATTCATTTAATTAATATAATACACTTAATTAAATCATTTCATAATAATCACATAATTATTTATTTAACTCAATAAATAAATCAATTAAAATATTTATTTAATTCAATAAATATTAAAATTAATATATAAAATTCTCTTCACACCGAATCACATATTTCATAATATATAACACATATACACATACTCAAACTCAAAAATTCGGGATGTCACAGTTACTAATTCGTATAAACCTCCGCTCTCTAAAGGAATCGTTTAGCCCAGCTGTTGTCCCCGATTAGATATGACAAATACGCGCAAGCATACGCGGTCAACAAGTAATAAAGAGTAAGTACAAATATCGTTCCCACGGAGAATTAAATAATAAAAGTTCACCAAAGCACTAGCCCATAACCATCTCAGTCTTATTTAAACGAGCGGTAGAGTATTTTAATTAAAAACTAAATAATTAAACTTAAACTAATTAACCCTAGAGTAAAGTCAGATAATGAAGATATGAAATCTCAACTTCCCCTAATGATTCATCTAAATCAACATACTCTCAGTTAGGTCGACTTAATCGTCACAGATTGTTAGCAGAGAACACGAAAGTGAGATAAGGCCATCTTTCAATGCACCTAATCCATATCACATACAATCCACAGGTGATAGAACACACATGAACACCCACATTATCTAAACCACTATATGTCTATGTGGTCTACAAATAATTAAGGTTTAAGTCCAGGTTCTCAATTGAATACGAACGGCGCTTCGGTATATGTCTATCCTAAGCACAAATCATATGTCTAACGCCATGTAGACATACAATCACCCGCTACTAAGATTAGATCTAAACCCGCATTTTGTCTTTCAAGTCCATATGGGTTATCACAATAATTGATAGCTAATCAATTAAGCAATGGAAGCACGAATCGTAATAGACAATCGTAAAATAATCAGTAAGACCAACATGGAAGCATATTAATATAAACTACTCAAAAGGTTCCATTGAAATCTCAAAATAGAGTTTAAGATATCATAATGAAGCTCATCTATCATCCACAAGTTGAATACACATCATGAGATTACAAATAGAGAGCAAAGAGAGTATAAAGATAGAAAATGCAAATCTGAGTCCTCAAGCTCCAATATTGAATCTTCAATGCTATCCACTTGTTTCAATCTTCTTCTCCAATCAAACCCTAGCAACTAACTAATTAAACCTAACCTTAATGTACTCTTAAGCTAACCTAGACAAGGAAAAAGATAAAAAGGAAAGAAAGAACTATTCTAAGCTAGGGCTAAAACTCCCAAAGGAAGGATGGATATGTCTATATGCTGCAAATCAGCCCCCTTATATGCCTTGCTTCAAGCCAAGTCCCGTTTAAAAGTCAACTCTGGTTAAGCTGGGAACACGCGTGGTCGCGCGCCTTTTGGCCTAGCATCAGGCGCGGCCGCGATGCTCTAAAATTCTGGCTTTTGCTGCTGCTTGCTTTTGTTCCTGCTGCACACGATTTCCATTGTCATGCCATCAGCCTACTTCTTTGCATCTTTCCCCTTTTTGATCCTTTTTAGCCCAATATGCACCAAGAGAGTTCCAAACAAAGAAAACTGCAAAATAAAGCAAAAATATATTAAAAGCATAACAATACTTGAGTTTAAGCAACAAAACGAGTTAGTTCATATCTGAATAAGTGGTTATAAAAACCACTTATCACCAGCTACTATACATCAACCATTAAAGGGTACAATTGCACTACCTTAGACTTAACACTTACTCGTACATATACTCAAGAAAATGGTGATTATCAAAGATATTTAATGTCACCAACTTACTATGATAAAATAATTTTACAAATTACTTAATATCGATAGATAAATTTTATCCATCTCCTTTACTCCAAATAAATTATCTCTACAATAAATAACAAATATATCATAATAATATATTTATTAAACACAAAATCACATATTGCATAGTTCATAATACCCTATGCAACATAATACCGCATACCTCACAACGCATATATATTCTTATTCAAATTCAACACATGCCTTAAGAATTTTATTTACTAAATTCTTATTTTAATAATTTCTAAAAATTCGGGTTCTCACAGTAGCAGAAGGTTCTAACAAGGACAAAAGCAAAGGTAAGGCTCATGAGTAGTTATTGTCAACTTTTAATGGTTATGTTATATTATGTAAATTAATTATGTAAACCTTTTGGATACATAAGGGAATGTAAGTTATGTCAAGGTTAGTTAACCTGGGATATTATTATAAGTTGTATTAAGTAATGTTATGAATGATGTTTTTCATTAACGAATGGGTAGTTAAATATGATATGTATGATGGATAATGAGCACCAAACTCGAGGTTAGGGAACCCGAATTTGGGGGTGTCACAAGTTGGTATCAGAGCCAGGTTATAAACCTTAGGTAGAGGAAAAGCCTTAGGAATATAACCATACGAAGGATAGAGAAAACTCATTTAGAGTTCTAAGTGATGGATTGGGGAAAATTTATCAATAGGAAGATATGTGGACACTTAGTGTTTATGGATTGTGTTTAATGGTGATGTAATAATTAAGTCATTTAAAACTGATTGTAGGATGTCAGGAGATGATGAGATGGTTACGGAGAAGTTAGCAGCTGCACCAATGCCATTAGCCGAGGTGCCAGCTCAGAATGTGTCAGTTAAAGAAGTTTTGAGAGACGAATCTGCGGTAAATCTAGCATGCGATCATGACGAGTACCCCAAGATGGAGCTGGATAAAGAGGAAGAGGTAGATTCCAAAGAAACTAAGGTGGAGCCAGAAATAAAGATCGAAGATGGGGAAAAAGGCAGAGCAGTAATCGAAGAAGGTCAAGCATCCGTGGAAGTTCAAGATTTAAGGGATAAGGTGTTTTTCTTAGAGGAAATATGGAATGCGAAAAGATTATTAAATGACCAGTTGATAAAAGCATTAAGCGAGATGACAAAAGAACGAAATGATCTAAAGGCACAAATCGATGGTATGAGAGCTGAGGACAATGTATCGTCTAAAGTTGTGAGTAAGAGGAGAATGGAAATAATAATTAAAGGAAAAGGAACAACAACAGTGACTCAGGGGACCAGCAAGAAAATTCACTATTGCGGAAGAAGGCATGTATTGACTGCGGAAAAAAGCATTTCGGGAATGTATGAAGGGTAGGAATGTGTGTTATAATTGCGGACAAGGAGGATATATATCACCAAATTATCCTAAACAAAATAAGAGAGGATGTTTTTCATGTGGTGGAATGGGTCATAGGGTTAAGAATTGCCTTAAGATGAAGACAGGTGAAGGGAGTGGACAGAAGAAAGATTAAGTGTGAGGAGTAGAATCTTTTGTAGTAAGATAATATGTTAGGAATATAGTATCCTAGACGATGAGTAGGTATATGTAAATATATATATATATATATATATATATGTATATGAGTATAATATTCCCTTTTGTATGAATATCAAGATAACTTTTGTATGTCTTAACTTTTTGTATAAAGTTGTAGTAATGAATCCCAACTTGTGTCACAAAGGGATAGTAACTGTTTGTAGCAGTATGCGTTATATACTGAAAAGTACTATATACTATTTACATGACTATGAATATAAAATGCAATGATATGATTATAGGTTTGAATAAGTAAATAAATTTTGAGAATTACAAATATTAAGATGTTTATCTGATACATTTGATAATTCAGTAAGCTGAATTGGTCTAAGTTTAAAATTTTGTATTAAATTCTTATAATACTACTAATAAGATGTGGTATAAAGACAAAGTATTAATGTAAGTCTTTATTTCATTAGATAATGCTGCCAAGACGACAAAACCTTAACCAAAGGGAGGAACGGTATGTGAATAATGAAGGAGATAAAGCAGATCCAATGTAGAACATCGTAGACATGCTAGCTCAAGTTATGCAAACTAGAGCACCATCAGCAAGAAATCGACCGGCTAATCGATTGGCTAACTTTAAAGACTTTAAGGCTGTAGGACCGCCGGAATTCAAGCAAACCACTGACCCTATAGAAGGCCAAACATGGGTAAAGGAGATGGAGAAAGATTTTGTTATTGCTAGAGTAGCGGAGGAGCAAAAGACAGATTTTGCTACCTATTTGATGAAGAGTGAGATGAATTACTGGTGGGAGACAAACAAGGCTAGAGCCGGGACAGCAGTAGTAACCTGGACAATGTTTAAGGAATTATTTTTTGAGAATTATTTCTCAAAAAGTATGTAAGCAAGAACGGAGGTAAACTTCTTAGAGTTGAAGAATGAGAGTATGTCGGTTGCAGAATACGCCGCCAAATTCAACGAACTATCGAGATTCGCTCCGCATCAAGTGGACACTGAGGTACGAAAGGCACGAAGGTTTGAGAATGGACTAAAGCCAGGGATATATAACAAGGTAGCTGTGTTGCAGATTAATACATTTTCGGCCTTGTTGGAAAAAGCAATCATCGTCGAAGGAGGAAGTGAAGCTGTGTCAAGGTATCATCAAGAGAATAAGAAAAAGACGAATGAAGGAGGTAGTAGTGGATGAAGTAACACCAATAAGCAGTAAGTGGAAGGACAATACCCAATCTGGAGACAAGTCAGGAGATAATAGGAAGAGAGGTGATCCATGTGCAAATTGTAGTAAAAATCATCAGGGAGTGTGTTTGAAGGGAAAAGGAGTTTGTTTCAACTATGGACAAGAGGGGCATATCTCTCCCAATTGTTCCAATCCAAAGAAGATATAAGGTTGTTTTTTGCGTGGATCTTTAGATCATCAAATTCGTAACTGTCCAAAGAAGAATGCTGAGAGAGGAAGCAACAATAGAGGAAACAGCAGTGGAACACTGGCGATCAAAAGACCTGCTCAGCCGGGAAGACCGACGGCGCGCACGTTTAACATGACGGTTCAAGACGCAGTGGCTGCAAAGGAAGTGGTGGCAGGTAAAGATTTAACCTAATAATATAATCGTATGCGATTTATTTGATAAATATCAGTGCGAGGAACTATTCTATTACGGGTCCAAGTCACAGGTTGATATATTAGTACTAAATTGGTATTATGTAGATAAAAAAAAAGAAATTGATGATAAAACTTTAAAAAGTTAGTAGAACACGAGTATGCCTATGAGGTCTTTGGTAACCCTTAGAGGTTCAAAAATAGAGTGAGAGAAAGCACATTTTGTTTAATATATTAAAGGAATATTATTGTGAATATGATGTTGATACCTAAATACAACATGTAAATATGAGCTATGCCAAGTCAAATGAGACTTGAAGTAAGCTAAGATTTTTCTGCCCTAAATTGGGATAGGAAAGAATAAATGAAGTAATAAATACGAGAAGGGTAATTCAATAAAATTGATTGATTAATAAATGAGTGTCAAAGAATAGACATAATTTGAGTGATAGGTAATAGTGATTCTGGGGACGGAATTCTTATAAGAAGGGGAGAATGTAAGGACCGAGAATTTCACATGATTATATGTGTAATTTTTACGAATAATTTTTTTTAGAAAGTATTTGAACCATATAAGTGTATATGTGAATTAAGCTAGATAGTTAATTTATTAACTAAGAAGTATACTTAATCATTTTCAAGGAAGAATAATATAAGTTATGTTAGAAATTAACATAGCTTGAATGTTAGCCTTGATTATTAAATTAAAAAGATTTACAATCTTTAAATAATTAATTGTTGATATGAACATGTGAGTGATCATACCTTATTAAGCCATTAGGGCTATTAAGTTAATGCACTAGGGGAATATGTTATGACATATGTGATTGAATAAATATGAATTATATAATGTGTATACATTTATTTTGTATATAAAGAGAATTAAGAATAAAGTTAGGTAACCTAATACACATATTAGGTATGATAATTAAATAACCTAATGGGTTATAATATGAGAGAAGGATAGTATTTAAAAATATATACTAATCTTAAGAGATTTATTTTATACATCTCAATTAATTAATTTTATAACCTATGTAAAGCAAGTCTAATTGGGTTATGAAATTAAAGATATATGAGTAAAGAATTAACTTATAAATGTGCATAAGAAAACCCTAAATAAATGAATAGGGTAATATAAAATTAAAAGTATGAACTAAGTTGATTTTATGCCCCAAAGAATTAAATAAGTAGCCCAATTGTTTATTTACGCATGGGACTTGTAGCTAATTTGATTTAATAGCAATTAAATTGTTAAACTAATAATGGCCCAATTTAATTAATGGTGGAACCCTAAGCCCAATTTAGTTAGTAAGCAAAACAAGGAAATTGCTAGCCCAAAGAAATTAAATAAAAGCCAAACTTTTAGCCCAAGAGGGAGGGGATATGTTAGACATTAAGTAAGTCAATTAAAGCATAAAAGGAAACAAATGTTGGGCAAGAGAAAGGCCAGTTGGCCGGATATAGGAGAAGAGAGAAAGGAGTGATGTATGTAATGATTACATTGCTTTAGTGGGTGAACTACTTTAGTTAGGTGTCAACCCTTGGGTGGAGCCAACACTTTGGACCATTCTTGTAAGAAACCACTAACTAAATGATGAGAGAGAGGTAGAGTAAGAGATTGGTTAATATTAATAGATATACACATTATATCTATCTACTTTTTTATAAAAACAAAACAAGTATAACAATTATTCTTATTGTTTTATTTCCTTAGTTAACTAAAGAAAACAACTAAAAGAGAGAGATAGAGAATAGAGAAGTTCGGCCATAGAGAGAGAAGAAAGAGGGAAAGTTTTTCTTTTGTGTTCTTAGTTCCTTAACCAAAATTAAGGAGAAGGAGAGAAAGGAAAATCAAAGGTATAAAGAATTCCTACTTATGTAGTCTAATTTTTTTTTTTTGATTTGATTTTTGATAATATGAAGTTAAGATATTGAGGTTTAAAACCTTAGATCTATGTGTTTATAAGTGTTTCATGTTTAGATCTAACCCTTTTGTGAATCAAAAGTTGGATCTAAACTAAGAAATGGGAACTAGGTTGTTCAAAATGTAGAAAACTTATTTTTTCTTAGCCTTGGTTGTGTTTAATCTTGTGTTTGATGATTGTTTGATGACATAGATCATGGATCATGATAGATCCATGAGTATATGAGGTATTTGTAGTTAATATGATGAGTTATGTTGGTTTTTAGGTGAGATCATGAAAGTTTTCTTACAAATCACAAAAGATGGAAAATCATATTTTGAGAAAACGCAATAAGAAATTAAAACGACCATATCTCCTGTTATATTTTGAATTTTTTAGTGTGGTCAATTTTTGGAGTTAGATATATAAGTCTTCTAACTTTTCGAAGTGGACTCACTAAAAAAGAAGTTAGAGATTTTTGTGTGGACTGATTTTAGTAAAGGAAGCAAAATCTGAAAAATGCCTAAAAGTAGGCTGTCCAAATATTGTGAGGGAAATTTTGGCAACTTAATATATGAATTATATTCCAATCTTTTGGGACATGAAAATATATGAGATAAAGTAGCTTGTGTCCAAAAATGAGCTCATTTCCGACCTAAATTGACCAAGTTATGACTATTTTAATATTTACGTTTTTCTGACGAAAATTGCTATAACCGGAGTTCTATAACTTCGATGGCCAGGAAATTGAAACTGGAAGCTCATGTTAACACGAATAAGATCCTGCCAAAAGTTGGGAATTTCTGGAGTTTGGCATGATATGGCTAATTTCTTAAGCTACGAACTAAAAACGAATTTTTGAAAATTACTAAAGGGAGTTCAAAAATTACAAAAAAAAACTTTTTGTGTATGGAATATATGTATATATGATTGGTCAAAAGATAGAAAAATAATATGCTAATTTTGTATTTTCATGAATAGGGTATTTCAGCTTCTTGTAATGAAAAATTCAGGGTGCTGAAATAGAAACTGAAATATCAGGAAGAGAAGTCAGTTTTGTTTCAGCTTGCTGAAATGGAAACTGAAAAGGTTAGGAAGGGAAGACAGTTGGGTTTCAGTTTTCTGAAATGATATATTAAGTCTCCTAAATTAATAAATAGTTTATCGAGTTATAATAAGAACTTATAAATGAACGAGTAAGTGTTACGTCTAAGGTATTATAGTCGTAGTTTTTTATGGTTGATGTATAGTAGCTGGGGTAAACTGATTCCTTCAGGGAGCGGAGGTATATACGAATTAGCAACCGATCTAACTTGCTGTGAAACTAGTGTAGACTGAGACAAAAACTAATTTGTTGGTTGTTTGTGGGAAACCACTCAGTATACTATATTGAATACTATTAAAGGCTCGATGTGTGCTAGGTTTAGACTTGTGTATTCGTATGATATTATCTAATGATTGATTATGTGATTACATGTTGGATAAATTTCTATGAGTAAGATATGTGATGCTAATTAAGAGATCGATCTTATTAATGATATGTCTTACAAAAGAAGTTAACTTAAATTGAGTAGCAGCAATCAACGAATCAGGCAAGTTCTCTAACTCAAACTTGAGTTATTATTTTTTAAAGTATGATTAGTGGATAATTATTGATTGTTATTCACATGTATAATGATTATTGTTATTCGCACGTAGTGCAATTAATTCTTGTTCCATTATTTGAATAGTTTATAAGTCACGTCTCGGCTAATTATGTGACTATGTGAATTATTGTGGAACTATATAATTTTATTTAATTGATTTAAATAGGATTATTTGATTAATTGGGTGTGACATTTAATTAACTATATAATAGTAAGTAATTAAATTAATGGGAAAGGAGGAATAAGGGACAAGCCAAACACGCTCTAGGGGGAGTTAGCTAGTTAACCCACTAAGGGACCAACTGACCACTCACTCTACCCACTTCGTATATTACGTATATACATATTATATTATACCTTATATACATATCATATCAGTTCTATATTGATATTCACATTTCAGAGAGAAACGTAGAGAGAAATACACAGAGAGAATTGAGAGATTGGAACTAGAATCCATATCATCTTCACAGAGTTTGCAAGGGGTAATTCCTTTGTCCCAGTTTTATTTCACGTACTATGTTTCTTTCATGAACATATATTCTGAGTTCCCTATGTATGGGAATTTTTTTTAGCAATTTTTGATTATATGCTTATATATGTGTTATTATATCATTATAACATGTTTTGTATTTGGTATGAATGAATTAAAATAATCGAATTCATGTAATTAGGCCTTAATTGGGTTTTCAAAATTTTACAGAATTTTTCCATTTACGAGCTTTAAAAATTCTATGTGAATGAAAAAAATTAATATTTATTCATTATATGGCTATATTTGTGTTAATATGTGTTTATAACATATTATATGCCATATATGCATAACTTTCAGTGATCACACCATGGAATTTTGTTGATAATTGGGTTTTCAAAAGTTACAGAGTGTAGAAATTGTACATATGGCCCATATGGCCCTTACGTACAAAATTTACATGCCTTATACGTTTATTTAACTTAAATTGATACTTGCATGTAATTATGTACGTTTAAACGAACAAAATGGAAGTTAAACGAACGGATTCTGTGTTATAACGAATCCGTAACGTTGAATTTCTTGTTTTCCTTCAAATCTTTACAAAATATTGAAAACAGTGAAAATGGATGCCTTGGATTGTGTAAATACGTGATTTAAAATGCTAAGATCATGCTAGAAATGTTATATAATATTTCTGTGGAGTTTTTACATTATGGGTAGCCTTATAATTCATTACGTTAGTTTAATTTGGATTTATTTGGGCTACTCTGTGTGTTCATCGCGAACCAGGGAGTGCACCAGCAGGGGGACCCCCCCCCCCCCCAGCGGGTGTTCATGGGCATTAGGACCCGCCCCAGCGGGTATAAGGGCTGTCCGGAAGCCTTTTTTTTGTTTTCGATACTGTTTTGACCTCCTGTAGTAAAATAAGCATAACGTTTTCATACGAACTCCGATTAAGGCGATTCAAGATGATTCGGAAAGATAACGAGTAGACCTACAACTTTAATTCTTTACGTTTTTCAATTTGAAATCGTTAAAATGGGTAAAAATGGCCATCTTTGTGACTGATACGTATTCGGAGGCAATCGTAGGGCTTCGGACATGCACGCACACAAGTGTAGTGTTCTCGATAATAAAAGATGTTGTTTTAAGTTACATACATGAATATTATATGATTTGAAGTTCATGATTAATAAATTAAGTTATTGACATGTATAAGATAATGTGAAGGTTCAAGTTAACAAACTAAGTGCGAACTTGAATATCGTAATTGTAAAACTTGATTATGATTGTTTAAAGGGCTATACATGTGTGATATGCATATTGTGAGTTTACATTCATGTTATGTGGTTAGCCATTGAGTAATATTATAAACCAAGTTGTAAGTCGAACTTAAGTGAATAGTTCAACAGTTAAACATGGTAGTTATGAAAACTAATCGATGTCGTATACATAATGTAATGTGTAGGACGTTGATGAAGCGAATTGTAATTATATTTGTAGCTTGTGCAAGAGGCAAGTATCCTATCCCTAACTTATTGATTTAGCAAGTTCCCTAAATTCTAATTTATTCATTTATTAAGTCTTAGACTTGTGTTTCTATATCGAGTAAGCTCGTGTTCTTCATTGTTCAAGTTCGAAATTCATATTACATATTGTAACTCTTTTAAAAGCATGATTCAGTTATACAATACTTATTCGATTGTATACTCTTGAGATTTATTATTCAAGTTGAATATCGATGTTATTGTTGAACCTTATAGGACTAATGAACCCTTATTGATTCGACTAGTCCATAGTTGATGAACGTTCTAAATTCCAAAATACTTATTGAGCTTATCCAAATCAAACTTCCTTTGGTGCGGACTCTGATGTCAAACCTGAGATGAACAACCCTGTAAAAGGGGATTATTTACGCTTTAGCGTTGAGATATTGTGCACAGTATGGTACTAAGGGCTGATCCCCCTAAGTACGAGAAGTAGAGTCCATAGTCTTATGACTGTTAAAGATTTAAAGTATAAACACTTTACAACCTAGGACATAGTTCAAGGTCTTATGACCCTCATATGTTATTTTGATTTCTGTTATTTATCCTCGAGTCAAAAGTTGAGTTTCTTTATTCAGATGTCTTTGATTCACTCGCATGTTATTATATTGTTGTCATATTATTATAGTTGTGGGCAATCGTACTCACTCTTGCGTAATAATAACATTGCAGTTAAGAACGAAAGGTCCAAAGAGCCTTCTACTAACAAAGGCAAGGGCAAGGTCAACAAGTGATGAAGACTTGTTGTTTATTTTATATGTTTATGTTTCAGCTCTATGTTAAAGTTGTGTAAGACTATTTAATTATTTATGTTCCGCACAGATGTTTAAGGTTAGTATTACCTGGGATTGATGTATTTATTTTCAGATGTTGTAAACCTATAAGGGGAGGATTATTTTTATTTATTTCATGGTTTGCATTTTTATGGATAGATAGATAGATGATATTTGTACAGTGAACACCAAGTCCCGTGGAAATTGAAGTACCCGGATTTGGGGGTGTCACATACATGCCAAAGTTCACCTTTGAAACTTATATTTTCGTTAGAATTATCCACTAGTGAGTCCATCATGTGTATGTTATATTATGAAGCATATACGTACATGGTATCATGTTCTTCATACATTTCTAAACTATACCAACATGTATCATAAGTCAGAACATTGATATCATACACACATGTCAAAGTCTTTTGTTAAAGTTCTAAGTTATTTTTGGAAAACTATACTTTGCATCAACCATGAACACAAGCGTAATAGAACACTCTTATTTTATGTCTGCGTAACATTTAAGTTACACATGCTAGCATGCTTCATCTAAGTTATATTGGCAAGTAACACTTAACAGATTTTTAAGCAGAAACAGAAAACCATTTCCAGTGACCGGCGGAGTTGCGCTGCGTTCCAGTTATAAACTGGCGCAGCTGCGCCACAACTGGCTCACACCAGAGACCAGCCTGTTATGGCAAAAACTCAGCCCAAACACAGAAATCTTTCACGAACTTAATTGTGATCAGTCACATTATCTCATTAACAAATGCATAAGACTATATGACAACTAAATAAACATCCTTTAATCCAATTGCAATCTAATTCATCATAGTCAAGAATTTGGATTTTGACAGAAAACAAGAAATGGGGTTTGACAGAAATTGAAAATGAACAACATGAAAGGTATATCATACCTCTGCTATATGTATAAAGAACTTGCTGCTACTGAATTCCCAAACTCTTAGAATACTTGTATGCTCTCAATTCATACACTCAAGAAAACTTAGAAATTAGAAATGAAGAAACATTGCTGCTATTTATAGAAGAATCCTTACACAGACAATGGAATTATATATCAAATCAAACTAACGGATTATAGGATTGCATGAAGGTTACCAAAGGGTAGGTAATTAGTGGTTGGATTCCATCATTATAACCACTCCCCATTGCATGATAATTATCTAAGTTGCTAATTCTAAGATGGTAGGGAGTAGAATAACCTTGAATATTTCACGTGTAAGGGAGAATGAGGGGTGACCCTTATTATGGGACTAGAGAATGCAGCTTATTCATTGGTTAACATAGGTATTTACTTATGTTTATACATAGTATCTATACTTTAGGTTATAGTTTAATGTCACAATGTGATAGTAAATGAAAACTGTTCATATATAATCCATGTACATTTTATCATGCCGGTATATTTTACTCGGATATTATTACATTATCTCCTATATTATTAGATTGTATTAATCAACAATTGTTTATAATATATCCATGATACATTATTTTAATGTCCACACACTCACATTGTCACATAGGCATTATCATGTAGCTTAATAAATCTAAATACATTGTCCCTATATATAGTATAGTCACATAAATGTTGCACCACACTATATAGCACAGTTGTATTCCATATACTTTATATTATTAATTATTGCATGCTTGTACATAACAATCAATATAATCGTATTATATTAATAACTTAGTTATTTGTTTTAGTATTCCTAATATCAAATAAATAAATTATTTATCTCATTGATTAATTAACAATATTAATTAATCATTTCCTTGTAATTATTAATAACACTTAATTAATAATCGTAGGATTAATTATCACCTTAACAACTATAAATCTCAACATATTTATAAACAAGTGGTTTATTATTATTATATTTCTTGCAATAATAATAATCACATATTATTAATCAATCACAGTTAATATTCCACAACAATTAATTAATATTCTACGATAACAATTAATTAATATTCTACAATTAAGAATTAATAAAGATTAATTGTTCGCTTAAATTAATATAATCATTCTTATATTATGTCACTGTGCCACACAAGGCTATCAACGAGTTTATCGCAAACTCCATAAATTTCTCAATTATTATTATAATTATTGAAGTAATCCTTCTCATAACACAAAATCATTTATATTAAATAAATTCTCATTTCCATTAATATATTTATTTAATAATATTAGGAAATTCTCGGGTATTACATCCTCCCCCCCTTATAAAAATTCTGTCCCGGAATTGCTACAAGGTTACACAAATAGATGGGGATAGTCCCTCATCATCCTATCTTCTAACTCCCACGTTACATCCTCGACATTGTGGTTACGCCAAAGTACTTTTACAGACGAAATAACTTTTTTCTCAAGGTTTGCTCTTTCCTATTGATGAGTGGAATTTATACCCGCAAATCGGATACTTTATTGCTTAAATAGTTGCCTGATCTTCATAGTTTTTATATAGTTTTATATGTTTATAGTATTATTATGCTTAACCGATGTATTGCAGACTTTACAGGACTTTTCTAGCATTTTGGGGACAAAACGGATAATTTACATACACTGGCGCCGCAGCGCCAATGTCTAGTCTAAATCTCGCGCTGCGGCGCCGCCCCTGGTCCTTGCTGATGTCATCCTGGCGCTGCAGCGCCACAGTTCCTTTATGGACTCGCGTTGCAGCGCGACCTCCGGTTTTTTGATTTTAACGTGGCGCCGCAGCGCCACTTATAAACCTATTGCCCGCGCTGCAGCGCAACCTCCGGTGCCCAGGCAGAAAAGGCTTGCTTTTGACCTAGCAAAAGAAGAAAATAGATATATATATATATATATCAAGGGAGCCTCTGCCAGAGAGAGGAGGAGCTAGAAGAGGGAGGAGAAAAAGAAGACTGGGATAGAATCGGTTAGCTTAGCTTAGGATAAATTAGATCTCTTTTGTACTTTCTCTCTCTATTTCTTAGTTAATGTTTGTAAATATAGATTAGGTAGATTAGGGAAAAGTCTGGGATTTCCTTGGAGCAACAAGAGCAATGAGCTACACGGATTGGAGAGCTTGAAAGGAGCGGAATGTTTGGAAACTGAAGAGCCTCGACAGAGTTTATTCTTATCCATTTATTACCTCTAATTTTGTAATCCATAAATGTTGACTCTATTGCTACTTATATTTTGTTCAATAGCTATGAACTAAGTATTGGCTCTAAGGTTATAATGGAACCCTTTGTTAGTTAAATTGACTGTCTTGTTTCTTTGGTTGGCACTATACGGTTTGGTTTAATATATTCATGCTTAATGATTCTCGCTAAGACATTAGTGATGATTTTGGTAATCTATATGATATTGAAAGAAGGATTATAGATTTACACCTAAATATATTGGCATGTGATTATGAGTTTTGACTGCATAAGTTGTGAGTAGAATAGACATATATCTGTGTGCCACGTGTGACCTAATTAAGAACTTATGCTTAAATCCTTGTTAGGTTAATTCGCATAGACATGTGTAGGATTATCACCTAGTTTGGACGTTCTTTTCTGTTCTATTCCCTATCTGGTGGATCTAGAGAGGATATGTTTGTGCATACCTCGACAGAGGTGTATGAGCACCTGTGTGTTCTCGGTCGACAAACTGTCGTGACCATTAAGACCAAAGAGAGAAGGGTAGGAAGTTTGATGAAGCATCACACGCCAGGTGTTCGACAGAATGCCTGTGTGGGGTGAAGTTGTAACCTTAGCTTATAATTCCTTCGATTATCATTCGTTATCCGTTTACTTGCTTTAATAATTAGTTATAACTAGTTTAACCACGCTTCTATTAGTTTACTTTTCGAATAAGACTTAAGCGATACAAAGTTGGTATTTAGTAAATATTAGTGATAGTTCCTCGTGGGTACGACACTTTCCTTATCACTGTAATACTTGTTAGACCACGTATACTTGCGCGTGTTTAGTGATCGGTTTTTCGACCAACACCTATCTAATATCTGGATAGGAATCTCTTCATATGCCAAGTTCTTCTCCACTTGAATGGGCTCGTAAGAAATCACGTGCTTGTAGTCGACCTTGTACGGTCGCAACACGGAAATGTGAAACACGTTGTGGATGTGCTCCAACTCGGGTGGTAACGCAACTTTGTATGCCACTTCGCCCACTCGCTTCAGTATCTCGAACGGTCCTATGAATCTTGGACTCAGTTTTCCTTTCTTGTCGAAACGGATCTTTCCCTTCCATGGAGATACCTTCAAGAATACGAAACTGCCGACTTTGAAGTCTCGGTCCTGCCGATGCAAATCTGCGTACTTTTTCTGGCGGTCTTGAGCTGCTACTAATCTGGCTCTTATCATTGTCACCACGTCTGCGGTTTGTTGAACTAACTTTGGTCCGAGTATTCGTCGTTCTCCGACTTCGTCCCAATATAATGGCGTTCTGCACTTTCTTCCGTAAAGAGCTTCGTACGGTGGCATGCCGATACTCGCATGGTAACTATTGTTATACGCAAATTAGACTAAGGGTAGGTGGTCGTCCCAATTTCTCTTAAAATCCATCACGCAAGTCCTAAGCATGTCCTCTAGCGTTTGTATAGTTCGCTCACTTTGTCCGTCTGTCTGAGGATGATAAGCGGTACTCAACCTTAACTACGTTCCCATTCGCGGATCTCGATCAGAGACAATAGATACCTGCACTCCATGTCGTGAGATAATCTCCTTTATGTATAGACCCGCTAACTGATTCAAACTGTAACGGATCTTGATCGGTAGAAAATGTGCGGTCTTCGTTAGTTGATCCACGATAACCCAAATAGCATCATAACATTTGTGACGAACGAAAATTTTGTAAAGATATTTGAATATTTATTGAAATAAATAAATATTTTTAATGATTTAATTATTGAGTTAAATAATTAATTCATGAATTTGTGGAAGATTAATTTAATGGAGGTGCAGTTTCTGGAGTTGAAGCAGGGGAATATGTATGTGCCCTACTACGCGGCAAAGTTTAACGAATTTTCTAGGTTTTCCCAATATCAGGTGCATACTGATGAAAGATAGGCTAGGCATTTTGAACAGGGACTGAAACCCTGGTTGTATAGCAAGGTATCAATATTTCAATTGAACACTTTTACTGGAGTTTTGAAGAAGGCCATCCTCGCTGAAGGTGGAAGCGAGGCAGTGTCCAAGTACAATAAGGATCAAAAGAAGAAGAAGAATGATAGTGAAGGAAACAATAAGGCTAGTGGCAGTCACATAGGGGGAACTAATAATCATAAACGAAAGTGGAATGACAACCCGTCGTCTGTAAGTCAGCAAGGTAGTCAGAAGAAAAAGTTAGAACCATGCCCAACCTATGGGAAGACTCACTTGGGAGTCTGCATGAAAGGAAAAAGAGTTTGCTACAATTGTGATCATGAAGGCCACATAGCACCTAACTGCCCTAACCCTAAGAATGGCGCCTGCTACACATGTGGGTCAAAGGATCACTTGGCTAGAGACTGTCCAAAGAAGGCATCTGGAGGGGCAGGGTCAAGTGAAAATAACAGAAATAATAGTGGAAATCCTCTTACCATTACTGGACCAACTTCGACAAACCGACCAACTGCAAGGACATTTAACATGACCGTACAAGATGCTGTGCAGTTTCGTGATGTGGTGTCAGGTATCATTTCGATCAATAAAGTCAATGCTTATATTTTATTTGATTCGGGTGCTACTTGTTCATTTATATCCGATGACTTTGCAAAGAATTTAGAATTGCTTAAAGACGAATTAGAGATCCCTATGAACATAGAGATTGCGAATAAGGAAGTAATTCCTGTTAAGTATATACACAAGAACTGTAGAGTGGATATTAAGGGTAACGTTATGAACGTAGATTTGATCCCAATTAAACTTGGAGAATTTGACGTTATCCTGGGAATGGATTGGCTATTCAATTATGGAGCCGTAATTGATTGCCAGAAGAAATATATTAACCTTATGACTCCGTCAAAGGTTGTGTTTTATGGCAGCAAGTCGCCTAGACAAGAGAGTTGTCTGACGATGATGCAGGCCAGAAAGTTATTAAGACAAGGCTGTGTGGGGTATTTAGCCTACATAGTCTACAGTTATAAACAGAATCCAAAGTTAGAAGAAATACCAGTCGTAAGAGACTTCGTGGATGTTTTCCCAGATGATCTGCCAGGACTTCCGCCTGACAGGGAAGTAGACTTTGTAATCGATTTGGTGCCAGGAATGGCTCCAATATCGAAAGCACCGTACCGGATGTCTCCGGTAGAAATGAAGGAATTAATGGTACAGCTACAAGAGTTGTTGGACAAGAAATATATTCAACCGAGCGTATCACCGTGGGGAGTGCTGGTATTATTTGTTAAGAAGAAGGATGGAATGATGCGACTCTGCATCGACTATAGAGAATTGAACAAGGTTACCATTAAGAATAGGTATCCGTTGCCAAGGATTGATGATCTATTTGATCAATTAAAAGGAGTGAGATATTACTCAAAGATAGACCTAAGAAGTGGTTATCATCAGCTTAAGGTGAGGCCTGAAGATGTCCCAAAGACAGCATTTAGGACATGATATGGTCACTATAAATTTTTGGTTATGTCATTTGGTCTAACGAATGCGCCTGCAGCATTTATGGGCCTAATGAATGGAGTGTTCAAGCCCTTTTTGGACAAATTCGTAGTGGTTTTTATCGATGATATATTGGTATATTCTAAGACCAAGGAAGAGCATGTTGAACATTTGAAGTTAACATTGGAAGTGTTGAGAAGAGAAAAGTTGTACGCCAAGTTCTCAAAGTGTGAATTTTGGATTGAAAGGGTGAAATTTCTCGGACATGTGATTAATAAGGACGAAATTTCGGTGGATCCCTCCAAAGTCGAAGCGGTGATGAATTGGGATCAGCCGAAAACACTGTCAGAAGTAAGAAGTTTTCTTGGATTAGCTGGTTACTATAGAAGATTTATTCAGGATTTTTCCAAGATCGCCACTCCGCTAACGAATTTGACTAGGAAAGTTGTAAAATTCATTTGGACGGAGAAGTGTGAGGAAAGTTTTCAAGAGCTTAAGAGAAGGTTGAGTACAGCACCTGTGTTGTCCATACTGGATGATACAGGAAACTTTATGGTATATAGTAATGTGTCGCATAAAGGGCTAGGCTGTGTGCTTATGCAAAATGGCAGAGTCATTGCGTATGCGTCACGACAGTTGAAAGATTATGAGAAGGGATATCCAACCCACGATTTGGAATTAGCTGCGGTGGTATTTGCTTTAAAGATTTGGAGACACTATATCTATGGGGAGAAGTGTGAAATATATACAGACCATAAGAGTCTGAAGTATATTTTCACACAGAAAAACTTGAATATGCGCCAAAGAAGGTGGTTGGAGTTAATAAAGGATTATGATTGTGATATCTTATACCACCCGGGAAAAGCGAATGTTGTAGCCGACGCCTTAAGCAGAAAGGGTCGGGAGAAGTTGATGATGCTGACAGTACAAGAAGAGTTGATTTCAACGATGGAGAAGTTGGAATTGGAAGTAGGATGTTCAATGGAGATTGATGAGAAACTGTTTCAGATGCAAGCTGGAGTAACTTTATTAGACAAGGTTAAAGAAGCTCAAATTCTGGATAAGGAATGTGAGGAAGTAAAGAAAAAGATATCTGAAGGGACTGAACTTATATTTAAAGTGGACAGTGAAGGATTGTTGAGGTTTGAAAATAGAGTTTGGGTACCGCCAGTACCAGAAATTAAGGAGGACATTTTGAGCGAGGCTCATAGTTCGAGGTATTCCATTCATCCCGGAAGTACCAAGATGTATCAAGACTTACGACAACACTTTTAGTGGCCAAATATGAAGAGGGACATTGCCGATTATGTTGCCAAGTGTCTGACTTGCCAAAGGGTCAAGGCAGAACATCCGAGACCAAGTGGTTTACTACAACCTTTAGAGATCCCAAAATGGAAATGGGAATATATTACAATGGATTTTGTTGTTGGCCTTCCTACTACCCAGAAAGGCTACGACGCAGTATGGGTTATCGTCGACCGATTAACGAAATCCGCACACTTCCTTCCGATCAGAATTAGATTTAACTTAGAACAATTGGCAAAGTTATACGTGAAAGAGATTGTTTCGAGGCACGGAGTTCCAGTGTCAATTGTTTCTGACCGAGATCCGCGATTTACATTGAATTTTTGGAAAAGACTGCAAGAATGCATGGGAACACAGTTGAGGATGAGTACTGCCTATCACCCTCAGACTGACGGGAAAAGTGAAAGAACAATCCAAACATTAGAGGATATGCTGAGGGCATGTATCATGGATTTTAATGGCAATTGGGATGATTATTTATCGCTTGTAGAATTCGGTTATAATAATAGTTACCACGCTAGTATTGGTATGTCGCCTTACGAAGCGTTGTACGGTAGAAAGTGCAGAACTCCACTATACTAGGATGAAGTTGGCAAAAGATAATTACTAGGACCAGAGTTAGTCCAACAAACGGCAGAGATAGTTAAAGTAATTTGGACAAGATTAGTAGCGGCTCAGGATAGGCAGAAGAAATACTCTGATCCACACCGCAAGAATGAAGAGTTTGAATTGGGTAGCTTTGTATTTTTGAACGTCTCTCCTTGGAAGGAAAAGATCAGATTTGGTAAGAATGGAAAATTGAGCCCGAGGTTCATTGGACCCTTTGAGATATTACGACGAATTGGAGAAGTAGCCTATGAAGTAACTTTACCTCCGACACTGGAACATGTCCACAACGTTTTTCATGTGTCGGTATTACGATGTTATAAACCCGATTACAAACATATGACAGAATATGAACCCTTACAATTTGAGAAAGATTTATCCTATGAAGAAATTCCTGTTCAGATTGTTGATAGAAAAGAGCAAGTTCTCAGGAACAAAGTAATACCTCCTGTTAAGGTAATTTGGAGGAACCACAACGCTGAAGAAGCTACGTGGGAACTCGAAGAGAATATGATAAAGAATTATCCCCACTTATTTTCTTGAATAGGTGAACGCGATTCTGGGGACAGAATCTTTGTAAGGGGGGAGAATGTGACGAAAGACGAAATTATTAATCGAACCGTGATTCTAAGGACAGAATCCTTTTAGGGGGGGGGGGGGAAGATGTGACGAACGAGAATTTTGTAAAGATATTTGAATATTTATTAAAATAAATAAATATTTTTAATGATTTAATTATTGATTTAAATAATTAATTCATGAATTTGTGAAAGATTAATTTAATTATGTGTGTTACATTAATTAAATTAATGTGTAGTAATTTAATAGTTAAAGTTATATATTTAATTGAGTTTATTTGATTAATTGAATTAATTAAATAAGCATATGTTACTTTAGTTAATTTAATAATTAATTAAAGAATTAATGAATTGACATAATTAATAAATAAAAATATTAATTATGTGACAATGTGATTTAATGTGAATTATCTTATTTTATTTAATTAATTTAAATAAAATTAATTAATCAATAAGTAAGGTGACAATTAACTATATAGTAAACTAGTTAATTAAAATAAATGAAAAGGAATAAGGGAACAAGCCAAACAAGGCCTTAGGAGGAGTTAGTCTACAACGGTAGTATTTATAATACGTATACGTTGTTTTTCTAATCCATTATCAGAGAAACACTTAGAAATATCAGAAAAAATTCAGAGAGAAAAAGAGGAAGAGATTGAGAGAAATTGAGAAAGGAAGAATTGAGAGATCATTGTGTTGTTAACTTTGATTTATCTTCACTACTAAAGGGTAATTCTTCTTTTAAGTTTTTAAAATTAAGATTTCTTAAATACGTACTTTTAAGTTTTTTGTGAAATTGGGTTTCTCAATTGGGTTACAATATAATTTTATCTATATGGGTATGTGATGATAACGTGTTTTATAATATATAATCATGATTTAAAAGGATCAATTTTATTTAAGATGACCTTAATTGGGTTTTTGGAAATCACAGAGTTTATTTAAACATATGTTCAAATTTTCTCTGTTAAGAATTATTTTGGAAAATTAAACCAAGATATATTTATATATGTAATCATATATGTTGATATTATGTGTAGAATCATGTAGGTATGATTTACACTGATCACACCAAGAAATTTTATTAAGAATTGGATTTTTCAAAAATATAGAGTGTTGAATATGGGTTAATAACCCATATGGGTGAAATACATGTTGTAATCATATGTTTTGATTAAAATTGACGTTTGATTATAAGTGTATATTTTTAAACAAAGAGAATGGAATTAAAATGAACGGATTCGGTGTAGTAACGAATCCGTAATGTTAGATTTTATATTTTTTATTAAATTTTATAAAATTTATGAAGAACAATGATATTGATTGTGTTAAATTATGTAATTATATGACTTAGAATGTTAAGAACATGTTATAAGTGATTTATAATATTCTTGTGAAGTTTATACTTCATAGGTAACATTATAAATCAGTGTATTGGTGTAAAATTGGAGAAAAAGGCCGAATTTCTATGTTCTTTGCGAACTGGAAATTCTATAAAAATGCAGCCGCGAGGCCGCGCCGGGTGCAAGTCTAAATGGCGCGCTGTCGCGCCAGGCCTGAATTTTCAAAAAAAATTGCTAAGTGTTGGAAATTTGTGAAATGTGTTTTGAGTCTACTGAACATGAACACATGTTGTATAAATATGATAAAATGTTGATATGAGTTTAATAATTTATGTTATGTGATTAATTAATAAATTAATTACGTGACTTAAACTATTATTTGTAAAGGTTAAATAATATGTTATAAACATTAAGACATTATTTTAAATCTAATTAACATGAATACATGTTATGTATGTAATGAGTTATTAATACAAGTTAATAACTTAAATTACGTGATTAATTAACAAGTTAATTAATCAACGTAAACCATTATTTGAAAACCTAATAATGAGTTTGAAGAATACTATTGTAAATCAATAATCATATCGAACTTGTGATTAATTGATATTGTGAATGTATTAATAGGTAAGATTAATTAAAGAAGTGAGTAATAATTATAGCTTGCGCATGAGGCAAGTTTTCTATCCCTAAGTTACTATTATTGTTGGGCAAGTTTCCTAAACTAAACTCTTTAAATTGAGCAATTGCTATGCTTAATTACTATTGTTGAGCAAATTCTTACACTTGAATATCCAAGTTTAAAATTTCACATGAGATGTCATGATTCTTTTAAAAGTATCATTTAAGTGTACAATACTTATTCGATTGTATACCTTGAGAAGTTAATATTCAATTTGAAAATCATTTATTGAGTTATCCAAACCAACTTTATTTGGTGCGGATTCTGATGTCAAACTGAGATGAACAACCCTAATATAGGGGATTACTGAAGATGCTTTAAGCGTTAAGATAGTGTGCACAGTATCAGTACAAAGGGCTGATCTCCTTAAGTACGAGAAGTAAAGCCTATAGTCTTATGACTATTAAAGGTTTGAAAGGTTAATATACTTGACAACCTAACACTCGGTTCAAGGTCTTAATGACCCTCAGAAGTAATTTGATTCACGATTAATATTCTTGATTCAAAAGTTGAGAAGCAATTTGATTCACGATTAATATTCTTGATTCAAAAGTTGAGAAGTAATTTGATTCTCTATAAATATTCTTGATTCAAAAGTTGAGCTTTCTGTTATTCAGAATTCTTTTGTTCGCATGTTATTATTTTGTCATGTTTTTATACTTGTGGGAATTCGTGCTCACTCTTGCATAATAACATTGCAGCTAATAATGAACGAAGTGATGTACCTTCTAGTAGCAAGGGCAAAGGAAAAGCTAACAAGTGTTGAAGACTTGTGTTGATGTTAAGAATGTTAAAGTTCAAGATTTATGTGTGATGACTTAAGACTTATTTATTTACGTTTCCACAACAGAGATTTAAGGTTAAGTTTAACCTGGGATTTATGATGTATTATTATTTCAGATGAGGTAAGATGATGATTTATTTATCTAATAAATGAATTTCATTATTTATGGGTAGATAGTTGTATGATATTGGAACAGTGAACACCAAATCCTGTGGAAATTAAGATACCGGATTTGGGGGTGTCACAACCTTTTTGTGTAACTGGAAGTCCTACCACGAAGTCCATCGTAATATGCTCCCATTTCAACTCTGATATTTCCAACGGTTGTAGCAAACCACTCGGCCGTTGATGCTCTGCTTTAACGCGTTGGCAAGTTAAACATCTACTGACGCACTCTGCAACTTCCCGTTTCAAATTGGGCCACCAAAAATGTTGCCTCAAATCTCGGTACATCTTCGTGCCTCCCGAATGAACGAAATATGTCGTACTGTGTGCCTCGTGCAAAATCTCTTCCCTTAACTCGGTTACTGCTGGTACCCATACTCTTTCTTCAAATCTCAAAATACCGTCTTTATCCATTGGAAATTTCTCTTCCTCATTTTTTGTGTTCCTCTTTCGGATTTTCTAACACTCTTCATCCTTCTCTTGTGCTTCTTTTACTCTATCCAATAATGTCGGATGAGCTTCCATTACAAATAACTTCTCTCCAGGCTTCTCTGGTTCTTTCACTTCTATCTCCAATTTCTCCATCTCTCTTATCAACTCTTCCTGAGTAGTCAAATTAAACAACTTCTCCCTTCCTTTCCTGCTCTGAGCGTCGGCAACCACATTTGCCTTCCCCGGGTGATAAAGAATATCGCAGTCATAGTCTATGATTAATTCTAACCACCTTCTCTGTCGCATGTTCAACTCCTTTTGTGTGAAGATATATTTCAGACTTTTGTGGTCCGTGTATATCTCACATTTTCCCCATACAAATAATGCCTCCATATTTTTTACGTAAAAACTACTGCCGCTAACTCTAAGTCGTGAGTAGGGTATCATTTTTCGTAATCCTTCAATTGTCGTGATGCATACGCAATGACCTTGCCGTGTTGCATGAGCACACAGCCAAGCCCCTTGTGCGATGCATCACTATACACCACAAAATTTCCCGCATCATCTAGTAATGATAACACAGGTGCTTCGCTCAATCTCCTTTTCAGTTCTTGAAAACTTTCTTCGCATTTGTCAGTCCATACAAATTTCACCGTCTTTCTAGTCAAATTGGTCAACGGGGTCGCTATCTTAGAAAAATATTGGATGAATCTTCGATAGTACCCAGCTAACCCTAAAAAGCTTCTCACCTCCGTCGGTGTTCTCTGTTGTTCCCAATTACTTACTGCTTCTACCTTTGAAGGGTCTACAGCGATTCCATTCTTATCCACCACGTGGCCTAAGAATTGAACCTTCTCCGTCCAAAATTTGCACTTTAAAAATTTCGCATACATCTTCTCCTTCCTTAGTGCCTCCAAAACAATCTTCAGATGTTCGACGTGTTCTTCCTCTGTCTTCGAGTAGATCAAAATGTCGTCGGTAAAAACCACTAGAAATTTATCCAAGTATGGCTTGAAAACTCGGTTCATCAAGTCCATAAATGATGCCGGAGCATTAGTCAATCCAAATGACATTACCAAAAACTCGTAGTGTCCATAACGGGTTCGAAACGCAGTCTTTGGTATGTCCTCATCCCTTACTTTCAGTTGATGATATCCTATTCGTAGGTCAATTTTTGAGAAACACTTTGCTCCCTTCAGTTGATCAAATAAGTCGTATATCCTCGGTAGCGGATATCGGTTCTTGATCATTACTCTGTTTAATTCTTGATAATCGATAAAGAGCCTCATCGATCCGTCTTTTTTCTTAACAAATAACATTGGTGCTACCCAAGGAGACACACTCGGTTGAATGTAACCTTTATCCAATAATTCTTGCAATTGTATCATCAATTCCTTCATTTCTACTGGCGCCATACGATATGGAGCTTTCGAAATCGGTGCCGTTCCCGATGCTAAGTCTATTATGAATTCAATTTCTCTGTCTGGCGGAAGACCAGGCAGATCGTCCGGAAACACATCTTGAAATTCATTAACTACGAATATATCCTTAATTTCTACTCTCTTTTTCCGAGTATCTACGATGTAAGCTAAATAACCTACACATCCTTTCCTTAACAATTTCTTGGCCTGCATCATCGTAACGCAACACGATTGCTTAAGCGATGAGCTACCATAAAACACTACCTTAGACTTACTCGGAGTCTAAAGGTTCACACATTTGTTCTGACAGTTAATTATCGCAGCATGGTTATACAACCAATCCATTCCCAGTATCACATCAAATTCTCCCAGTCTAATAGGAATAAGGTCTACGCTCAGTTCATGTTCTCTAATATTTGCGCGACACTTTCGATAAACGTATTCTACAGGGATAACTTCCTTATTAGCAACTTCTATGATCAAAGGATTTTCTAATAGTTCTCAAGGTGTACTAAGTTTACTAGCAAATTCTTCAGCTATAAAAGAACAGGTGGCACCCGAATCAAATAATACATAAGCATTTATATCATTGATTGGGATTATACTTGACACCACGTCCTTCGCAGCCACGACGTCCTGGACGGTCATGTTAAAAGTTCTGGCGATTGGGCGGTTGGATTGTGCCGGTCCGCCGATCATCAGCTTGTTTCCTCCCACTTGTTG
Organism: Panax stipuleanatus; assembly: GCA_020205555.1. NCBI lineage: Eukaryota > Viridiplantae > Streptophyta > Magnoliopsida > Apiales > Araliaceae > Panax > Panax stipuleanatus. The sequence continues at coordinate 18,053,073 of CM035123.1, forward strand.
GCTACCACTTCCGCCACTTCCCTTCTTTGGGCAATCCTTAATTCAGTGCTCCATCGAGCCACATGCAAAGCATCCTTGTATCTTCTTTGGTTTCGGACAGTTGGGCGAGATGTGCCCTTTCTGTCCGCAGTTGTAGCAAGTGCCACGTCTCTTCTAGCACTCGCCCTGGTGATTCTTCCCACACTTTGGGCATCCTTCAGCCCTCTTCTTGAAACCTCCACAAAAATTCCCTATTTGATTATTGTTGTTGTTGTTGTTGTTATTCTCCAATTTTCTCTTTCCCAAATTACTTCCTCCACTGCTGCTTCCTCCAGTACGATTCTCTCCTCCAGCATTCTTTCCTTTCTTCTCTTTATTGTACAAGCTCAAAGCTTCACTTCCTCCCTCAGCAATAATAGCCTTTTCCAGCAGTGTTGCAAAAGAATCGATCTGAAGAACTGACACCTTATTGAATAGCCAAGGCTTCAGTCCTTGTTCGAATCGTCTAGCCTTCCTATCTTCATCACCAACTTGGTGCTCCGCAAATCGCGCTAGTTCGTTAAACCTAGCCGCGTATTGCGCCACTGTCATCTCCCCTTGTTTTAACTCTAGAAATTTCACCTCCATCCTATTCTTCATGCTTTTCGAGAAGTAATTCTCGAAAAACAGCGTCTTAAACTTATCCCAAGCTATTATCCCTTCTCCAGCTCTTTGTTGATTAGCCTCCCACCAGTAGTTCGCTTCTCCCCTCATCATGAATGTGGCAAATATCGTCTTCTAATATTTGTCTACGCGATCTATAGTGAAAGCTTTTTCGATCTCCTTGATCCACGTTTGTGCGACGATTGGGTCGGTAGTTCCCTCGAACTCCGACTGTCCTACACTCTTAAGTCTTTAAAGGTTGTTACTGGCACAGCCTGAGGGTTTGGGCGAACGGGTTCATTGTCCCTTTCCCTTAAGGCTTCTCCTAACAAGTCTACCAATTTCTGGATCGGGTCAACTTTTTCCCTCTCGTTATTAACAGATTCTTCGGGTGCAGTCAATCTACGTTTGGGCGGCATTATCTACATCACAAATTTTCATATTATTATTATTCAAGTATATTACTTAAGTATTTCTCTTAATACTAAAAGAATAAATTTATAACACATTATATTCATATGCCAAATCGTTTCATTACATGATTATCCTAGCATACTGCTATAAATGTTATCACATATATCCCCTAATATCACAAAAGACGGGGAATATACCAACCTACTACCATACTACCCCTCTAACAAAAGCTAACACGGGGTTCACATCACTATCCCACATCTTACATAAAAGATTGGGATTATAACATAGTATGTACAACACATAAAGATAAATGCTACTAAACTACCACTAGACCATTTAAGGAAATCTCATCACATCATGCCACGCTCCACGATACTCTTGTACTCTAACTGTGCTATATAAGCTACCAGATCTCGACTCATGGTATGTAGAGTCTGTCCCTGCTCTGTTGGGTAGTGGTACACACCATCAATCACCCTCTCAAAAGCTGAACGGAACACAAACGCCATCTTGTTCATCTTTCCCTTCTTACATCGGACCTCATCCTCCAGGTCGTCAGCTCTTTCATAGGCAGCCTCCCATTTCTCCTTGAAGTGTATCCTATCCATCACCTCCAACTCTATCTGAGTACGGAGTGCCTCTTTCTCAGTCTTCTCACTCAATTCTCTCTATTCTACTTCTTCCAGCTTCCCTGCCAGATCTACGTTTCTCGCCATCGACCTGTGGAATAAGGTTCCCATTTGGATCTCTGCCTCCCTACGATATTCAATCTCTACCTCTAACTCTGTATATCTAACTTCCTCTGGGGGTCCTCGTCCCTCAGCTTCTAGAACTCGGACTCTCTCTCTTGGGCCTCTGCCTCCAACTCCTGGACTCTGCAGTCCAACTCCAGAATCCGCTCCTCATACTCGCCTAACTTCTGCTCCTCTACAGTAGCCTCATCAGAGTCCTCTACTGGCTCGTCCTCCATCGGCTCCTCCTCTGGATCAGACTCTATCTCAATCTCTTCCTCGTCGTCAGACTCGAACGGTGCAACAGCGTGCACTGGTGTATCCTCTAGAGGTGCCTCGTATACTACATGTATATCCCTGGGCTCCTCCTCTGCCACTCTACTAGGTACACCTGTGTGTGTCATCCTACAATCACAAACACAAGATAAAAAATTGTAACCCCATTAGAAAGTTAAACAAAACATAAGTTCATTGTATAAAATGAAGTTACATTTCATAACAGACTAAGTCTCTCAAGGAAAACTCTAAATGAGTTTAATCTCCTTCCTAACTTCTAAGTTCGCCTTAGTTATAGTCTAAGGACACTCGATCATAAGATTTATAACTACAGCTCTGATACCAACCTATGACGCCCCCAAATTCCAGAAATAGTCACGGGGTCTCTCGAATTCGGTTCGCCACGTGCTCATGGTAATACATCACAATAATAATACGACTAAATGTCGCATCGCATAGCAAAATAATACAAAACTAATACCGAATAAATTATATTTAAATAATATAATTATTCACGTCCCAACGTCTCGCAACTTAAACAGTGATTACATAGCTTAGACATATCTTAAGCATAAATAACCTTAACTAGTACATAATATCATAAGTTCTTTATTATAATCATAAAGTCCTACATCATCAAAGCTACTCAGTAGCCTTTCCCTTGCCCTTGTCGGTACTCGAGGGTCAGCACTGCTTGGCCTTAACTGAAATGTTTTTAGGGAAAGCAAGAATGAGCACAAATTGCTCAGCAAGTAATATACAATAAGGGTGAGTAATATAATTCTCAATTCTCGAAAGGGCATAGCAAGGTTTGATAGTTCAAGGATAACAAGAATATCAACAGTTTTCAATAACAGCCGCTAAGGACATAATAATATCAATGTGATTCAATAATAAATTAATTCAAGATTTCAAGATAACTGAATACTGAGCAGTCACTAAGGACTATGAACTTCTACTAGAATTAACAATATTAAACTGAAAATCCAACAAAAACAGGTACAACAAGTGATCATCCTAAAGTACCATACGTTATGCATAAAATCAATCATACTCAAGTGCGCGCGTCGGTTCTCTGACAGTTATATTTTGTTCTTCTCAGTCAAATACAAGATCCCGCACCAATCAATTAGTTTGGGTCGCTTTTCAATAATATAAGTCTAGCCGAATCAAATGGCATAGACACCTTAACAATATTCAAGAACAATATCAAGTTCAACATGAATAATAGCTTTAATGAAATAAGAGTTCAAGTATGCTAATTCAATTCAAACGATTAAGTAAAGAAACTAGTTCGCAATATACAAGGATAGAATACTTGCACCGTAAAAGAGTGTAAGTTAGGAAACTTACATCCAAAGAGATAAGGTTTAGATACTTGCCTTATGCGTAGTTTACTCACGTAAAGCTATCAACACTTTCGAATCCTATTTATAGTGAATTATAAGTATAGGATGTTCATTAGTTAACACATCCGTTACACAAACTTGTTACTCAATATACATATATGTTACTATCTTAGTCACATGTCATACTTATACTCATATGGTATGAAATCAGATTATATGTTATCACGAATCAAGAACATAGTTATAATGTAAATGATATTATAGCAACTCATCATGTTCAAGTGGTTATGATCCTTTGACCCATTATATAAGTTAAACATTATCTTCTTACTTATTCATCACATATATACACATATCAGTAGGGTACATATTATTTCTAGCAGTTTTGAACAATAATTTACACTAATTGATATGACTAGAACAAGCAGATTTCAATAATTTAGATTCCAGACCGGCGCCGCTGCGCCCTGGTTAGGCCTAGGGACGGCGCAGCTGCGCAGTCCCCTGGCCAGACCAGGGTTAAGCCTTGCATTTTCTGATTCTGTCCATACTTTAGCATACTTAACCAATTTGCACTTAACATACAATTCATGTCAGAGGACATTTATAAGAATATGACCATCTCAAGTTCATTTTTATATGTTATGGTTTTAGTCTAGGATTTACACAAAATTAAGGTCGGATAGGGTCATGTAATCACCACGCATACAATTAGATCATATGTTCATATCAAAAGATCACATACTTTGTACTATATATGTTTATAAGTGTCCACATCTTTCATTCATCACTAGCATCGCTTATCACTTTAAAATATGCTTAAACTCCTGCTTGGTTAACCTTTCATTGAATTTGACAAGTGAGTACGCATGTATGGTATACTAATGATGGTATACGCACTATTAAACATGTTACAAATATCAGAATATGAATCTCAATATAACATGTCAAGTCCATGTTCAAAGTTCATGTTTCGTTAGTAGTTTTCTCCTAATGAGGTCTAACATGTCCGTGCATATTATTAAACATGTATATACCAATTAACATGCTTTTCATGCCTTTCTAGGTCATACTAACATGCTCGTCAAATTAGAATGTATACATGATACTTACATGCCAAAGTTCACCTTTGAAACTTATATTTTCATTAGAATTATCCACTAGTGAGTCCATCATGTGTATGTTATATTGTGAAGCATATACGTGCATGGTATCAGGTTCTTCATGCATTTCTAAACTATACCAACATGTATCATAAGTCAGAACATTGATATTATACACACATGTCAAAGTCTTTTGTTAAAGTTCTAAGTTTGTTTTGGAAAACTATGCTTTTCATCAACCATGAACACAAGCGTAATAGAACACTCTTATTTTAGGTCTACGTATCTATACATGTAAGTTACTCATGCTAGCATGCTTCATTTAAGTCATATTAGCAAGTAACACTTAACAAATTTTTAAGCAGAAACAGAAAACCATTTCCAGTGACCGGCGCAGCTGCGCTACAACTGGCTCACACTAGAGACCAGCCTGTTACGGCAAAAACTCAGCCCAAACACAGAAATCTTTCACGAACTTGATTGTGATCAGTCACATTATCTCATTAACACATGCATAAGACTATATGACAACTAAATAAACATCCTTTAATCCAATTGCAATCTAATTCATCATAGTCAAGAATTTGGATTTTGACAGAAAATAAGAAATGGGGTTTGACAGAAATTGAAAATGAATAACATGAAAGGTATATCATACCTCTGCTATATGTATAAAGAACTTGCTTCTACTGAATTCCCAAACTCTTAGAATACTTGTATGCTCTCAATTCATACACTCAAGTAAACTCAGCAATTAGAAATGAAGAAACATGGCTGCTATTTATAGAAGAATCCTTACACAGATAATGGAATTATATCCCAAATCAAACTAACGGATTATAGGAATGCATGAAGGTTACCAAAGGGTAGGTAATTAGTGGTTGGATTCCATCATTATAACCACTCCCCATTGCATGATGATTATCTAAGTTGCTAATTTTGAGATGGTAGGGAGTAGCATAGCCTTGAGTATTTCACGTGTGAGGGATAATGAGGGGTGACCCTTATTATGGGACAAGAGAATGCAGCTTATTCATTGGCCAACATGGGTGTTTACTTATGTTTATACATAGTATCTATACTTCAGGTTAAAGTTTAATGTCACAATGTGATAGT